>CP136057.1:447628467-448284127 GCA_032464435.1 Aegilops umbellulata
GATAAGATTTTCTCACTCGTAGCGATGCTTAAGTCTGTCCGAATCATGTTAGCAATTGCCACATTTTATGAAATCTGGCAAATGGATTTCAAGTCTGCATTCCTTAATGGATTTCTTAAAGAAGAGTTGTATATGATGCAACAAGAAGGTTTTGTCAATCGTAAAGGTGCTAACAAAGTGTGCAAGCTCCAGCGATCCATCTATGGACTGGTGCAAGCATCTCGGAGTTGGAATATACACTTTGATAAAGTGATCAAAGCATATGGTTTTATATAGACTTTTGGTGAAGCCTGTATTTACAAGAAAGTGAGTGGGAGCACTACAGCCTTTCTGATAAGTATATGTGAATGACATATTGTTGATCAGAAATGATGTAGATTTTTTTGGAAATCATAAAGGAGTGTTTGAAAGGAGTTTTTCAAAGAAAGTCCTCGGTGAAGCTGCTTACATATTGGGCATCAAGATCTATAGAGATAGATCAAGATGTTTGATAAGATTTTTCAATGAGTACATACCTTGACAAGTTTTTGAAGTAGTTTAAAATGGAACAGCCAAAGAAGGAGTTCTTGCCTGTATTGCAAGGTGTAAAGTTGAGTAAGGTTCAAAACACGGCCATCACAGAAAATATAAAGAGAATGAAAGTCATTCCCTATGCCTCAGCCATAGGTTCTATAAAGTATGCTATGCTGTGTACCAAACCTATTGTGTACCTTGTCATGAGTTTGGCAAGGTGGTAATATTGATCCAAGAGTGGGTCACTTGACAGCGGTCAAAATTATCCTTAGAAGACTAAGGAGATATTTCTCGGTTATGGAGGTGACAAAAAGGTTCGTCGTAAAGGGTTCGGTCGATGCAAGCTTTGACACTGATCCGATGACTCTAAGTCTCAATCTGGATACATATTAAAGTGGGAGCAATTAGCTAGAGTATCTCCGTGCAGAGGATTGTAGACATAGAATATTTGCAAAATACATACAGATCTGAATGTGGCAGACCCGTTGACTCAACTTCTCTCACAAGCAAAAAATGATCACACCTTAGTACTCTCTGGGTGTTAATCACATGATGATGTGAACTAGATTATTATCTCTAGTAAAACCTTTGGGTATTGATCACATGGCGTTTTGGACTATAAAGTGTTAAATCACATGAAGATGTGAACTATTGGTGTTAAGTCACATGGCGATGTGAACTGGATTATTGACTCTAGTGAAAGTGGGAGACTGAAGGAAATATGCCCTAGAAGCAATAATAAAGATGTTATTTATATTTCCTTATATAATGATAAATGTCTATTATTCTTGCTATAATTTTATTAACCGGAAACTTGATACATGTGAATACATAGACAAAACAAAGTGTCCCTAGTATGCCTCTACTTGACTAGCTCGTTAATCAAAGATGGTTAAGTTTCCTAACCATAGACATGTGTTGTCATTTGAGATCACATCATTAGGAGATTGATGTTATGGACAAGACCCATCCGTTAGCTTAGCATGTTGATCGTTCAGTTTTATTGCTATTGCTTTCTTCATGACTTATACATATTCCTTTGACTATGAGATTATGCAACTCCCGAATACCGGAGGAACACCTTGTGTGCTATCAAACGTCACAATGTAACTAAATGATTATAAAGAATCTCTACAGGTGTCTCCGATGGTGTTTTTTGAGTTGGCTTATATCGAGATTAGGATTTGTCACTCTGTGTATCGGAGAGGTATCTATGGGCCCTCTCTGTAATGCTCATCACTATAAGCCATGCAAGCAATGTGACTAATGAGTTAGTTGCGGGATGATGCATTATGGAACGAGTAAATAGACTTGCCGTTAATGAGATTGAACTAGGTATGATGATACCGACGATCAAATCTCGGGCAAGAAACATACCGATGACAACGGGAATAACGTATGTTGTTATGCGGTTTGACCGATAAAGATCTTCATAGAATATGTAGGAGCCAATATGAGCCTCCAGGTTCTGCTATTGGTTATTGACCGGAGATGTGTCTCGGTCATGTCTACATAGTTCTTGAACCCGTAGGGTCCGCACGCTTAATGTTCGATGACCATTTGTATTATGAGTTATGTGATTTGATGAACCGAAGTTTGAGCGGAGCCCCGGATGAGATCACGGACATGACAAGGAGTCTCGAAATGGTCGAGAGGTAAAGATTCATATATTGGAAGGTTGCATTCGGACATCGGAATGGTTCCGAGTGGTTTGGGCATTTTTCCGGAGTACCGGGAGGTTACTGGAACCCCCCGGGAGAAGTTATGGGCCATAAGAGGGAAGCACACAAGCCCACAAGGTACTGGTGCGCCCCCCTTGGGTAGGAGGCCGATTAGGACTAGGAGAAGGGGGCCTGCCCCCCTTTCCTTCTCCTTCTCCCTTCGCCTTTCCCAACTTCGTGTGGGAGGTAGAATCCTACTAGGACTAGGGAGTCCTAGTAGGACTCCACACCTTGGCGCGCCCCCTAGGGCCTGCTACCTCTCCCTCTCCCTCCTTTATATACAGAGGCGGGGCACACCTAGAACACACAAGTTGATCTTTTAGCCATGTGCGGTGCCCCCCTCCACAGTTACACACCTCGGTCATATCGTCGTAGTGCTTAGGCAAAGCCCTGCGCCGGTAACTTCATCATCACCGTCACCACGCCGTCATGCTGATGGAACTCTCCCTCGGCCTCAACTAGATCAAGAGTTCGAGGGACGTCACTGAGCTGAACGTGTACTGATCGTGGAGGTGTTGTACGTTCGGTACTTGGATCGGTTGGATCGCGAAGACGTTCGACTACATCAACCGCGTTACCAAATGCTTCCGCTTTCGGTCTACGAGGGTACGTATACACACTCTCCCCTCTCGTTGCTATGCTTCTCCTAGATAGATCTTTCGTGATTGTAGGTAGATTTTTTGAAGTACTACGTTCCCCAACATACTTGCAACAAGATTTCTCCCGTGACCTCAAGAACAAAAGTAACTAGTCACAAATATCACGCTCAAGATCAGAGGGGTATTAAATAGCATATTGGATCTGAACATATGATCTTGCACCAAATAAACCATATATTAATCAACTACAATATATAATCAACACTTCTAGTCACCCACAAGCACCAATCTATAGTTCCGGTACACAGATTGAACACAAGAGATGAACTAGGGTTTGAGAGGAGATGGTGATGTTGAAGATGTTGATGGAGATTGCCCTCCCCAAGATGGGATTGTTGTTGGTGATGATGATGACGATGATTTTCATCTCCAGGAGGGAAGTTCCCCCGCGGAATTGCTCCGCCTGAGGGCAAAAGTGCTCCTGCCCAAGTTCCGCCTCGAGACGCGACGCTCTGTCCTGAAAGTCCTCTTTTTTTTCTAGGTCAAAATAATTTATATACCAGAAGATGGGCACCGGAGGTGGGCCAGGCTGAGGTGCGCCCTGGTGTCTTGTGCTCACTAGGTGGCCCCCCTCCGGTGGTTATTTGCTCCAGTATTTCTTATTTATTCCATAAAAAATCCTCATGAAGTTTCAGCTTGTTTGGAGTTGTGCAGAATAGGTGGCCTGACATAGCTTTTCCAGGTCTAGATTTCCGGCTGCCGGAATTCTCCCTCTTTGTGTGAACCTTGCATATTATGTGAGAAAAGGTATTAGAATTACTCCAAAAAGCATTATTATGCATAAAAACATTATAAATAACAGTAGGTAAACATGATGCAAAATGGACGTATCAGGGTTCATCATGTTCATTGGTGTCTCTCCGATGATGCGTGAGTAGTTCATTGTAAACTACGGGTCCGTAATTAGTAGCTAGATGGCTTCCTCTCTCTCTCTTTTGATTCTCAATACAATGGTCTCTTGGAGATCCATATGATGTAACTCTTTTTTGCGGTGTGTTTGTTGGGATCCGATGAACTTTGAGTTTATGATAAGATCTATCTTTGTTATCCATGAAGGTTATTTGAGTCTTCTTTGATCTCTTATACGCAAGATTTCTTATAGCCTCATATTTCTTCTCTGATATTTGGGTTTTATTTGTCCAACTTGATCTATTTATCTTGTAAGGGGAAGAGGTGCTTTGTGATGGGTTCGGTCTTACGGTGCTTGATTCCAGTGACAGAAGGGGAAACGACACGTATGTATCGTTGCTATTAAGGATAACAAGATGGGGTCTATTTCTACATAAATAGATCTTATCTACATCATGTCATCGTTCTTATTGCATTACTCCGTTTCTCCATGAACTTAATACACTAGATGCATGCTGGATAGCGGTCGATGTGTGGAGTAATAGTAGTAGATGCAGGCAGGAGTCGGTCTACTAATCTTGGATGTGATGCCTATATAATCATCATTGCCTGGATATCATCATGATTATTTGAAGTTTTATCAATTGCCAACAGTAATTCGTTTACCCACCGTTTGCTATTTTTCTCGAGAGAAGCCACTAGTGAAATCTACGGCCCCCGGGTCTCTTCTTTATTATTTTTGCCTTCGCGATCTATTTTTATTTGCTTTTATTTTCAGATCTATTAATCCAAAAATACAAAAAATACCTTGCTACAATTTATTCTTATTTACTTGTCTCGCGTTCCCGTGAGATCTATTTATCCAATTTACTACAATTTTATCTATCTTTTTACCCGTGAGGGATTGACAACCCCTCTCTTACGTAGGGTTGCAAGTATTTTTTCTTTGTGTACAGGAGCTGTTTACGTGGTGTTGCGTGGTTCTCCTAATGGTTCGATAACCTTGGTCTCATCACCGAGGGAAATACCTACCGTTGTTGTGCTGCATCATCCATTCCTCTTTGGGGAAATATCGACGTGGTTCTAGCAAACATCACCTTGTTGCCCCTACTATCACTGGGAAAGGACACCGCAAGATTGAACCCAAAGCTAAGCACTTCTCCCATTGCAAGAAAAACCAATCTACTTGGCCAAACCAAACCGATAGTTCAAAGATAATTACAAAGATACCAAATCATGCATAAAAGAATTCAGAGAAGATTCAAATAATATTCATAGAGATCATAAATCCATAATTCATCGGATCTCGACAAACACACCGCAAAAGAAGATTACATCGGATAGATCTCCAAGAACATCGAGGAGAACATGGTATTCAGAATCAAAGAGAGAGAAGAAGCCATCTAGCTACTAGCTATGGACCCGTAGGTTAGTGGTAAACTACTCACGCTTCATGGAAGGTCAATAGAGTTGATGTAGAAGCCCTCCATGATCGAATCCCCCTCTGACAGGATGCCGGAAAAGGCCCCTAGATGGGATCTCACGGGTACAGAAGGTTCCGGCAGTGGAAAATTGTTTTTGTGGATACTTCTGGTGGTTTGGGAATATATGTGAATATATAGGCGAAGGAATTAGGTTAGAGGAGTCACGAGGGGCCCACAAGGCACGGGGCGCGCCCTCCCCCCTTGCGGCCACCTCGTGGCTCCTCCGACTTGATCTCCAAGTCTCTTGGGTGTATTCTGGTCCAAGAAAAATCATCGCGAAGCTTTTATTCCTATTGGACTCCGTTTGGTATTCTTTTTCTTTGAAACTAAAAAACAAGGAAAAAACAGAAACTGGCACTGGGATCTATGTTAATAGGTTAGTCCCGAAATCTCTACTCCTATAAAAGACTAAGTTGGAGGTGATGGTGTGCCTGCCAACTTGCGTTTACGGACGTCCGATCTGTATCCAACGTACAAGAGACAATCTCTGACAATTTTGCAAAAGACGCCCAAACTTCATACACATTTACAGATAAGGCCTTCTATATTCTGCCCAATCTCTCTATCGGCTCATCCACCCAATCTCCAGAGAAAAGGGGCGCGCCCCGCCGGCCGGCGGCGGTGGAGCCAATCTGGCGCGGTGGCCACCAATGCCGGCCACCCCCAGCGCCTCTGACGCCTCCCCTCAACCCCACCTACCACAGAAACCACAATCTCCTCCTCTTCGCCGTCTTCTCCGCTGCCTTCACAATCTCCTCCGACACAGGCATCAGCAAGCACGCCATCGATGTCATTCTGCCACCAGCGCTTCTCCTGCTTCGTCCTCAACTGCAGCAGGGTTCCATCGCTCACTATCTCCACAACCCCCCTCTCCTCGCCATCTGCTCTTCCCCCTTACCCGTCTCCTTCGGCTACCTGTGCAAGTACACCACCGACGTCGTTGATGCCCCAACGTCTCTACTATCTCCTCCCTTTCCTTCTACAGCAGGCCCACCGCCCACCACCACCACATTCCCCTCCTCATCCCCGTCCCTCCTGACTGTGACTTCTAGAAGTATGCCGCCGCCTGCGACCTGCTCAACTCTGAGGCCATGAAGCCACCTACTGCTATTTCCCCTTCCCGGCCGCCGCGCTCCACCCCCTGTTCTGGTGTGATGGTTGATGTGGAGGTGCTACCGCCTTTCCTTGCCAAAACTTATCCCGCCCAGCCCTTGGCGCCTCCCGAATTCAAAATTTTCTACCACCAAGTCTGCGCCTTTTTGGAACTGTCCAGAAACCACTTGTAGCCCAATGTAAACTAGGTGGGTATGCAGATGGGACTCATACTGCCCGAACTAGGCCCAACAAGCCATACACTGGTCACACTCTCACATATTGAGATCAAACAGAGTGTGAGGAGGTAAGATTCGCTACCATTCTCGTTTTGATCTGCTCGTCAAGGACCAAGGTATGCTGGTCTGACGAAGATTTAAATCTCATCTATCTGACTGTCTCTCAACAGCTCTTGTTTCATTTCTGTCAGGCAATCCTTACTTCTGCAAATGCAGAGATAAAGCATTAGTGGTAACATGGAGAACTGTTTTTCGTGCCCAAGTCACCACTTCTTGAGAAATAAAGTTTTAAGTATTAAAAGGAATCACAAGCGTTGAATAAAACTTTTAGAGTTATAAGTGCAGCATGCTTCATATTTCATCATTCTGGACATTTTTGCTGTGAATGTATTTTGTTTTCCCACCACCGGCTGCAAGTTATGAATAGTAATATGGGTTCTGCTTGTTATAATAGGCTCTTGTAAAATGCTGTGAAAATTTGATTCTGTTTGGGTTTGTACTTTTTGGCTACCAAACCTATGCATATCATTTGTTTATCCGTATTGCTTACCATATGATGATGAGATTTATCATATGTGGAATTTCATATCTGAGTCGCAACTCATTTAGTGGTATGCTCACATCCGTTAAGTGCTTGGAGCAAGGAGAAAGCTCGAAAGATAAATCATAAGTCAAAACCGTGTGCCTATAAAACCCATATGTGTCTTTGATTTTTTTAGTAGTTGCCTTTGTTACTCTTTCTGTTCAGATAAAAACATATTATGCCTACAACAGGTCGTTTTGTCGTCAGCACCTCTCCTTTGCTTGGTAGCTCCAGTCCAATTTTTCAGGCTCCACCCTGGATATTTGTTTCCATGCTGTCTGTTATCGACATTTTTGTTTGCAAAAACCTGGTTGATGTAAGAAGTTACAAGTAGTCCAGTACTGATATTTATGTATGTCCGCACATGTGAACTCATCCCTTCTATATACATATGTTTCAAAATCATTTTTTACTTGACATTTGGTTTCTTTGCTCTGTACAATGTTCTGCAACTGTTGTCCATTGTTTTTTTCCTTTGCCTAATTATACTACAGACCTCTACATGCTCCTTGTTTTGCCTGTCTAAATATACTAAAGGAGACTATATATATGATGTCTTGATTGTCCGATGTGCTTTTAGGTGAGAAGATGAAGTACTGATTGTCGGATGTTCTTTTAGGTGAGAACATGGATGAAGCAAGAGCTTAGGTATTTAGTCAAACACTTGTACTTCAATCTTTTTTCTTTGTTCTGGAACCATTTATAAGTGTGTGCTCAGGCTATATGATATGTTTGTCATTTGGATATATTAATTGCTGCCATTTACCTTCACATTTGAGTCTGGTTTGCCTAATATACTAGCACAAAGTGAGCTGAATCCTTGGATAAAAGGTAACATAATAGCTTTTTTTGTTTTCTAGAGCCGTTCAAAGGAAAGCAACAGTTCCGTTGCAGTTGTTGCTCTAAGGTTGTACATGATAATATGTATTGAAGATTGATGGTCGTGCCAGTGATTTGGGAGATTTGGCGTGAGCGCAATCGCCACATTTTTCACAAATTAGAGTTGTTAGCTTTCCATTGACGAATCCAATGTTGGAAGAATACCGGCTCACGACACATCATTCAGTAATAGTAATCTAGCTTGGTGGTCCTCGGGCATTCTGTGTGTTTCTCCTTTGCCTTTCCGGTGTTTTGTACATTGTTCACTCATGTCAATAAAATCAAAGTTGTCTGGTGCAATTGCCAAATGTTTATGGATAGATTTTCTATTTGCCACATTTTCTGTGTCCCCTCAATATGGGAGAGCGATGAGAAAACTGTGACAAGTCTTCTACAAGTTGAAAATGTGGAAGAAAATGTTTGGCTTGGACAAGGGGGTTATTAGTTGGAAACCATGTGTTTGATTTTTCTTAATGTGTACCTATCAATGATATAAAATCACATTGATCAAGATGTTGGTACGTCTTTTGTTGTTCATTAGACTGCTGACCCTTGAGTAAACAATGTTCCACGAGATCTCTTGTAGTTCCGTGGCGCAGCACAGGCATCTTACTAGTAATATAAAATAGCATATTAATGCATATAAAACATCCAAAACAGATAATATAATAGCATGGAACAATAAAAAATTATAGATACGTTGGAGACGTATCAAGCATCCCCAAGCTTAATTCTTGCTCGTCCTTGAGTAGGTAAATGATAAAAACAAAATTTTTGATGTGAAATGCTACCTAACATATTTATCCATGTAATTTTTCTTTATTGTGACATGAATGTTCAGATCCATAAGATTCAAAACAAAAGTTTAATATTGACATAAAAACAATAATACTTCAAGCATACTAACAAGGCAA
Source organism: Aegilops umbellulata (assembly GCA_032464435.1). Classification (NCBI taxonomy): domain Eukaryota; kingdom Viridiplantae; phylum Streptophyta; class Magnoliopsida; order Poales; family Poaceae; genus Aegilops; species Aegilops umbellulata. The sequence continues at coordinate 447,637,401 of CP136057.1, forward strand.
CTATGTCTTCTCAAAATAACATGGCCAAAGAAAGCTTATCCCTAGAAAATCATATAGTCTGGCTATGCTCCATCTTCATCACACAAAATATTCAAATCATTGATGTCGCTTGATGCTACGTCGGTATTTCCCCATAGAGGAAGGGATGATGCAGCGCAGCGGCCGTAGGTATTTCCCTCAGATATGAAACCAAGGTCATCGAACCAGTAGGAGAACCAAGCAACACAACGTAAACAACTCGTGCACATAGATAACAAATCCTCGCAACCCGACGTGTTGAAGGGGTTGTCAATCCCTTCCGGGTACGACGCCTCAAGATGGGCAAACGGACGTGAGATAAATTGGAGTAGATTGATAGATCGAACACCAAACAAAATAAATAAGAATAAATTGCAGAAAGGTATTTTTGTATTTTTGGTTTAATAGATCTGATAATAAATGAAAAATAAAAGTAGATCGTAAAGGAAAATACATGAGAAAGAGACCCCGGGGCCATAGGTTTCACTAGTGGCTTCTCTCGAGAAAAATAGCATACGATGGGTGAACAAATTACTGTTGGGCAATTGATAGAACTTCAAATAATCATGACGATATCCAGGCAATGATCATTATATAGGCATCACATCCAAGATTAGTAGACCCACTCATGCCTGCATCTACTACTATTACTCCACACATGGACTGCTATCCAGCATGCATCTAGTGTATTAAGTTCATGGAGAAATGGAGTAATGCAATAAGAACGATGACATGATGCATACAAGATCTATCTATGTAGAGATTGACCCCATCGTTTTATCCTTGGTAGCAACGATACATACGTGTCGGTTCCCGTTCTGTCACTGGGATCAAGCACCGTAAGATCAAACCCACTACAAAGCACCTCTTCCCATTGTAAGATAAATAGATCAAGTTGGCCAAACAAACCCAAATATCGGAGAAGAAATACGAGGCTATAAGAGAACATGCATATAAGAGATCATAGAAACTCAAATGACTTTCATGGATATAAAAATATATAACTGACCATAAAATCAAAGTTCATTAGATCCCAACAAACACACCGCAAAAAGAGTTACATCATATGGATCTCCAAGAGACCATTGTATTGAGAATACAGCGAGAGAGAGAGGAAGCCATCTAGCTACTAACTACGGACCCGAAGGTCTACAAAGAACTACTCACGCATAATCGGAGAGGCACCAATGGAGGTGGTGAACCCCATCATAGATGGTGTCTAGATTGGATCTAGTGGTTCTGGACTCTTCGGCGGCTGGATAAATATTTCGTCGACTCCCCTATGGTTTTGGGAATATTGGGGTATTTATAGAGAAAAGATGCGGTCTGGGGGGCACCAGAGGTGGTCACAACCCGCCAGGGCGCGCCTGGGCCTCCTGGCGCGCCCTGGTGGGTTGTGCTCTCCTCGGAGCACCCCCGAGGCGCAGCCAGGTCCCATTATGTGTCTTCTGGTCCATAAAAGCAATGTTTCATTGCATTTGGACTCCGTCGGATATTGATTTCCTGCGATGTAAAAAACATGCAGAAAACAACAACTGGCACTTGGCACTATGTCAATAGGTTAGTACCAAAAAATGATATAAAATGACTATAAATGATAATAAAACATCCAAGATTGATAATATAACAGCATGGATCAATAAAAAATTATAGATACGTTGGAGATGTATCAGCATCCCCAAGCTTAACTCCTACTCGTCCTCGATTAGGTAAGTGATAAAACGGAATTTTTGATGTGGAATGCTGCCTAACATGTCATATCATATTCTTTTGTTTATAGCATGGACATTTGTACTTTTATGTGATTCAAAGCAATAGTGTAGTTTTGACATGATAGTTTAAATACTCAAGCATATCAACAAGCAACCATGTCTTTCGAAATATCAATGCTAAAATAAGTTATCCCTAGCCCATCATGCTCAATCATTGATCCATTCATGAAACACACTCGCATATTAGCTACACCCAATCCTCAAGTACGATCATATTGCCTCCTAGTTGGTGCTTTTGTAAGAGAATATGGAGACTCAAATTTGAAATAAAAATTCCATAAAGTAAAAGAAAGGCCCTTCGCAAAGGGAAGTAGGGATTTGTAGAGGTGCTAGAGCTGAAAGCGAAAAACTTAGAGATAAAAACATTTTGGGAGGTGTATCCATCCCACCAACGAAAAATACTTAGAGTTCCCAACACTTTCCATGCTATATATATCATAGACGGTTCCCAAACAGAAAAACAGTTTATTCCTTTTTCAACCATACTTTCACTTTCCGTGGTTAGCCGTATCCACGGTTGCCCTCCATACCAACACTTCCCAAGGAATTTATTATTTGACAACATAGACTAAATTCATTTTTCATTTTGGGGCTGGGCATCCCTAATACCTTTGTCTTACTCTCGTGTAATGACAAGTGAATAAACACTCATCTTAAGAATAACACATCTAGCATGGAAAATATTAGCCACCCCTCACCGCTCACGAGTGGAGCGAACACACAAAAGAGAAGTTTATTTTGAAAATTAGAGATGGCACATATAAATTTGCTTAGAATGGCAAAAGAATACCGCATATAGGTAGATATAGTGGACTCATGTGGCAAAATTGGTTTAAAGGTTTTTGGATGCACAAGTAGAGATCATACTTAGTGCAAAATGAAGGCTAGCAAAAGATTGAGAATCGACCAACCAAGAAACGGATAATCTCATAAGCGAGCATTAAGCATAATTAACACTGAATAATGCACCACAAGTAGGATATAATTTGATTGCATAATCATTGACTTTTGTGTTTGCATAGGGAATCACAAACCTTAACACCAATATTCTTACTAAAGCATAATTACTCATCAACATATCTCACATATCACATCATCATATCTCAAAACTATTACTAAGAATCAAGTTTATTTGTTCCAATGATCTTCATGAAAGTTTTTATTATATCCTTCTTGGATATGTATCACTTTGGGACTAATTTTCATGTGATGCTTTTCATAAGCTCAAACAAATATAAGTGAAGATCATGAGCATAAATTTTTTATTTCTCTCAAATTAGTTTAAGTGAAGCAAGAGAGAATTTCTTGAAAATTTTACTAACTCTCAAATAAATCTAAGTGAAGCAAGAGAGCATTTGTTCAAAAATACTAAGCACACCATGCTAAAAAATGATATAAGTGAAGCACTAGAGCAAGTCCAGAGCTCATAAAAAAAGTGAAGCATAGAGAGCAATTCTAACAAGTCATGACATAATTTTGGCTCTCCCAAATAGGTGTATCCAGCAAGGGATCAAGACTTAAAACACAAAATAAAACAAGAAAAGACTCATATCATACAAGACGCTCCAAGCAAAACACATAGTATGTGACGAATAAAAATATAGCTTCGAGTAAAATACCGATGGTCGTTAGAAGAAAGAGGGGATGCCACTCGGGGGCATCCCCAAGCTTAGTTGGTTGCTCATTTCTGGATAATGTCTTGGGATGTCGGGGCATCCCCAAGCTTAGGCTCTTCTACTCCTTATTCCTTCATCCATCATGAGATAACCCAAAACTTGAAAATTTCAATCACACAAAACTCAGCAAAACCTTCGTGAGATCCGTTAGTAAAAGAAAGCAAATCACTACTATAAGTATTGTACCAAACCAATTCATATTGGGTTTTTATCTATTTTGCCATCGGTTGTACTACACTACTCAGTTATGCCACTACATTTTTTCACTGCTCAGAAATGCCACTGATCCGTTAGGCGCATGCTCAAAAAAGCCATTTTTTCATCGTTACCGTCAGGTCAATGGACGTTGACCATGTTATATGACTATAATGCCCCTGGGCTCATTTGCAAGATCTCTCTCCATGGTGTGGGCCCAATTTGTCAAGGAGTAGGAAAAGAAATTAGGAGGAAAAAGAGAGATGAGGTGGATCGAACCAGAGACGTAAGTGTGGTGAGCGGGCAAGCTAACCACCACACCCGATGGAAGCATTTGATTGAGAAGCAGATGAACTTAACCTTATCTAATATTTAACCTTCTCGTATCAGTTTCCCAAGCCGGAACCACAATTCCTAGCCGCCGTCTGCCAATGCTCAACTACAACCGCCAGTCGCCAGGCTGCCCTCCCAGCTCCGGCGCGCCTCCACTTGCCACAGCCGTCGCGCTGCCCGCCCAACGCCGCCCTCGTCACGGCTTTCGCACAGCCTCCTGCGCAGCACCGCCACTCAAGGCAGGCAGCTCCGACACTTTTCCCGCCTGACTTCGCGGCTCCTCCCAAGTCTAGCTCCGCCACCTCCCGTGATGCCTTGAAGTGATTTGTTCCATGGCAATGGTGACGGACAACCGTCCTGAATCGGAGAAGTGTTTCGGCCACCGAACGCCCCAACATGTTGTAGCCTCTGAAATTCCGGCAGGGTGAGTATGCTAATTCTTAGTGTGGTGCGTGTGTGGCTCATAGTAGCTTCTAGAGATGGAATTCCTTATGTAGAATTTGTAGTAGCTGATTGGTGCCTTGTGGATACTCGTGTGCAATTTGGTACACGTGTTCTGATGGTCAGGATGGCTATGGAATTATGGATACTAGAAGTAAAAAAAGGCTGCACCTGTGAAGTTTGTAAACCTTGAAGCATTTGTGTTGTTTTCAGAAAAATGGGCAGGCACCGTGTTGAAATTTTCAGAGGAATTTAGAAAATCATGTGCTCCTGCTATCATATTTGTTGTTGCTGTCAATTAGCGTGTGATGCATGAATTAGCTAGCTGGAGAAATGGAGTAGTGAGCAACAAGAAAGGATATTATATACTGTTCAGTCTGAATATTATATTTACATAAAGGATACAGGATATACGTTTCCTTCTATATCAAAACTTTCCCTTAGCTCAACTGGTTAGCATGCGCACCTGTCCAGGACGTGGTCTTGAGTTCGAAATCTCCTGGCTCCAATTTTTGTCTTCTATTTTCATGCTCGCCTTACAGATGGGCCCATAGCTCAAACAAAGAGAGGATAGTTGACAAACGGGATAGGGGTATTTTCGTCATCTACCTTTGGTCAATGTCCATTGACCTGACGGTAATGGTGAAAAATGGTTTTTAGCACGCGCCTAATGAAACAGTGGCATTTCTGAGCAGTGAAATAATTTAGTGGCAGAACTGAGTAGTGTAGTACGACCGATGGCAAAACTGATAAAAACTCATTCATATTTTGTTTATGCATTATATCTACTGTGTTCCAACTTTGCTATGGCAAAAGCTGATCAAAGAAAACCATAGAGCCATCAAAATAAGCACACAACGCAAAGAAAACAGAATCTGTCAAAACATAACAGTCTTTAGTAATATGGCTATTTCGAAAACTTCTAGAACTCCAAAATTTCTGGAAAAAATAGGACGACCTGAGCAATTTGTATATAAATCTTCTGCAAAAATAATTGGTATTTTATCATGCTTTGGTAAAAAAGAATAATTGTTTTCATGAGCACAAAAGTTTCTGTTTTTTCAGCAAGATCAAACAACTATCACCCAAGAAGATCCTATAGGTTCTACTTGGCACAAACACTAATTAAAACACAAAAAACACAATCATAACAGTAGTATAATTGTGCTAACACTCAAGAACAGAAAGCAAAAAGCAAAAATAAAATTTATTCATTGGGTTGCCTCCCAACTAGTGCTATAGTTTTACACCCTTAGCTAGGCATAAAACAAGGATCTAAGTTTTGTCATATTTGGTTCGAGATCCATAAGATGCCCTCATGATTGATTCATATGGTGGCCTAATTATTGTTCTACGAAAGTGTTCCATACCCTTTCTCAAAGGAAATTGGAACTTAATATTGCCTTCTTTCATATCAATCACAACACCGATAGTGCGTAGAAACGGTCTTCCAAGAATAATTGGACAAGATGGATTGCAATAAATATCAAGATCAATAAAATCTATGGGAACATAATTACTATTTGCAAGAATAAGAACATCATTAATTCTTCCCATAGGTTTTTTAATAGTGGAATCCGCCAAGTGCAAATTCAAAGCACATTCTTCAAGATCGGTAAGACCAAGCACATCACATAAAGATTTCGGAATTGTAGAAACACTAGCACCCAAGTCACACAAAGAAAAACACTCATAATTTTTAATCTTGACTTTTATAGTAGGTTCCTATTCATGATGTAATTTTCTAGGAATTGAAACTTCTAGTTCCAATTTTTCTTCAAAAGCTTTCATCATAGCATCAACAATATGTTTAGTAAAAGCTTTATTTTGTTCATAAGCATGGGGTGAATTTATCATGGATTGCAACAAAGAAATACAATCAATCAAAGAGAAACTATCATAACTAAAGTCTTTGTAATCCAAAAGAGTGGGCACATTACTAGTTAAAGTTTTGACCTCTCAAACCCACTTTTATCAATTTTCTCAACGAGATTTTCACCCTCCGAAATATTGGGACGCCTTCTACATAAAGTTGACTCTTCTCTAGTCCCTTTTTCATCAATCTTAACTTTACTAAACAAGGAATCAATAGAAGAAACACCAATCATTTTAAGATCTTCATTGCTTTTATGAAAGTAATTACTAGAAAACACTTTTTCTAAAAATTCTCTTTTAGCTCTAAGCATAGCAGTTCTTTTCTTACTTTCATCCATAGAAACATAAAGAGCTTTAATTGATTCATCAACCTTAGGCACAAAAAATTTCATCTTGAGATTTTCCACATCATGAGCAATTCTATCAACACTTCTGGACAAATCATCAATCTTACTCAACTTTTCTTCTATGGAAATGTTGAAAACTTTTTGCATGTTGATAAATTATTTAATATTATTCTCAAGATCAGAGGTGTTCCTATTATTATTATAAGATTGATTTTCATAGGAATTACCATAATTATTAGAGGAATTACTAGGAAAAGGCCTAGGATTAAAATTACCTCTATAAGCATTGTTATTGAAATTATTTCGAGAGATAAAATTCACATATGTGGCATCACTATTTTGCTCAATCAAAGTAGAAAAAGGAATATAATTAATATCAATAGGAGCACTTTTACTAGCAACCAATTTCATAAGAGCATCAACTTTTTCACGCAAAGAAGAAATTTTTTCAACTGAATTAACTTTATTACTAGTAGGAGCTCTTTCGGTATGCTATTGTGAATAATTTGCCATGATATTATCAAGCAATTTGGTAGCTTCACCCAAAGTAATTTCGATAAAAGTACCACCTGCGGCGGAGTCTAAAAGATTACGAGAAATAAAATTCAATCCCGCGTAAAAAATTTGTATGATCACCCAAAGATTTAACCCATGAGTTGGGCAATTCCTTAGCATCATTTTCATCCTTTCCCAAGATTATGCAACATGCTCATGTTCAAGTTGCTTGAAATTCATAATCTGGGTTCTAAGGAAATAATTTTTACGGGCGGAAAATACTTAGTGATAAAAGCATCTTTGCACTTATTACATGAATCGATACTATTGCGAGGCAAAGGAAGAGAACCAAAATTTTGCAGAACCACGCAAAGAAAACGGAAATAATTTCATATTCACAACATCATTGTCCACATCTTTGTTCTTTTGCATATCTATCGGTGGAGCACGCCACCTACGGGATCATGTTTTCCCCTTCTACGGTTTGGCAGGGAAGAGGGGTGGTGCAAAGAGCGGATCTAATGGTCAACACGACGGATTTTTACCCAGGTTTGGGCTACTGAGAAGAGTAAAACCCTAGTCCTGCTTGAGTGTATATCTTGTGTTCTTGAGCTTCGGCTCGCCGCTCTGCATGCAAGCTGTAGGGACCCGACCTCAGACGGTCAAGTCTCTGTGCATAAGTGTCATCCCTGGATCGGTAATGCTGACACACACAGTACTCGAAGGATTTATAACAGAGTAGAAATCACACACTTATTACATCGATAGTCTCCAAAGAGAACTTATTACAAATAATATGGCTTAAGGCCATCTAAATACGATAACAGCGAAAGGCTTGGGAGATAAAGTGAGTCCATCAACTCCAACGGCATAGCTGAGTGCACGACAACGACCTAGCGCACCTTTCATTGCTTCCTTCTTCTGTTGGTTGGTTCGTTGTACCATGGGGTAAATGTGACACTGAGCAGGGTAGTGGGTAGTCCCTTCACACAAGAAATAAGTAATCTGTCTAGTTGGGTATTCTTTAGCTGGGTGACTTTCTTCACAATGAGGGCATCCATCCTTGTGCTCTTTATGGTTGTGTCCTATTTCTCCATAGATCTTGCATGCACAAGGTTTCCTCATATCATATCCATAAGGCTTCAATTTCTGGGACACAAGCCGAGACTTTGGCAAAGTCAACTTAAATTCTTTCCAAGTGGTTACTCCTTGCCATCCATTGATAGTTTGGTACATCCTCCACCAAGTAGCAGCACCTCTTTCAAAGCACTAAAGAGCATGCTGGGGCATATCCTTTCCGACTATAGTGTTATTCTCCATATGATCTTCCATGTTCTGAATCCATTGGTCTGTCTCCAATTGAGTCATCGGTCCCGAAAATGAGAGTTCATCTCTATTCATCCTCTATTGGTTCCAAGGGTTTTGGAGTGGGATAAGAGAGATAGAGAGGGATGTACACAATACAAACAGAAGTTTTGAAAATACAAATTTTTATTTTGTGGCTGTCGGAAAAACATCAAACAAATGACAGCTCACAATTGTCGCATCTAACATAGGTATATAACAGGGGTTTGGTCTTCTCAAGGTCAATAAATCTTAAAGTCGTCAAACTCTTCGATTCTTGTTCATGTCTCCGATTGGCTCCTTCTGATCGTGCTTGTCCTTCTCAAGTTCTTTTGCCAGATCATCTCTGTTGACGCGAAGTTTCTCATGACGTCCTTTATTATTTCTAGAGTTGCATTCCAAACTTCTGGGTTTCAACATCTTTGGCATGAACAATGGTCCTACTGTCCTTCAGTTCCTGACGAATCTCCGGTATCTCGAGGTTTTGCTTATCCAGCTTGGCTGCTTTCTGCTTCTGGGTCCTGAGTTCTTCACGAAATACTTACTTGTCAAATACGGCTTCCTAAAGGTCCATCTAAAAATCCTTGATGTAATACTCCAGATCCCGGCGATATACCAGCTAAGGTTAAAACTGCATCCTTTGCTGACAGATGCTCCATCAGCCTTCTACCATCCAATCCTTCTGATGAAATGCATGTTTAACTCAGCATGATGACCATAGCATAAGCGATGATAACATCATGGATAGCCATGTTTCTGCCCTTGTCATTGCCATGAGCTATCATTCCATAGCTGATATCTCCTACCTAATGGTTTTCTGACAAAAACTTTGAGTTTTAACGCTCCATGTTCCGGTCTTTCTCTGATATACCTTGATCTCGGGTATTGACAGCTTCAATAGTCTGACAATTCCATAAGGGTAGCCTTTATAGGTCATACTAATCTGGAAATTCTTCAAAGCCTTCAAATTCTCCTAGTCTTTGGAGTCTACAAACGTTGTAGTTTCCATTCTTATAATGCACGATAAAATCCTCTTCATTCCAAAGTGGTCTTAGTTGTCTGATATCTTGTACTTCTTGGAGTGGTCTCATCAGTCAAATCTTCGTGGTCAAAAGGGGAAAGGGGTATAGTCTCACTAAAAGGGAAATTTGATAAAGCTCAGAAAAGAGGAGAGGTAAAAGATCTTTTTGAAAATGAAGTTGTAGAGAAAATCTTTCCTATGGGCTTGCCAGTTTCTAGGGGTCACGTCCTACAGTCAACATGTGCTCTGCTATCATCTTGTAGCGACCCGACCTCAGACGGTCAAGTCTCTGTGCTTAAGTATCATCCCTGGATCGATATGCTGACACACACACAGTACTCTAGGATTTATAACAGAGGTAAATCACATCTATAAAGTAACGTAAATACTATTACTTCAATCCAAATAGCGGAAGTAACAACAAGGTTGTTGATTCCCATCAACACCAATGGAAAAGTTGAGTGTAGAAATCATAAGCCTAACGTATCACTTACTCGTCGTAAGATCCGCCCAGCCGGCCCGTTTCCCGGCGCCGCCTCCCTCGAGCCGCGCCGTCGCTGGCACGGATGCCGAGGCAGAGTCCGAGCCGGACTCCACCTCGGGCCGCCCCCCTCCCTAAGCCACGTCGCCCCCCTCCTATATATAGCGCCACCCGCCTCTCACCGTCGCCGCCGCTGCCAACAGCAGCAGCAGCATCGCCCGCCAGCCGCCGCCGCTCGCCGCCGCCTGCGCCGCGCCTCCTGCAGTCGCCCGCGCGCCGCACGCCGCCGCGCGCACGCTGCCCGCCGGATCTCGTTGCCCCGCCGCTGCCGTTGACCTCGAGCCGCCACCGTTTTTTCGTTTTTAGGTAAAAACCTCGGTTTTCTTTGGTTTATTATTATTTTTTTAGTTAGATAGGTTCGGTTTTTCACTGGTTTATTTATTTAGCGGACATTCATCCGTTCGTTTGTTTTAACGAACGCTGTTCGCCGTTTAGGTTCAGACAGCGAACGTTCGTTCGTTAGTCTTTTATTTTTATTTTCTTTTTTGGACAGGGACCTATCCGCAACTATTTTTATCACAGATTAGCCCCTAATATTCAAACCCTCGCCGTTTCTAAACTGTTTGTCCAAATCCAGTGAAACCAACGCCAAAATCTTCGACTCGAGATCCTCTTTCTATTTAATCAACTTGAACATGGTTCTGACTATTTAAAATTTGGTTTCAAGCAGGTTTGAATTCGAAGTTCTTTTGATCGTAGTTTCAGTTCCGTAGCTCCGATTCGATTGATTCTTTTTTGAAGATCGAATCTCTTCAAATTTGGTTAGCCATGTCCCTGGTTATGGACATCTTGAGTATCTGATTCTTGGATTATCATGTTGATCTTATCACTCTAAATTAATTTGTTGGGATGTTAATTACCTTTAATTGGGAATGAGTTGGAGGAACCTTATCAATGTTTCAACTACCATGATTGTTAAACAAAACATATTCCTTTGATGTAGGAAAAAATTGGCTTTATGCAAAAATAAACCCAGAGCCTCCACCAGCCAAATATGCATGTAGTGATCGCCATTATTCAACATTGCTCTACAGTGTGAAATTGCCAATACATTCAATGTACTGGCCCTTTGTGGCTGCAACGTCTCATGTTGCAGGATCTTACGACGAGTAAGTGATACGTTAGGGTTACGATTTCTACACTCAACTTTGTCGTTGGTGTTGATGGGAATCTACAACCTTGTTGTTACTTCCGCTATTTGGATTGAGGTAATAGTATTTACGTTACTTTATACATGTGATTTACCTCTGTTATAAATCCTCGAGTATTGTGTGTGTCAGCATACCGATCCAGGGATGACACTTAAGCACAGAGACTTGACCGTCTGAGGTCGGGTCGCTACACAAGCTGGGCCGAGACGTTCAAAAGTCTGAATCCCGCTCCAGTACGCTGTGGGCAGTCCAAGGGGTTGCCACAGTGGCACACAGGAGGTGTAAAGTAGCTACAGTGCCTATGTTTATCAACAGCGTCTTAGGACAAGCGCATTAAATGCGTTGCTTACGTGCCCTTCAGCTTTATCGGGGCCGGGAGTAGAACTCATCTTGTCCGTCGCCGCCCCGCTTTATCGGACGAGGCATGCAGTGCCAGGTTGGCCGGCCAGCTGCTGCACTGGAGAGGTGGCAGGGTCTTCACGAAGATCTTCATGCCACCACGCAGGCGCTGTCCAGGCTGGCAGGTCGGCCACTGCGCTGGAGTGGTGACGGGGTGGCAGAGCCTTGCCGCGGTACTACCGATGTTCACGGCAAGGATATCGCTAGGTACCTCGTCTTCTGGCCTTCACAAAGATCTGCACGCCACTACGCGTGCGCTCCCGCGTCTTGGTCTTAACATTGTCGATGGTGTCAGAGCTCTCAACCACGAGGGTGGTGCTCTTGTTAATGCTTTGTAAGTCGTCCCGGCAAGGATCTTGCCGGGGTCTCGCAAACCGTCATGGCAAGGTTCTTGCCGGGGGTCCAGCTCGTCCTCTGTTCTCTGGTCTCTGCCTTGGCCGCTTCTCTTCGCCTTGTATCTTATTTTTATCCTTGATCGCCCTCTTCATGCCTCGCCGCGTGTGGGGCTACAACTGCCCGTGCACAAGCATGGGGTGCTAAAGGGCCCAAACTTTAGTACACCGATAGGAGCCCCCGGGCCTGGGCCACACACACGAGCGCGGAGCGTCGTTGGGCCAGGCCCAAACAATGCACGGGCACGCGTGGCAGGGAATAACTGCTATAATCTTCTCGTCTGCTGCGCTTCCCCATGATCTGTATCGAGTGCGCGGCGTAGGGGTCGTGCGTGGAACAGTTGCAGCACGCCTGCGCCTGCGCCAACGCCTTCACATCAAACAGTAAAGAGGTAGCCCCGCGCCTTCCCGATAAAAAGAGGAATCCGCAGGGGCGCTGCTCATTTACCCCTTTCGCCCATTCCAACCTAGGAAACCGTCGTCTCCTTCTTCTTCCTCGAGCCCGATCCAGAGCCTCCTTCTCCGCCCATCGCTGTTGCGCCCTCACCACTTTCGCCCCCCCCCCCCCGCCCTCCGTCGGCTGCTATGGTGCCCAAAAACAAAGGCAAGGGAGCGCTCAAGGCGAGCGAGGTGGAAGACGTGCCGGAGGACGAGCTGGTGATGAGGCGGAGGGAGCATGTTGTCTTCGCTCCTGGGCTCAATGCGCGCGCGCTCAAGGATCGGTACCAGTTCATGTGGGGGAGGGAAACGACGGGGCATCCCGCCACCCGCGTTATCCCCGGACCCAACGGCGCGCCATGTCTAGATAGATTCCCCCTTTTCATTGATTATCTTTATTGCGGGCTCTGCCCTCCATTCTCAGATTCTTCATCGACATCATGTATACCTTCAGCTTCCATCTTTTGGATTTCACGCCGAACTCAGTGGTGTGTATGGCCATCTTCGCCCACCTCTGTGAGAATTTTGCCAGGGTGGTCCCCAACACAGCGCTCTTCCGCCATTGTTTCATCCCTCGCATCTAGCCAGGAGGGGCGCTGTCCGGCTGCGTCACTTGGATCCCGAGGGCTTGCTGCAATGTATCCAAACAGGACCCAGAAGGAGAAGTGGGACGAGTGGCGGCACAGGTGGTGCTGGATTGTGGAGAAGGAGCCGCGTCCATTTTGCACCCCCCGGCAAGTGCAAGTGGTCTGTCACAGCAACTGGGCAACCTCGACCCTCAGGACAAGATGCTCATGGTCGCCATCACCAGAATCCACCGCCTCAAAACCACCGGGCTCACTTGGAGATGACCGGGACCGATTTCCTCTGCCGCCGTATCGCCCCTCTGCATAACAAAGGGAGGCCGACTTGGAAGTTCCGGAATGCGACAGATATTATGAGGTTGCGCCCCGGCCTGAATCAAAACTTCACAGTGATGCAGCACACGTCCCTCTTCTCAAAGTTGTTCCAACTCAAGGTTGACAAGCCCAGCAAGGCCGGCAAGGCTGAGGAGGTCGACAAGCCGTTCAAGTTGCCAGCGGCCGTGGTAGCAAAGTAGTATGGAAGTAACGGTAACGGTGGCAAAGGTAACAGTAGCAGTTTTCTAGTAGCTGTAATAGTGGCAACGGTAAATTAACTAAGCAAAGATCAATATGTGAAAACCTCGTAGGCAATGGATCAGTGATGGATAATTATGTCGGATGCGATTCCTCATGCAACAATTATAACATAGGGTGACACAGAACTAGCTCCAGTTCATCAATGTACTGTAGGCATGTATTCCGAATATTGTCACACATGCTTATGGAAAAGAACTTGCATGGCATCTTTTGTCCTACCCTCCCGTGGCAGCAGGGTCCTATTGGAAACTAAGGGATATTAAGGCCTCCTTTTAATAGAGTACCGGACCAAAGCATTAACACTTAGTGAACCCATAAAGTCCTCAAACTACGGTCATCACCGGGAGTGGTCCCAATTATTGTCACTTCAGGGTTGCCGGATCATAACAGATAGTAGGAGACTAATGACTTGCAAGATAGGATCAAGAACTCACGTATATTCATGAAAACATAATAGGTTCAGATCTGAAATCATGGCACTCAGGCCCTAGTGACAAGCATTAAGCATAGCAAAGTCATAGCAACATCAATATCAGAACATAGTGGATACTAGGGATTAAACCCTAACAAAACTAACTCGATTACATGGTAAATCTCATCCTAAGTGGCATCATGAGCTAGGTCTATGCGTAGTTCTTCTTGCGCGAGTAGAACACAATTTGTTGTGGGCGTAGATGTTGTCAATTCTTCTTGCCGTTACTAGTCAATCTTGATTCAGCGGTATTGTGGGATGAAGCGGCCCGGACCAACCTTACACGTACGCTTACGTGAGACCGGTTCCACCGACTAACATGCACTAGTTGCATAAGGTGGCTGGCGGGTGTCTGTCTCTCCTACTTTAGTTGGATCGGATTCGATGAACAGGGTCCTTATGAAGGGTAAATAGAGATTGACAAATCACGTTGTGGTTTGAACATAGGTAAGAAAACGTTCTTGCTAGAACCCTAATTCAGCCACGTAAAACTTGCAACAACAATTAGAGGACGTCATCTACCTTATGCAACTAGTGCATGTTAGTCGGTGGAACCGGTCTCACGTAAGCGTACGTGTAAGGTTGGTCCGGGCCGCTTCATCCCACAATACCGCTGAATCAAGATTGACTAGTAACGGCAAGAAGAATTGACAACATCTACGCCCACAACAAATTGTGTTCTACTCGCGCAAGAAGAACTACGCATAGACCTAGCTCATGATGCCACTGTTGGGGAACGTTGCAGAAAATTAAAATTTTTCCTACGGTTTCACCAAGATCCATCTATGAGTTCATCTAGCAACGAGTATTCAGATTGGATAGCATCTACATACCACTTTGTAGATCGCAACGGAAGCGTTCGAGTGAACGTGGATGAGGTAGTCGTACTTGCCGTGATCCAATTCACCGATGATCTAGTACCGAACGGACGGCACCTCCGCGTTCAACACACGTACGGGACGGGAGACGTCTCCTCCTTCTTGATCCAGCAAGGGGGGAGGAGAGGTTGAGGAAGATCCAGCACGACGGTGTGGTGGTGGATGCAGCAGAACTCCGGCAGGGCTTTGCTAAGCAACTACGGGAGGAGGAGGAGGTGTTGCAGGGAGGAGGGGGCGCCAGGGCAATAGCGTGCGCTGCCCCACTCCCCTGCCCCCTTTTATATAGATGCATTAGAGGGGGGGAGGGCGCAGCCTTGCCCCTTCCTCCAAGGAAGGGGTGCGGCCAAGAGGGGGGGAGGAGTCCATCCTCCCCAAGGCACCTCGGAGGTGCCTTCCCCCCTTTGGACTCTCCCTCCTCCAAGTTTCCTTGGCGCATGGGCCCTTGGGGTTGGTTCCCCTTGGCCCAAGTGGGCCAAGGCGCACCCCCTAAGGCCCATGTGGCCCCCCAAGGCAGGTGGCCCCACCTGGTGGACCCCGGGACCCCTCCGGTGGTCCCGGTACAATACCGATAACACCGAAACTTGTCCCGATGGCCAAAATAGCACTTCCTATATATAATTCTTTACCTCCGGACCATTCCGGAACTCCTCGTGACGTCCGGGATCTCATCCGGGACTCCGAACAACATTCGGGTTACTGCACATACATATCTTCACAACCCTAGCGTCACCGAACCTTAAGTGTGTAGACCCTACGGGTTCGGGAGACATGCAGACATGACCGAGACGGCTCTCGGGCAATAACCAACAGCGGGATCTGGATACCCATGTTGGCTCCCACATGCTCCACGATGATCTCATCGGATGAACCACGATGTCAAGGATTCAATTAATCCCGTATACGATTCCCTTTGTCAATCGGTATTTTACTTGCCCGAGATTCGATCGTCGGTATACCAATACCTCGTTCAATCTCGTTACCGGCAAGTCACTTTTCTCGTTACCGTAATGCATGATCCCGTGATCAAACACTTTGATCACATTGAGCTCATTGTGATGATGCATTACCGAGAGGGCCCGGTGATACCTCTCCGTCAAGCGGAGTGACAAATCCTAGTCTCGATCCATGTCAACCCAACAGACACTTTCAGAGATACCCGTAGTGTACCTTTATAGTCACCCAGTTACGTTGTGACGTTTGGCACACCCAAAGCATTCCTACGGTATCCGGGAGTTACACGATCTCATGGTCTAAGGAAAGGATACTTGACATTGGATAACTCTAGCAAACGAACTATGCGATCTTATGCTATGTTTAGGATTGGGTCTTGTCCATCACATCATTCTCCTAATGATGTGACCCCGTTATCGATGACATCCAATGTCCATAGTCAGGAAACCATGACTATCTGTCGATCAACGAGCTAGTCAACTAGAGGCTCACCAGGGACATGTTTGTTGTCTGTTATTCACACATGTATTACGATTTCCGGTTAACACAATTATAGCACGAATAAAGACAATTACCATGAATAAGGAAATATAATAATAATGCTTTTATTATTGCCTCTAGGGCATATTTCCAACAGTCTCCCACTTGCACTAGAGTCAATAATCTAGTTACATTGTGATGAATCGAACACCCATAGAGTTCTGGTGCTGATCATGTTTTGCCTTAGGGAGAGGTTTAGTCAACGGATCTGCGACATTCAGATCCGTGTGCACTTTACAAATTTCTATGTCTCCATCTTGAACATTTTCACGAATGGAGTTGAAGCGACGCTTGATGTGCCTAGTCTTCTTGTGAAACCTGGGCTCCTTCGCAAGTGCAATAGCTCCAGTGTTGTCACAGAAGAGCTTGATTGGCCCCGACGCATTGGGTATGACTCCGAGGTCGGTGATGAACTCCTTCACCCAAATTGCTTCATGTGCTGCCTCCGAGGCTGCCATGTACTCCGCTTCACATGTAGATCCCGCCACGACGCTTTGCTTGCAACTGCACCAGCTTACTGCCCCACCATTCAAAATATACACGTATCCGGTTTGTGACTTAGAGTCATCCAGATCTGTGTCGAAGCTAGCGTCGACGTAACCTTTTACGACGAGCTCTTCGTCACCTCCATAAACGAGAAACATTTCCTTAGTCCTTTTCAGGTACTTCAGGATATTCTTGACCGCTGTCCAATGTTCCTTGCCGGGATTACTTTGGTACCTACCTACCAAACTTACGGCAAGGTTTACATCAGGTCTGGTACACAGCATGGCATACATAGTAGAACCTATGGCTGAGGCATAGGGGATGACACTCATCTCTTCTATATCTTCTGCCGTGGTCGGACATTGAGCTGAGCTCAATTTCACACCTTGTAACACAGGTAAGAACCCTTTCTTAGATTGATCCATATTGAATTTCTTCAATATCTTATCAAGGTATGTTCTTTGTGAAAGACCTATGAGGCGTCTCGATCTATCTCTATAGATCTTGATGCCTAATATATAAGCAGCTTCTCCAAGTTCCTTCATTGAAAAACTTTTATTCAAGTAGGCCTTAATGCTGTCCAAGAGTTCTATATCATTTCCCATCAAAAGTATGTCGTCTACATATAATATGAGAAATGCTACAGAGCTCCCACTCACTTTCTTGTAAACACAGGCTTCTCCATAAGTCTGTGTAAACCCAAACGCTTTGATCATCTCATCAAAGCGAATGTTCCAACTCCGAGATGCTTGCACCAGCCCATAAATCGAGCGTTGGAGCTTGCATACCTTGTCAGCATTCTTAGGATCGACAAAACCTTCCGGCTGCATCATATACAATTCTTCCTTAAGGAAACCATTAAGGAATGCCGTTTTGACGTCCATTTGCCATATCTCATAATCATAGTATGCGGCAATCGCTAACATGATTCGGACGGACTTCAGCTTCGCTACCGGTGAGAAAGTCTCATCGTAGTCAACCCCTTGAACTTGTCGATAACCCTTAGCGACAAGCCGAGCTTTATAGATGGTCACATTACCATCCGCGTCTGTCTTCTTCTTAAAGATCCATTTATTTTCTATGGCTCGCCGTTCAACGGGCAAGTCAGTCAAAGTCCATACTTTGTTTTCATACATGGATCCTATCTCGGATTTCATGGCTTCCAGCCATTTGTCGGAATCCGGGCCCGCCATTGCTTCCTCATAGTTCGAAGGTTCACCGTTGTCTAACAACATGATTTCCAAGACAGGGTTGCCGTACCACTCTGGTGCGGAACGTGTCCTTGTGGACCTTCGAGTTTCAGTAGGAGCTTGATCAGAAGCATCTTGATCATCATCATTAATTTCCTCTCTAGTCGGTGCAGGCACCTCAGGAATGATTTCTTGAGTTTCGCCATTTTCCGGTTCAAGAGGTAACACTTCATCAAGTTCTACTTTCCTCCCACTTACTTCTTTCGAGAGAAACTCTTTCTCCAGAAAGGATCCATTCTTGGCAACAAAGATCTTGCCTTCGGATCTGAGGTAGAAGGTATACCCAACAGTTTCTTTTGGGTATCCTATGAAGACGCATTTTTCCGATTTGGGTTCGAGCTTTTCAGGTTGAAGTTTCTTGACATAAGCATCGCATCCCCAAACTTTTAGAAACGACAGCTTGGGTTTCTTCCCAAACCATAATTCATACGGTGTCGTCTCAACGGATTTCGACGGAGCCCTATTTAAAGTGAATGCGGCAGTCTCTAAAGCATAGCCCCAAAAAGATAGCGGTAAATCGGTAAGAGACATCATAGATCGCACCATATCTAATAGAGTGCGATTACGACGTTCGGACACACCATTACGCTGAGGTGTTCCAGGCGGCGTGAGTTGTGAAACTATTCCACATTTTCTTAAGTGTGTGCCAAATTCGTGACTCAAGTATTCTCCTCCACGATCTGATCGTAGAAACTTGATCTTTCTATCATGTTGATTTTCAACCTCACTCTGAAATTCCTTGAACTTTTCAAAGGTCTCAGACTTGTGTTTCATTAAGTAGATATACCCATATCTACTCAAGTCATCAGTGAGGGTGAGAACATAACGATAGCCACCGCGAGCCTCAACACTCATTGGATCGCACACATCGGTATGTATGATTTCCAATAAGTTGGTTGCTCGCTCCATTGTTCCTGAGAATGGAGTCTTGGTCATTTTACCCATGAGGCATGGTTCGCACGTGTCAAATGATTCATAATCAAGAGACTCTAAAAGTCCATCTGCATGGAGCTTCTTCATGCGTTTGACACCTATGTGACCAAGGCGGCAGTGCCACAAATATGTGGGACTATTGTTATCAACTTTAACTCTTTTGGTACTCACACTATGAATATGTGTATCATCACGTACGAGATTCATCAAGAATAAACCATTAACCATCGGAGCATGACCATAAAACATATCTCTCATATAAATAGAACAACCATTATTCTCGGATTTAAATGAGTAGCCATCTCGAATTAAACGAGATCCAGATACAATGTTCATGCTCAAACTTGGCACTAAATAACAATTATTGAGGTTTAAAACTAATCCCGTAGGTAAATGTAGAGGCAGCGTGCCGACGGCGATCACATCGACCTTGGAACCATTCCCGACGCGCATCGTCACCTCGTCCCTCGCCAGTCTCCGTTTATTCCGCAGCTCCTGCTTTGAGTTACAAATATGAGCAACTGCACCGGTATCAAATACCCAAGAGCTACTACGAGTACTGGTAAGGTACACATCAATTACATGTATATCACATATACCTTTGGTTTTGCCGGCCTTCTTGTCCGCTAAGTATTTGGAGCAGTTCCGCTTCCAGTGACCACTTCCCTTGCAATAAAAACACTCAGTCTCGGGCTTGGGTCCATTCTTTGGCTTCTTCCCGGCAACTTGCTTACCGGGCGCGGCAACTTCCTTGCCGTCCTTCTTGAAGTTCTTTTTACCCTTGCCCTTCTTGAACTTAGTGGTTTTATTCACCATCAACACTTGATGCTCCTTCTTGATTTCTACCTCTGCTGATTTCAGCATAGCATATACCTCAGGAATGGTCTTTACCATCCCCTGCATATTGTAGTTCATCACAAAGCTCTTGTAGCTAGGTGGAAGCGACTGGAGGATTCTGTCAATGACCGCTTCTTCCGGGAGATTAACTTCCAGTTGAGTCATGCGGTTGTGCAACCCAGACATTTTGAGTATGTGTTCACTGACAGAACTATTTTCCTCCATCTTACAGCTAAAGAATTTGTCGGAGACTTCATATCTCTCGACCCGGGCATGAGTTTGGAAAACCATTTTCAGCTCTTCGAACATCTCATATGCTCCATGTCTCTCAAAACGCTTTTGGAGCCCCGGCTCTAAGCTGTAAAGCATGCCGCACTGAACGAGGGAGTAATCATCGCAGCGTGACTGCCAAGCGTTCATAACGTCTTGTTCTGCAGGGAGAATAGGTGCGTCACCCAGCGGTGCTCTTAGGACATAATCTTTCTTGGCAGCTATGAGGATGATCCTCAGGTTCCGGACCCAGTCCGTATAGTTTCTACCATCGTCTTTCAGCTTGGTTTTCTCTAGGAACGCGTTGAAGTTGAGGACTACGTTGGCCATTTGATCTACAAGACATATTGTAAATATTTAGACTAAGTTCATGATAATAAAGTTCATTTAATCAAATTATTTAATGAACTCCCACTTAGATAGACATCCCTCTTCTAGTCATCTAAGTATTACATGATCCGAGTCAACTAGGCCGTGTCCGATCATCACGTGAGACGGACTAGTCAACATCGGTGAACATCTTCATGTTGATCGTATCTTCTATACGACTCATGCTCGACCTTTCGGTCTTCTGTGTTCCGAGGCCATGTCTGTACATGCTAGGCTCGTCAAGTCAACCTAAGTGTTTTGCGTGTGTAAATCTGGCTTACACCCGTTGTATGCGAACGTAAGGACCTATCACACCTGATCATCACGTGGTGCTTCGGAACGACGAACCTTAGCAACGGTGCACAGTTAGGGTGAACACTTTCTTGAAATTATTATGAGGGATCATCTTATTTACTACCGTCGTTCTAAGTAAACAAGATGCAAAACATGATAAACATCACATGCAATCAAATAATAAACGTGACATGATATGGCCAATAGCACATAGCTCCTTTGATCTTCATCTTGGGGCTCCATGATCATCTTGTCACCGGCTTGACACCATGATCTTCATCATCATGATCTTCATCATCGTGTCTCCATGAAGTTGCTCGCCAACTATTACTTCTACTACTATGGCTAACGCGTTTAGCAATAAAGTAAAGTAATTTACATGGCAATTCTCAATGACACGCAGGTCATACAAAAAATAAAGACAACTCCTATGGCTCCTGCCGGTTGTCATACTCATCGACATGCAAGTCGTGATTCCTATTACAATAGCATGAACATCTCATACATCACATATAGATCATTCATCATACATCACAACTTTGGCCATATCATATCACAAAGCACTTGCTGCAAAAACAAGTTAGACGTCCTCTAATTGTTGTTGCAAGTTTTACGTGGCTGAATTAGGGTTCTAGCAAGAACGTTTTCTTACCTACGTTCAAACCACAACGTGATTTGTCAATCTCTATTTACCCTTCATAAGGACCCTGTTCATCGAATCCGATCCAACTAAAGTAGGAGAGACAGACACCCGCCAGCCACCTTATGCAACTAGTGCATGTTAGTTGGTGGAACCGGTCTCACGTAAGCGTACGTGTAAGGTTGGTCCGGGCCGCTTCATCCCACAATACCGCTGAATCAAGATTGACTAGTAACAGCAAGAAGAATTGACAACATCTACGCCCACAACAAATTGTGTTCTACTCGCACAAGAAGAACTACGCATAGACCTAGCTCATGATACCACTGTTGGGGAACGTTGCAGAAAATTAAAAATTTTCCTACGGTTTCACCAAGATCCATCTATGAGTTCATCTAGCAACGAGTATTCAGATTGGATAGCATCTACATACCACTTTGTAGATCGCAACGGAAGCGTTCGAGTGAACGTGGATGAGGTAGTCGTACTTGCCGTGATCCAATTCACTGATAATCTAGTACCGAACGGACGGCACCTCCGCGTTCAACACACGTACGGGACGGGAGACGTCTCCTCCTTCTTGATCCAGCAAGGGGGGAGGAGAGGTTGAGGAAGATCCAGCACGACGGTGTGGTGGTGGATGCAGCAGAACTCCGGCAGGGCTTCGCTAAGCAACTACGGGAGGAGGAGGAGGTGTTGCAGGGAGGAGGGGGCGCCAGGGCAATAGCGTGCGCTGCCCCCCTCCCCTGCCCCCTTTTATATAGATGCATTAGAGGGGGGGAGGGCGCAGCCTTGCCGCTTCCTCCAAGGAAGGGGTGCGGCCAAGAGGGGGGGAGGAGTCCATCCTCCCCAAGGCACCTCGGAGGTGCCTTCCCCCCTTTGGACTCTCCCTCCTCCAAGTTTCCTTGGCACATGGGCCCTTGGGGTTGGTTCCCCTTGGCCCAAGTGGGCCAAGGCGCACCCCCTAAGGCCCATGTGGCCCCCCAAGGCAGGTGGCCCCACCTGGTGGACCCCGGGACCCCTCCGGTGGTC
This sequence comes from Aegilops umbellulata, assembly GCA_032464435.1. Lineage (NCBI taxonomy): Eukaryota > Viridiplantae > Streptophyta > Magnoliopsida > Poales > Poaceae > Aegilops > Aegilops umbellulata. The sequence continues at coordinate 447,659,951 of CP136057.1, forward strand.
CCGGTACAATACCGATAACACCGAAACTTGTCCCGATGGCCAAAATAGCACTTCCTATATATAATTCTTTACCTCCGGACCATTCCGGAACTCCTCGTGACGTCCGGGATCTCATCCGGGACTCCGAACAACATTCGGGTTACTGCACATACATATCTTCACAACCCTAGCGTCACCGAACCTTAAGTGTGTAGACCCTACGGGTTCGGGAGACATGCAGACATGACCGAGACGGCTCTCGGGCAATAACCAACAGCGGGATCTGGATACCCGTGTTGGCTCCCACATGCTCCACGATGATCTCATCGGATGAACCACGATGTCAAGGATTCAATTAATCCCGTATACGATTCCCTTTGTCAATCGGTATTTTACTTGCCCGAGATTCGATCGTCGGTATACCAATACCTCGTTCAATCTCGTTACCGGCAAGTCACTTTTCTCGTTACCGTAATGCATGATCCCGTGATCAAACACTTTGATCACATTGAGCTCATTGTGATGATGCATTACCGAGAGGGCCCGGTGATACCTCTCCGTCAAGCGGAGTGACAAATCCCAGTCTCGATCCATGTCAACCCAACAGACACTTTCAGAGATACCCTTAGTGTACCTTTATAGTCACCCAGTTACGTTGTGACGTTTGGCACACCCAAAGCATTCCTACGGTATCCGGGAGTTACACGATCTCATGGTCTAAGGAAAGGATACTTGACATTGGATAACTCTAGCAAACGAACTATGCGATCTTATGCTATGTTTAGGATTGGGTCTTGTCCATCACATCATTCTCCTAATGATGTGACCCCGTTATCGATGACATCCAATGTCCATAGTCAGGAAACCATGACTATCTGTCGATCAACGAGCTAGTCAACTAGAGGCTCACCAGGGACATGTTTGTTGTCTGTTATTCACACATGTATTACGATTTCCGGTTAACACAATTATAGCACGAATAAAGACAATTACTATGAATAAGGAAATATAATAATAATGCTTTTATTATTGCCTCTAGGGCATATTTCCAACAGTGGATACTAGGGATTAAACCCTAACAAAACTAACTCGATTACATGGTAAATCTCATCCAACCCATCACCATCCAGCAAGCTTGCGATGGAATTACTCACGCACGGCGGTGAGCATCATGAAATTGGAGATGGAAGAAGGTTGATGATGGAGATGGCGACAGATTCCCCTCTCCGGTGCCCCGAACGGACTCCAGATCAGCCCTCCCAAGAGAGATTAGGGCTTGGCGGCGGCTCCGTATCATAAAACACGATGAATCCTTCTCTCTGATTTTTTCTCCCCGAACATGAATATATATAGTTGGAGAGGTCTGTGGAGCCTCAGGGGGCCCACGAGACAGGGGGCGCGCCCGGGGGGGTGGGGGGGGTAGGCGCGCCCCCACCCTCGTGGACAGGGTGTGGGCCCCCTGGTCTTGATCCTTTCACCAGTATTTTTTATATATTCCAAAAATATTCTCCGTGAATTTTCAGGTCTTTCTGAGAACTTATATTTCTGCACAAAAATAACACCATGGCAATTCTGCTGAAAACAGCGTCAGTCCGGGTTAGTTCCATTCAAATCATGCAAGTTAGAGTCCAAAACAAGGACAAAATTGTTTGGAAAAGTAGATACGATGGAGACTGATACGTCTCCAACGTATCTATAATTTTTGATTGCTCCATGCTATATTATCTACTGTTTTGGACTATATTGGGCTTTATTTTCCACTTTTATATTATTTTTGGGACTAACCTATTAACCGGACGCCCAGCCCAGAATTGCTGTTTTTTTGCCTATTTCATATTTTCGGAGAAACAGAATATCAAACGGAGTCCAAACGGAATAAAACCTTCGAGAACGTGATTTTCTCACCGAACGTGATCCAGGAGACTTGGACCCTACTCCAAGGGACAAGAGAGGCGGTCACGAGGGTGGGGGGCGCGCCCCCCTCCTAGGGCGCCCCCTGCCTCGTGGGCCCCATGTTGCTCCACCGACATACTCCTTCCTTCTATATATACCTACGTACCCCCAAACGATCAGATACGGAGCCAAAAACCTAATTCCACCGCCGCAACTTTCTGTATCCACGAGATCCCATCTTGGGGCCTGTTCCGGAGCTCCGCCGGAGAGGGCCGTCATCACGGAGGGCTTCTACATCATCCTGGCGCCTCCGATGAAGTGTGAGTAGTTTACCTCAGACCTTCGGGTCCATAGTTAGTAGCTAGATGGCTTCTTCTCTCTTTTTGGATCTCAATACAATGTTCTCCCCCTCTCTTGTGGAGATCTATTCGATGTAATCTTCTTTTTGCGGTGTGTTTGTTGAGACCGATGAATTGTGGGTTTATGATCAAGTCTATCTATGAATAATATTTGAATCTTCTCTGAATTCTTTTATGTATGATTGGTTATCTTTGCAAGTCTCTTCGAATTATCAGTTTGGTTTGGCCTACTAGATTGGTTTTTCTTGCCATGGGAGAAGTGCTTAGCTTTGGGTTCGATCTTGTGGTGTCCTTTCCCAGTGACAGAAGGGGCAGCAAGGCACGTATTGCATCGTTGCCATCGAGGATAACAAGATGGGTTTTTTATCATATTGCATGAAACTATCCCTCTACATCATGTCATCTTGCTTAAGGTGTTACTCTGTTTTTAACTTAATACTCTAGATGCATGCTGGATAGCGGTCGATGAGTGGAGTAATAGTAGTAGATGCAGGCATGAGTCGGTCTACTTGTCTCGGACGTGATGCCTATATACATGATCCTACCTAGATATTCTCATAACTATGCTCAATTCTGTCAATTGCTCAACAGTAATTTGTTCACCCACCGTAGAATACTTATGCTCTTGAGAGAAGCCACTAGTGAAACCTATGGACCCGGGTCTATTCTCATCATATCAATCTCCATCACTTTAATCTTGCTTGCTTTTTTACTTTGCCTTTTACTTTTCACTTTGCATCTCTATACCAAAAATACCAAAAATATTATCTCTATCAGATCTCACTCTCGTAAGTGACCATGAAGGGTTTGACAACCCCTAATCGCGTTGGTTGCGAGTAGCTATCGTTTTGTGCAGGTATGAGGGACTTGAGCATGGCCTCCTACTGGATTGATACCTTGGTTCTAAAAAACTGAGGGAAATACTTACGCTACTTTGCTTCATCATCCTCTCCTCTTCGGGGAAAACCAATGCAGTGCTCAAGAGGTAGCAGAGACGTATCAGGGAGCACATCGCCGCTGCCACCGGGGGCCCTTCTGTCGAGGAGGCGCCCGAAGAGGCTGCCGACGACACGGACAAAGAGGAGCTGCCCGAGGAGCCCCCAGTCAAGGGGAGGAAGTGCGTCCTCCGGCGGTTTGGCTCCAGCGAGCCAGTGCGGCGAGCCTCCTCACCCCAAGAGGTCCCCGCCAAGAAGGCGATCGGCAAGGCCGCACAAAGGCAAGGGGCCCAAGCGCAACCCGTGTGTCATATGAGGTGCATGGCCGCGATGGCAGAGGAAGCAGCGGCCGCTGCTTCCACCGCGGCCAAGCAACCCAGGCCTCCGTCTCCACCCCTCCGAACGAACACCATACCAGAGGCCGACTATGACCTCTCTTCCATGAGCCCGAACAGAAGGAGGCCGAAGGAAGAGGACGAAGAACGGGACGAGTAGGTGCTCCACCACCCTCTCCATTTCCTGAATCTCTGTTTTGGTTATTTTGCATGACTTGATCTCGTCTTGGCTTGCCTCTATAGGGAAACAAAGACATTGGCACAGAGGATGGCGAAGAGGGCCAAGGCCTCGACGGGTGACGAGCCCCCGGCAAGCACCTCAAGTGCGCCGGAGGTGATCACGATCAGCCCGGGCCCCAGTCCACGGCGCAGCCCCCGACTCAGCCCCCAGCGTGAGTCCATTACCCACTTTCCATTGGCGAGCGCTGGGGCGTGTCTTTTCACCATCAATCTTGCCCGGTTTGCAAGGGAAGAGCGGCAACAGGAGGGGCTGTCAAGGGCCGCCCCCAACACGCCTCCTCCATCAACCACCACACTCCCAGGGAAGGGTCCCCAGCAAGGGCTTCTACCAGCGAGCCCACACCGCGAAGGGAGAGATCTCCGGCAAGGCCCTCCCTTGGCGAGCCCGCGCATGCGGAGGGAGAGCCGGCAAGCACAGGTGCTAGCGGCCCCATCCCGGCAACAAGCATTGGCGGGGAGGGAACCACTCCCCCTCAACTCGTCATAGGTAAGCCGCCCTGCTCCTGATCTTGACCAGTTTCCCAGCGTAACTTATTTTTGCTTGAAACTCCGATCCTAGTTTCATCCTTTTCTCCTCCTTGGTTTTCAGACCTCTCCTCAGTGGGTTAGATGGATATCGGTGGCACCATCGAGGAGATCGCCAAGGATGCCGCCGCTGAGGCCGACAAGGTTGCCGCCGACGAGCCCGCCAAGGGGGCACATGAAGAGGCCACCAGGGGATCTACTAGGGAGGCCAGAGAGGGGACCGGGGACCGTACTGATGGCATCCCTGCCTCAGGAGCGCCTGGCGCTGCATCGGTCCCGGAGCCCTCGGCTGCCGGGGCGACAGTGGCCGATGACCAACTGTCCACCTCTGAAGCCCCAAACTCGAGCAGATACCTGAAGATCGGCAAGGATCTGTTTGTCGCCATCCAGGGGACGACAAGCACCAGAGCGCTTGACGAGGGGGAGGTTTTTGATGAAGAGGCCATCGCTGCCGCCGGGCTCCAGGTCATCGACGAGCCAGATGCCAGCTGTTGGTGTCAAAACCGGCGAATCTCGGGTAGGGGGTCCCGAACTGTGTGTCTAGGATCGATGGTAACAGGAGACGGGGGACACGATGTTTACCCAGTTTCGGGCCCTCTCTATGGAGGTAATACCCTACTTCCTGCTTGATTGATCTTGATAAATATGATTATTACAAGAGTTGATCTACCACGAGATCGTAATGGCTAAACCCTAGAAGTGTAGCCTATGAGTATATGGTAATGAATCTGTCCTAACCGAACTATGCTCTCCGGTTTATATAGACACCGGAGAGATCTAGGGTTACACGAGGTCGGTTACATAAGAGGAAATCTTCATAATCGGCTGCCTAGCTTGCCTTCCACGCCAAGTAGAGTCCAATCCGGACATGGGTATAGTCTTCGGTCTTCGTGTCTTCACAGCCCATCACTCCGGCCCATGGATAACAGGCCGGATGCCCAAAGACCCCTTACTCCAGGACTCCCTCAGTAGCCCCTCAACCTGGCTTCAATGACGGGGAGTCCGGCACGCAGATTGTCTTCGGCATTGCAAGGCGGGTTCCCCTTCTTCCGAACTTCCAAGATAGTCTTCGGACGTGATGATTGTATCCAGACCTGTTACATACCATGCACAACCATAGAGAGAATATATATATTCCACACGAGTTCTATCCGCTGACAGTTTCCGGCAACGTGATATCACACCCGTCCGGTCATAATTTCGAACCGTTTTTCTTTTGCCATACCACGTTTCAAAACGTGGTTGCTACTGGCACGTCTCGTTGAAGCAGAGATCGTGTCCCCTTATTGCGGGATTCTCATCAATGCGGGCATGGGTAACCCAACTGTGCTGCCTGCACAGCCTTTGGGAATAGGCGAATCTTAAGGTGAGCGAGGAGGTGTTTAATATTTGTTGCCTTTATAAGAGGATAAGGATCCCCTCTTCCTCTTCTCACTCTTTCTCTCCGTCTCCGCCTTCCCGATCTCGAGCTCCGGCGCCCAAGTTTTCATCTCCTTTCCACTCAAGCAACCATGTCCGGATCCGGTGGTCAGGGCAAGTGGATAGTCTCCTCCGTCAAGGAGGAGGACATTATTGAGCTCTGGGCGGCCGAATATTTGGCGAAGGGAATTGCCCACCACTTGCCGGCCGAGGGACAAATCGTCCCCACGCCGGAGCCCAACGAGAGGGTTGTATTCCTCCTTCATTTCTTCCGCGGGCTTGGGTTTCCTCTCCATCCTTTCGTCCGCGTGCTAATGTATTACTATGGGGTAGATTTCCATGATTTGTCCCTGAATTCCTTCCTCAACATCTCAGCATGTATCGTTGTGTGCGAGGCCTTCCTCCGCATCCAACCCCACTTTGGGTTGTGTCTCAAAGTCTTCAACGTGAAGCCGAAGGTGGTGGATGGCCAGCACGCGGAGTGCGGAGGGGCAATGGTGAGTAAATTGTCCAACGTCTCCTGGCCCAAAGGCACCTTTGTGGATATGGTAAAGGAGTGGAAGAAGCAGTGGTTCTACAATACAGAACCACATGGCACCACCTGGGCCGCAGCTGCCGAATTCCGATCCTGCGCTCCTATTCGACTGACCTCTTGGGTTGAGAAGAGTCTGGACTGGTGTTCCCCTGACGAGCTGATAGTGCTACAGACGCGCGTTCAGAGCATGGTAACCAAGAGCGTCAAGCTCGTTGATGTGATCCAGGTGATGTTATTTCACCGGATCCTTCCGTGCCAGCACCGAAGCCGCCCGTTGTGGGACTTCAATCCGAAGAAGCACCAGACCCTGGTGAGGCTCTTCAAGACTACGCACGAAGGCACATGGAAATTGCTCTTCAAAGGCAATGAGAAACCACCATCCGCACATTCAGACTGTGGTCACGATTGTACACACCCTGCCAGCAAGGTATGCTATTCCGAATGAGTCCTCAACCTAATTGTTTCGAGGATGATGTGTGAGCTTTTATTACTGCTCTTTCAAGACTGGATGGGGAGGGCGAAGCGGATCCAGTGTCCGGCTCCACTGCCTGAAGAACCAGTCATCCTGCACCTAGCGAAGATGCTGGTGCCGGCGCCGTATAAGGCGCCATAGAAGAAGGCCAAGAAGAAGGCCAAAGGGAAGGCCAAGGGGACCAAGAGTGGTCCCCGTCGTAAGGGCGCTTCAGACACGTCGTCCGAGGATGACGAGACCCATTCCTCCGCCCCTGAGGACGATGACGAGGAAGAAGAGGAGGAGGAAGGAAACGACCCCCCCCTGAAGAAAGGAAGAAGAAGAAGAGGGCGGCTTCAGCGCATTTGGAGGCGGAAGAGCCCAAGAAGGGGAAGGGCATCCCAGCGGCCAACACCGCATGGGACGTCGATAGCAGTCCAGAACGGCGTCCCCGTGCTAAGCCTCAGGCTGCCTCGTGAGTGACACGGCTTATTGATGCGCCCATCAGCTCTTTCCTCTTTATTATTTTGACATAGTTAACTACACCATTGCAGTCCAGCCCGAGATCTTATCCAGCATTCCTCCTCTAGAGGCTCGTTGGCTTCGTCGGAGATGGTGAGCCGGTCGCCACCGCCTGCTTACTCCCCCGGGGTCGGGGACGACACCGAAGTGCTGTCCCGAGGGACCGCTCCGAAGGGAGGAGCCCAGGACATTGTTCGGGAGGAGCCACAAGGCGAGACCTCCACAGCCGGACACGCGGGGGATCCAATCCCCATGGAGACTGTCGAAGAGGACCGTATCCAGATCGGCCCTCAGCCGAATACGGTTCCGGAGCCCCTTATGGATCCGGAGTCAGGCGAGCAGCTCCCTTTAAAGGGGGGTGTGCCGCCTCCACCGATGGCTCCTGTCCATCCAAGAGCGTCGAATGATCTGATGGGGGCACTGCGAAGCGCCTCCGTTGTGGACGAGCACCATGTCCTTATGGGTGCAGTGATCGAGAAAGTTCAGTCTGCCAAGAGTGGACTGAATGAGGCCTGCGGCAGCCTGTTAACAGGTTTTGAGGTAAGTGACATAGAAAGAGAAAGAATCCCATGTAGTCAGTAGCCCCTGAGACACTGTCCGGTCTTCGGCTTCAAGAACTGGACAGAGGATCAATCTTTTATTGTAGGAGACTAACATGATACATGTGCATAAGCAGGCATCGCTATTGGCCGCAAGCTCGCATGCTGCCGAAGTCTCCGAACTGAAGCAGAGGCTGGAGCGGACCGAGAGCGAGCTCGGTGAGGTTACAATGCGGCTGCAGGAGAAGTAAGGTAGATAACGTCTTGCTGTGTGTTCGGAAAGAACAAACAGTGCATACTGACCGTAATGTCGAAATATGTGCAAGAGCGGCAACTGAGGTGGAGGCCCTGAAAAAGGCTCTGGCCAAAGCCGAGGGGAAGGCCATCGAGCAGCAAGCCGCTCGAAAAAAACTCGAGGCCCGAGTCAAGGAGGTCCAACAGGAGCTCCAGGACGCGGTGAAAAAATGTGAGATCTTGGAGAATAATGCGTTGGCTCACAAGGCTGAACTCTCCAAGGCTCGTCAGAGCATGGTGACCGCACGGAATGAGGCCCCGTCCGCCCTCTAGGAGATCCAGGAAGCTACGAAGATCACGGCGGGTAAGGCTTTTAAGATGCAAAGTAAGTATGCGGAGAAGCAATACCTTTTACTAACTCAGGTTCGGAGTTCCCCGGGGGATTTTGTGGATTTACCACATAGCGTATCAGATGCTGCAGAGTTCTACCAAGCCGAAGGAGGGAGTTCGACGGAGAAGCTATTCTGGACGCAGTATGCGACGCTAGAGCATCACGTGTCCTTCACCGATCAGCAGAAGCAGCTGGTGGAGCTGCACAGGGTGGCCGAACTAGCCAAGAAGGATTTAACAATCCGGCTATGGCCCGCCGAAGCTATGCCCGGCAGCTACTTTGGACTTGTGAGGCAGCTAGTGGAAGCCTGTCCGCGGCTGGACGTCATCAAGCGCTCTGCATGTATTGAAGGCGCCCGTATGGCCTTCGCTCGCTGCAAGATGTGGTGGGCGAAGATGAACGCTGTTGAAGTGGCCAACGGGCCGCCAGAGGGCAAGGAGCACCGCACACCAGAGAAATATTTTGCGGATGTCATAGAAGGGTCTCGACTTGTGGCAGCTCAATGTTCGCAGGACGTTATTTTTGAATGAATACATTCGTGTTGTCCTTTTCCTTGTGTTATAAATACAAAGCTTTGTTGTGAAATGTAATTTTGTTATGCTTTAAATTGTTTCCTCCTGTGCGGCCGTGTTATATGCAATTTGAGGGTTGGCCAGTCGTCGGCTTCTGCCCTCACGTAATTAGTACGGAGGTGTTCGTGATGGGATCTAAACAATCTTGATCCAATTATATGGTCCTTGAAGGAGTTGTTTAGCGCAACGAACAAGACCATCAGACTATACGGCTTAAACGCTCTCACTTGGCCATAGGAGTTTTATAATTAAGCAAGTGCGCAGCCCCTGGTCCAAGCCAGGGTGCTGTCAGCATCTGATCGGGAAGTGCCGATCCTTCGCATGACGCGGAAAAAATCTCCAACAATTTTGTAACCCTCGAACAGCTGACCGGCTCTCGCCGTATCATGACAGTCAGTTTTCGGTTTTCTCTACTGAGGTGCTCATCCGGTCAAGGCCAGGAAACAATCGCAGTAGTTCTCGCTTTACTATCCTAGCAGATAGAGCAAAACATAGGATAGCAAGCATTGGAGCGGGGCAACCCAACTATTGACCAAAGACATGATTCGGAGCCAATGCACAATAATGCTAAATTCGGGGTGACGAACATATATATAAGAAGTGTTCGGACTTTGATGTCGTATTGCGGGGTGATAAGCAGCCCCTGGCGAATATGAAACGTACAAAAAAGTACCGATGTAGCTAATAAGCAGATCGAAATGAAATGGAGTAAGGGGCAAAAACCACAAAAACTAGGCCACACACCATTTTTATTATAGCTGAATGGATACGTTGAGGCGTATCTTATACAAATAGTGCGATAAGCACCCGGACTATTTAACATGCTGGGATCAAGAGGGAGCAGCGTGCGGGTCCTGGGAAATAAGTAAAAATACTGTCAAGAAGAACATAAGGAGGTTACCCTGCACACCTATGCTGCATGCCCCCTTTGTATGCCGATCCTTCGAAGGGGCTGGTGATCAGGCTCGCTGAAAAAGGAACCTGAAACAGAAAGGAAAAACTGTGTCCGGGGTTGGTCTAGCTGAACTGTAGATCCCGGGTTAGCTCGTGCCTCCGTCGATGTCCATGGAATTTCCAGTGTGTAATTATGTACGCGTGGTACAAATGTCACTACTTCATTGGGACTGGGACGGAGGCCAAATTGCTAGTAGAGCTCTTGACGAGCCTTGCTGTCCTGCTACAATGTAGTTCAAAACTTCTTGACGGTGTCCAGGGGCTCGGTAGCCGCACTATTGTGCTGCTTGAGAAGGCCGCTCTGTACCTCTGCTGCTAGGGTGGCGGTGTGCTCCTCTGTTTGGAGGGAGCGTTCCGCGTTGCCATTGACTGCTATGACGCCGCGTGGGCCGGGCATCTTGAGCTTGAGATAAGCGTAGTGTGGCACTGCGTTGAATCTAGCAAATGTTGTTCGTCCGAACAGTGCGTGGTAGCCGCTGCGGAATGGGCAATGTCGAAGATTAACTCCTCACTTCAGAAATTGTCCAGAGAGCCGAAGACCACTTCCAGCGTGATTGAGCTCGTATAGCGAGCCTCAACGCCTGGTATGACTCCTTTGAAGGTAGTCTTTGGTTGGTTTGATTCGTGAGGGGTCAATGCCCATCTTCCGCATCGTGTCTTGATAGAGCAGGTTAAGGCTGCTACCACCGTCCATCAGGACTCGTGTTAGGTGTAACCCGTCAATAATTGGGTCCAGGACTAGTGCGGCTGAACCACCATGGCGGATGCTAGTTGGGTGGTCTCGTCGATCGAAGATGATCGGGAATGATGACCACAGATTGAACTTTGGGGCGACTGGCTCTACCGCGTAGATGTCCCTGAGTGCTCGCTTGCACTCCCTTTTGGGGATGTGTGTAGCGTCTATCATGTTCACCGTTTTGACTTGAGGGGGAAATTTCTTCTGTCGTCCAGTGTTTGGCTGCCGGGGCTCTTCGTCCTCGTCCTCACTTTGTGATCCCTTTTCTTTTTTTCGGCATTTAGCTTGCCGGCTTTCTTGAAAACCCAACAGTCCCTGTTGGTATGATTGACTTGATTATCCGGGGTGCCGTGTATTTGGCACGGACGGTCAAGTATGTGGTCTAGGCTGGAAGGTCCTTCATTGTTTCTTTTGTAGGGCTTCTTCCTTTGGCCAGACTTGGAGCCTCTGAATCCGGCGTTGACTGTGGTGTCATCAATGTTGTTATCATTGCTTCGGCGTTGTGCCTATTGCGCCGGAGCTTGCCAGTGTTATTCTAGGCCTAAGAGGGGCCTGTCTCGCTGGCTGTGTTGTTACTATGGGCCAGCCAACTGTCCTCTCCCATGCAAAAGCGGGTCATGAATATCGTGAGGGCTGCCATAGACTTCGGCTTTTCGTGGCCGAGGTGACGTGCTAGCCATTCATCACGGATGCTGTGTTTGAAGGCTGCTAGGGCCTCGGCGTCCGAACAGTCAACGATTTGGTTTTTGGTTAGGAACCCAGTCCAGAATTTTCTGGCTGATTCTCCAGGTTGTTGAACTATGTGGCTTAAGTCATCGGCGTCTGGTGGCCGGACATAGGTTCCTTGGAAGTTGTCGAGGAAAGCTTCTTCCAAGTCCTCCCAGCTGCCGATGGAATTTTCAGGCAGACTGTTAAGCCAGTGCCGAGCTGGCCCTTTGAGCTTTAGTGAGAGGTATTTAATGGCGTGGAGATCATCTCCTCGAGCCATGTGGATATGGAGGATAAAGTCCTCGATCCATACTGCTGGATCGGTTGTGTCGTCGTATGATTCCATATTGACGGGCTTGAACCCCTCAGGGAATTCGTTATCCAGTACTTCATCCGTGAAGCAGAGAGGGTGTGCGGCACCTCTATATTGGGCCGCGTCATGGCATAGTTCTGATGGAGTCCGTCTGCGGTGTTCGGCCCAGGCGTGGTTGGATTTATCACGTCCGAATAGGTAGCCTTCCTCGTGCCTCGAGGCACGCCCTCGCGATCCGTAGATTGATCTTGTGCGTCCTGTTCTATCGTCCAGGATTTGCCGGAGGTCGTATGTGTGACCCTGAACTCTTTCGTCTTTATTTTTGCAGGGTGGTTAGGCAGGCTACTGTCCGGCCTGAGTTGTCGCTTTATCCCGACCGCATGGTGGCCGGTCGGCCGCCCTGTATCGACCACGTGGTGGTCGTTCCGCATTACGCGAGGGAGATGTGTGCTCCGGTGCCTCCTCATCGAATTGAGGTAGCAGTCTGCGTTTTGGGTAGCTCTTGGTTGGGCGCTTGAGGCCGTATTATTCCGCTGTGGGACGTCAGTCCATCTATCGACGAGCAGATCTTGTTCAACTTGAAGCTGTTGCTGCTTCTTTTTCAGGCTCCTTGCAGTGGCTATGAGTTGAAGCTTAAAGCGCTCCTACTCTAGAGGGTCCTCGGGCACGATGAAACCTTCATTGCCGAGGCTTGTCTCCTCTTTGGAGGGTGGATGGTAACTATCATCCTCCGAGTTATCTTCTATGCACTACAAAAAAAGTACACTTCCGTGATGATACGTGTTTGTCACAGTAGGTCGCTTTTTTGTCATGCATGTACATCCATGACAAATTTATGACAGAATCAAGATAGTCATACTTGTGTTGTCGTTGAAGTGTTCCATGACATTACCAAAATTATCATCACGGAAGTGTCCACTTCCATGACAATAAATCGTGCGTCACAGAAGTGCTTTCATCAAGGGTGACCGACACGTGGCATCCACCGTAACGGAACGCTGTTAAGCTATCAGGTCGGGTTTTGGATCCGATAACCCGTTAACAGTCCCGACCAATGGGAATTTTCCACGTGTAAAATTATCATTGGCTGGAGGAGACACGTGTCAGGTCCGCGTTGGCACAGGTGTCACTCATCCAATGGGCGAGACGCGCCTATGATATGTTGACACGTGGACCGGCCCATTAAGTTTAAATGGGCCGGCCCAACTGAAGGTGCACAAGATTTTGTAGACCATAATGGGCCGGCCCAGCTAAAGGCCCACGAGATTTTGCGGACCATAATGGGCTGGCCCAGCTAAAGGTCCACAAGATTTTGCGGGCCATAATGGGCTGGCCCAGGTAAAGGCCCATAAGATTTTTGTGTGCCTTAATGGGTCGGCCCAGGTAAAGGCCCACAAGATTATTGCGGATCATAATGGGCCGGCCCAGCTAAAGGCCCACGAGATTTCGCCAACATTAATGGGCCGGCCCAGGTGTAGGCCCACAAGATTTTGAGGACCCTAGTAGGCCGGCCCATTAACTGGCTGCCATGTTTTGGGCCAAATGCCGGCCCATATTTGATCCGGTCCATTAATGGCCGGCCACACTCCGGGCCTAATAGTGGCCCATATGAGATCCGACCCTTTAAAAGCCTACCACGTTCTGGGCCAAGTTACGGCCCAGATCAGGTCCGACCCTTTAAGAGGCTTTGGGCTCAATTATGGCCCATATCAGATTCGGCCCGTCAACTGGACACTATGCTTTTGGGCCCACTTAGTAATTCGGACCGATATTACTTTTGGCCTGTTAAGGGCCCGTTTAACATTTCGGCCCTATATTAATTTCGGCCTGTTAAAAGCCTGTCATATAGTTGGGCCTAACTACGGCCCGGTTTGCAACCGGCCTGCTCGCAGCCGATATCTGATTGGGCCAAACAAGGATCGAGACAATTTTGGCATGTTAAAAGCTCGGATTTGATTCGCACAATCATGGGCCGGGGTTCATTTCAGGCTGTTGCCGGCCCGTGGTCTGTTCGTCACGTTTCAGGCCCAACCTACATCGTGATTGCATGACGGCCCGATTATGTACCGTAATTTTACGGTTAGGCCGGTTTACTGCGAAGACAGGATATATATATATATAGTAAAATAACTGCAGCATCGTGAATAAGAAAAAACCTAGACTATACAATAAAGAAATTATGGCATATTACATCCATTGGGCATCAAAGTTTGCCACTATGATAATAAAGCACAAGCAGACAGCATATTACATACACTGGGCATCAAAGATCGCCATCAGTGCAAATAAACACGCCGACAAAATAATATACAAAACCGACAGCACTTCAATAGAGTTCAAGAAAGGTTAGCCCTGCTGGGAAGCCGCAGCGCAAGCAGCTGAGCAAGATGATGAGACTGTGCTTGTTCAACACTTATATCTTCCTCACTCTGAAAGATAAACAAGCAGACAGATGACATGTTTTGCACATAAAAGTATCAGTGCCGATAATTCATCACATTTCTTACTGACGAATAAAGTGACATAGTTTAAATTCGCATTAACACAATATGGTATTGTTCAGGTCAAGACATGGCAGGAAATGACATTGTGAAGGAGTTGGCAGCTTCACGACACCACTGGATTACAGATCAAGAACTCATAAGTATCAATGATTAGTGTGCTGTCAATTTATACCATTTCAGATTGGCAAATAAAGAGACGGTTTAAATAATAGTAGAATGATATGACAGTGTTCATAGTTAAACATTGCAGAATATGACATTGTGCTGTAGTGGGTAGGTTCACCACACCACTGGATTACGGATAAAGAGCATCAACATACATGCAGTGCAAAAGAAGATCACTTGCTCTGTATAGTTTAATTTACATGGTATGAAGAAGGAACTTGGTTGTACAACTGAAAACTTAAATTGAGAAAGGACAAACTTTTGTTTATGAACTACATGAGAAACTTTAAACAAGCAATTTGATGCAAACACCAAAAATAAACAGCTGTTGCAGTCATGCCTAACCAAATATATACAACAATTTTTGAAGGCTTGAGATGGACAAACATACATTATTGGTGAAGACAGGCTCTATAAAGGCCTTGTCCATGCTGATGGGGGGGCAATTCAAGAAGTTTACCACAGAATCTTCTTCAAAAGCATTGCCTTTATTCTACATTTTGTTAAGAGTAGATAGAGATGTGATAATATACGAAAAATGGCGAATATTTAAGATAAGATGAAGAGTGATGCTACATAACCAAGTAGCTATAAATGTAAGTGCAGCGGTACAGGAAAAAGGTACAGCCAAGAGCAATGCACAACTAAAGTTCTTCAGTACCAACCTTATGGTAAGAGTAAATACAGATCTGATGTGTAGAAAATGGAGGGCAAAGGAAAATAAGCTACAGAGTGATGGTACATGAACAACTACCTGTCATTATAAGTACACTAACAAAGGACAACATGTACTTACAAGAACAATGCAGAGCTAAAAAAACATTGGCATTGGATATATTCTACACTAATGTAACCATTCATACAGATCAGATAATTTGGAGCAAACAATTGATAAGCAAGCTATCATGCATACTGCTGTCACATAATGAACCAGGTATGTATGCAAGTACATTGATACAGGACAACAGGTACTAACAAGAGCAAAGCAGCGGGCAACATATTTGCGACATCATGTCGTTCTTGTCAAATCGGAATTCTTCTTCGAGCAGATTTCCTGCAAAAAAGATCCGTTAGGCACATGCGGGAAAGTAGAAGTTCAAATTCTCATGCCATTTCATAGACAATACCTCATCGTGGGAACGAGACCAGTGCATAACAATGTTTTTCCATTCAATGTCTTCTGAATTTAGCACAGGAGACTTCACCGGAAATTCGTTTATAGACTTGCCATCGAAGTGTGATTTCCTCAGGTAACATCGATACCGCTGCAATGCTTCCTTGAAAAGCACAAGCAAGCTTTGCTCGTCATGACTATCCAGATTGACCTTCACCTACTTACAATAATGTAATGTAAATCACTGATGTGTTCAATCAGCAGAAAATAGGAAAATAATCACCGTGAATTATAGCACTTACACGTAAGTGGGACAGGAAGATGTGAAAATGGTGTTTGTCTTCACTATAATCTTCCCATGATGGAAATATATGCACGTAGTCCCTAACAACATTGAAAGCATTGCCTTTTAAACTGGGAATAAATGGAATGGGGTTCCAATCTGCAGGAACTGGCCGTCTCTGTAGTTGGCATAGGTCTTCGGCTGGTGGAATTGCTGTACTTTTTGCTGGAGTGGGATTTTTCTATGGTACGGCTGGTGCTATGGCAAATGAAATCGGTATACCTTTTGCTGGAGTGCAGGTCCTGTGTGGTGGGGCTAGTGGTGTGGCCAGTGAAGTATGGGTACAGTCTGCTGGAGTCGGTCCTATATTTTGTGTCATTGGTTGTACAGCCAATATAAGTGGGGCACTGTCTGATTTCTCCGGCACCACCACGTTTTTCAAGGACTTTGCTGGTGCTCCTTCAGGTTCGGCAATCACCCTCTTCCTTTTTGATGTCTGATGCACAAGAACAGCATTTGAGTGGAAAAACATGGTATGATGACAGATGGAATATGTATTGATAATGGATGGGCATGGCATCTCGAGTTATATGATGAGTAAACTAAGCAGATGGCAGTGCAACAAAGTAGAAGAAATGCAAGACAACATATGCAAGATACGCGCAATCAATAAAACCTTGCCAAATTAGAACAGACACCTTGATGGGTGAACAGGACAGGCCATCTGCCTTTGACTCCTCGAGGTTAGAATAGTCATTAGGATGATATTCTGAACAAGAATCAACAGGTGGGGAGCGTACGAGTTTCATTGCTTCCAGAATGGCACTCAATGCCTTGCTACCAGTTTTGTAAGTCATTGCAGTGTTCCACAATATTCTTCTGATGCGCAGATTCTGATATTCACTGTAATTGCGTATAATATCTGAGAACCATGAAAACATAAATAGCTGTGAGATTATCTTTGTAATGAAGATGATATTCTAATATAGGGGCGCCCCTGTAAACACTTGTGTGCTATCACTGGATTCTGATGAGAGAGCTCATGTGTGCTGTAATATGGTGCTTGCATTTATATAATCTGGCACAAGTACAGAAAAAAAGTAGGCTCCAGAAGTAAGGATAGCTGGCAGATGATAGGTTCATAATATACTATATAGAGAGTTTATTGCCAAACCATGATAACAAGAGCACACAACAACTAGGCAGATCATAGTGTACATAACAGGGGTACACCATAACCAGGATATATAAATCGGGAAAGTGGAACTGGCTGGAAATTACGGTGTTGTATTGCCGCTACAAATTGAAAGCCTATCGATCATGTACAGGCCAGCCGCTACAAAACTCTCGCTTTCGCACCCCGACTCATATTTCTCTCACAAACATTTATCGACTAGCTAGCCTCTAGATAGGTTTATACACCCGCACACTCATGCTTCCACCATCGCATACATGTCTCTCTCCCGCTCCTTGTATCCATGTAGATTTTTCTTCCCTTCTTGAGACACGCCCTCTCGATCGTGCACACACACACACTATCGCCTCATTTTAAGCTGATACCTATCGCACACACACTCCTTCTATCTTTGTCACACATGCACTCCGTCCTCCTCCACTCTCCCTCTCTCTCACACACACATGGGCTTTTTGCAACAACTAGCAAGATGCCCATGCGTTGCATGGAACATCAAGATGCATTTGTATGAGTAGTTTATCTTGTGGGGGAAAAGGATAAACGAGGGAAGGCCTTATTTGCAAATGTGGAGAGGGGTGTGGGCATCTTTTTGCAAAATTGCCATAGTTTCCTTCCTATCCGTCAGATATAGATCGGACGGCCTATATTGCAGGATGGCAGGCACATGATCATCACGGACAATGCTTATTATAAGAGTAGGGATAAAAAATAGAGTTGGTGATGATGGTGGGCCTGCCATCCTGCAATGTAGGTCGTCTGATTTATATCTGACGGATAGGAAGGAAAATATGGCAATTTACCCACACTCTTCACCACATTTGCAGATAAGGCCTTCCCTCGTTCATCCTTTTCTCCCACAAGATCTTGATGTTCCGTGCAACGCACATGCATCTTGCTAGTAAGAGTAGAAATTAGACATATACCACTTCTCAAACCTTGAAACCAACAACATTCCTCCCTTATCTCATCAAACCCGCCAAAGGAATATATTTTGAGTGAAACATACCATATTTTTAGTGATATACGTATTTCAAAACTAGACTTTTTTTTCTATCAAATTGGTGAATATTATTAATCTAGTGGCGAAGACAGGCCTGGGGCAGCTAGGGTTATAGCCCCAGGCCTAGAAACAACTTCCTTTGTAATTTCTTCATGCAAAGCATAGAAGATCATAGAAGTTTATCACTCAACATAGCACAGCCCCAGGCGTAATCTGCATCTAGCTCCGCCACTGTATTAATCTACTTTGATCGTGTGGCAACGCATTGGCACATTGCTATTAGTTATTATAACTTTTTGGACACCAGACAAACGGTGGAGTACATATACGAAGAGAAGAGGCGCACGCACGCAGTCGGCCTCTCACTGTCTCACACACATGAGTGTTATGTAAAGGCGACGTTAACAAATAAACCCTAAAACCCTACGTGCACGATTGCTGCATTCGCGGGTACAGGGTACGTGGTGGAGCACCTTTGTAGGAATAGTCAGCTCGCGTGATAATTTGATCCATAGGAGTTGATGGTCGGGACCACAGGTGAACGACTTGGAGCGCGGTGGCTCGCCAGTTGCCACAGATCGAGTAGCCACGTTTAAAATATCGTTTTTAGCAGGGTTAAGAGTTCCGATTTTCAATGGCGCGTTATAAGTAGTAAGTAGTTTTTAGAACGATTGGTATGGAGCGAAAATGGAATTCATAGTACTACGTACCTCCTTGGCGTATGGTTGTATGGTTTTTTTGCGATGGAGGTTGTATGGGTTTATGTTGCGAGATGTTGAACCTGGTAGTTATAGGGCAAATACTATGGTTTAGATTTAGATGATGGTTTTCAGTAATGAAAATCGGAAGGGGAAACCCTTCTTTGATTAAAAAAACTACTACCTCCATTCTGGTTTACTAGTCCCCATCGTACTTTGGGTCAAAGTTTGTCCATGAATTTTACTTGTAAAATGTGAATGGAAAACGAGATTTTGTTACACCCAGACAAAAAAGGACTGGAGGGAGTGATTGCTCTGACACGGACGCGACCTCTCATAGCGCAGGTATTGAACCGGCGGCACGGCCAAGAGGGCCGCACTTGCTGCAGGCCCAGCTGAGCACGCCTCCTCGCCGCGTGCAACCAACTTAAGACTGTCGGCGTTCTGGGAATGGGGGTCCCCATACTTGCCTGCCCGTGGCCCGCGGCATGGCTCAAAAGGGGGCCCAGCACGGCCCATCTTCATCAACACGGACCCAAGACCCTCGCGAGGGGCCAAGCCTCGTGGGGCGGACGACACGGAGCTTCCTCAGGCACGGCCTCATCAGGCTGGCTCGCGAGGAGGCGGAGAGATCAAGGCAGGGTACCTCATGAGGTGCCCGTGACGCAAGCAATGACGACCAAGGGCGCCAGGCGGGCGCCAGCCCGCGCAGTGTCCTCCTTTCCCCTTTGGTGCAAAGGGAGCAAGCGCAGGCGAGAGCATCAAGCAAAGGCACCCGTTTCGGTGCAACGAGACCAAGACCAGCCCAACGGCAGGGAGGATGTCATTGTGGAGCCCAAGCCAGCGTCACCACCAGAGCCTTTGGTAGGCGAAGACCAACTTTAGTCAGGATAAGTGTACCAGATGTTCCCCTTCAAAATGGCCAATTGTTGGCGCCCTTCCCGCTCAATATTTGGGAAGAGGCCCAGGGCCTTTGCCTATAAATAGGACTAGCCACCCCTAGAGTAGGGGGACGGATCGATCGGCAATCAGATCGGAGAGAGAGAGAGAGAGAGAAGGGTGACTGAACTCCTCCTAGCAGTTCATCGCCCCAGCCAAGAACAGACCATCGCGAGGCTGTTCTTCCTTGTATTGTTCATCATCATCAGCCCAAGAGGCAATCCACCACGCCACAAACTGGAGTAGGGTATTACACCACAATGGTGGCCCGAACCAGTATAAACTCTGTGTCTCTTGTGCTGTTCTTTCTGTAGCTTAGATCTTAGCGAGGCGGTGGGGTACAGGTAGGTAGGAGGCGTAATCTCCACGCGCACCCCAGAGTTCGAACCTCAAGGGTCTGCCGGAACCCAAAATCCGACATTTGGCGCGCCAGGTAGGGGTGCGCCGGAGTCCGTCTTCTACCGCTTCGTGTCCCGTCGCGTCGTCATCACCATGTCCGGCAACCAGGCGGGCAACCCAGATCCTTGGGCGGCATGGCCCGCCCGCATAGAACCGCTCGCCTCGGGCGACCCCGTGCCCCAGGCAGCTCGCGGTCCGCAGGGCGCTGCGGGCTGTGGGTGACGCGGACAGGCTTCGACAGCTCTCACACCGTGGCAGGTGCGGTCGGCAGCAAGGGCCTCCAATCACGCCGCGACCACGACACCGTACACCCGCCGGGAGCAGGCGAACTTGAGGGCCGCGCTCACGGTGGCCTGAGAGCTGCTGCAGTGCAGGCTGTTGGAGGGCGGCCGCAACGTGTTGCTGCAGCGGGTGGCCGAGCTCCTGGGCTTTGCCGCCTCAGGGGCTCACCCCTTCTGCATCCAGCTCCCATCTCAAGCCCAGGGCGGCCCGCGCGGGGGCTCCGCGCGCGCCCGCGGGCTCCAAGGCCACTCCAACACCAACGAAACTGTCGGCACCGGACCGACGGTGGCGCTGCCCCCGCTCCCAGTCCGCGAAGAAGAAGGACTCGACGCGGCCTACGGCCCCAGCAGGCAGCCGCGTTACCACCCCACGGTGGGCGCGTCAAGCAGAGCTGCATTGCACGTGGAGCACTACGGCGTGGCCTTCGGGATGACGGCGCCATAAGAATACGTGCCCCACATGGTGGACCAAGGGCACCCTCACGAGGGCAAGCAAGGCTCGCTCCTCAGCCCAAGCTGGGGGGACGAGGCGCTAGAAGCTGAGCTCTTCCAGGAGCCCCGGGACGGTCCCACTGGCCACGCTGGAGGCAACGAATATCGGGTACCGCTAATTCTTTAGGAGCAGGCATACGCTAATCATGGATCGCAGGAGGTGCAGGTCGCCACAGCAAGCGGCTGCCCCGCTCCCACAATCCCCTACCCCTCGGGAGGAGGGCGTAGGGGGCTGCAGGAGAGGGGCCGAGATCCGACATCACCACCGCGGCCTTCGGAGCAAGGCGTTCTCAGGAGGTAGGCCCTCTGTGGGGAGGTGCCTCAGGGCCTGCCCCTGGCGGAGGACCCGTGGTCGTCGAGGGAACCGCTGGCGACCGCTCTACCCCATCGGCGGCATCCTGGTTTCCAGTCGTCGTTGATGGCACTAGAGTGTGGCGCAAGGCGGGGCCCTCGTCTGGCGATATGAAGCAAGGTCGGTACCTGTGAAGAAGGCCCAGTGCCTGTGAAGCTCGCCGCCCCATGAAACTCTCACGTAATAATGAGTGGGGATGTACACGCCCCGGAGTCTCAGGGGTGCCGGCCTCAGGCCCTGGGGCTCCCTCCCACACACAGTGGCAGCACTTAGCTCCGCGTTGGTGAGAAGACGTCCAAGACTAGATTAGGTGCCGGACGCGGCCTTTTGTCTACTTTCATTGCCTTTCCCTTTGGTTGTCACTTTCCCCCGCTGGATTTAAGTTGGATTCGAATTTGAGATTTGCTTGTGTTCGGGGAAGGGGTGCTTAGTCTCGTTCGAGCAATTTCTCGTGTTTTGATTACCACTCCGCCTCAGCTGCCTCCCCTCGTGAGCCCCTCGCGAGCCGGGTCAGGCCAAGCTTGTGCACAGCCTAGACTGTCGCCGCCGCGTCCTCTTAGGAGGGCTTTTTACTGCAGATCCTACGGACTCGATCAAGGAACACTCGGGACACCACAACCTCCCACAGGCTACCTCAGGGCCCGTGCGGAACGAAGGTAAACTAGCCAACCAGCACGTCGCTTTGCCAACCACTTGGCGTGGGCGCATGGGCAATGTAACATCTACTAATACGATGAACGCAAGTTTTACATGAGGGGCTCCCCCTCCCAAAATGCTCTCACAGCCATCAGGCCAAAACCTGAGTTCTATTCATGCAGGGTAAGGAAACACGAACGATGCATAATCAGTCGGATAAATCCCCCAATGCATCCTCAGGAGCACCTCCCAAACCGTTGCTGGCGTCGCTGGGCTCGCCATCGCTGTCTGCGTTGCCGCCAGCGGCGTCAGGGCCGTTCACCACGCCGCCCTTGTCGGCAGCCACGATCACGCCGTCGTTGTCCGAAGCGAAGGCCCTGACAAGAGCATCCATATTGTCTTCCAGCCAGTGCGCCAGGTCATCTCGGACGGCCTGGGGGACTGGGGCGATGGCAGCGTCGGAATCGAAGTGGGGATCCATGTTCCTGAGGTGGCTGAAGACACGAGAAAAGGCGCGCCCGAGAAGGGCGCGGCTCCTCTCCTCCACCAACCTGTCGGCCCTGACCGACCGCGCCTCCAGCTGCATCACCACGTCGGTGAAGAACCGAAGGTTGCCGGCGTAGTTGACTGCGTGCGGCTCGCCAACAACCGCCTCGCAGATGCATAGTGAGCATGGGGCCATGCTCGTGCTCCAGGATCCGCCGCTGGCGTATCTCGTCCTCATTCTGGCATGCGACGACCTCAGCCTCCTCCACCCGATGGCGAAGAAGGAGCACCTCGGCCTGGGAGGTGGTTGACTCCCCTTGCACTACCTCAAGGGCGGCCCAAAGAGCATCGGCCCGCCGCGTCGCTTCCTCCAGCTTGGTCCTCAAGGCAGCAGTCCTACCTTCAGCCTCGACCCGGATCAACTCCAGCCTTTCCTCGAACTCGCGCTCGAGGTTCAAGCGCGCCATCGCCACCCGACGTCTGACCTCCTCCAGGACACAGGCTTCCTGTGCAGCGACATCACCCTCCGCCTGCGTCACCAAGCGCTCCCTCGTCTCCAGACACTCGTACTAGCGCGCGCGTTCGGCGGCTTCCAGCGTCAGCGCCTCCTCACGCTTCTGGAGCCCTGCTGGGTCACCAGAGGCCACCTTCATCGATGCAAGGGCTGCCTCGCGCAGCTCCACTTGCTCTTCCAGCGAGTGGCACCGGGCCAGGAGCTCCTGAGCCCGCTCCTCCACCGCCTCTCGCCGCTGGTCAGCTTCCCGGGCCTCCTCAGCGGCCCGAGATTGGGCCTCCCGAGAGGCCGCCATCGACGCCCTGGCCTTTTCGACGTCAAGATCGCGCTGATGGCGCGCAAGGGCGATGGCGCCCTCCAGCTCGCGCCTCTCTGCAGCCAGGCGTAGGCCCTCGGCCTCAAGGAGCGCGTCTTCATCAGCAAGCTCCTCACCAAGCAGGTTCACCGCGTCAGCCGCCCTTCGAAGGAATCCTTGGCAAAGAGCGTGACGCTCCCGAGCGTGCTCGCGCACGTTTTCCACACCATCATCTGTCCCAAGCAAGCACCGGGGGCCACGAATCGGCACTCCCCCTCCGGGCAGGGGGCTGGGGGCTGGCACCCTCGCGACGGTCGGGCACACCACCCCAAAAGCCCGGCCTAGAGCCAGCCCGTCCCCAGATGAAGAGCACAGGGAATGCCTCAGCCAATCGTAGTCCACGACTAGGCGAGAAGCCCACGATAGGATGGCTATGCCACGAGAAGGCCCGCGAAGGAGGATCGCGAGGTGCGCAAGGCCTCAGTGCGCCTCGGGGCGGCTCGCCTCTCTGATCGCCCTCACCACAAGGGCTCTGCAGCTCGGAGCACTTGAGGACGGTAGCGGGAGAGAAGCCAAGGGGGACGACACCTCAGCCTTCTCCGCGAGCTCGGCTGGAAGGGGCCTGCGGAGCAAGGATCAGTAAAAGCTACAGACGGATCGGGAGCTAGAAAAGGAGAAGGCTTACTCGTCAGTGGCGAAGTACTTCCTACGCTTCAGCAGGCGACAAGGGTAATCGTCGCCCAGGGCCTCCCTTTTCTTCCGGAGGGCCTCAAAGTCCACGCGGAAGCGGCCCAAGAGTTGAGCGCAGGGATCAACCTGCGACGAGGACGGAGCGTCAAGGCGATCCGCGTCAGGGGCGCCTGCCTGATGCGCGCCGCCAATCGCCTCGCCAAGAGAAGCGGCTGGAGCCTCAGGGGCCTCAACCGCAGGCGCTGAGGGAAACTGGTTGCCACCCTCAGCCTCAGCGGCACGGGCCCCAAGAGCTGCTCCCTCATGAGCATCGCCCGACTCTGTCACCCCGCCGGGAGCCCCCTCGACCTCTGGCGCCTCATGCCTCCCTGCTCCGCCACTTGAGGAAGAGTCGCCTTGGCCGACTGGAAGGGCAGTCGCCATCACTGGGTTCTCGCGAGGCCCCTGGAGGCCGGCGGGGTGCGGCCCCCACTCATCAAAGATAGGCATCTGATTCACAAAATCGTCCCTGTTCTGGCAGAGGTACAGCAGGGCCCCTCCCTGCTAGATGCTGCCCGGGTTGGGGTCACCAGTCAGGATCAAGAGCACTGTCATCAGCACTTCAGGCGTCAGGTCTTCTTCCTGGAGCCTCATACGATCACCACGCCCACTGAAGGCCCACATCCGGCGGGAGTGGCGTTGGAGAGGAGCAATGCGGCGTAGCAGGAACTCCTTCACCACCTTGGGCGCTGTCACGCCAATCGACCTCAAGAACGCGAAGCGGTGCCAGACGAAGACGAGCCGGGGGCTCTCGAGCGTCTCCTGGCCCCAGCCCGAGTTGGGGACAGCAGGCGAAGTTGGCTTCGACAGCAGGGGGCTGGGCACCCCTACATCCACATACAGCCACCGCTCGCGAAACCCAGCCGAAGGCAAAGGGAGCTTGAAGTCGATCCCTGAGGCTGCTGTCTCAGACGCTGCGACGAAGCTCACGCACACCGAGCATTGGGTAGAGTTGACAAGGCGCAGAGAGAAGAAGTGGCGCAGCAAGGCAACCGAAGGAAGGATGCCCATCATTGCCTCGCAAACAAAGGCGAAGACCGAAAGAAGGGTGATGGATTCACGACCCAGATGCATCATGTGGATCTGGTAGTGGGAAAGCACGACATTGAAGAAATCAGAAAAGGGGGGACCAGACCCGCCCACAGGGCATCAGCAAAATACCGGACCTCGGTAATTATCCTATCGGTGGGGAAGTGAGACGTGGGCCAGGCCGTCGTCCTCCCGCATTCGTTGAAGATGGTAGCCAGAGCCGAGCTGACCTTGCCCAGGCCCTCTCGATTGATTATGATCGACCGGCCAACGGCGGGGGCCGCCAACGGCGGCGAGCAAGGCGGAGGCGTGGGTTTCTTCCCTCTTCCCTTCTTCGTCGGAGCCATGGCGATGGTAAGGGGGGGGAGGTTCGAGATTGGGTTGAAAACAGAAGCTGGAGTTCGAGAGGAGGAAGGACAGAGGGCGCTCGAGCAACGGAAAGGGGAGCGGCTGTGTACGACTACGAGTCCGCCTAGCATGGCGCGGAATAAGGGGGCGTGGGGGAACAGTGCCGCCCACGTCCAATCAACCGCCACGCGGCGCCCAAGGCCGCAGGCTGTTAGGGCCCGCGGCGCTTCGCCCTTGCCCTTTCGCCTCCCTGCACGGCCAAGGCTGGGCGCGCCTTGGGCCCAGGGGCTACTGTCGGCGTTCTGGGAGTGGGGGTCCCCAGACTTGCCTGCCTGCGGCCCGCGGCGTGGCTCAAAAGGGGGCCTAGCACGGCCCATCTTCATCAACACGGACCCAAGACCCTCGCGAGGGGCCAAGCCTCGCGGGGCGGACGACACAGAGCTTCCTCAAGCACGGCCTCATCAGGCTGGCTCGCGAGGAGGCAGAGAGATCAAGGCGGGGTACCTCATGAGGTGCCCGTGATGCAAGCCATGACGAGCAAGGGCGCCAGGCGGGCGCCAGCCCGCGCAGTGTCCTCCTTTCCCCTTTGGTGCAAAGGGAGCAAGCGCAGGCGAGAGCATCAAGAAAAGGCACCTGTTTCGGTGCAACGAGACCAAGACCAGCCCAACGGCAGGGAGGATGTCATTGCGGAGCCCAAGCTAGCGTCACCACCAGAGCCTTTGGCAGGCGAAGACCAACTTTAGTCAGGATAAGTGTACCAGATGTTCCCCTTCAAAATGGCCAATTGTTGGCGCCCTTCCCGCTCAATATTTGGGAAGAGGCCCAGGGCCTTTGCCTATAAATAGGACTAGCCACCCCCAGAGTAGGGGGACGGATCGATCGGCAATCAGATCGGAGAGAGAGAGAGAGAGCGAGAGAGAGAGAGAGAGAGAGAGAGAGAGAGAGAGAGAGAGAGAGAGAAAGGTGACTGAACTCCTCCTAGCAGTTCATCGCCCCGGCCAAGAATAGACCCTCGTGAAGCTGTTCTTCCTTGTATTGTTCATCATCATCAGCCCAAGAGGCAATCCACCACGCCACAAACTGGAGTAGGGTATTACACCACAATGGTGGCCCGAACTAGTATAAACCCCGTGTCTCTTGTGTTGTTCTTTCCGTAGCTTAGATCTTAGCGAGGCGGTGGGGTACAGGTAGGTAGGAGGCGTAATCTCCGCGCGCACCCCAGAGTCCGAACCTCAAGGGTCTGCCGGAACCCGAAATCCGACAAAGACTGCCCCGCGTGCCTTCATTGAATCCGCGCGTGTGCCGGCAACACATCCTTCCACGAGCCGATAGGCATTTTAGAACACAAAAAATGACTAAAATATAATTAATTTATGCATGGTCTTGACTTGTTGTGCTCGCACTGGTAGCAGGAACTAGTAGAGGATTTTCTTTATTTATAACTCTCCTCACTTTTTTTGGCTTTGAAGTGAATCATGGTTGTGGACATTATGTATGAATGTGCAGATATCTGTGAACATGAGTTTGATGTGGAAGTTGAACTTGGAATGTCGGGCTTGCGCGTGAACTATACCATGTCCAATGCTTCGTCTGTTATTGTTTGGAAAGTAATTGCTGTTATTACATGACCCGATAAAAAACATTTTGTGCCACATCAGTAGATGCACGGACATCACAACAGGCATGCTGACTGGATAAACATTTGAATCTAGCTATTATGAAGGAAATTTTGTATTGACAACAGTTTTAGATAGCAGGAGACGCCTAGCCTGCTCTACCTCTGCTAGCTTATTTCTGGCTTCTTCCATCTCTTCTTTGGCTTGGGTGAAGAGAGCATCTGATTGAACTTTTCGCTTCTTCAGGAACTCAGCTATATTCTCAAGGGCGGCTGCACGCTTTCTTTCAGCCTTTACTAATGCCACGAGGACACGAACATCTGGCGACTCCACCTGGCTTGTGTGTAATCCAGCATCATCTGGGAATTTGCACCTTGTGTCTAATCTAGCATCATTAGGGAACTAGCACCTTGTGTGTAATCCAGCCTCATTTTGGAAACATGATCTCGAGGTTGACCACACTTCCCTCCTCGCAGGAACTGCATCCTGACATGAAGTTACTTCTTTTTTAGATCAATACTCAGAGCAACCTAGATCCATTTAGTAGAAGCCAGATAAACAGAACTCGGAGAAGTGAATTCAAAAGGAAAAAATAAATAAAAACAGACTACAAGGTGAGAACACCCACTTTCTATATCAAGCTAAAAACAAAAGCATTAGGACGATTAAGATTCTTCTTATTACACATCAAAGAACACCACGCTTAAGAGAAACAGAAACTACAACATATACACATCGAAGAACACGAGGCTACACGAAAGTAATTGAAAGGGTGTTACTTACCAAAGCTCGTTTTACAGGTTCGTTGCAGCTCCTCTTTAACTTGCCACTCTCCTTGAAGATGTCCTGAATATCCCGTGTTTGGTCTTCATTGCTCCTCTGCATGTTCGCGCTCGTGGTTTTAAAATCTCAACATGGAAAGAAAAATATACTACTAGTAATACTCGCGCATCTTGTGGGCAACATGAAAGCACTCGTCTGCCATGTTAGAGCATTTACAACAAGATAAACTACTCATACAAATGCATCTTGATGCGTGCAACGCATGGGCATCTTGCTAGTGCTAAAAACCTTTCCATCATTTGCCACACTACTGGTTGCAGATGAAAAACCTACCCAAGCACAACACTATACAGGAGCGACACACAATTACAAGCTCATATTCTATTGCTCAATGGAGGCTATAACCAATTACTTTTACGGGAACAATAGCACCCAGGAAATTTGAAGGGTAGGTATGAACAAAATTGGAACTGCACATGTACTGCTAAGTGATTCAATACACACATTACCAATCGAGGAGGAGAACGATGGTCGCGGCGGCCTCTGTGAGTCATTGTCGGCAACGGGAGTCAGTTCATTGTCCACGACGGTGGTACTTCTGCGCTTGGCGTCGGCTTCCGGGAAGTAGATCCGAGACCGTGGAAAACGATGCCGGGGAAGAGGCTCCGTGTACGACGACGACGGTGGACCGGCTCTAGTGCGGCATACGAGGTCGTCCATGAGGCAGATACGATGCGGTGGACGAGTGCGCCGATGTAAAGGGGAGGAGCACGAAGGCTGTGGTGCCGTGGAGAAGTCTATTTTGCGGTGGGGATAGAAACTGGGGAGTATTCAGGTGTACTACTCTGGGTGCCGGGGTGGGGCTGGCTGGGTAGGGTGAACCTGAAGTTACGAAAACAGCCCCCTACCAAGCGTCATCCGTAGGCCTGTTCCGAAGGCTATGATGGTAACTTTCCACTACTCAAATCAGGGTCGCGGGAGATTTTCCCGCCGACCTCAAAATTTTGTGACACTGGACTCCTTGTGTGGCGTGTTGAGTGATTCGGCTAAGCAACTAGCGAGTAGTAGTAGTAAACTCTGCATATTAGGTTTGACCAAAGTCAAACTTCCTAAAGTTTGACCAAGTTTATAGATAAATATAAACATTTACCATAACAAATATGTATGATGTGAAAGTACATTCAATAATGAATCTAATGGTATTTATTTGTTATTGTATATGTTAATATTTTTTGTTATAAGCTTTATGAGAGTTTACAAAACTTGACTTTGACCAATGCTAATACGCGGACTTAAATAAAAACGGAGGGAGTACACATTTGTTTTCTTAGTTTGTAGTGAACTAATCATTTGTTGAAATTGTGAAATAAATATATTAGGCTATTGACTTCGAATGCAATGGTCTATACAATTCAGTAGTTACAATCATTGTCGAATACCAAGATGTATACAAGGTCTATAGTACTTCACAACATGCTCAAACTCACATAATCCCAGTCAAATGAGAATCTAAATGCATTTCATAGTTATTACTTTGTAGGATGCAATATAAACAACCATAACTCTACATCAGCCATTATAGAAGCAACATTTTGACATATCCCAATGTGTGAATGAAACATGCAGAGAGAGCTTTTGAAGATGGAGCAGATAGGGCGGGAAAGATTGTATGTATGTGGACGAGAGAGTAGGAGACAAACCTAACGAGACAGAGAGAGAGAGATAGAGAGAGAGAAAGAGAGAGGAAGAAGTTAGGTCTGTGAGAAAGATGCATACATGTAATATACATGAGATGCGTGTGCATCTGGATTCTGTATACGTGGAAGGAGAAGAGACAACATGTTTGATGAGAGAGCTGGAAAAACATGGACGAGAGGGGAAGGATCTCGTGGGTTGAGGGATTGACAATTTTGTGCGGGGGAGAGAGGGATTGGTAATTTTGTGCAAGAGAGAGAGAGAGGGTGGGGGGAGGAGTCAGTCAGCCGTCGTCACATCACCCTGCTTCCAAATGACCCTGCATTCTATAGCGTGGTGTGGTCGCCGTCTTTGATCAGCTCGTTGCCCTCTTTGAAGATTGAGGTGTTGTGCATGTTGGGGTGCAAAGAAGCACAAGCGAGAGTGGTTGTCGTATAACCTTGGATGGGGATGAATTGTGTGCTCGGGCGAGTGTGTGTGTGTGTTGTGCTGCGTGTCTCTCTCTCTCTCTCTCTGTGTGTGTGTGTGTGTGTGTGTGTGTCAGATATTGAGAGAAAACAAACCTTAGGAGAGAAATGGGTATTCACGAAGAGATTGTGCGGGCCTTGAGGTGGGCAGGGGCCGGGTGAGGGTGTCAAAATGTGTGCGTTGATGCATGTGTTGCATGCGGCCGTGCGAGGGACACATGAATCGAGAGAGATGGTTGTTGTGTTACGGATGCTCCTCTCTCTCTCTCTCTCTCTCACACACACACACACACAAGTAAACTAGAAGACCGTTCTCTCATGTATACACAATGTATCAACATCTGTCTATGTCTCACTCATGCATGATCATTTGCACATTCACACCTCTCTATGTCTGTATCACACACACACCGTCTCCACATTGCCCTTCCGCCAAAACACACATATGGACACATACACACGTTCTCTCTCAGTCACACACACAAATCAGTATTAAAAAAAACGAGGGTGCACCTAAAACGTCCAAATCCAAATAAACACGAACTGGAGCTAAATTCAAATATATGGAAATATTGCAGCGTCAAGAACTTTCACAGGAAAAAAAGTTGAGTAATATTAAAGGATTGTTTTCACACACACAAAAAGGTTCGGTGGATGTCCTTCGAGCGCGACACGATGACGCACCGTTCGATCGACCGCGCGGCCGCGGTTCACGCGCTTGCACAGGATTCCGTATCGTGGTTGTGGTACTAACTAATAAAAGCGCTGCCTAAGTCTAATGTTTACGTGTACTAGTATGGTTTTCTTTTAAGTTTGACCAACCTTATATATAAAACTAAAGTAAGCTCCCACACGCGCACTCATCAATATGCCGCCGCCTCCGTTGCGCATGCCGGCGCCCGCCTGCTCCGGCCAACAATTTCTCGCCCATCATCGCCGTGTAACCGCCATCCCTATGCCATGAAGCCGAAGTCTCGCCCGCTCACGTCGTCTGCAGTCCCTCCTCGCGATGCCGCCGCGCTGCCAAGCACGTGAGCAGCTGGTGGAGCCGCGTATATGCACGCGGCGTACGAAGAGGAGGACGAGCGCGTGCTCCAGCACGCCGGCGAGGAGGAACTAGCGTGTTATTGTCGTCTCCGCCGGCGGGAAGGAGGAGGCGCGCATGGTGGCTGTCGCGGCGGAAGCCGGTCGCGCGCGCGCCGAGCCCGCAAACCGGGTGCGGACGCGGAATCTACCTTCGAGACCTTGAATGCCACGTGGATCCTGCAATCTGAAGGAGCAATTTGGGTCAGTCGACTCATGTGAGCCGTTTGACGCAACATGGATGGCTAGAAGGGCTTCTTCCACCTCTTCTACCGTCTTCTTCCTTTGCTCCATCGAACTTCTTTCACAAATCGACTGACCCAAATTATACTACTAGTACGAACGTATTAAGTACAGTAGGAACACGAATATACGAGCAGTAGTACCAACTGCAAGAAGAACAGTAGTAAGACATAGTACTAGTACTATTGTACGTACTAAAGAGTTCAAATAACGACAAAGAACATAAACATAGTTCTGCTGGGGCCTCAGCATAACACACCCTTGAAAATAAACTAATAAGAAACTAGTCCGCTTGACACTGCAGTAGAACCAGGATGAGTGATGGCATTGCCACCTACTCGAAGTCCGAGTCCACGTCCTTGACTTCGTCCTCGTCCCTCTTCCTCTTCCTCTTCGCCGATGCTTCTTTGCTTGAACCGAACACTGGGCTCTGCTTCTTCATCCAACCCTTGTAGATATTTAAACAAAGGTAGGCATACATTGCTGCGTACAAGATGTGATCTTCATCTAATGTCTTCGACTCCCATGCATGATGAAACTCGTGATGAGGTTTCTTCAGTTTAGCGTACGAAGGATCAATCATGGCTGCTGCCAGGGTCAGCATTGAAGGTTGAGAGGAGGACACCAGGCTTGCCTTCTGGAGATCGAAGGGCTGGCCTACAACGAGACCTATCCGACGCAGGACGTCACTGTCGTTCTTAAATCCTACAGTAACGAATTTCACTCTTTTGTCCTTGAGGAAGTTCTTAAAATCCTGGCACTCAACGTCGGCATGGCATATGTGGTAGACCAAGCAAACGTTATGTACGCAAACCTGGATCATGGCGGGCTTCTTCCTCTCTTCGTCCTTTAGATCCTTCTCTCGTCCCAGGACTGTGGTATACTCAACATCTAACCCAGCGACCCACTCATCCATTGAACTGTTGAACATGCGTAGGAAGCGAGCAAGCCATGCTTTCACCGTCTCGGATCCACGTGTGTAGATGACGATGAACTGATCGCCGGTGATGGCTCTAACCTGGTACTCAGTGGCAACCATGGAGATTTGGGAGGCCATGGATTTTGGAGGAGGGTTAGGAGAAGTTGAACTGTTGTACCCCGCAAAAAAACTGGGAGCGAACTAATGTGAAAGGACGGGACGACTGGGAGCAAACTGTTGTAAGGTAGAAGACGGGGACGAGTAGGGCGTGCGAACAGCGTGGGGTTGCTGGCTTGCCTGGTGGATAAACGGATGCAAGCCCCCAAAGAGTTCTCGAGAACTACACGGGACCCACTAGATGTCATGTCTACTAGACCCATATCGTAGGCCTGACGGCGTAGCTTCTGCCTGTTCGCACGCCATGCCGGCGCGTGGATGTAACTTCACTTAGTTCCGTCAAACGTCGCGCCTCCCATGACCTTC
The DNA here is from genome assembly GCA_032464435.1 of Aegilops umbellulata. Lineage (NCBI taxonomy): Eukaryota > Viridiplantae > Streptophyta > Magnoliopsida > Poales > Poaceae > Aegilops > Aegilops umbellulata. Next base: position 447,692,339 of record CP136057.1, read on the forward strand.
GCCTCCCTCGCGCGGTCGCGCCCTTTGAGACTTCAACCGGCTATAAATGAGCAATTTTTTTGCCTTTTTTTAGACAAGCAATTTTTTTGCCTACTCCGCATGCATGATACTCCCTCTGGTCCTTTTTACTCCCGTCAACCGTTTGCAAAGTGTTTGACCAAATTTATAATTTTTTTGAACACCACCTTATATTAATTAACTAGCCACACCAGTACACTCATTCAATACAATATTGACCACAGAGGGCGGTACGTTATTTACAAGAATACCATCTAATCTATTGTCAAAGCTATACTTAGTGATTAAGTGTGCCACCTTATTGGCTGAAAGGGCTAATCTTTGACAATTGAAGATTGTTGATCAACTTCGAGATGCTCAACGCTTTCATCTTCAGGTCACGCATAGCAGACCTGTCATAGTCCCCTAATGCAAGAGACGCTACCACAAAAGCGCAGTTAGTCTCTAAAATTACAAGATTATGAAGAGAAATACCTATGTAGAGACCGGCAATGCAAGCCCTAAGCCCCGCTTCCTCCACGCTTTGACAGGCATCAATGAAATCCCACGACCTAATTTATACTAAAAATATCAATATCTACAATACTCCCTCCGTCTAGGTGTGTAAGTCATCTTACGAAAACCAAATAATTCCAAAACACTTAGGCGTAGTGCATTAACTTCTACCTCGTTTCTTGTTTCTTGACATATCAACCAATAGGAGATGTGGGTGTGCATGCTTTTAATGACTTGAGACTACCAAACACGACATGCAGTGGTCACAGTGCACAATAATTAGCAAATAAACATTAAGATCTCTCATTTTCCCCTCCTCCTTGGTCACAGTGCACAATCTAAGATGACTTACTCACCTAGACGGAGGGAGTACTGATTATAATGAGTATAAGAACTACGTTTTATAATGAGTGTAAAAATATTGATTTGACATTGTGAATGTTGACACATTTTTCTATAAGTCTGGTGAAAGTAGAGGTACATTGACTTCAGACAAAACTTAAATGCACAATGCAGACTAGTTCCTCCGTCCAGGTGCGTGCCATGTCATATCTTGTCATCACAACAAGGTTAGCTATTAGAGTACCACTACCTCCCTTCTATTTTAAAGGGCTCGATTCAAAATTTTCACCTACTCTTAGAAAGATAGTAGAGGCGGTGGAGTAGTTTTTGAAGTTTGCAAAAGTACTCAACTAGTGCTGTCGTTCTTCACAAAGAAATGTGTTTACCAATGCATGCATGAACACTAGTTACTCTAACCCCCCTCTCTTCTTTATATCTTTGCCTCATCAACATGTTTGCTATTCCCGTGTGCATGATACCAGCTAAGATACCACCATTATGGCCAGCCTTAATCATCGCATGCAATAATTTATTACACCTTGAAATAAGAACATGTGTGGGGAGTGTATGTTTTTAATGACTTGAGACTATACCTAGCCCGACATGCAAGATGACTTATTATGCACCGTTCCCCATACCTGCAGGAAGCCCGTTCGTCTCCAAATCTTTTCCTCTCCATGTGTGGAAACAATATGCCTGCCAAACTCTCCTTCTCCCTCCGGCGGTCCCACCCCTCCACCCCGTGTGAAAAAATCTGCATGCATGACTCTCCTCCCCCCACGCTCGTCCAATCCGTTGTGACCAGCAATATTTCCACCCCTTCGCTCCCCCGTAATTTACTCCAACAAATATGCCCACGTAGATGTTACTTAACTGCAGGTGCATTGGGTCACTGACATATGGGCCCAACAGGGGTCTGGCCCACATGTCAGTGACGCAACTGGACCTATAGTTAAGTCAGTGCAACTCCGTCCATATCTTACGTAGGTTTGCCATTGCTCGCTATAAATACTGCGCCTCCCACGACATCGCTATCTCCTCCCCCTCCCTCTCACGTCGACCACCATGGCATCGCCCCTCCCAAGCCCTAGGAGCCCCTCGCTGCACCGCGCGAACGGTCACGCGTCGCCGTTCCGTTCCTCGCCGCCACTAGTCGAGGAGGACGCGTCGGTGTTCCGCTCCTCGCTGCTATGCGACGCGTCGTTGTTCCGTTCCTCGCCGCCACTAGTCAAGGAGGACGCGTCGGCGTTCCGCTCCTCGCTGCGACGCGACGCGTTGCCGTTCCATTCCTCGCCGCCACTAGTCGAGGAGGACGCGTCGGTGTTCCGCTCGTCGCCGCGACGCGTTGAGGTGGACGTGTCGGCCTTCCCAATCTCACTAGCACGCGCGCCGGAGGACGCGTCGGCTCCCCTCTATGATGAGAACGCCGCACCGCCCGCCAAGCCCCCCAGCCTTGAGGAGCTTTGGAAAGAAATGGATGTCGCCTTGTGGGAGGCTTTGCCTCCAGCAGAGCGCGCCAAAATAGAGGCGGAGAAGAAGGCCGAGGAAGAGAAGCGCACCACGGAACAAGCTGCCTGGGAGGCCTATGTCACGTCCAAGGGAGTCAGGCCATTGGCTCTTTGGCAGAAGGCTCGTGCGAGGGCCGTGAGGTTGGCGGAGGACGCCCGTGCCGACGCCCTGAGTGCAGTCGGGCCCAAGCGCCTCATCTATGCTTGGCGGTACGTGGACCGGGTGCACGCTTCCAGTGAGGAGGAGTACCTGTTAGCGCAGGATCACCACACCAGTGAGATCACGCTCGCCTGCCGGCAAGCCGCCAATCAGCACCTCGCGAGTTGCGAGGCTGAGGAAGATGCGTTGTGTCGGCGCGCTGGGAAACGGCCGTGCACTAGGGCACTCGTGGCGCGCCGCAAGCGCTCCTGCGAGCACCGTGGCTTTTAGGGGGAGTATAATTTTTGGTTCGTAAGGCGATCTCATTAGTTTTGGGACGCAAATGATAAATCCCGAACGTTCAGGAATTTTTAGCGTCCTTAATTAAGTATGTAAAAGGGAAAGTTTGGAAACCTTGTGTATTTGTACGCATTTTGCAAGTACGTGCATATAGCACAAACTTTACTATATACTATCGCACTACACGTCTCTCTCGATATATGCTTGCAGACTGTGCTACTCCCTCCGTCCAGGTCAATAAGTCATCTTTGGTTGTGCACCGTGACCAAGAAGGAGGGAAGACTTATACACCTAGATGGAGGGAGTACTACTATTACTTATGTACGTGCAAATGCACGTTTTAAAATTACGATGCGGTTTTTGTAAAAGTAAAAAAAACAACACTAGTCAAGCTTGTGAAACGATTCAATGCAAAACAAATGCAAAAATGCTCGTTTCATTGTTTACTTTTAGCTTCCTTCTCTGTGGTTATTTCTCTGTCGTACTTTGTACGGAGTATCTCACTGGTTGGAAAGGCATGCACATTCCCATACCGCTTCCTACACCCTGTATCGAATTTTTTGCCTAAGAAGTTGTGCCGTGCAATTGGAATTCCAACTTGAGTACTACTACTAGTAGGAGTACCAGGGGCCAGTTCTTTTAGGCTTCTAGATTAGTAATCCCATAACTAATACCTCCATCCTGGTTTATTGGTCCCCATTGTAATCTGTGTCAAATTTTGATCATAAATTAAACTAATGAAATGTTAGTGCATGTCACATGCACTACTCCATCCGTCCAGGTGAGTAAGTCATCTTAGGCTGTGCACCGTGACCAAGGAGGAGGAGAAAACAAGAAACTTTAATGTTTATTTGCTAATTAATAGTATTGCATGCAATGAAATAACCACTGCATGTCGTGTTTGATATCTCAAGTCATTAAAAGCATGCACACTCTTTATCTCTTATTGGTTGATGTGTCAAGAAACAAGAAACGAGGTAGAAGTTAATGCACCGCGCCTAAATGTTTTGGGATTATTTGGTTTTCGTAAGATGACTTACACACCTAGACGGAGGGATTACAATGGTGAGGAATAAACCAGTTAAATCTTTGGTCAAATTTTAGCACAAATTACAATGGTGAGGAATAAACCAGGACGGAATAGTAATTTGGAAGCCCAAATAAATGAGTGAGGCGCCTTATTGTTACTCTCCGCTGTGACTAGTCTTGTGGGAATAGCTGGGGAAGCCGCCAAAAGAACTGGCCCTAGGAGTAGTAGCTAGGGATCGAGTGTATGAACCGGAGAAAGTAAATGCAGAGAGATGAAATGCAAAAAAGACGGAGGGATGTGATGGTTGCTTGTCCGTTTATTTTACTAGGCCACTTATTACTGGGAGTGGTTCAGTTTTGTGATATGACGGCTTTACTTCCGCGCCACGAGCGGGGTGAGAGGTGAGACTCCCGTGCAGTGCCGCCCTCTACACTTGTACTACATCGGTCGTGGTTTATTAGTCCCCCATTGAATTTGACTGAAGATTTAACTGACAAAATGTTAGTGCATGTCAACAAAAACTATATCGTTGGATTTGCATTTGAACATAGTTTTGAATGATATAATTTTAGGTGACATGCATCAGCATTTATCGTAGTATATATAATGTTAGTTCAATTTTTGGTCGTACTTATCTATAGTAGTAAGGTGCCCGTGCGTTGCACCGAAGAGTGAAATGCATTGATCGGGGAGTTGTTTATTTTGACAAAGGATGTGGGGGTCATCTCATGTGTAACGGGTATTGACGGTGTCTTGGACTAGGGGGTACTCACCACGTCGTCCCCCAACCGGTTAGATTGGGCCGAGGACCCCCAGGGCCGCATACTCATGGGCCAGTCCGGACAGGTGCCGCATACAAGGAAGATTTCACAAGACTTGGCGGTCAAGACAAGGACTCCTCCCCCACCGGCGTATTCGGCTAGGACTCTTGTTATCCTGGGCCTCTGGTGTATTATATAAACCGAGGCCAGACTAGTCGATAAAGGATATAAAAAAAACAACCATCATCATACACAATCATACCATAGGCTAGCTTCTAGGGTTTAGCCTCCTTGATCTCGTGGTAGATCCACTCTTGTACTACCCATATCATCAATATTAATCTAGCAGGAGTAGGGTTTTACCTCCACCGAGAGGGCCTGAACCTGGGTAAAATAAAGTGTCCCTTGTCTCCTGTTACCATCCGACCTTGACGCACAGTTCGGGACCCCCTACCCGAGATCCGCCGGTTTTGACACCGACATTGGTGCTTTCATTGAGAGTTCCGCTGTGTGATCGACAAAAGGATCGATGGCTCGCCTGCAGATCAACTGCGACTTCGACATCTTCGTCACCAGCTCGACTGGTCACCTTGGTTCGACCAAGAATTGCGCCCCGTGTTCGGATCACCATGTTCGGACGAGGGCCTTTATCAAACATCAACTCCGATCTCTATCAAGATCACGTAGGAGTCATCCATGAAGCTCGGGGGCTCAACGTCAACATTGCCCTCAAGTGACCGTGCTGTTTTTCTGGACAGCGAACTCGTATCTGCTGCCACCACCTCCTTGAGTATCGCTTTTACGATCGCTTTGGTGGAATTGTGCGTAATTGAGTCTACAACAACCCTGGAAAATTTCGTCGAGTTCTGATGGAGAAATCTCTGGCAATCCGCGATATACCGGAGCCCCGTCAAATCTGGACGAGAATGTGGACGAGTTTAGGGCGTGGTGTCCAGCTTGTAACTCGGACGTCCTTTGGAAGATCCAACCATTGATCGGCTGCGGAATTCCTTTATCTACCACCCCTCCAAATTTCAGCTCGATCCGACCGTCCAAACTCCGGGAACCTTCCGATTAGTGCATCACTTTTTGGATCTATTTTCTGCGCGAGAACGAATCCGACCCAAATTCATCTTTTTTATGAACGGGATTTCGGACATCCCTTTTGAAGGAAGTTTTGTATGGGATATTGTGTATTGTTTCCGAACACATCCCACTAAACTTTAAGATCTTTTGAACATGATCTTTGGCATCATGCTGGTGTCAAACCAGTCCGGCAATATTGCTCCACGGCTGCCGACTTGTGTTAGACACGTCGTCACTTTGTTGAGCCGAGCTCAACTTCTTCGGATCATCATCTCGGCAAGCCGAACAAGAGTCCGGCATCACGAAGGACAAATCATCACCAACATCGCCGCCCCACGGATTACACGGAGCGGGCATACCGGCATCACCGCACGGTCGCTTCATCAAGCCGGCATCTACCACGTCACAACCTGCATTGGCAGGGCCGCACTGTTGCCCCTTCAAGCCGGTGTCCATCACGCCGGACTACTTCGACTGGCCTCGAGGCTTCGACATCTCGGCTGGACCGGAGGATTCATCATCTCTTCATAGACCTACTCCGGACACTTCGGCGTCACTAGCCGACCAGCTTCGTCACGATTGGCTGGACCGAGGGCTTTGCCTCGGCGAGCCAACCTTTGCCAGCATCATCTTCCTTTGGATTACTACAACAAATAAACCAGGTGCTATTAATCCTAATATTTTTTGCATGTTTGGGTTCATTTTTTCCAAGGAATTATTACTCTGGTTTGTCCATCATATGTTTACAGGTCTATCAAATGGTGGCCGCATTAACGTCGGTCGCATGCTGGTTCGGTCAGTCTCTGTACATAGTCCGGCGAACGCCGCATCCGGAGCGCGGATCGACCTATGAATTCAGGCTTTGCCACGCCTTTACCGCATCACGCCGACGCCCTGCGTCGACATCGACTTCGGCGCCAGGCCATATTTCTTTTATTACTCACTTTGCATATATTATTCATTATGCAACGATTTTTTTATTTATCATTATTACTATTATCTCCCGTTTGCACTATTTTTTGTGCACAGGAAAATGATCCGGGGACTTCGGCGTCACTCTGCCGGTCTGCATCGACCGTGCTATGTCACCACTTCGGCGTGTCGAGCTCTCCGCTCCGCCACCTCGGGACCAGCTTGGGGGATAGAACCTTGCCCCGCATCAAGCTCGGACTGCGAACACATTAACCAGCTAAGTCGCTTTCATGCTCAAAGCTTTAATTTCTAACTTGTGTTCGGTTCGACCAAGCGTTATACTTTTTTGGAAAAAAAAGTTGCTTGTAAAAAAAATCTTGTCCAAACTTTGTTCACACATACTTGACGCGCTACCCGCGCTCATTATACCTGGGGGCTTCTTTAACAGAAGCTTATTAATATGGGCTTTATGCCCAACACATGTGTCACACTCCCGCATGTACCTTTTATTCACCATTATATGCATCAATATGACTTAAGTTTTGGCCAAGCTGGGTTGCCTGGCTCCTGTGCTTACCCCTACGTTCCCGATTGTTCGGCTAGGTGGTAAAGGGAGCACCTCTGCGATTGTTACTGCCGGGTCAGCCGGATGTGTACCTCAGACTGGGTGAAGCCGAAAGCTAGCGTTCTTAAGGGAATACTCGGTCGGTGAACTAAAAGATGATTTCTTACCTATTTATTTACCTGCCCCCAGATGTTTTTCTGCTCTTTTCGCAGTCCGTACATGCACTTTAGGGCATGCCTCCCAGGGAAAGGAACCCCTAACGGAACTATTCTCCCTAGAAGATGTTTCTTACTAACCATGTAATATAACATAACTAGTTGGGCACTTGTCTGATAAAGCACTAATGACCCCTACGCCTGGTCTCCACGCATGCCCCGGTTTTTATAACCGCGGGGGTATTCGGACACACTCCGGACTATTGGGTCTAGAGGTTGAAGCGAAAAGGTCCGCTACGACAAACGATCTACAATCCGGCTAGAAGGCATTCTACATGTCACCTTACATTATATAGTCAACTTTTACCCAAGTCACTTGGGGGCTCTTATGTTTATTTGAGTCGTTTCATACTAAGTGTTTTTCTTCTTAGTCGTTGCAAAGTTATTATTATTTATCACTCCTTTTTTCGACACGAGTGTGCGGTCACTAGCCGGGGAGCCTAATTTCTCTCTCAAAAGCCGCTAGAGTTTAGTTTGCTAAACTGGCCCGATGAGAAGTACTCCGCCCTCGGGATAGGAGGTTGAAGCCGTAGGCTGACCCGCTCGAAGTCTTGAGATAGGATGTATCATGTTAAAGCACGACAGAAGCACTTCTTTTTTCTAAGACCAATTTTCGGGTTGGCACCGAACACTTGATATTGTTCGGACGTCATGTTTTTACTGACGTTTCTTGGTTTTCCAAGCTTTTTGGCACTTTTAAACTATTTGTGGTTTTTCAGCACAAGTCTCGCAGTGCAATGCCGGACACCTTTATAGATTCGGCAAAAATATTCTCGGATACTGCTATATATGCATCGGTTTCGAATTGTGTCTTCGGTCAATAGTTGGGTTGCCCGGCTCCTGCACTTGCTTCCTACGTTCTGCTTTGTTCGGCTAGGCGTGCAAAGGGAGAACCACTGCGATCGTGCTTCCAGCTCACACGGTTAAGCACCTCAGTGGACAAAGCCGAAAATTGACTGTCACAATAAGCATAAACTGGTCAGTGATCCGATGACAGTGTTAAATAACAGGCCGTTCATAACATTGGCCGAAGTGTTTACGGCTTGACCTCGACTATTGCCGAACAATACCGGGGGCTATTAACTAGCCTCCCAGACTAAATCCTCGATATTTTGTTCTTACATTGGACCTAAGGTTTTATGATCATGCTTAGCATGAAAACCCAAAGAAAGGAACCGATAGCGGGACTATTTTCTTTGGAAGACATTTCTTCTGTTAAACAGTAATATAACATATCTCTCCGCGTACTTTTGTTTATAAAACCGTATGGCCAGATTGCCTTGTTTGTCATAAATCTTTGCCCTCATAAAGGCTTTATAAAGTAAGACAAACACTCCTCGGCTACTGGCCGAGGAGGTGGAAGCCGATGGTTGGTCAACAAAGTTTTGTACAATGCGGATCCGAGCATTAATGACATAAAGTACTTGGATACATAGAGTCATTACACATAATTTGTGATTTTACTATGGATATTGATCCTTAATTCGGCCACCCATGCCCGCATTAAGGCTCGGGGGCTACTGGGCTTCGGGCTTATTATTTAAACATATTAAAGGGGCATATTGATCCCCTGATCTGGTGTTGCCACCCGACCAGTGTCTCGGGGGCTACTGCATTGCTTGTCCAATGCAGAAAATTGTATGTGCAATATAGTTTCCGAGGAGATTTTGATCCTCAGGTTGGTCGGCCGCACCCAACCTGAGTCTCGAGGACTGAGCACGCCGCTTTTTGTGTCCCGAAGTATTCTGCCGAGCTAGGACTTGATCCTCAAACTGATTTTGCAAATCAACCTGAGTCTCAGCGGCTACGGGGATCAGCGGTCTTATGTCATCCTTCATGTGCACCTCGGGTTTTAGACCGATACCCACCTTGAGGGCTACTGGCTATATATTTCGGCAGAGAATAAATTGCACCGATCAAAAATATTGACAAAAATCAGCCCACATTCGGGGTGGTGCACCATCTTGAAAGCAGTCCGGCATAAAGCTCGGGCGCTAGTGGTTGGCTCCATAGAGGGCATTTCCGGCATTGAGCTCGGCTAAAACTCCTTCAAACTTCTTTGAACCAAGGTGATTTACGACACCTCGGATACAGTCCGGCATTGGAGTCGGATACATAGTCCGGCGTTGGAGCTCGGATACTTAGTCCGGCGTTAGAGCTGGGAAGCAGTCCGGCATTGGTGCTCGGCTGCAAAAAATACCACGAATGCAATCCGGCGTTAGAGCTCGGACGCAAGAGGGAACTGCCTCCCGGGAACAACTTCAAACCCGAGGTGTGGCATAAAAATAACAAGACATTGATGAAGGCCGGAAACTTAAAGGGGCTCCTCGGATACCCGACGTGTAAACCCGTCGAATGCATTTCGGCGATCCTCAAGATCGAAGATAAAGAAGATTCGTTGAACCAGTTTTCAAGACCGACGACCGAAGATGAAGAACAGTTCGGAAGAATCGAGGAGCGTCCCTAACTTAAAGACCGGTTCAGGGGGCTACTGACGGTGTCCTGGACTAGGGGGTACTCACCACGTCGTCCCCCAATCAGTTAGATTGGGCCGAGGACCCCCAGGGCCGCATACTCATGGGCCAGTCCGGACAGGTGCCGCATACAAGGAAGATTCCACAAGACTTGGCGGTCAAGACAAGGACTCCTCCCCCACAGGCGTATTCGGCTAGGACCCTTGTTATCCTGGGCCTCTGGTGTATTATATAAACCGAGGCCAGACTAGTCGATAGAGGTTATAAAAAAAAACCATCATCATACACAATCATACCATAGGCTAGCTTCTAGGGTTTAGCCTCCTTGATATCGTGGTAGATCCACTCTTGTACTACCCATATCATCAATATTAATCTAGCAGGAGTAGGGTTTTACCTCCACCGAGAGGGCCCGAACCTGGGTAAAATAAAGTGTCCCTTGTCTCCTGTTACCATCCGACCTTGACGCACAGTTCGGGACCCCCTACCCGAGATCCGCCGGTTTTGACACCGACAGGTATCGATAGGTTTCTTCGGATATTATTTCATCTCTAGAGCTCACAAACATCCAGGTGAAATAGATAAAAAGGTATCTTTTTCAAACAAAAGCGTTCAACTATTCAACCTGCATCCAAAACTTGTGAAGAAATAACACTTATTGTGGTTTGCAAGAAATGATCTTTAAGAATTAGTTTTTTAGTATCGATTGTTATACATGTTGGCTACAGATGACATGACACTTTCTTATAGTCAACAGTTGGCTATACTATTAAGTAATATTAACCATGCCCTTATACACCTAGACGGAGGGAGTAAATCAGGATGACTTGCAAGTGGTCAGAGGAGATGTAAGAAATGGTTCATCGTAAGTCTTTCACCAGTACTGTAGTAAAAATTCATACATGGAAGATTCTAGACTAAACCATAAACGGATACACTTTTATTCATGCGCGATACTCCAATAGAGCAAGATCTGCATGGAAGTCTCCACATGCTTAGACAGCAGATTACATTGAGCAAAGACTAATGATCAACATTTAACTTGATAATGCGTATGTCCAGGTGAACCTCCTTGGAGTCTTTGTACACCGCGTCAGCGGGTAAAGGATGCCATGGGTTTTCCAAGTCCACATTGGCGGGATAGTCCCAGCTCCCTAGAGTCCAAGTCCGTTCGATGGGGCCGGTGTCGCCGCCCACGTGACCCGAAGGGGTATTAACACTGACCACGCACCCATACATCGGCCTTGTGTCAGTGTCAGCGTCAGCGGCGTCGCCCCTGACGCACATTACAGAGACGGGGCGGCGGCCTGCGCAGGCCTCGCCGGTGCCCACGATCAAGAGGAAGACGCTACCGTCCTCCTTCGAGACTAGCAGGCGGCGGTGATCCTCCAGCGACTCCGGCATGGTGAATGGGTAGCACGTCTCGTACTTGATGTTCTCCGCCATGGGCCAGCAGTGACAGCTGCACGCATCCATGAGGTGATGCACCATGTCCGCCGGCGAGCCACAAAACGGCATTGGGCACTCATAGCAGTGGACGAAGGGCCTATTATCAGGTTTTTGGATTGTTGGAAATATGAGAAAATTACTATGATATTTAATCCGAATAAATAGGAAATAGATCATGACAGCATTGACAGAGATTAAACTAATCATGCGAACTAGCATAGCAGATGAACAGATCGCATACTAGAAACATGAATTCTACCACGATCTCGAACAGGAAGGATAGAATCACATACGGTGCAGCGGGAGCAGCACCGCCGGCGTTGACGTTGTCGCCCATGTTGTCGAGGATGAGGTTGCCGAGGTCGGGGAAGAAGTCGTCGTTCGCGAAGTCGTCGCTGCCAGCAGTCACACGAGTGCGCTCCCCAAAAACCTAATCGCCCCTCTCCCGTACAGGATCATGAGAGGCAGGGTTCCGGAGGCCTGCTATCCCTTCTCCCGGTGCACACCGAAAGGAGGTATGGAGAAGACTTGCTTGGCGGCGCAATGATCTGGAACGGTGGTGAGAAACTATATAGTGCGGGCCGGGTAGGTCGTGGGAGTATAGCTCTGTCCTCGGCTCGGCTCAATCCCGCAACCCGCGGCGCGTCGTGACGAGGCGTGGCGTGGCGAGGCGAGCGAGGAGGAAGAGCGCACGTGTAGGTCTCCTCTTCTCATGCTCACCTTATAAAGGCCTACTAGCAAAATTCCAACATCGACCAGGCCGTCCATGAAATGGGAGTGGCTGTGGGGGACATTGCGCCAGTTGAATATATGAGCAAGTTACTACGAGATTTAATCCGAATAAGCACAAAATAAATCATGACGGCTATAACAGAGATGAAACTAATCATGTGGACTAGCATAGTAGTAGGATATAGATTAGAAACATTAATTCTACCACGATTTCGAACAGGAAGGACAGAAACACATACGGTGCAACGGGAGCAGCACCGTTGGCGTTGAGGTTGTCGCCCATTTCCAAACACCATGTAGACACGGTCTTTGAGCACGGTTAATAGTCGTTCCACGCTCGGGCATTGAAGTTTGTAACTATTTTAGATTAGAATATACTACTCCTCCGGTGCTAGTAGTAGAGCAGAGTCCTACTCTACTACTCTACTCAAGCAAGTTAGGGCATAGCACTGTAGGGAGTACCAGTACTGTGATCACTCAAGCAAGTTGTCTGGCATCGACATGACCCTACGCTGCTGGTATGTGTCTCGTAAGTCAAGCGGCGTGCTGTAGTCATCATCACCTGTCCACTTCCCGCAGCACATATTCGCTTCTCCATCTTTGTCCGCACATAATCTCGTCCAATCTTCCATCCCCGCTAAGGCGCCTCCCCCCTCGTCCGGAACCCAAGCACTAACAATGGCAGAACGGAGCAGCGTCCGCCGGAAGAGTGGCTGGAATTCGCTCCCCACAGAGGAAATCAAGCTCATTGTTTCGCGTGTGGACAATCTCAGTACCATGCCGCTCGCCGCGTGCTCGTCGGGGCTGTACCATTTACTCAAAGCCCTCAGGCCAGAGCTTTTTAAGCCAACTCCTTGCTTGCTGATGCCGCCTGATCTTCAGAAACGGCGTGTCACGCAGCATAACGATCGTAGGGTGGCGAGCATCAACCCCCTTGACTGCGATCCGATCCCCGTCAGCCTCAACTACATTAACAGTATGTACTAGGTCGGCATAAACACGTCTTGGATGGTGCTCGTCGACGGTCGCGGCAGCTGGATGCTCGTGGAGGTCTATACCCGGCGATTGATCCCCCTTCCTTCGATTAACACCGCACTGCTTTGGCCCAGAATACTTGGAATATTACAGTAACCAACATGATACGAAGTTTGATTTGCTCAAGGTTGTAATCTGCCAAGTGCCCACAAGATCTGCGAATTATAAAGACTTCAGGCTAATTGCGTTCTTCAACCGCGGTCTTGCCTATCTGACAGGTCACTGCGGTAAGTGGATAAATCTGCACGTCCATCGCAGGATCATGCATCCTCCATGGTTCTCTGATGCCATTGAACACAAGGGCTTCATTTACGCTATCGACTCCTTCTATGGCTGGACGTATTGCTGGCCTACTCCAGTCATCGCTACAAACGGCTGTTACATCAGTATGTTACTTTCCTATGATATCATGATGGCTTGCTTATATTACTGTCAACATTTGCTGAAAAAATATTCATGCTCATAACATGTTGTTCTTAAGATTGACTAAACCAAGAGCCCTTTTTTATTTGACTCCAACTTGATATGATGTTGTAGGCTGCCTGGTGTCCCTACCCTTCCTAATCCCAGAACCTTTCAAAGAAAAGCGTCATGGCAGTTGTAGGTGGTTCCTGGCTCGATCAGACGACGGTGAAAGATTGATGATCGTTCGCACGTACCGGACGTGTTTTTTCGCGGAATACAATCACAGTCACTGCAAGGTCTTTCAGCAGGATCCCAACTTCTCTGGTCCTTTAGGAATTTTTGACTGGAGGCAGGTAAGTAGCCTTGGTACATGCTCTCTGTTTCTCGAACTGAATTATCCGATTAACCAGGAGATAACCGACGGCAAGGATCATGATGGTAGCGCGGTTTCGTTCATCAGGCAAAACTGTGTGTACACAGCTTACCATGCGTCTCTGCATGCACCATACCCTAATATTTGCAGCGTACCATGCGTCTCTGCATGCCGCCACGCTCTGCAGCCCAAAGTAGGAGAGAGGGTCACAAGTATCAGACTTCGACCTGCCGGCTGGAGTTTCCCCCGTCAGGCACCCATCTGGTTCAAGCCATCAGCCAATCTCCACAGCTTAATAAATAGTAACGTCTAACTGAGCCAGTTAGTTAGTTGCGTACACTTGGTGTAGTAGGATCTTTATTTAGTTTGATGCATACACTTGTTCTTTTTTGGTATCCCTTTTGTAATGATGGCTGATGTTTGGTTTGGAAGCGAGAGCTGCGTTTTCACTCTTCTGGCCTGCTTACTGCTTCTGTTGCACCCCCAGCCCTGGTTGTTGTTGCTGCTGTTTTCAATGTACAATCAGTAGTATATTTCGTCTGTTGGTTGAATAAATGTGTTGTTAGAACGACAAACACAATGTTTTGGAAGTTGTTGCATGGTTCGATCCTTTAGTGCCCCGTACCGTACATAGCGCATACTATTTATCGTACGGAACACATTTTTTTGAAACTCGGAACACATTTTCCACTTGTTGATAACATGCAGCCCACTGATGAAGGCCCAATAGAGAAGCCCATAATTAACTGGAAGGGAGGCTCTCACATGAATCTGGCCCAGGTACATGCTCATGGTCCCCTAAACATAAATAAGTAAATAAATAAATAAATAAAGCTAAATGCTCATGCACTAGTTCTTTGGGAAAATAGGTAGCCCAGTATTTCTTTTTGAAGAATACCCAAGCTAGGCCTATTTGTTTTCTCCGAAATACTGGGCTGCAAATCTTTCAAGACGAGGAGGGATGCATTCCGGCCTGGCTTTAGAGTATGGTCAATGTCTGTTAAAAGTAATATCAAAAGGGGTTGAAAATTCCAAAAAAATAGCAAATGGGAGATAAGTTTCTTTTTTGTTTTTGTTCCTCACTGATATCTTATACGTATTTCATTGGATTTAACATGACATAGTACTAATTTATTTTTAAATTTGTTTTAGTATGGCTATTAATTTTTGGATTAAGAATATTTCGTTCCCCAGCAAAAATTTGCGAATTTTCAAAATTTCCCACATATTTAGTTAATTTTTTGACCCTAGTACTGACCAGAAAATGGCCAGCAATTCTAAAAATGGAAAACAGGCTGCAAAAAATTCCATATGAGTTAGAAAATGAGTAAAAATTATAAAAATAATAGCAAATGGGTTGTACACGCCACAGATTTCGAGGCTGACTTGTTTATGCAAGGCTTTGTCAGTGAACACATGATTCTAGCAGCAGTTAGTGTTGGATGTCCATCCAACGGCCGACGTGCTTCTTCAATCTCTGATCTTCCTGCTCCAGCCGCCTAAACTAGCGCCGGCGGGACTGCCTGCTCCCTCCTCTTGTGGCCCGCTGTGATGCCGCGCAGGCTTCCCCGGCCCACCCTACTCCCTCCGCTGGCCTAGCCGCACGCAATCAACTGCCTCCTTATTACGCGAAAAATGATTCCTCCCACTGACATCTGGGGCGCACCGGTTGGGAGGCTGACCCGTAGGCCTACTAAGTTGACGCGTACACAGGGCTTGTCAACTTAGTCAACAAACGATTCTAGTAGCAGTTACCCTTAGATTTGAATCGAACGGTCCTGCCGCTTCTTCAATCGCTGCTCTTCTTGCACCAGCCGCCCAAACCAGCGCCTAGGAGACCGCCTACTCCTGCCTCCAGTGGCCGGCTGTGCTGCCGATGAGGCCACATCGCCCCCTACTACTGCCACCGCTAGCCAGGCCCTGCGGTGACGGCAGCCTCACACCGCAGCCGAACTAGTGAACCCTCGTACTCCTCTCTATGTGGGCATCCACTGCCGCGTCTTCCCCGGCTCCGCGTCGTCCCCTTCCTAGGCCTCGCCGTCATCCACCGCCTTGGTGCTCTCGGCGCGGCATGGTCAACGACATTCCATCGGAAGAGTACTGTACGTGGAGAGGCTAACAGATGGGTCCACGACCACAACCCAGTGTTTTTGTGATTTGCCAAGTAAGTCGCTTTGTCAGGCCTGTTGGGCTGCAAATCTTTCAAGACGAGGAGAGCTTTCATTCGGCTGGCCGAGAAAATGGCCCATCAGTAATGAGAAATGGGTTGTACATTTTTAAAACACATCAAACCAACAATTAGTTTCAAATATCTTTTTTCATTTCGAGATTTGAAATTACATTAATTTTTATGCGTGGAGAATTTGTTGGATTTTATATTGATATACATTTATTTTTAAAATCAGTTTGAATGTGAGTCGAAATGTCGGGATTAAAAACAGCTCGGGCCGCACCGAAATATGCAAAAATTCGTATAATTTTTTAACCGTGGCCACAATATGGGCTGTAATGCTAACAAAAAGAATATGGGCTCCAAAAAAAACCTTAAGAATTAGCAAATGGGTTGTAAATTATTAGAAACAATGGCAGATGAGATGTATGTTGTTTTCCACAGATTTGAGGCTTTCCTAAAAAAAGGTTGACGCACAAGCAGTGACTGTTGGATGTCCATCAAACGACCGTCGTGCTTCTTCAATCTCTGCTCTTCCTGCTCCAGCCGCTCAAACTAGCGCCGACGGGACTGCCTGCTCCCTCCTCCCCGCGGCCGGCTCTGCTGCCGCGCAGGCCTCACCGCCCAACCGTACTCCCATCGCTGGCCTAGCCATCCCTCTACTCACCCACACCTGCTGTTATTCTCCGGCGACGGCAGATGAACCAGTAAACCCTCGTACAGTCGTACTCCCCTCCGCGTGGGAAACAACTGCCGGGTCTTCCCTGCCTCCATGTCGTTCCCTTCCTAGGCCTCATCGTCGTCCACCGCCCTGGTGCTCTCGGCGCGGCCTGGTCAACGTGGTCAACGACCGACATGCATCTGAAGTGGACTGTACGTGGAGAGGCCGACAGTTGGGTCCATGGCCGCACGCAAGGAAATGCCTCCTTATTACGCGCAAAATAATGATTCCTCCACGTGACATCAGGGACCCACCGAAAGGTCCTCTGTATTTCGCGAAAAAAAGTTACCGCAGCTGACAGCTCGGACCCACCAGCTATATCTTCGCACGCAAGGAAGTGTCTCCTTATTACGCACAAAAAAATGAATACTCCCCCTGTTAGTTGGGACCCAGTATAGTGGCAGGCTGACTAATGGGCCTACTAAGTTGACAGGGACGGAGGGCTTTGTCAACTTAGTCAATATGCACGATTCTAGCTCCAGTGACCGTATGATGTCCATCCAACGGTCGTAGTGCTTGTTCAACCTGTGGTCTTCTTGCTCCAGCCGCCCAAACCAGCGCCTGTCGTGCCTCGTGCTCCCGCCTCCCGTGGCCGGCTGCGATGAGGCGGAGGCCTCGCCGCCCCCTACTACTCGCACCGCTAGCCAGGCCATCCCTCTACTCACCCACACCCCCTGTTATTCTGCGGCGACGGCAGCCTCACACCGCAGCGAACTAGTGAACCCTTGTACTCCTGTACGCGTGGGCACCCACTGCCGAGTCTTCCCCGGCTCCGCGTCGTCCCCTTCCTAGGCTTCGCCGTCGTCCACCGCCCTGGTGCTCTCGATGCGGCGTGGTCAACGTGGTCAAGGAACGGCTACCATCGGACGTGGACTGTACGTGGAGAGGCTGACAGCTGGGTCCACGGCCGCAGCAAGGAAGTGCCTCCTTATTACGTGCAAAATAATTATTCCTCCACCTGACAACGGGGACCCACCGGACGGGCCACCGTATTTCGCAAAAAAACGTTTGCCCCTGATTGTTGGGACCCACCAGCTACATCTTCGAACGCAAAGGAAGTGCCTGACAGTCGGGACCCACCTGGTCGAAGCGTACGTAGCGTTGTCATTCTGGTCGCGAACGTGTACGTACATACTGGTCGATGTAGAGGCGCACACGTGTCGTAGTAGAGGCGGGCACGTGTCGTAGTAGAGGCGCGCACGTAGCATGTACATGAACGTACATCGGCCAGGGTGCAAGAAAGAAAATATGGCCACATATGTGTACATACGGGCGGGGTCTCGAACGCCTACTCGCGCATACGTACGGCGAGGGCTCGTTGACATGGCTGAGTCGGAACGGAGAAACAGTGTCGTCGACGTGTTCATGGGGAGGCAACGGAATGCGTCGTGTTCATGGGGAGACAACGGAATGCGTCGTGTTCATCGGGAGGCAACAAAACGCGTGGGAGCCAACCGGCTGGGTCGGAACGGAATGCATGGTCGTGTTCATCAGGCGGGCATGGACGGAACAGGCGATGGAAACGAGGCCTGGCGTACCGCACAACGGAGGAAACGGCTTTGTGTTCGACCGGCCACGTTCGAAACGGGATCCTGTTCATCGGGAGGGGTGTGGCGTACCGCAAGATGGAGGAAACGGACCTCCTACGGTCGAAGCGGGGGTCCTGTTGATCGGGAGGGGTGTGGCGTACCGCAAAACGGACGAAACGGACTTGTGTTGGAGCGCTACGGTCGAAACGAGGGTCCTGTTCATCGGGAGGGGTGTGGCGTACCACAAAACGGGACTCCACGAGATACTGCTCATCTCCACCGTCGACCTCCTCCAGCCTCCACGGGCTCCTGTTCATCCAGCCTCCACGGGCTCCTGTTCATCCAGCCTCCACGGGCTCCTGTTCATCCAGCCTCCACCGCGCGCTACTCCACCGGCTACTGTTCAACCACCCCTCCACCGTCTACTGTTCATCCAGCCCTCCACACCACGGGGTCCTGTTCAACCACCCCTCCACGGCCCCCCCTCCACCATCTACTGTTCATCCAGCCCTCCACACCACGGGGTCCTGTTCAACCACCCCTCCACGAGCACCCCTCCATCGTCTACTGTTCATCCAGCCCTCCACACCACGGGGTCCTGTTCATCCACCCCTCCACGGGCACCCGTCCACCGTCTACTGTTCATCCAGCCCTCCACCACACCACGGGGTCCTGTTCATCCAGAGGCAACGCCACCGCTCACTATTCATCCAATCCCCCCCAACACTCACTATTCATCCCATCGATCGGCTTCAGTTAGCAGCAGTAGCGAAGAAATCGCTCGATCGGGTTCAGTTAACAGCCATCGATCGATCGCTCGGGTTCAGTAACCGTAGCCTGCAGTGCAATCGCTCGGGTTCAGTTAGAGCCCAACGCCTGGCTCGGGTTCAGTTAGAGCCAACGCCTTGCACACACACGCATACGTGTATGAGAGAAACGCGCATCGCTCGGCCCTCGACCTCCCACCGTAACCGGGAACTCCCCGAAATTTTCCTCCCCCTTGCTTCTACCACGGTTTTTTCGTCATGGACGACCCGAAGAATGTGATGCAGCTGCGTCTCTAGCCCGCCCAGGACGAAAAGCCCATTTTCTGTCATGATTTTTTGTCATAGAAGTAGGAGCCCACCACATCTATGATGATACCGGGTTTTGTCACAATTATTGTCATAGAAGTGTCATATGTATGACAGAATTTTTTTCGTTCGGCCCAAAATGTCACGGATGTGTCTTTTTTTGTAGTGATGGCATGTTCATCATGGTTGTCTTGCATGTTGTCATGTTCCTCCTGTTCGGATGCAGTGCCGACAGGGTCTTCATTGTTTTCGGCGTCGGCTGGAGTACTATTTTCTCCGGTGCCAGTGTTGCCATCCTTTGAGCGACGAGGCTTAGAACGGCACTTGGGGCGGCGGCGCTTGGATTGCGTCTCCGTGGGTTTGTTCTTATCCAGCTCTTCTTTATCGTCGCCAGATCCTTTAGGTGTACCAACCATGTACACATCGTACGAAGAGGTGGCCGTCCAACATCCAGTGAATGGCGGGTCTTGGCCTTGCTCCCTGTCGGCATCGTTGTCCATACCGTCACTGTCTTCGGAGCCATAGTCAAGCATGTCGGTTAAGTCATCGACGGTGGCTATGAAGTGGGTGGCGGGTGGGAAGCAAAATTTCTCGTCGTCCGCCTCTAGCTTGAACTGAACATAGTTCGGCTGTGAGTCTTCCTCCAAGGACAAGTTCTTCAAAGAATTTAGTATGTCACCCAAAGGCGAATGCTGGAAGATGTCTGCGGCGCTAAATTCAAAAATCGATAACCGATCCAGCTCGGTGTTCGCAGGCGCACTTAATCCGGAACATGTAGCCGGAGACAAGTCCGGAGTTTCGTCGACGCAAGCATTGCAGGATGTCGAGTCCGTATGCGGCTCCAACGCCGCGGACATTATGGACTCAGAGGGGATGATCGGCTTCGGTACTGAGGCCGTTGCAGCAACATGATCCATCTCCTGGTTGTGCTCCGATGACTAACTTAAGTCATGTTCATCGGAGAGAAGGGGACCGATTGCCGCGGTATCAAATCCATCGAAGATCAAGTCTCCACAGATATCCGCGACGTACCTCAAGCTTCCAAATCTGACCTGATGGCCAGGGGCGTAGCTATCTCCTGCTCCAGACGGCCAAGAGAATTGGCCCGCAGTACGAAGCCGCCGAACACAAAGATTTGTCTGGGGGAAAAGTTTCTCCCTGGACGGCGTCATTACTGACGATTGAAGGGGCCATCGAATCCTTTCATCGACGGCACAGTGGAACTCTCAATGAAAGCACCAATGTCGGTGTCAAAACCGGCGGATCTCGTGTAGGGGGTCCCGAACTGTGCGTCTAGGATCAATGGTAACAAGAGACGGGGGACATGATGTTTACCCATGTTCAGGCCCTCTCTATGGAGGTAATACCCTACTTCCTGCTTGATTGATCTTGATGAATATGAGTATTACAAGAGTTGATCTACCACGAGATCGTAATGGCTAAACCCTAGAAGTCTAGCCTATGAGTATATGGTAATGAATCTGTCCTACCCGGACTATGCTCTCCGGTTTATATAGACACCGGAGAGATCAAGGGTTACACGAGGTCAGTTATATAAGAGGGAATCTTCATAATCATCCGCCTAGCTTGCCTTCCACGCCAAGTAGAGTCCAATCCAGACACGGGTATAGTCTTCGGTCTTCGTGTCTTCATAGCCCATCAGTCTGGCCCATGGATAACAGGCCGGACGCCCGAAGACCCCTTAGTCCAAGACTCCCTCGCTAGCAGCGGCAGTTCCAAGGAGGAGCAGCTCCTTCAAGCCATGAGCAGCAACTTCCAGAACCTTCAGGCACTTTACCACGCCCTCAAGGAGAAGCTGGACTCCAGGACGGCGATCTTTGATGCGGCAGAGGCGGGCTTCCAGGAGCACGTCGAGCAGATGTAGGCCTGGTTTACATAAGCCCAACAGGATTTGAGGACCAGCCAGGAGCAGCTGGGTCAGCACTGGAATGAGCTTCTTCTGAAGCAATCAGACATCAAGAAGGCCTACGAGGAGAACGTTGCACGAACTGCCAAGGAGGACGGTGAGCTAAGTGAGCGCCGCATCTCGCTCGACACCCAAGAAGAAGACCTTGCTACTCGTGAGGAGGCGCTTGCCGCCAAGCTTCGCGGCAAGGATGAAGAAATTGAGAAGCTCGTCGCGCAGCAGACCTAGGAACAGGAGCAGAAACACAAAGATGCACTCGCCACTCTGGTCCTGGATCATGCCGGCAAGCGGAAGGAGGCCATCGATGCTGCCGAAGCTATAGAGGCCGCCAAAAACGAGCTAGCTGGCAAGGTGGAGGAGCTGTGGGCGGTGCTAGAGAAGCATAGCAAAGAGGTGGCGACGCTCAAGAGCGACAGGGACAAGACTAGCCACAGCTTGGCAAGCTTGCAGATCACCATATCTGACAAGAACAAGGTGCTCTCCGAAGCCAATGACTCCATTGCTAATCTGAAGCTGAAGCTGACCACCCTGGAGGAGACCCACGCGAGCAGCAGGGCCCGTGAGAAGACCCTGACTAAGAAGCTCCAAGATGAGAAGCTACTGCTCGAGAGTGTTGCCACCGAGCACAACGACTTCGTGAGCGGCGTGAAGATCTGGACTGCGTGCCTCGTCGACGTCTCGGAGAGGCTCACCACGCAGCTATCCACCATGGGCCTGCAGAGCAAGAGGTTCTCTCACGCGACAGGATAACTGAGAGTGCCAGGGTGACCATGTTCTTCGAGGCCGTCCTTGACGCCTTGAAGATACTCCACGACGACCAAGCGACTCACCTAGCCAACGAGTCCCGGAAGCTTTGCCAGGGCGCCCTCCTCAAGGTGCTCACCAAGGTGGCGTACAGGAATCCTGGCATCAACCTCAGCCAAGACAGCTTGCCGGCAGATGCGGACTGCAGGGCGCTTTAAGAGCTTGTCGTGCCCGTTGTCAGCCTGGTTGACGACGTCAAGAGGGTGGAAGGCCAGCGCCGAGACTAGGCGCTCCGCTCCCTCTCGCCGCCATGGATCCGTACCCAAAACAATCCTAGTTAAGTTAGAACTGCGGTAAGTATTAATGTAATATAACTTGCTATTTTTTGAATCAAATGCATGCTATCTTCCTCGTGTGATTCCTCTTTGTATGGTACACACACTACGCGTTACTGGGAAAGGCTTGCCGGCACGCGCACCCTCGTCGCGAGCGCTTTGAGGATAGATCCTTAGCAGCCTGCTGGGGGTACCGCTGCCGGCAAGGCACCTTGCCGTTCTTAGTGCAGCCACTTGAGCCGTTGAGCGGACTCGAAACGGAGGCGCAACCAATCCCGACAAGGTTCCTTCGCATGCATGTTTTCCTATACAAGAACCGAGACCATTCGAGGAAAATAACCTGATATTAACAGAAATTTGCTCGAAGTCTCGTGACTTAGCTTTTTTGCTATTGTATTCTTTTCGCAAGATGCCACCTCGAGCGCCGCCTGTTGGCGTCCACACTCTCTATCCCCCTGGCAAACTTGTATGCGAGGGAACCTTCTTTCCTTTGAGAAAAAGAACGAAGATAAAATAAGAATACGGAACCTTTTGCGGTTCATTAGTGCTTTTTGGCCTTGTGGATCTCAAGAATGATGTTGTGGCTCTTCCCGCCGCGGCGTCTGGGGTCACCAACGTCACGGTGCTATTTGTCGCACACGACCTGGTAGGGCCGCAGCGTGGACGCCAACGGGGGTGCCTTGAAAGTCACCGTGCCGCCCATAGGCAGCACGACTCTAGACGGACTAACCGCCATGATCCCATTCTTCTTGGGAGCCATGGTGATTGAGCAAACGACGCGCTAACCACTAGATCGGGTTTGCAGAACTCTCTGCCCCTGCCTGGCGCGCCAAAGATGTGGTGGAGCACGACACCTACGGGATCACGCGGACCCCTTCTACGGGTTGGCAGGGAAGAGGGATGGTGCAAAGAGAGGATCTAACGGTCAATACGACGGATTTTTACCCAGGTTCGGGCTGCTGAGCAGCGTAAAACCCTAGTCCTACTTGAGTGTATATCTTGTGTTCTTGAGCTTCTGCTCGCCATTCTGCATGCAAGCTGGGCCGAGAGGTTCAAAAGTATGAATCCTCCTCCAGTACGCTGTGGGCCTACTTTTTATATGTCGAAGGGGCTGCCACAGTGGCACACAGGAGGTGTAAAGTAGCTACAGTGCCTATGTTAATCATCGGCATCTTAGCACAAGCGCATTAAATGCGTTGCTTACATGCCCTTCAGCTTTATCGGGGACGGGAATAGAACCCGTCCTGTCCGTCACCGCCTCGCTCTGTCTTGACACGCGTCCATGCAGACGAGGCATGCAGTGCCAAGTTGGCTGGCCAGCTGCTGCGCTGGAGAGGTGGCAGGGTTTTCACGAAGATCTGCATGCCACCACACAGGCGCTTGCCAGGCTGGCAGGCCGACCACTGTGCTGGAGTGCTGACGGGGTGGCAGAGCCTTGCCGCGGTCTTGCCGATGTTCCTGGCAAGGATCTTGCCGGGGCCTGATGTCTACTACACAACCTTCTTCTTGTAGACGTTGTTGGGCCTCCAAGTGCAGAGGTTTGTAGGACAGTAGCAAATTTCTCTCAAGTGGATGACCTAAGGTTTATCAATCCATAGGAGGCATAGGATGAAGATGGTCTCTCTCAAACAACCCTGCAACCAAATAACAAAGAGTCTCTTGTGTCCCCAACACACCCAATACAATGGTAAATTGTATAGGTGCACTAGTTCGGCAAAGAGATGGTGATACAAGTGCAATATGGATGGTAGATATAGGTTTTTATAATCTGCAAATATAAAAACAGCAAGGTAACT
Source organism: Aegilops umbellulata (assembly GCA_032464435.1). Lineage (NCBI taxonomy): Eukaryota > Viridiplantae > Streptophyta > Magnoliopsida > Poales > Poaceae > Aegilops > Aegilops umbellulata. Next base: position 447,716,473 of record CP136057.1, read on the forward strand.
AATGATAAAAGTGAGCAAAAAAGGTATTGCAATGCGTTGAAACAAGGCCTAGGGTTCATACTTTCACTAGGGCAAGTTCTCCCAACAAGGATAACATAATTAGATTATATAAATATCCCTCAACATGCAACAAAGAGTCACTCCAAAGTCACTAATAGCGAATTACAAACGAAGAGATTATTGTAGGGTACGAAACCACCTCAAAGTTATTCTTTCCAATCAATCCATTGGGCTATTCCTATAAGTGTCACAAACAGCCCTAGAGTTCATAGTAAAATAACACCTTAAGAAACAAATCAACCAAAACCCTAATGTCACCTAGATACTCCAATGTCACCTCAAGTATCCACGGGTATGATTATATGATATGCATCACACAATCTTAGATTCATCTATTCAACCAACACAAAGAACTTCAAAGAGTGCCCCAAAGTTTCTACCAGAGAGTCAAGACGAAAACGTGTGCCAACCCCTATGCAAAGATTCCCAAGGTCACGGAACCCGCAAGTTGATCACCAAAACATACATCAAGTGAATCAATAGAATACCCCATTGTCACCACAGGTATCCCATGCAAGACATACATCAAGTGCTCTCAAATCCTTAAAGACTCAATCCAATAAGATAACTTCAAAGGGAAAACTCAATTCATCACAAGGAGATAGAGGGGGAGAAACATCATAAGATCCAACTATAGTAGCAAAGCTCGCGTTACATCAAGATCGTGCCAAATCAAGAACACGAGAGAGAGAGAGAGATCAAACACATAGGTATTGGTACATACCCTCAGCCCCGAGGGTGAACTACTCCCTCCTCATCATGGAGAGCGCCGGGATGATGAAGATGGCCACCGGTGATGATTCCCCCCTCCGGCAGGGTGCCGGAACAGGGTCCCGATTGGTTTTTGGTGGCTACAGAGGTTTGCGGCGGCAGAACTCCCGATCTAGGTTTATTTTCGGGGGTTTATGTATTTATAGGAATTTTTGGCGTCGGTCTCACGTCAGGGGGGGTCTCCGAGTCATCCACTAGGTAGGGGGCGCACCTAGGGGGTAGGGCGCGCCCTCCACCCTCGTGGATGGCTCGGGACACTTCTGGCCCAACTCTTTTACTTCGGGGGCTTCTTTTGGTCCATAAAAACCGACAAAAATTGGCAGTTCAATTGGACTCCGTTTGGTATTCCTTTTCTGTAAAACTCAAAAACAAGGAAAAAAACAGAAACTAGCATTGGGCTCTAGGTTAATAGGTTAGTCCCAAAAATCATATAAAATAGCATATAAATGCATATAAAACATCCTAGATGCAATATAATAGCATGAAACAATCAAAAAATTATAGATACGTTGGAGACGTATCAGCATCTCCAAGCTTAATTCCTGCTCGTCCTCGAGTAGGTAAATGATAAAAATAGAATTTTTGATGTGCAATGCTACCTAACATATTTATCAATATAATATTCTTTTCTATGGCAAGAATATTTAGATCCATAAGATTCAAAACAAAAGTTTAATATTGACATAAAAATTGTAATACTTCAAGCATACGAACAAAGCAATCATGTCTTCTCAAAATAACATGGCCAAAGAAAGTTATCCCTACAAAATCATATAGTCTGGCTAAGCTCTATCTTCATCACACAAAATATTTAAATCATGCACAACCCCGGTTTCAGCCAGGCAATTGTTTCATACTTTAGTATTCTCAAACTTTTCAACTTTCACGCAATACATGAGCGTGAGCCATGGACATAGCACTATAGGTGGAATAGAATGGTGGTTGTGGAGAAGACAAAAGGAGAAGATAGTCTCACATCAACTAGGCGTATCAACGGGCTATGGAGATGCCCATCAATAGATGTCAATGTGAGTGAGTAGGGATTGACATGCAACGAATGCACTAGAGCTATAAGTATATGAAAGCTCAAAAAGAAATTAAGTGGGTGTGCATCCAACTTGCTTGCTCATGAAGACCTAGGGAAATTTGAGGAAGCCCACTGTTGGAATATACAAGCCAAGTTCTATAACGAAAAATCCCCACTAGCATATGAAAGTGACGACATAGGAGACTCTTTATCATGAAGATCATGGTGCTACTTTGAAGCACAAGTGTGGTAAAAGGATAGTAGCATTGCCCCTTCTCTCTTTTTCTCTCATTTTTTGTTTTCTATTTTTTTGGGGCCCTCTCTTTTTTTGGCCTCGTTATTTATTTATTTTTATTTTTCGTCTGGAGTCTCAACCGGACTTGTGGGGGAATCATAGTCTTTATCATCCTTTCCTCACTGGGATAATGCTCTAATGATGATGATCATCGCACTTTTATTTACTTACAACTCAAGAATTACAACTCCATACTTAGAACAAAATATGACTCTATATGAATGCCTCCGGCGGTGTACCGGGATGTGCAATGAATTAAGAGTGACATGTATGAAAGAATTATGAAAGGTGGCTTTGCCACAAATACGATGTCAACTACATGATCATGCAAAGCAATATGACAATGATGAAGCGTGTCATAATGAACGGAATGGTGGAAAGTTGCATGGCAATATATCTCGGAATGGCTATGGAAATGCCATAATAGGTAGGTATGGTGGCTGTTTTGAGGAGGGTAAATGGTGGGTGTATGGTACCGGCAAAAGTTGCGTGGCAAAAGAGAGGCTAGCAATGGTGGAAGGGTGAGAGTGCGTATAATCCATGGACTCAACATTAGTCATAAAGAACTCACATACTTATTGCAAAAATCTATTAGTCATCCAAACAAAGTACTACGCGCATGCTCCTAGGGTAAGGGTTGGTAGGAGTTAACCATCACGCGATCCCGACCTCCACTCATAAGGAAGACAATCAATAAATAAATCATGCTCCAACTTCATCACATAACGGTTCACCATACGCGCATGCTATGGGAATCACAAACTTTAACACAAGCATCTTTCAAATTCACAACTACTCACTAGCATGACTCTAATATTACCATCCTCATATCTCAAAACAATCATAAGGATCAAACCTCACATAGTATTCAATGCACTTTATATGAAAGTTTTTATTATATCCCTCTTGGATGCCCATCATATTAGGACTAAATTCATAATGAAAGCAAATTACCATGCTATTCTAAGGACTCTCAAAATAATATAAGTGAAGCTTGAGAGTTCATCTATTTCTTCAAAATGAAACTACCATCATGCTCTAAAAGATTTAAGTGAAGCACTAGAGCAAACGACAAACTACTCTGAAAGATATAAGTGAAGATCAATTAGTAGTTGAATAATTATGTAACTATGTGAAGACTCTCTAACATTTAAGAATTTCAAATCTTGGTATTTTATTCAAAGAGCAAGCAAAACAAAATAAAATAAAATGACACTCCAAGCAAAACACATATCATGTGGTGAATAAAAATATAGCTCCAAGTAAGGTTACCGATGAACGAAGACGAAAGAGGGGATGCCTTCCGGGGCATCCCCAAGCTTAGGCTCTTAGTTGTCCTTGAATATTACCTTGGGGTGCCTTGGACATCCCCAAGCTTAGGATCTTGCCACTCCTTATTCCATAGTCCATCAAATCTTTACCCAAAACTTGAAAACTTCACAACACAAAACTCAACAGAAAACTCGTAAGCTCCGTTAGTATAAGGAAATAAAATCACCACTTTTGGTACTGTTGTGAACTCATTCTTGCCGTATATTGGTGTAATGTCTACTGTATTCCAACTTATCTATGGTTCATACCCTTCGATACTACTCATAGATTCATCAAAATAAGCAAACAACACATAGAAAACAGAATCTATCAAAAAACAGATCAATCTATAGTAATCTGTAACTCTCGAATACTTATGTAACTCCAAAAATTCTGAAATAAATTGGTGGATGTGAGGAATTTGTCTATTAATCTTCTGCAAAAAGAATCAACTTAAAAGCACTCTTTTGTACAAAATATTAGCTAATCTTGTGAGCGCAAAGTTTCTATTTTTTACAGCAAGATCACATTAACTTTCACTCAAGTCTTCCCAAAGGTTCTACTTGGCACTTCATTGAAAAAAAAGCTATAAAACATGATTACTACAGTAGCATAATCATGTGTACACACAAAAACAGTAGGGGTAAATATTGGGTTGTCTCCCAACAAGCGCTTTTCTTTAATGCCTTTCTAGCTAGGCATGATGATTTTAATGATGCTAACATAAAAGATAAGATTTGAAATATAAAGAGAGCATCACGAAGAATATAACTAGCACATTTAATCCTAAACCACTTCCTATGCATAGGGATTTTGTGATAAAACAATTTATGGGAACAAGAATCAACTAGCATATGAAGACAAAACAAGCATAACTTCAAAACTTTTAACACATAGAGAGGAAACTTGATATTATTGGAATTCCTACAAGCTAATATTCCTCCCTCATAATAGTTTTCAGTAGCATCATGAATAAATTCAACAATATAACTGAGGGAGTCCCGGATTAGGGGGTGTTCGGATAGCCGGACTATACCTTCGGCCGGACTCCTGGACTATGAAGATACAAGATTGAAGACTTCGTCCCGTGTCCGGAAGGGACTTTCCTTGGCGTGGAAGGCAAGCTTGGCGATACGGATATGTAGATCTCCTACCGTTGTAACCGACTCTGTGTAACCCTAACCCTCCCCGGTGTCTATATAAACCGGAGGGTTTTAGTCCGTAGGACAGAACAACAATCATACCATAGGCTAGCTTCTAGGGTTTAGCCTCCTTGATCTCGTGGTAGATCTACTCTTGTACTACCCATATCATCAATATTAATCAAGCAGGACGTAGGGTTTTACCTCCATCAAGAGGGCCCGAACCTGGGTAAAACATCGTGTCCCTTGTCTCCTGTTACCATCCGCCTAGACGCACAGTTCGGGACCCCCTACCCGAGATCCGCCGGTTTTGACACCGACATTGGTGCTTTCATTGAGAGTTCCTCTGTGTCGTCGCCATCAGGAAGGATGCCTCGTCCCGTATTTAAAGATGACACCGTTGCTAAGGGATCTTTGGCTGTCGGCCAAACTCTCCAGCTAGGTGGTTTTCTTATGACCGCCTATTCGGCTTCTACGCCGACGATGACCTCTCGGGCCATCAAAAAAATTCTTCATGTCAGCTCGGAACTCACCGAGCAGTTAGATCCAATGGAGCTCTCCTCCATAAACAAGCTCTTGGATCGCATCGCCGCCCTGGGAGTCGCTATGGATCACGACCAGATTGGGCTTAAACACGATCTGAGAGAGATTAACTCTCCCCAAGTCACCCATCACGTTGCCGTGATAGAGGGACAGTGCGACGACCCTTCATCTATCTTAAGGACTAGCTACGTCCGGATTCCCGATCCCTCTAAGACGGATACCCGCGGAGGGGAGGATATCACTCAAGACCTAAACTTAGAGTCAGGCAACGGGCTGGATTCATTGGACAACATCCAAGAATCCAAATTTTCGAGTTCGAAAACTCCTCGGCCTCTGAGTCCCAAATTGGGTGAGGTTTCCGATTTAATTCCACCCACCCACCCGAACATAAGCGATCTATCCCAAATCAGGCAAAAGCCCGAAGAAACAGTACATCATTACTGGGCCAGATTCCTCCTGGTTAGGAATAGGACAAAGGACTGCCGCGAGGAAGACGCAATCTCAATTTTCTGCAATAATTGCACGGACAAGGGAATCCTCAACGCCATAAGTTGCCGTGATATTACACGCTTCGCTGACTTGGCGTCCATAGTACAAAAGTACTGTGCGATGGAAAGCGCCTGGAAAACCGAAATAAAATTTGGGGACGATCCGGCCCTGAATACAAACCCAGTCCGAAATAAAAGGGTGCATCATCGCCAAACACCCGGGTTAAACACCAAAAAGCAAAAACCCTCTACAGGGCATGGAACCGTACTGGAAGGATGGCTTAATGTACCCTGTAAAATTCACAGTACAGAGGGCGCCACACCAACTCACAGCCTTAGAGCATGTTGGATACTCCGGCAGGAGGCCAAAATCGGCGAAGATCTCCTAATTCCGGAGGTCACCAAAAGCCACCCCAGGGACACCAATACGGTATTAACAGTCTTCGAGACTTTCGCATCAAATAATATGCGAAAAAGAACACTCCGCAGCCTTACCGAAGTCTACCAAGTAGCAACAATAAACCCATGGAGTGACACGGCTATTACTTTTAATGCCAGCGATGAACCTAAATTCCGAACAGCCGGGCACCAGCCGCATTGGTCCTCAGTCCAATAGTGGACGGCTTTCGCCTCACCAAGGTACTCATGGATGGAGGCAGCGGATTGAACCTCATTTATGAGGAAACCCTTCAAAAAATGGAAATAGACTGGAACCGCATGGAGCGAAGCAGTACAACCTTTAGAGGAATAATCCCCAGTCGGGAAGCGCGCTGTACAGGAAAAATCACACTAGATGTGGTATTCGGCACGCAGGATAATTACAGGTCCGAAGAGATCACGTTCCATGTGGCCCCGTTCAATAGCAGATACCACGCCCTGCTAGGGCGGGAAGTGTTTACAACCTTCCAAGCAATACCCCATTATGGGTACATGAAGCTCAAGATACCCGGGCCGAATGGAATTATCAATCTCTCTAGTGATCCGGACATAGCACTCCGCGCCGAGAACAAGACAGCCGCACTGGCCCTTGAGTCACTATCCGAAGCCCTAGCGGCTGAGGAACTGAGTGCGCTGCGCTCCACGGTGAACAGGGACGATGTGATACTCGACAAAAGATCCAAGTCCACCTCCTTTAAACCAGTAGATGAAATAGTCAAATTCCAGGTCCATCCAACGGACCCCAATAAAACAGCTTCTATCGGGGCACAATTAAACCCTGATGTAGACGCCGCACTATGAGAGTTCCTACGTGAAAACTGGGACATCTTCGCCTGGCACCCTTCAGACATGCCAGGAATCCCACGCGGGCTGGCCAAGCACAGCTTAAATATCCTAAAAGGATTCAAACGTGTCAAACAAGCTCTTCGGGGTTTTTCCGAACCGAAGAGATAGGCCATGGGAGAGGAGCTAGCCAAGCTATTGGAGGCCGGATTCATCAGAGATATAAAACATCCGGTCTGGCTAGCAAACCTGGTGATGGTACCAAAGAAGGACAAATCCTGGCGCCTGTTCGTTGATTTTAAAGACCTTAACAAGGCTTGCCCAAAGGATCTCTTCCCCCTCCCCCGCATCGATCAAATTATCGACGCTACCGCAGGACACGATTCGTTGTGTTTCCTCGACGCATATTCCGGCTACCATCAAATCAAGATGGTAGAGTCAGACCAAGCCGCAACGGCATTCATCACACCATACGGCCCATTCTGCTTCAACACAATGCCCTTCGGGCTCAAAAACGTCGGCGCAACGTATCAACGCATGATTCAGACATGTCTGGCAAACCAGATCGGCAAAACAGTGGAGGCATATGTAGATGATGTGGTCGTCAAAACAAGACATGTCGAATCTCTAGTAGACGACTTGAGGCTCACATATGATAACCTCCGAACATACGACATCAAGCTCAACCTGGAAAAATGCGTTTTCGGCGTTCCAGCCGGAAAGCTCTTGGGCTTCATTGTATCCGGTAGAGGAACTGAAGCAAATCCAGCCAAGATCCGAGCTCTGTCACAATTGGATATCCCAAAGGACCTCAAACAAATACAAAAATTAACTGGATGCGTGGCGGCTCTAAGCCGCTTTAGCTCCCGCTTGGGAGAAAAGGCTACCCCTCTACCGCCTCCTTCGGCGCACCGAACACTTCGAGTGGACGGATGCAGCCACGGCCGGACTCGACGAAATAAAATCCATATTGGCAACAAACCCAGTCCTGGCCGCGCCAAACATTGGCGAACCAATGCTATTGTACATTGCAGCAACACATCAGGTCGTAAGCACAGTGCTCGTCATCGAACGAGAAACGGACGGACACAAATCCCCCCTCCAAAAGCCGGTCTATTATGTGTCCACTGTCCTCACTCCGTGCAAATCACGGTACTCGCATTATCAAAAGATCGCATACGCGGTATTCATGGCAGCCCGGAAGCTGTGACACTACTTTCAAGAGTGTTCAATAACAGTAGCCTCGGAAGTACCACTTAACGATATTATAAACAATCGTGACGCAACGGGACGGATTGCAGAATGGGCCATTGAGCTCCTCCCGTTCGACATAACCTATAAGCCACGGCGAGCTATCAAGTCGCAAGTTTTGGCCGACTTCGTCGCAGAATGGGCGGAGGCCGAACTCCCTAAAGAGTATGGCACATATTCAAATTGGATCATGCATTTCGACGGCTCCAAGATGTTGGCCGGTCTAGGGGCTGGCGTCGTTTTGACGTCCCCCACAGGAGACACAGTTCAATACGTACTCCAGATTATGTACACAGACTCCAACAATGCAGCCGAGTATGAGGCCCTTCTACATGGTCTCCGGATGGCAGTATCCATGGGCATTCAATGCCTAGAGGTGCCCGGGGATTCGAACCTCGCGATATCCCAAATAAATGGAGACTTCGATGCTAAGGATCCAAAAATGGCAGCTTACCGCAACGCCGTCTTAAAAATGTTAGCTCGGTTCGAAGGGCTTGAATTTCACCATATAGCCCGGGAAAATAATCAGGCGGCAGATGTCCTGGCACGCATGGGCGCAAAACGTGATGTAGTCCCCCCAACATCTTCTTGGAAAGGCTGTTCAAACCATCCATAGTATGGGAAGGGGAACCGAACAATAACAGCCGGACCCAACCGCACTGCCCGACACCGAACAATCTGACATAATTGGAGGCTCTGCCAATGAAATTACACCTTCAGCCCACGCAATAATGGTCGTCATCGCCCCGTGGACAGAACCATTCCTAGCCTACCTTACTAGGCAGGAACTCCCAGAGGACAAAAACGAGGCACGCTGCATAGTGCAGCGATCTAAAGCCTATAAAGTCCATGAGGGAGAGCTTTATAAGAAAAGCACTACCAGAGTCCTTCAAAGGTGCATCTCTGAAGAGGAAGGGCGGAACCTGCTGGCTGAAATTCACGCCGGACTCGGTGGTCATCTGTGACACCCAAGTTTTATTTGGATTTTTCAAAAGGTTTTATTTGACTTGAGGGGAGTGATTTAAAAAATTTTCTTCAAGAGAACCCTCCCTCTCATATAATTTCTTTATGGCAAAAGTTTTATTTGGATTCACCCAAGGTCTGCCTTTGGCCTTGGGAGTCCTTGCTCTTCATTTGGGCTTAAGACAAAATGTTTTTCATTTGAGAAAATAGCCTTTGAAAATCTTTTTGAGAATGCACTATGGCTTTTGGAAAGTCCTTTGCCACTTTCAACTATTCCTTCTTGCCATGGCATTAGTGCAAATGCTCTCTCCTAACCTTTCCCTCACCTTTGGATCATGATTTGCATCAAATCCAGCAAGTTGAACCTCCCCATGTGATCATTCCCATTCAAATTCTATTCAAATAAATTTCTGTCTTCTCTTATAGCACTTGGAGATTTACAAAGGAACTCCTTTTTCTGTTTTGATTTTTGCCACCAAACCTTTTTCCCCTCCTAGTCCTATGAACCATCAACCTAGAACCATGAAGATCCACTGGTCTCCGTTTCAAAATTTTCAAACTACATCTGCTGCAAGTTTGGAACAAATTTGCCAAATCTGGTGAAATTCATTAAAAACCTTCTCCAAAAATTCTACCAAAAATCAGGCAGCCTACTGGAGCAATGAGGAGCCACTCTACCAAAAATCAGCCCAAGGAAAAATCCCTACATGTCTGGATCATTCTGTCGAACACCTGCAATGCATGGTCACTGTCAAGTTTCAGTAAATTCAGAGTTTCAGTTCAGTGCTTGCTGTCGTTTTCTTCAGAGCTGGGCATCGATCTCGCCAGTACCCTCGCGTCGCCTTGCTCCTCGTCCCCGCCCTCTTGTTCCTGCACCGCACGAGCGCCTGGCACCTTGCGGGCGTCGGCAACGAGCAGCAGAAGGTGCGCCGCCCCGTGACCGACGCCGACGGCGGCTTTACGGACGCCAGCGGGAGACACGGCGCCGACGGCTCCACCCAGCGCCGCCCAAGCCACCGGAGCCCACCGCGTGGCCTTCCACTCCCCCGAACGTGCTGTGGCTCTCGTCGTGAACCGCAGGGCGCGGAGCGCGCTCTCTGCCGCCGTTGAGCCCGTGCGGACACCTCACCATGGACAGACGCCATTACGCCGGAGCCAGCTTCGTTTAGCAGCGGAACAACTCCAGTAATCTCCACTGATGCTGCCCGACCGCTCAAACCACCTTCCAATCCACTGCTTCGCCGTAATCGCTCGCCGGAGATTCTCCGTTCACGGTGTGATAGCCTGGCTTATTAGGGATGATAGACTACTCATATCAATAAGGAATTCCTTCTTTTCCGGGAGCCCATTCGGACAGAACTCCAAAGTTAAGCGTGCTCAGCTTGGAGTAGTGTCAGGATGGGTGACCGACCGGAAAGTTGCTCCCGGGTGCGCACGAGTGAGGACAAAGTGCGTAGAAAAGACTAGTATTGATCTATGGGGCCAGTCTAGATCCCGCCAGGAGTAACGACCACCGGCGGGTGTGTCCGGGGCGTTACAAGTTGGTATCAGAGCCGACCCTCGCGGTTACACGGATGGTTGCGGACAGGTGCGTGGTCATGTTGTTCATGACGTTTGTGACCCGTCGTGGCACCCGGCATGGCACATGTACCGGACTGGAAGCACAGACGTTTGTGCCAAGAGGGAACGTTCCTGTGGCCCGACGAGGACGTCGGTTCCTCTGAGTGGGGGTGTATGTGATAGCCTGGCTTATTAGGGATGATAGACTACTCATATCAATAAGGAATTCCTTCTTTTCCGGGAGCCCATTCGGACAGAACTCCAAAGTTAAGCGTGCTCAGCTTGGAGTAGTGTCAGGATGGGTGACCGACCGGGAAGTTGCTCCCGGGTGCGCACGAGTGAGGACAAAGTGCGCAGAAAAGACTAGTATTGATCTATGGGGCCAGTCTAGATCCCGCCAGGAGTAACGACCACCGGCGGGTGTGTCCGGGGCGTTACACATGGCCACCCCGTCGATCTGCCTATAAATAGAGGCCCTGAGCTTCAATTCGAGCACCCACCAGCCCTGCACTTCCCCTAGAGCACGCCTAGCCACTGGAAGAGCCCCGAGGAGGTCTCCTTCCTCGACTCCGGCCGACGCGACCCGCCACGAGATCCAGCCCGATTCGCCCCCGTGTGTGCTCCTCCGCCTCCATTCTCCTTCCAGTAGCTTCACCATGCATCTCTCGTTCTGACCCGCACTTCAACTTGAAGCTTGCAGCCCTCCACCGGAGTTCCCCATCCTCACCCGAACCACCGTCCGCCGGAGATAGTGTCGCCGTCGACGTGGTGCTCCCCGTTGGACGAGTCCACCACCCACCGACGCGGAAGAAGACACTGAAGCTCTTGGTACCCTCCGTTATTCCTAATTCGCCGTAGTTCGACGCCGGCGTCCACCGCCGTCTTCGGGCGCCGGCGAGCCTTTACAAACCTGACATGCGGATCCCGCGCGTCAGCCTCTGTTCTCTTATTCGCGAACCGTTTTCTGTTGGCGCCTTCCGGCAAAATACGCTTTCTCATTTGAGCTGGCGTAATTGAGTCTGAAGCGTTTTTTGTTTTTATAAAAACAACCCTGGGAAGTTTCTGTTTCATTACTGATGAGTCCCTGGACAAAAACCTTTATAACTTTTTAACAGAAGCATATTTTTGATTGATTCTTTTTCTGTTCTCTTGAAAATTTTGTCTAGTTTTTTATGGATTTATTTGAAAAATATTTGGCAAATTTTCTATGCATGTGTTGGTTTTCACGTTAGTACCCGTTTCGTGATTGCCGTAGGTTCCGGGAGAGGTGACGGAACCGCGAACTTCACCGAGTTAGACTCCGACTACTCCGAACCAGGCAAGCATGTTTGAACTTTTGATATGATGAGTGCCTTGGCATGTTTTGCATTTAGTTAGTTTCATGGCATGTTGTGGAGCATACCGATGAACTGTATATTATGCATTGTTGAGACTAGTAAGCTCGATGATCCATACCTTGTTGGGTATGAGTATGCAAGGCCATGTGTTGGCATGAAGGTGGGTAAGATGGCAGTGTGGTAGCATGCCAGTCTTATGCCATGCAGGTTTAATTTAGTACCAACCCGTATCGGTTGGGCTTGTATCCATTTCCCCTCCCTGTACTATCACATGTTTCCCGAAAGGGATATGGTTTAGTAAGTCGCAAACCGCTTTCTTGGTACACACCAAAAAGGAGAGGTCGGGATGATGGTTCCATGGCCCTGGATTAAAGCCAGTCATCCGGTCAGGGGGCATGGGTGTTTCCGGTTGGGACCGAGAGGGGGGGAACCCCTTAGAGCGCGCGTATATAAATTTGATCCCATGCTATTCGAGATTATGATCTCCCCGTCTCAAAGGTTTTTCTTCGACGATGTCGAGGGTGATTCCTGGCATCGAGAGGTTGGATGGGTGTGTACTGGTTAGCTGTGTTTCCTTCTGAGATACCGTAAACAGAACTAGTCCTTATGACTACGGAAATCCGTTAACTGTGAGAAATTTTGTACAAACTCTGCAGAGTCATATATCCTCAAATCATCTTATCTATATCCAAGTCCCGTGCTAACTGACATGTGCCAGTTTTGGTGACAGATCATCCGGTGGGACCATGAGCACTAAGATCAGTTAAATGTTTGTTCTTGAGGATGGAGTAACCCATTTAATTTCATGAGTTGAATATATTTATTATGACTATTATTTCTTTATCAGTTAAAGCCCTTTATGTGGTGTCGCTCAGACGCCCGACTGTGGCATTTCTTTTAAAGCCCTTTATGTGGTGTCGCTCAGACGCCCGACTGTGGCATTTCTTTTAAAGCCCTTTATGTGGTGTCGCTCAGACGCCCGACTGTGGCATTTCTTTTAAAGCCCTTTATGTGGTGTCGCTCAGACGCCCGACTGTGGCATTTCTTTTAGCCCTTTATGTGGTGTCGCTAAGACGCCCGACTGTGGCATGAATTTTTTTTCTTTTATTAATTTACTCTCGTGGCGTCGCTCTAGACACTCGATTGTTTTCTAATACTTTACTGTTGGGATTCCAGGCGGACTACTGCCGTTTTCCCTTTTTACTTACCCTGCCTAATATTACTTTGAATATGCATTGATAATTTAATCGTGACGCACTCATGCATGCATTTGTTATATCTTACGTACGAACTGTCTTTTGAGTACTTTCAAAGTACTCACTGGCTTGTTGATTTGGCCAGATGCTGACGAAGGTGATCTCATGGATGAAGAGTTCGATAGCGCATCCAACGCGTAGAGGAGTCCCAGTCAGTCTCATGCGACCCTGGCTTGGTCACTGTTTTATACCCGCTTCCGCAACCCAAATAAATTCATTGAGCCTCACCTCGACGCTCGATGGGATGATAGTTTGAGAGTCACGTATCCACTCCCCACTGTGTTACTCCACCACTACCATGTTTGCGAGTCAGTAGTATGCCACCACCTTTATGTATAAATTTTGGCACGCTTGTAATAAATTGTTGTGCATTATCAGCTCAACCCTGTATTATATTTGATGCTACTGGCTTATTGTATCAAAAGTTTGTCTACCAGTGAGGAGGTTTCTATCTCAAACTGGACTCTAAAGATTGGTTTCTCAATAAATATTTTTATTGGAAAACTGGTCGTGACAAGCTTGGTACCAGAGCCAGGCTGACTGTAGGAAGCCACTAGGTGCGATCGCTAATCGGTTATTAGCATGATAGAGCTTATTCACGTTTTTGCAATCGTAGTCATTTTTCTAACAGTCAGCATATATTTATGATCTGACCATTCAGGATTTTTGCCTACTTTTGTAGATGGCCGACCACAGCTGCGAGTCTCAGACCTTCGCCAACGTGCCCGATGGGTTCATCAAGCTTCTCTCCTTCGTCGTTCAGGTCGCGATGGGGCCATCTGTGCGCCCAGTCGTCACTCTCTGCCAGCACAAAGTCAACGACAGTCTGACTATGCACCAGGCCTCGGTGCAGTTCAAGGGAGGGCGTGGTGAGCTACGCTGCTTCCGGTTCTTGGGGAGAGCCATGCCTACGGAGAAGCACGCTATCCAGATGGCAGCCCGCGAGGCGATAGCTCGTCTCAGGGATGTCCTTCCCGCGATGAAGGCTCGTCGCTACCGCTATCTTCCATGCCATGTGCCCTACACCTGTCACTACGCATTCTCCTTCCCCAGAGGAGAACGAGACGAGGCTTTTGAGATGCTTATTGAGTATCTCCGGGCCTTGGAGGCAGTCTTCGACAACTTGGTGGACGACTTCGTGGCCGCCCGCATGGACTCAGTCCATGGTTGTGCCGCCAACAGGAGGGAGCTCCTGCCCACCGCACCGCCACTGACTTTTGTCTCGTCTTCAGCATCCCATGCACCTACTTGTCGCCTGCCTACCACCGAGGAGTTCAACCAGGTCATTGCGTCCACTCCAGCATGCACTGCACCGCCCCTCACGCCTACTCCAGTTCATGTGGTTCCGCCCCTGGCACCCGCTCCATCTACTCGACACAGCACTACTCATATGGAGCCTATTAGCGAGGAAGAAGTCGAGTCCCCGGCTTCGCTACGCCTCACCCTTGGCAGGGCCAAGGATGTCATCAACATCTCCGACTAAGTACGCTTAGCCATCGCGCGTTGTACCGCCTTGCAAGAGGTGTTGTGGGAAGTAGCCTGTTGCGCATCATGTAGGATCTGGAGAAGTGTACTAGCCTAAATAACATGTCAGGATTTTGTACGCATATCCTGAGTGTTGTATTGTATAATTATCACCGCGTGTAAGATACGTAATGTTGCAGTCCTTCTCTATGCGCAAATCGATTTGTTTTTCCTTTGAGTAATCTTGGCTATTTGGTTTCTCTGCCAACCTTGTGCTTTTATGGATTTATTTTCATTACTTATCGGTTTTACAAAATATATCCCCAGAGTGAAAAATGTCTCGTCCTTGGACTCGCTCCATGCCAGCTCCACCAGAGGAAAATTGTGGCAATCAACCGGGCAAAATTTTTGCACAAGGGCAGTCAAGTCAATACTATGATACTCAGCCAAGCAACAATTTCACACAAGGTCAGCCAAGTCAACCGGATAGTGAAACGACACTCTCCCAAATGTGCCGCCTTTATGAGCAGAGTCAGCAACAACATCGGGAAATGATGAACCAAGTCATTAACATGGGAAATCACCATGGGCAGTATCCGCAGCATTCCAAGTTGTCTGAGCTACAGAAGACACGTCCCCCAACATTTTCTCATACCGACAAGCCACTTGAGGCCGAAGAATGGCTTCGAGATATGGAGAGAAAATTAATTATTGCAAAATGTACAGACCCCGAGAAGGTACTTTATGCTCCGCACTATCTCATAGGAGCCGCTGCATCTTGGTGGGAGAATTTCTTGCACATGCATCCCAACGAAAATGATATAACCTGGGATGATTTCAAGGAAGGTTTCCGCGGTGCACACATTCCTAAGAGTATTATGAAAATCAAGAAAAGAGAGTTCGATGACCTCAAGCAAAGGAACATGACAGTGTCAGATTACAACAGCCAATTTACTCTATTATCCCGCTACGCAAATGAAGAGCGTATGACAGAAAACAAGAAGATGGAGAAATTCCATGACGGCCTAGCACCCGCGCTTAAATGCCAACTAGTTGTGCACACTTTTCCAGATTTTAAGACACTAGTGGACAAGGCCATTACTCTGGAAAATGAGAGAAGCAGTTTGGAAGATATCCGCAAGCGAAAGAGGGACCAGACTAACCATGCTCGCAATCACCGAAGCAAGACAGATTTTCAAAGGGGTGGGACACACAAATCATCGTCCAACGTCTCACGCCCAACAAAGAATTTCCATGCTAGGGACAAGGAGTTCACATATCATCCAGGTGTTACTTGTTACGCCTGTGGAGAAGAAGGGCATTATGCCAAGCAATGCCCAAGCCTCGAAACTCAGCACCAAAGTTGAACAACGACAACAATAATTCAGCGCCCAAGCGAAACAATTTCAACCCCAACAATAACCACAGGAAAGGTCATCTGAACCACGTGACCAAAGAGGAGGCACAAAATGCTTCAGGTATCGTACTCGGTACGTTTCCTGTCAACACAATACCTGCAATGGTTTTGTTTGATTCTGGAGCTTCTCACTCTTTTATTTTGAAAAGTTTTGCTTTGCAAAATAAATTTTCGATCCTTCCTTTGGAGAAATCCATGATCATCAAGTCCCCTGGGATTCAGCAAGTCACTCAGAATTACTGTCAGGATGTGATTATTGAGTTCAAAGGATTGAAGTTTCACGCCAATCTCATTGTGTTGGAAAATAAAGGACTGGATGTCATCCTAGGGATGGACTGGTTAACCACCAACAAAGGTTTTATTGACTGTTTCAATCGGACCGTGATTCTCACACACCACCATGGTAAGACAATAAGAGTATCCGCCCAAGAGAGGAAAATACCCCGGCAACCGAGATTGAATAAGGTGGATATTTCTGAATTAAACAAGGTTCCAGTAGTGTGTGAATTTCCAGACGTATTTCCCGAAGAGCTACCAGGCATGCCACTAGACCGGGAAATAGAATTCAGCATTGAGCTAGCACCAGGAACCACCCCCATATACAAGAAACCATACAGAATGGCACCGTCCGAGTTGGTTGAGTTGAAGAAGCAAATAAAGGAATTGCTGGACAAGGGATACATTCGAGCCAGCTCCTCACCTTGGGGATCACCAATTCTTTTTGCCAAAAAGAAAGACGGAACACTGAGATTGTGTATTGACTACCGAGCACTCAACATGGTCACAATCAAGAACAAATACCCGATGCCGAGAATAAATGATTTATTCGACCAGCTCGCTAAGGCCAAGGTGTTCTCAAAAATTGACCTAAGGTCAGGATACCATCAGTTAAAAGTACGAACCGAGGATATCCCCAAAACAGCATTCACCTCTAGATACGGATTGTATGAGTTCACAGTAATGCCTTTTGGATTAACAAATGCTCCTGCATATTTTGTTCACCTCATGAACAAAGTGTTTATGAAGTTTATGGACAAGTTCGTGGTGGTATTCATCGACGATATTCTGGTATACTCCAAAACGCCAGGAGAGCACGCTGAACATCTCAGAATTGTACTAGGAGAACTCAGGAAACACCAATTGTATGCCAAGTTCAGCAAGTGTGAATTTTGGTTAAGGCAAGTAGGCTTTCTAGGCCACGTACTAACCCAAGACGGTATCGCCGTGGACCCGGAGAAAGTAAAGGCCGTACTTGGCTGGAAGTCACCAACCAGTGTATTAGATATACGAAGTTTCTTGGGAATGGCAGGATATTACCGCAGATTTATTGAAGGATTCTCCACCATAGCCAAACCTCTGACCCAGTTACTCAAGAAGGAAAATAAGTTTGAATGGACAGAAGCCTGTGAGAAAAGTTTCCAAGAGCTGAAACGGAAATTAACAACAGCACCAGTATTTGTTGTGCCAGACATACACAAGAATTTTGAAGTATATTGTGACGCGTCCAGGAAGGGACTCGGATGCGTGTTAATGCAAGAAGGCAAGGTTGTCGCATACGCTTCAAGGCAACTTCGCAAGCATGAGGAAACTTATCCCACTCATGACTTAGAAATGGCAGCGGTTATTCATGCACTCAAGGAATGGAGGCATTTCCTACTTGGGAATCGATGTGAAATATATACGGACCATAAAAGTCTCAAATATATTTTCACACAGCCAGAACTGAATTTAAGGCAACGACGCTGGTTAGAGCTAGTAAAGGATTATGATGTCGGAATCCACTACCATCCTGGAAAAGCGAATGTAGTAGCCGATGCTCTTAGTCGGAACCCCAGCGCCAACAACAACAGTTTGCCCGACTTAAGACCCGAATTCCAACAGGAATTTGCCAGACTCAACTTATTGATGGTAGCGGAAGGCACCATAACAAACATGGAAATACAACCCAATCTTGTAGAAAGAATCAAAGAAGCCCAGCCTGGTCACCCCAGCATTGAAGGCATCAAAAGAAAGGTGAGTATGGGCAAGGCCTTGGAATTCATCATAGACGAAGAAGGGATACTATGGTACGGAAACAGACTCTGCGTGCCAAACATAGAAGACCTCAAACAACAAATTCTAGCTGAAGCCCACACCGCTCCATATTCGATCCACCCTGGAGGAACCAAGATGTATAATGATATCCAGGAAAGATTTTGGTGGCACGGAATGAAAAGGGACATAGCCACTTTCATTGCATGCTGCGACTCTTGCCAACGCATAAAAGCTGAACATCAGAGACCAGCCGGACTACTACAACCAAACAAAATGCCTGAGTGGAAATGGGATGAAATAGGGATGGATTTCATTGTCGGACTACCCTGATCACGACACGGGAATGATGCCATATGGGTTATCACCGACAGGTTAACTAAGGTGGCACATTTTATTCTAGTAAAGACAACCCACACCACTCAGAAGCTTGCCAGGATTTATCTCTCTCGCATAGTTTGTCTGCACGGTGTCCCGAAGACAATAATATCTGACAGAGGAACACAGTTCGTCTCGAGATTCTGGGAACATTTACAACAGGCTCTAGGAACTCAACTAGCCTTCAGTACGGCATACCACCCTCAGACAGATGGACAGACAGAACGGGTAAACCAGATTTTGGAGGACATGCTGAGAGCATGTGTCCTCACCTATGGAACCAGTTGGGAAGACAGCCTGCCATATGCCGAGTTCGCATACAACAACAGTTATCAGGCCAGCCTACAAATGGCTCCATTTGAGGCTTTATATGGATGAAGATGTCGTACCCCGTTAAATTGGTCAGAGACCAGAGACAGCCGTATCTTCGGCCCAGACATGCTCAAGGAAGCCGAGAAAAGGTCCAGCTAATCAGAGATCGACTCAAGACTGCCCAAAGCCGACAAAAGAGTTATTACGATCAGAAACATCGTGGGGTCAACTTCGAACCCGGTGAATTCATGTACCTACGAGTGTCACCTGTGAGGGGATTGCAACGATTCAAAATAAAAGGAAAGCTAGCGCCAAGATTCATCGAACCATTCTGTATAGTGGCCCGAAAAGGCACGGTCGCATACCAACTAGACTTACCTAAGGAATTATCAGATATCCACAACGTGTTCCACGTATCGCAATTGAGAAAGTGCGTAAGCAACCCAGAGAAACAAGTATCCCATGAGAACATAGACGTGCAGCCAGACCTCACTTATCGGGAACACCCAGTAAAAATATTAGAGGAGTCTGAAAGGAGGACCCGACAGAAAACCGTCAAATTTTTCAAAGTTCAGTGGAGTAATCACACCGAAAGTGAAGCAACGTGGGAAAGAGAGGATTTTCTTCGAACAGAGCATCCACACTTATTTAAGGATCAGCTGAAATCTCGGGGACGAGATTTTTCCTAAGGGGGTAGGTGTTGTGACACCCAAGTTTTATTTGGATTGTTCAAAAGGTTTTATTTGACTTGAGGGGAGTGATTTAAAGATTTTTCTTCAAGAGAACCCTCCCTCTCATATAATTTCTTTATGGCAAAAGTTTTATTTGGATTCACCCAAGGTCTTCCTTTGGCCTTGGGAGTCCTTGCTCTTCATTTGGGCTTAAGACAAAATGTTTTTCATTTGAGAAAATAGCCTTTGAAAATCTTTTTGAGAATGCACTATGGCTTTTGGAAAGTCCTTTGCCACTTTCAACTATTCCTTCTTGCCATGGCATTAGTGCAAATGCTCTCTCCTAACCTTTCCCTCACCTTTGGATCATGATTTGCATCAAATCCAGCAAGTTGAACCTCCCCATGTGATCATTTCCATTCAAATTCTATTCAAATAAATTTCTGTCTTCTCTTATAGCACTTGGAGATTTACAAAGGAACTCCTTTTTCTGTTTTGATTTTTTCCACCAAACCTTTTTCCCCTCCTAGTCCTTTGAACCATCAACCTAGAACCATGAAGATCCACTGGTCTCCAGTTCAAAATTTTCAAACTACATCTGCTGCAAGTTTGGACCAGATTTGCCAAATCTGGTGAAATTCATTAAAAACCTTCTCCAAAAATTCTACCAAAAATCAGGCAGCCTACTGGAGCAATGAGGAGCCACTCTACCAAAAATCAGCCCAAGGAAAAATCCCTACATGCCTGGATCATTCTGTCGAACACCTGCAATGCATGGTCACTGTCAAGTTTCAGTAAATTCAGAGTTTCAGTTCAATGCTTGCTGTCGTTTTCTTCAGAGCTGGGCATCGATCTCGCCAGTACCCTCGCGTCGCCTTGCTCCTCGTCCCCGCCCTCTTGTTCCTGCACCGCACGAGCGCCTGGCACCTTGCGGGCGTCGGCGACGAGCAGCAGAAGGTGCGCCGCCCCGTGACCGACGCCGACGGCGGCTTTACGGATGCCAGCGGGAGACACGGCACCGACGACTCCACCCAGCGCCGCCCAAGCCACCGGAGCCCGCCGCGTGGCCTTCCACTCCCCCGAACGCGCTGTCGCTCTCGTCGTGAACCGCAGGGCGCGGAGCGCGCTCTCTGCCGCCGTTGAGCCCGTGCGGACACCTCACCATGGACAAACGCCATTACGCCGGAGCCAGCTCCGTTTAGCAGCGGAACAACTCCAGTAATCTCCACTGATGCTGCCCGACCGCTCAAACCACCTTCCAATCCACTGCTCCGCCGTAATCGCTCGCCGGAGATTCTCCGTTCACGGCCACCCCGTCGATCTGCCTATAAATAGAGGCCCCGAGCTTCAACTCGAGCACCCACCAGCCCTGCACTTCCCCTAGAGCACGCCTAGCCACTGGAAGAGCCCCGAGGAGGTCTCCTTCCTCGACTCCGGCCGCCGCGACCCGCCACGGGATCCAGCCCGATTCGCCCCCGTGTGTTCTCCTCCGCCTCCATTCTCCTTCCAGTAGCTTCACCATGCATCTCTCGTTCTGACCCGCACTTCAATTTGAAGCTTGCATCCCTCCACCGGAGTTTCCCATCCTCACCCGAACCGCCGTCCGCCGGAGATAGTGTCGCCGTCGACGTGGTGCTCCCCGTTGGACGAGCCCACCACCCACCGACGCGGAAGAAGACACTGAAGCTCTTGGTACCCTCCGTTTCTCCTAATTCGCCGTAGTTCGACGCCGGCGTCCACCGCCGTCTTCGGGCGCCGGCGAGCCTTTTCAAACCTGACACGCGGACCCCGCGTGTCAGCCTCTGTTCTCTTATTCGCGAACCGTTTTCTATTGGCGCCTTCCGGCAAAATACGCTTTCTCATTTGAGCTGGCGTAATTGAGTCTGAAGCGTTTTTTGTTTTTATAAAAAGAACCCTGGGAAGTTTCTATTTCATTACAGATGAGTCCCTGAACAAAAACCTTTATAACTTTTTAACAGAAGCATATTTTTGATGGATTCTTTTTCTGTTCTCTTCAAAATTTTGTCTAGTTTTTTATGGGATTTATTTGAAAAATATTTGGCAAAGTTTCTATGCATGTGTTGGTTTTCACGTTAGTACCCGTTTCGTGATTGCCGTAGGTTCCGGGAGAGGTGACGGAACCGCGAACTTCACTGAGTTAGACTCCGACTACTCCGAACCAGGCAAGCATGTTTGAACTTTTGATATGATGAGTGTCTTGGCATGTTTTGCATTTAGTTAGTTTCATGGCATGTTGTGGAGCATACCGATGAACTGTATATTATGCATTGTTGAGACTAGTAAGCTCGATGATCCATACCTTGTTGGGTATGAGTATGCAAGGCCATGTGTTGGTATGAAGGTGGGTAAGATGGCAGTGTGGTAGCATGCCAGTCTTATGCCATGCAGGTTTACTTCAGTACCAACCCATATCGGTTGGGCTTGTATCCATTTCCCCTCCCTGTACTATCACATGTTTCCCGAAAGGGATATGGTTTAGTAAGTCGCAAACCGCTTTCTTGGTACACACCAAAAAGGAGAGGCCGGGATGATGGTTCCATGGCCCTGGATTAAAGCCAGTCATCCGGTCAGGGGGCATGGGTGTTTCCGGTTGGGACCGAGAGGGGGGCACCCCTTAGAGCGCGCGTATATAAATTTGATCCCATGCTATTCGAGATTGTGATCTCCCCGTCTCAAAAGTTTTTCTTGGACGATGTCGAGGGTGATTCCTCGCATCGAGAGATTGGATGGGTGTGTACTGGTTAGCTGTGTTTCCTTCTGAGATACCGTAAACGGAACTAGTCCTTATGACTACGGAAATCCGTTAACTGTGAGAAATTTTGTACAAACTCTATAGAGTCATATATCCTCAAATCATCTTATCTATATCCAAGTCCCGTGCTAACTGACATGTGCCAGTTTTGGTGACAGATCATCCGGTGGGACCATGAGCACTAAGATCAGTTAAATGTTTGTTCTTGAGGATGGACTAACCCGTTTAATTTCATGAGTTGAATATATTTATTATGACTATTATTTCTTTATCAGTTAAAGCCCTTTATGTGGTGTCGCTCAGACGCCCGACTGTGGCATTTCTTTTAAAGCCCTTTATGTGGTGTCGCTCAGACGCCCGACTGTGGCATTTCTTTTAAAGCCCTTTATGTGGTGTCGCTCAGACGCCCGACTGTGGCATTTCTTTTAAAGCCCTTTATGTGGTGTCGCTCAGACGCCCGACTGTGGCATTTCTTTTAGCCCTTTATGTGGTGTCGCTAAGACGCCCGACTGTGGCATGATTTTTTTTCTTTTATTAATTTACTCTCGTGGCGTCGCTCTAGACACTCGATTGTTTTCTAATACTTTACTGTTGGGATTCCAGGCGGACTACCGCCGTTTTCCCTTTTTACTTACCCTGCCTAATATTACTTTGAATATGCATTGATAATTTAATCGTGACCACTCATGCATGCATTTTTTATATCTTACGTCCGAGCTGTCTTGCGAGTACTTTCAAAGTACTCACTGGCTTGTTGATTTGGCCAGATGCTGATGAAGGTGATCTCATGGATGAAGAGTTCGATAGCGCATCCGACGCCTAGAGGAGTCCCAGTCAGTCTCATGCGACCCTGGCTTGGTCACTGTTTTATACCCGCTTCCACAACCCAAATAAATTCATTGAGCCTCACCTCGACGCTCGATGGGATGATAGTTTGAGAGTCACGTATCCACTCCCCACTGTGTTACTCCACCACTACCATGTTTGCGAGTCAGTAGTATGCCACCACCTTTATGTATAAATTTTGGCACGCTTGTAATAAATTGTTGAGCATTATCAGCTCAACCCTGTATTATATTTGATGCTACTGGCTTATTGTATCAAAAGTTTGTCTACCAGTGAGGAGGTTTCTATCTCAAACTGGACTCTAAAGATTGGTTTCTCAATAAATATTTTTATTGGAAAACCGGTCGTGACATCATCACGCTGCAGCTCGGTCCCTCGTAAGCAAAACTTTCCGTACAGGCTTTTATTGGCTGATGGCCCGGGCAGACGCTCAGGAATTAGTCCAACGATGCGTCAGTTGCCAGCTTTTTGCAAACCAAAGCCATATGCCACCCACCGCCCTCCAAACTATCCCCATCGCTTGGCCCTTCGCGGTCTGGGGGCTTGACATGGTTGGACCCCTTAAAGGCAGAAACCAAAAGAAAAAATACTTACTAGTCATGGTGGATAAGTTCACCAAATGGATAGAAGCCAAGCCTGTTAAGACAGCCGAATCCGGACCGGTGATAGACTTCATATCCGGGTTGTACACCGCAACGACATACCCCACAACATCATCACTGATAATGGCACGAACTTTACGACCTACGAGGTAAAACTCTGGTCCAAAAACATGGGCATCAAGCTCGATTATGCTTCCGTCTGTCACCCACAAACTAACAGCCAGGTCGAACATGCAAATGGTCTTATCATGAGCGGCATCAAACCCAGATTTATGCGGTCCCTCAAGGAATCTAACACGCACTGGGTAGAGGAGCTCGACTCCGTACTCTGGGGGCTGCGGACCATGCCGAATCGCACCACCGGATACACACCATTCTTCATGGTGTACGGCGCAGAGGCAGTTTTGCCTTGCGACATAATTCATGACTCACCTCGAGTGCGCATGTACAAAGAAAGAGAAGCCGAGCTCGGTGGGCAGGACAGTTTGGACGCATTGGAGGAGGAGCGTGAGGTGGCAAAAGCCCGTTCCGCATTCTATCAATAGCAGGCTCGAAGATACCAAAGCAGAGAAGTACGGGCCAAAAATTACAACGTTGGTGAATTAGTTCTACGCCTGTCGGACAAGAAAAAGGACAAACTCAAGCCCAAGTGGGAAGGTCCCTTCATAATTGACCAAGTCCTGACTGGTGGCGCGTACCGCCTGCGAGATGCATCGGATAACCGACTCGAGCCGAACCCATGGAACGCAGCCCGTCTCCGAAGATTCTATGCCTAGCGCCGGACTCTGTGTTCGTCTCCTTCCTCTGTCCATTTTTTATATACTGTCTGTCTTACATTTCTCTCCTTCTCCCCTCCCTTTCTCTTATAGCCTTTAAAGGCTCATCAAATGACGTGCTATTCACACTCATTAAACCTGGGGGCTTCTTTTAATAGAAGCTTATTTATACGGGCTTTATGCCCAACACATGTGTTACACTTCCGCACGTACCTTTTATTTCACCATTATATGCATCGATATGACTTAAGTTTTGGCCAAGCTGGGTTGCCTGGCTCCTGTGCTTACCCCTACGTTCCCGATTGTTCGACTAGGCGGTAAAGGGAGCACCTCTGTGATTGTTACTGCCGGGTCAGCCGGATGTGTACCTCAGACTGGGTGAGGCCGAAAGCTAGCGTTCTTAAGGGAATATTCGGTCGGTGACCTAAAAGATGATCTTTTCACTTATTTATTTATGCGCCCCCAGATGCTTTTTCCTGCGTCTTTTTCGCAGAATGGACATGCACTTTAGGGCATGCCTCCCAGGGAAAGGAACCCCTAACGGAACTATTCTCCCTGGAAGATGTTTCTTACTAACCATGTAATATAACATAACTAGTTGGGCACTTCTCTGTTCAAGCACTAATGACCCCTACGCCTGGTCTCCATGCATACCCCGGTTCTTATATAACCGCATGGGAATTCGGACACACTCCGGACCATCAGGTCCCGAGGCTGAAGCGAAAAGGTCGGCCATGACAAATGATCTACAATCCTGCTAGAAGGCATTACAAATGTCAATTAAATTACATAGTCATTCTGACTGATTGTATTCCTCTTCAATACCATCTAACAGGCTGTCTAATTTATAGTCCTGCTGGGAATACTTTGCGGCCAATTCTACTTGGGCGTATACTAAGCTTACAGGGATCTCCTTCCCATCGGGCCCCACAGGACCGACCTCGGCCATGTGGTTGGGGTCAGCCTTTGTGTACCGCGTCTTCACCATGGCCCAGGCCTCCCTAGCGCCTTGACGGCAGGCCGATATCTTCCACAATCAGAAGCGCCACCGCGCTCCCTTCAGCTTCTCTGCCAGCTCTCCAAGACCTTCGGGCATGGAGATGGATAGCCACAAGGCCTGGGCGATGCCTTGCATCGGCTGCCGAACTCGCTCGTGCAGTTGCGAGAGCTCGGGAAGAAGGTCACCCGTAGAAACGGGCATCTCCTCTGCAGGACGACCTGTTAGCACACCTACAGACATTACTCTGTTAGTCGACTTCCCCGCCGAATTCTTTTTCAAAGGTTCGTTCAAGCACTTACTAAATATGTCGCGCCGGAGCCGCGGATTCTCCTTAACGGAGTCTGACAGCTGGGCACGAACATCTTTCAGCTCGATGCCCAGCTTGGTGTTGGCATCTTGGAGATCATTCTTCTCTCGCCTCACCCTTGTCAGCATGCTCTCACCAGCCTTTAACTGGCGTAGGAGTTGTTGCCTTTCCGGATCTAATCCGGCGCCGTCTGCAATTTTGTTTGTCAGATTTGCACATATGACGCACTTCACACAATACTTATATATTGAAAGTATATATTACCAACAGGGGTCTCCTTGGGCTCCCCTGTCGCGGCTAGTGTGGCCTCAAGTTGGGCTTTGCACTCTCCTAGCTCCTGGGACAGTTGGGTATTCTTTTCTGCAAGACCCTGCATTATTAAATGATCCTTAAATCAGTTCTTTTAACTGCTTCAAGTCTCGGGGGCTACTGATATATATAACCATTAAAATTTCTCACCCTTATGTCTTTTACATATTGCTCTCTGGCTCTGGCTAGACCATTTTGAGCGGCACAGAGGTACGCATCTCCCGAATTGAAGGCAACCAACGCCTCTGGGGAGAAACAAGCATCGCGGAGAACTGTCCGGCGACGCCTGTGGTTCAGGGCACTCTCCACCTCCGAATTAGTGGTAGACAATCTGTCCACATCCTCCGTCGGAGGAGCGTCCGGTGCGCGCCTCGTGTTTGCCTCCGCCTCTGGACCAGGCTTTGGAGCCTGGCTGGTGGAGGAGCGATTAGCAGCCTCTCTGGATATAGTCTGGCGAGGTCTCTTTGTCCTAAAGAGAGCACGAGTGTTAATATGCCTTGAAGGTATAACACCTGGGATAAGAGGGCGCGCTATACCTTTGCGCTGACGCCTCGGTCCGGACTGCACCTCTTTTCTGCCCACAGGGCCCTGCAGCCCCTTGTTGGCTTGTCACCGCAGGTTTAGCCTCCCGTCTCAAAAACCTCCCCTGCAAAGCACGGTTGTAATCAGGAAACTGAAAACACGAGAGGGTGGACCCCTTTTTGGGGTACTGGGACTTCGATCTCAGTTACCTGGGAGGCCGGGATTAGCCCTGGGTAATCGGCCGTAATGGCCACCAAGGCATTGTCCTTGCTCAATTGATGGAACACTCCATCAATCAGCTCCACAGATAAGTCCGGATCCTCTTGGGAGGCCGGGTCGAGGGACCGTCCCGGATCCTCGGGCTATGGAGGAGGGTTGTTTATTTCTTTAACAGCCTAGCGCAGTTCCTGCGTTGAAGTCGTTAGACTGTATACTTAAACAATGGGAATATAAAGCGGATGGGCAAGTAAAAGTGTCCACTTACCCAACTCGGAGGATTGTACATAGTAAATCCGCCCTGCGGGTTGACGCGGAGAAATTCCTCCTCTTCTCCCTTGTACAAAGCGGACAAGATCTTTGTCAGGGAGGCAGCCGAATCCGGTCCCTTACGACCGTGACGGGTGGCGTTGTCCTCGCCGTTGAAGTCCCACATGGGGTGGCCTATATACTGAAGCGGCTGCACCCCCCGCATGATGCATGCGGCCATGACTCCTATCATGGTTAGTCCAGAATGAGCTAATAATCTTATCCGGCCCATCAGGTAAAGGACGTCCCTGTCACTTTCCCTTTGAGGGCTCCGTGGACGCCAGCTTAAGCGCTTCTTCAGGGGAGCAGTGTCGAACTCAGGAAGGCCGATCCGAACAGGGTCCGGCAGCGGAACGTCCTCTATATAAAACCATTCCGAAGGCCAATTCTCGGACGCCTTCTTTGGGGTTCCGGATAGATATATGGTTCCGGCGATGCGCCACACTTCGGCTCCGCCCACTTGATATATTGACCCCTCCTGAGAATGGGGCACCAGGCAGAACAGCCTCTTCCACAGCCCGAAATGAGCCTCAACACCCAAAAACAACTCATAGAGGGCTACGAAGCCCGCGATGTGCAATACGGAGGCAGGCGTAAGATTGTGTAGCTGGAGGCCATAGAACTCTAGGAGCCCCCGGAGAAACGGATGGATTGGAAATCCGAGCCGTCTTATTAAATAAGGGACAAGGCATACCCGCTCTCCTTTGGAGGGATTAGGGGCACTCTCCGCTTGCTCTCCACCATTATAGGTGGCAAGACCGGCTCGAACCGGGACCATATAGGCCGGAGGGAAAGATCCCCTGGTCTGGAGCGTCACTAGCTCGCTATGCGGGATGGAGCATCTCTCCCAATCTCTAGGCTGAGGGCCGGAAGGGCGAGATGAGGAGTTGCGACGGCTGGCCATGGTGGAATGGACCTTTGTCGGATGCGCTCTGATGAACACTCGCGGAGGGGAGAAGGTGTGGTTTGGATCTAAATCCATGTCCCCTTAAATAGGCGGCTCATTTACACGGCTAGGGGTGTGAATGTAAAAACACCCAGACTTTTCGTATTCGTTTGACACGTGGGAGGCGGCCATTATTGGGCGTAGAAGCCAAGGAGCGCAATGTTTACAAGAAACCGGACTTTATTCAACAGGTACACGGAATTTGGAGGAGAACCCGCCTTGCAATGCCGAAGACAATCTGCGCGCCGGACTCATCGTCATTGAAGCCTGGTTCAGGGGCTACTGAGGGAGTCCCGGTTTAGGGGGTGTTCGGATAGCCGGACTATACCTTCGGCCGGACTCCTGGACTATGAAGATACAACATTGAAGACTTCGTCCCGTGTCCGGAAGGGACTTTCCTTGGCATGGAAGGCAAGCTTGGCAATACGGATATGTAGATCTCCTACCGTTGTAACCGACTCTGTGTAACCCTAACCCTCCCCGATGTCTATATAAACCGGAGGGTTTTAGTCCGTAGGACAGAACAACAATCATACCATAGGCTAGCTTCTAGGGTTTAGCCTCCTTGATCTCGTGGTAGATCTACTCTTGTACTACCCATATCATCAATATTAATCAAGCAGGACGTAGGGTTTTACCTCCATCAAGAGGGCCCGAACCTGGGAAAACTCAATTCATCACAAGGAGATAGAGGGTTAGAAACATCATAAGATCCAACTATAGTAGCAAAGCTCGCGTTACATCAAGATCGTGCCAAATAAAGAACACGAGAGAGAGAGAGAGAGAGACAGATCGAACACATAGCTACTGGTACATACCCTCAGCCCTGATGGTGAACTACTCCCTCCTCGTCATGGAGAGCGCCGAGATGATGAATATGGCCACATGTGATGATTCCTCCCTCCGGCAGGGTGCCGGAACAGGGTCCCGATTGGTTTTTGGTGGCTACATAGGCTTGCGGCGGCGGAACTCCTGATCTAGGTTTATTTTCGGGGTTTCTATATTTATAGGAATTTTTGGCATCTGTCTCACATCAGGGGGGTCTCCGAGTCATCCACGAGGTAGGGGGCCATGCCCAGGGGGTAGGGCGCGCCCTCCACCCTCGTGGATGGCTCGGGATTCTTCTGGCCCAACTCTTTTACTTTTGGGGCTTCTTTTGGTCCATAAAAAATCCACAAAAATTGGCAGGTCAATTGGACATCGTTTGGTATTCCTTTTCTGTAAAACTCAAAAACAAGGAAAAAAATAGAAACTGGCACTGGGTTCTAGGTTAATAGGTTAGTCCCAAAAATCATATAAAATAGCATATAAATGCATATAAAACATCCTAGATGGATAATATAATAGCATGGAACAATAAAAAATTGTAGATACGTTGGAGACGTATCAGGGCCTCGCAGACGTCTCTGGCAAGGATCTCCCTAGGTACCTCGTCTTCTGGCCTTCAAAAAGATCTGCACGCCACTATGCGCGTGCGCCTGGGTCTTGGTCTTAACGTTGTCGATAGTGTCAGAGCTCTCAAACACGATGGTGGTGCTCTTGTTAGTGCTCTGTAAGTCCTCCCGGCAAGGATCTTGTCAGGGGTCCAGCTCGTCCTCTGTTCTCTGGTCTCTGGCTTGGCTGCTTCTCTTCGCCTTGTATCTTGTTTTTATCCTTGATCGCCCTCTTCATGCCTCGCCATGCGTGGGGCTATGACTGCCCGTGCACAAGTATGGGGTGCTAAAGGGCCCAAACTTTAGTACACCAACAATATCGCATAATTCCACGAAGGTATTAAGATGGGACGTGGCATCCTCATTAGGAGTACCAGAAAATTGATCTATCATAACAAGATTCAGCAAAGCAGTATTAATGTCACAAGTCTCCGCAGTAGTGGCGGGAGGAGCAATCAGAGTGCCGATAAAATCATTGATGTTGGTATTTGAGAAATCACATAACTTGGTGTTCTCTTGAGTCATGATGACTGCACAACAAGATTGCACTCAAAAAACAGATCCGACAAAAAAACAGCAAACGAAAAAGAGAGGCGAATAAAACGGCAAATTTTTTGGGAAGTGGGGGAGAGGAAAACAAGAGGCAAATGGCAAATGGTGGGTGAAAAAATCACTGTTGGGAAATTGATAGAACTTCAAATAATCATGACGATATCCAGGCAATGATCATTACATAGGCATCACGTCCAAGATTAGTAGACGGACTCCTGCCTACATCTACTACTATTACTCCACACATCGACCGTTATCTAGCATGCATCTAGTGTATTAAGTTCATGGAGAAACGGAGTAATGCAATAAGAACGATGGCATGATGTAAACAAGATCTATCTATGTAGAGATAGACCCCATCGTTTTATCCTTAGTAGCAACGATACATACGTGTCGGTTCCCCTTCTGTCACTGGGATCAAGCACCGTAAGATCGAACCCACTACAAAGCACCTCTTCCCATTACAAGATAAATAGATCAAGTTGGCCAAACAAAACCCAAATATCGGAGAAGAAATACGAGGCTATAAGAGATCATGCATATGAGAGATCAAAGAAACTCAAATAACTTTCATGGATATAAAAAGATATAACTGATCATAAACTCAAACTTCATCAGATCCCAACAAACACACGCAAAAAGAGTTACATCATATGGATCTCCAAGAGACCATTGTATTGGGAATTCAGCGAGAGAGAGGAAGCCATCTAGCTGCTAACTACGGACCCGAAGGTCTACAAAGTACTACACACGCATCATCGGAGAGGCACCAATGGAGGTGGTGAACCCCATCCAAGATGGTGCCTAGATTGGATCTGGTGGTTCTGGACTCTGCGGCGGTTGGATCAATATTTCGTCGACACCCCTAGGGTTTTGGGAATATTGGGGTATTTATAGAGCAAAGAAGCGGTCTGGGGGGCACCCGAGGTGGGCACAACCCACCAGGGCACGCCCTGGTGGGTTGTGCTCTTCTCGGAGCACCCCCCCCAGGCGCAGCCAGGGCCCATTATGTGTCTTCTGGTCCATAAAAAATCTCTGTGAAGTTTTGTTGCATTTGGACTTCGTCTGATATTGATTTCCTACGATGTAAAAAACATGCAGAAAACATCAATTGGCACTTGGCACTATGTCAATAGGTTAGTACCAAAAAATGATATAAAGTGACTATAAAATGATTATAAAACATCCAAGATTGATAATATAACAGCATGGAACAATAAAAAATTATAGATACCTTGGAGACGTATCAATCATGCACAACCCCGATGACAATCCAAGCAATTGTTTCATACTTTTGATGTTCTCAAACTTTTTCAAAAGCAATACATGAGCATGAGCCATGGACATAGCACTATAGGTGGAGTAGAATATGGTGGTTGTGGAGAAGACAAAAAGAAGGATATAGTCTCACATCAACTAGGCGTATCAACGGACTATGGAGATGCCCATCAATAGATATCAATGTGAGTGAGTAGAGATTGCCATGCAACGGATGCAACCAGAGCTATAAGTTTATGAAATCTCAAAAGAAAACTAAGTGGGTGTGCATTCAACTTGCTTGCTCATGAAGACCTAGGGAAATTTGAGGAAGCCCACTGTTGGAATATACAAGCCAAGTTCTATAATGAAAAATTCCCACTAGCATATGAAAGTGACGACATAGGAGACTCTCTATCATGAAGATCATGGTGCTACTTTGAAGCACAAGTGTGGAAAAAGGATAGTAACATTTTTTCTCTTTCTCTTTTTTTGGTTTGGCTTCTTTGGCCTTGTCGGGGGAAATCTGCCTCCACGAACACCTATGGGGACCGAGCCCCTTTCTGGTTCGGCGGGGGGCGGAGGTCGCGCGAAGAGCGGATCGAGGCGATGCACACAAGGGGTTTACCCAGCTTCGGGCCGCACGGATGCGTAAAACCCTACTGCTGCTTTGTGGTTTGTATTGTGTTCTTGTTCGGGAGCGCTGAGTGCTACAGTACACTCAGGCAACTAGTCAGACCGAGCGTGAGTGGTCTCCTTCCTCCTCCTCCCTTCTATGTTGCGCATGGGGCCTCCTTTTATATGCGCAAGGGGTTACCCACCGGTGGCAACGTAGGCGGGGGTAAAACTGGAAAACGCTGTGTTGGGTACAACTGTTTGCACAGTGCTATCATACCTAACTCTGACGGAAGGGGACAAGGGCATTAAATGCCCGTCTAGGTCACCCAAACAGTGTAGAAAAGGGACCGTTAGGGGCGCCACCGTTTGCCACGACAACTATCCTGTCAGCGTTGCTTCGCCACCGCATGGTCCTGGCTGCGCAGCCTCTCGCCACGTACGCCTGGAATGGCCCCAGAGCGACGCGTGGGTGGATGAGTTGGAACGCAGGCGCGGGGTGGTGACTTGCCGCGGCAAGCGCCTTGCCGTGGTTGATGCCTTGTCGCGCCCGGGAGCTTGTCGCTCACCAGTCCTTGATGGGACGCGTGGCGCGTTGCAGCAAGTCTCTTGTCGTGCGCCGGGGCCTTGGGCTTCGAGCGGCCGTCCCGGCAAGATCCTCTTGCCGGGGCCTTGCTCTCTTCGGGTGGCCTTCCCGGCAAGCTCCTCCTGCCGGGGCCTTGGCTCAAATACTTTGTTCTTGGATGGCCCAAAAAGGGACCATGGAGAGTTTTGGCGATCGCCTGGCAAGCCTTACCGCGGGGTGCTATGACTTCCCGTGCACAAGTTCGGGGTACTAAGGTACCCCTACTTTAGTACACCGACAGGAGCCCCCGGGCCTGGGCCATACACGGTGCCGAGCGCTGTTGGGCCAGGCCCAAAACAGTGCACGGGCACGTGCGGCCTGGGTCACGCTGCATCTTCTTCTGCATCCACCACGTCCCCCCCCCCCCCCCCGAACGGCACGCGTCGAACGCGGCATCGTGGGGAGAGGCGTGCATGACGTGGGCGGCGTGCGCGGGGCTGAGCCCCGCAGGCATGCGTCACGTCGCAATAAGGGGGGGGGTGGTTCGCGCCATCCCCATAAGTGGAGGGAGGCGTGGACGCGTGGCTCGTTTGCTGGACGGGGCCGAGGCACGGTTTCCGAGGCGTCCGCTCCCCACGATCACTGGGTGGGGGGAGGTCGCCTCAGCCGTCGCCTCGGTCCTGCACGCCAGCCACGCGGCTTCCATGCACCTGGAGTTGCGGACGGTGGAGGCAGGAAACCGGGCCGTAGCGGGTCGAGGCAGCAGGCCGGTCCCAGTCGCCTGCTCTTCCTGCGTCTTGATTGGCTGAGCGGGGAGGCCGAGCCCCCACCCTGCCC
Organism: Aegilops umbellulata; assembly: GCA_032464435.1. NCBI lineage: Eukaryota > Viridiplantae > Streptophyta > Magnoliopsida > Poales > Poaceae > Aegilops > Aegilops umbellulata. The sequence goes on from CP136057.1 coordinate 447,749,836, forward strand.
CTTTATAAAGAGCAAGAGGGGGCGACGGAAATCCACACTCCTTCATCTTTTCTTCCCTTCAGCTTCTGATCCCCTCTCTCCATTCGCCATGGAGAAAGGGAACCCTGGTCCTTCATCGGTGGCGGCGAGGGTCGCCGCTAGGCAACGCGCCCCTCCCCCCTTGCACCCGCGGTGGCAGAGCCAACCGTAAGGGGAAGGGGGAGGGGGCGAGGTCGTGGACGAGGTCGTGGACGAGGCCGAGGCGCTCGGGGATGAGGCGGACGGGGCGACGCGCCGGCCTCGCCTCCGCCAGCGGCTCCTCTTCTCATGGCGGTCCACATCGGGGACGACCCTTGCGAGTTCTTCGTCAGGCTGAGCCGGGCGCCTCGTCGTCGCCTCTGTCTCCCGGCTCCCTTCGCAAGCGTGATGGAGATGGACAACCCAAGACGCTAAGACTGCGCATGAGGGGCTGCGGGATCAGCGGCACGCGGGTCCACGTTGAGTCCCCAGCCCCCGGCGTGATGTATCTTGGTCGAGGGTGGAAGACGTTCGCCCGTATCCACAGCTTGATGGAGGGGTTCACCCTCCATTTTAAGTTGACGGAGGGCGATCTCCTCTCCGTCAAGGTCTTCGGGTGCTATGGGACCCGGGCCCGGTGCTGCGTGGATAGCTCCTCCGACAGCGAAGGCTCCTCCTCGAGTGAGAGCGACAAGGAGGGGAGCAACAGCGACGACGAGGGTAGCGGTCGTCGGGATGACGGATCCGACTAGGCGTCAGTCGCGGCTCCGCGTGGCACCAGCGACCCCATCATCCGTGTCGCCGGCTCCTTGAGCTTCTCGGGGTCGTCTCCTTGGCGGCTGGCGTAGGGAGGCTGCGGAAGAGGAAGAGGGAGGGCGGCAAGTTCGTCAACTCGGAGTACGGGGGCACGGCGCCCTCGACAGCGTGCTGACGTCCTGCCGCCTCATCGAGCCCTGCTTCTGGCGCCACCGTCACGGTCCAGCTTTCAGACGGCCCCCGGGGTGTTCTCTTGGTGTCTTCTGCCACCCGTAGCTCGCCTAGGCGCCCCTTTTGCCCCTTTCGCCTCCTTGTCCTACCTCCTGAGGAGAGAGACAAGAAAGGGATTACGAGCACCTTATCTCTTTTTAACTTGTAAGCCCTCGGGCTTTAGTTGCATTTAAAGCTTGTAATCCCATCTCTCATGTTTTTCATTCTCTCTGAACTGTACCTGAGCGGAATGTTTTTTTAATGAAAAAGGGGATGTTTGCCGGGCCATTTGTCCCACGGGTAAAACCCACGCCAAGGAGCGAGTCCTTTATATCGTTAAGATAGACACTTCTTTGCCCGGCAACAGGCCCTGCCGTCTTCCCGCGCCACTCGACGTTTCTCACACCTTTGGCGGAGGTAGGGATGACGCGGGTTCGGGCTCCTCATTCCGTCCCTTTGCCGCCGCGGCTACTACCAGAACTGGCCCCAGGAACGCGCTCTGGATCCCAGAGTTAAGGGAGCACGGCAGCTTTTTAGGAAGAAACAAGGTTTTTGCATTCCTCAGTCCATAAGAGAATGCATGACAAGGGATGAAAAACTTATCTGGGATTGCAGCCCCCGGCAACTTTGGCTTGCGCGGGCGAATCTTTGTACTTGCAGCCCCCGGCAACACTGGTTTGCCGGGGACCAGATGTTGGTCCGCCCTTCTTCTCTTCTTCGTCCTTAAGCGGTCTGGCCAGGATATGCAAAACCCTGCGAACCAAGGGAAACGAAAGAACAGGAAAAAAGGACGCAGACCCGACCTCTAAGCTAGGGGTTAGCAGCTGTTAGGCACTATCAACCCTAACCAAGGACGAGACTCGACTCAGCATGCATGCTAAAACTTAGGGCGCCAGCGCTTCATTTACTGCTGCTCAGGGTCTGCGCCTGGCTTTGTACAAAGGATTACATGCAACAGCGGCAAGACTTGTACAAAAGGGTGGTTGCCGGACGGGGTCCGACAACCGCGCCTTACGGGTAAAACTTACGAAGATGCTCAATATTCTAGGAGTTGCTCACCGGAGTGCCATCTTCGGTCTCAAGGCGGACAGCGCCGGGCCTCGTGACTCGTCTCACCCGGTAAGGGTCTTCCCACTTCGGCGTCAACTTGTTGTGATTCTTGGCGGACGGAGCGCGCCGAAGAACAAGGTCGCCTTCCTCGAAGCTTCTAGCTTTAACTTTGCGGCTATGGTAGCGACGCAAAGCTTGCTGGTAGCGAGCGGCTCGCACAGCAGCCTGAAGACGATCTTCCTCGAGGAGCAGCGCGTCATCTTCACGCATCCGCTCTTGCTCAAGCTCATCATAAGCGAGCACTCGAGGTGACCCGTATACGAGTTCCGTGGGGGTAACTGCTTCTGCTCCATAGACTAGAGCAAATGGTGTCTGGCCAGTGGCTCGATTTGGCGTCGTTCTGATCGACCAAAGAGCCACCGGCAGCTCCTCGATCTAGTTTCTTCCACACTTGTGCAGCCTGTCGAAATTTCTGGTCTTGAGCCCGCGCAGCACTTCGGCATTGGCCCTCTCCGCTTGACCGTTGCTCCTGGGATGAGCAACAGAAGCGAAGCAGACCTTGGCGCCGAGATCTTGGACGTATTGCATGAAGGCACGGCTCGTGAATTGCGTACCGTTGTCGGTGATGATCCTGTTGGGGATCCCGAAGCGGCAAACAATCGACCTGAAGAACTTGACTGCTGACTGTGCTGTCACCTTCCTCACTGGTTCCACTTCCGGCCACTTTGTGAACTTGTCGATTGCGACGTACAAGTTCTCAAAGCCCCCGACAGCTCGGGGGAAGGGGCCGAGGATGTCGAGCCCCCAGACCGAAAATGGCCAGGATAAAGGGCTCGTCTAGAGAGCTTGAGCTGGCTGGTGTATCTGCTTGGAATGGAACTGGCACGCTTCACACTTGGTTACTTGTGCAGTTGCATCCAGGAGGGCTGTCGGCCAGAAGAAACCTTGCCGGAACGCTTTGCCGGCAAGTGCTCTTGCGCCAATGTGGTGACCACATATGCCTCCATGTATCTCTGCCAACAGCTTTTGTCCGTCTTCCCGGGGAATACACTTCAATTTCACACCGTTGCGCCCTCTTCTGTACAGTGTGTTGTCAACGAACTGGTACATACTTGAGCGCCGGGCTACTCTTTCCGCTTCTTCTTGTTCTTCGGGAAGTTCTCCGTTCTGGAGGAAACGGACAATCCGCTGCGCCCATGCTGGAGCCTGTGGCTCGACAACAAGGACTGAAGGCACATCTACTGCTGCGGGAACGTCCGCTTCTACGGCGAGGATCTGGGGCTCAGCCGGAGCTTGATGTTCCCCGGCAAGCTTGCCGGAGCAAAACTTGTCGGGAGCGCCTGCTTCTACGGAACAAACCCTGGGGTTTGCCGGAGCAGACTGCTCCTCAGCACTCTTGGCATCGATCTTGGGGACCTTCTTGGCGGCGGCTCCGGGGAGCTCTGCCGGAAGATAGTCGCTGGATACCAACTTCCTCTTCTTGCTCTGTCTGGTTGATGGTGTTACGGATGGCTGAGTCAGCTTGAGCACAAAAGTTCCTGGCTCCACAGGTAACTTAAGTGCTGCGCACTTTGACAGGCCATCAGCAATGTCGTTCTCAGCTCTTGGAATGTGTTCCATTTGCAGGCCGTCAAAGTGCTCTTCTAGCTTCCTCACTTCATCAATGTACGCTTCCATCAACGGACTCTGGTAATCTTTGTTCACTTGGCGGACGACAAGCTGTGAGTCACCCCTGACAATGAGCTTCTTGATCCCAAGTTCTGCCGCGATCCTGAGACCGGCAAGCAAACCTTCATACTCTGCAGTATTGTTGGTTGCTTGCTCCTTGGGGAAGTGCATCTGGACTATGTACTTGAGATGCTCTCCGGTGGGCGCGATAAGCAACGCGCCAGCACCGGCGCCTTGCAGCGAGAAGGCACCATCAAAATACATCAGCCACTCTTTGCTTGATTCTTTGACGGGGATGCTCGTCTCTGGGATCTCCTCGTCTGGTGTCGGTGTCCACTCTGCTATGAACTCCGCCAATGCTCTGCTTTGGATAGTTGAAGTGCTCTCCAATTTGAGACCGAAGCTTGACAGTTCCAGTGCCCACTCGACAATCCTGCCTGTTGCTTCTGGATTCTGCAGTATCCTCTTCAGCGGAAAGCGGGTGACAACTGTAATCTCATGTGCTTGGAAGTAATGGCGCAGCTTTCTCGAGGCCATGAGAAGGTCGAAAAGCAATTTCTGCACACCAGAGTACCTTGACCTAGCCCCCTGCAGGAGGGAGCTGACAAAGTAAACTGGGCGCTGCACCATTCTCTTCTTCTGCACCTCCACTCGGTCCTGCGCAGATTCATCCTTGTCGGGGCTAGAGCTTGTCGTGGAAGCCTCCTGCTTGTCGCTGGACGCGCTTGCCGCGGTTGCTAGCTCATCATCTGCCTCCCTCTCCGCTACTAACGCAGCACTAACCACTTGATTGGTTGCCGCCAGGTACAGCAGCAACTTCTCTTGTGGTTTAGGCGCGACAAGTATTGGAGCGGAGGACAGGTATTTCTTCAAGTCCTGCAGTGCAGCCTCCGCTTCCGGAGTCCATTTCACTGGACCCGCCTTTTTCAAAACTTTGAAAAATGGCAGGGCGCGTTCTGCAGACTTGGAAATAAACCTGCTGAGAGCCGTGACGCAGCCGGCAAGGCTTCGTACATCCTTGACGCGTGTTGGTGCTTCAATCTGCTCGATGGCCTTGATTTTGTCTGGATTGGCTTCGATTCCTCGCTGAGACAAGAAGAACCTGAGAAGCTTGCCGGAAGGGACTCCAAACACGCACTTCTCGGGGTTATGCTTGAGGCTGCTCCTGCGCAAGTTCGTAAAGGTCTCTTCTAAATCTTGAATCAGGGTTGCCCTGTACCTGCTTTTGACCACTATGTCATCCATGTAGGCTTCCACATTTCTGTGGATTTACGGCTCAAAAGCGGTATGGACAACCCTCGCAAATGTCGAACCAGCATTCTTCAAACCGAAAGGCATCCGTACGAAACAGTATGTGCCACATGGAGTGATGAATGCGGTTTTTTCCTCATCTTCTTCAGCCATGAAGATCTGATGGTATCCTGAGTATGCGTCAAGAAATGAAAGCAGGTCACATCCGGCCGTGGAGTCAACAATCTGGTCAATGCGCGGCAAGGGAAAGGGATCTTTGGGACAAGCTTTGTTAACATCAGTAAAGTCGATGCAAAGCCTCCATTTCCCATTTGCTTTGCGCACGACAACAGGATTGGCCAACCACGTCGGATGGAGCACACCTCTGACAAGGCCTGCCGCTTCCAACTTCTTGATCTCTTCTGCGATGAACTCTTGGCGCTCCACCGCTTGCTTCCTGACTTTCTGCTTGACGGGCCGCGCAAGAGGACAGACGGCGAGGTGGTGCTCAATCACTTTCCTGGGAACGCCGGGGATGTCAGATGGTTGCCAGGCAAACACATCGACATTCGCCCGCAGGAAAGTAACAAGCGCACTTTCCTATTTGGGGTCGAGAGTGGCACTGATGGTGAAGGTACCACCAGTGTCGTCCTCCTTGGCGGACACCTTCTTGGTCGTTGGCGGGGCTGCCATTGGCTTCTTACTCTTGCCGGTGGAGCTCGATGGCGCGTCCTCGATGGTAGCGCAGCACTCCGAAGAGGTGCGCTTGCCGGAGTGGGCACCAGAGCACTTGCCGGGCTTGGTCTTCTTCTTCCCTCCGGGAGCTTCAGCGGCAAGTGGCTTGTGATCCGTTGCGGCTGCTGCTTCCCGGTAGATCTTGTCGGCACAGATAAGGGCATCCTTCTTGTCGCCGGGTGTCGGGGTGGACGGCGTCCCCCGCGAGCACCTATGGGGCCGGAGCCCCTTTCGTTGTCCGGTGAGGGGGGCGGAGGGAGCACGGAGAGCAGATCGAGGCGAGCACACGGGCGGTTTACCCAGGTTCGGGCCGCGATGGACGCGTAAAACCCTACTCCTACTTAGTTGTATTGAACTGGGGAGCTCGGGAGCTTGGAGAGCTAGCTACCCCGAGCGTATGGCTGTCTGGGTTCCGAATCTCCGAACCCCCTCTACGTTGCACACGGGCCTCCTCTTATAGCGCAAAGGGGTCACCGACAGGTGTCAACGTAAGAGAAAGGGGTAAAAGTGTAAAAGGGGTGGAAGTTGCAACAGTGCGGGAACAGTGGCGCTACAGTGCGGCACAGTGTTATCATACCTACTTCTGACGGTAGGGGACAAGGGCATTAAATGCCCGTCACGGTCGCCTGGACAGCACCGAGGCGGACCGTTAGGTGCGCCACCACTCGCCACGGTGGTGGCTGCATGCCACCGCATACCCCAGGCTGCGCGGTGCCCCGCCACGTGCCCTTGGGGGAAACCCCGGAGCGACGCGTGGGCGGGTGAGCTGGAGCGCAGTCCTGAGGTGGCGATTTGCCGCGGCAAGTGGCTTGCCGCGGGGGTCGTCTTCCAGTGCCTGATAGCTTGCCGGCTATCAGGCCTTGCCGGGGCGCATGGCGCGCCGTGGCGGGCTTCTCTTGTGGTGCCTGGGTTCGGCCTTCCCGACAAGCTCCTCTTGTCGGGGTCTCGATCTTCTGTCCCGTATACTTTGTTCTTGGATGGTATTACATGGGCTTAGTCGTCCCGGCAAGCTCCTCTTGCCGGGGTCTTGTCTCCTTGGCCCGGCAAGCTCCTCTTGCCGGGGGCCTTGTCTTGAATGCTTGGTCTTCTCTTGGCGCTTCCTGGGCGGGCCTCGCCGCAGGGTGCTACAACTGCCCGTGCACAAGTCTGGGGTACTAAGGTACCCCTACTTTAGTACACCGACAGGAGCCCCCGGGCCTGGGCCACACACAGTGCCGAGCGTCGTTGGGCCAGGCCCTAACAGTGCACGGGCACGCGTGGCCTTGGTCGCGCTGCTCCTTAACTCCGCATCCGTCGCACCTTCCCCAGGCGGCGCGCGCTTATCGCGGCGTCGTGGGGGCGAAACGCCCGTTCCCTCTTTAAGTGGAGGGACGTGCGGAGGCGCGGCTCGATAAATGAACGGGGGTGAGGCGCGGCTTTCGAGGCGTCCGTTCCCCATAATCACGGGATGGGGAGAGGTCGTCCCACCCGTCGCCTCGGTTCTGCGCGCCCACCGCGTGGTCCTCATGCACTCGGAGTCGCGGCGGCGGAGGCAGGGAGTCGGGCCGGCGCGGGTCGATGCAGTGGGTCGACCCCAGTCGTCTGCCCTTCCTCCGCTTCTATTGGAGGAGCGAGGCGGCCGCGTCCCCACTCCGCCCCTTTATAAGGAGCGAAAGGGGGCAACGGAAATCCGCACTCCATCTCCTTCCTCCTTCTGCTTCTGGTTTCCTTCCCCCATCCGCGATGGAGGGGGGGAACCCTGGTTCTTCTTCGGTTGCCGCGAGGGTGTCTGCTAGGCAACGCGCCCCTCCTCCCCTTGCACCCGCGGCGGCGGAGCCGGTCGTCAGGGGAAGAGGGAGAGGGCGAGGTCGCGGACGAGGTCGTGGACGGGGCCGGGGCGCTCGGGGCGGACGGGTCGGTGCGCCGTCCTCGCCTCCGCCAGCGGCTCCGTTCCTTCCCGCGGTCCATCTCGGGGACGACCCCTGTGAGTTCATTATCAGGCTGCGCCGGGCGCCTCGTCGCCGCCTCCGGCTTCCCGCTCCATTCGCGAGCGTGTTGGAGGTGGAGCAGCCTGAGACGCTAAACCTGCGCATGAGGGGCTGCGGGATCAGTGGGACGCGAGTCCACGTCGAGTCCCGAGCCCCCGGCGTGGTGTGTCTGGGCCGCGGGTGGAAGACGTTCGCCCGGATCCATAGTTTGACGGAGGGGTTCACCCTCCACTTTAAGCTGGTGGGGGAGGACCTCCTCTCCGTCAAGGCCTTCTAGGGCTCCGGCATCCGGGCCCGGTGCTGCGAAGATAGCTCCTCCGACAGCGAAGGCTCCTCCTCGAGCGAGAGTGACGAGGAGGGGAGCGACAGCGACGACGAGGGGAGCAGCCGCCGGGATGACGGGTCCGACTAGGCGTCGGTCGCAGCTCCGTGTGGCACCGGCGGCCCCATCGTCCGCGCCGGGCTCCGTGAACTCCCCGGGGTCGTCTCCTTGGGCGGCTGGCGTAGGGGGGCTGCTGAGGAGGACAGAGGGCGGACATCGAAGGCCGCGAAGTCGGAGTACGGGCCGACTTCGACAGCTGGCTGACGCTCCGGTGCCTCGTGTTCCAGATGCGCCCCAGACGCCGTCATCACCCTTGCTCTCGGTGACGACCACCGGGGTCTTCTCTTCGGCCCGGCAAGCTCCTCTTGCCGGGGGCTTGATCTCCTCGGGCGGCCGGAGTGGCGAGGCTGGGGAAGAGGAAGAGGCTAGCGGCAAGGCCGCTGCCTCATCTTCCAGCTCTGCCTCCGGCGCCTCCGTCTTCTTCAGCCTCCGGAGACCCCCGGGCGGAGCCCCCGGATCTTCTCTTGGTGCCTTCTGGCACCCATAGCTCGCCTAGGTGCCCCTTTCGCCCTCTTCGCCTACTTGCCCTACCTCCTGAGGAGAGAGACAAGAAAGGGATTACGGGCACCTTATCTCTTTTCAGCTTGTAAGCCTTCGGGCCTTAGTTGCGTTTAAGCCTTGTAATCCCTTCTTTCATGTTTTTCATTCTCTCTGAACTGTACCTGAGTGGAATGTTTTTAATGAAAAGGGGATGTTTGCCGGATCATTTGTCTCGCGGGTGGAAACCGCGGTAAGGAACGAATCCTTTACATCGTTAAGATAGACAGTTTCTCGCCCGGCAACAGGCCCAGCCGCTCCCCCGCACTGCTCGACCTTTCTCACGCCCTTGGCGGAGGCGGGGAGCAGGCGGGTTCCGGCCCCTCGCTTCCCTCCCCCTTGCTGCCGCGGCTGCTATCGAAACGGGCCCCAGGAACGCGCTCTGGGGCTTGCCGCTAAGAGAGCACGGTAGCTTTTCAGGAGGAAAGGAGGCTTTCAAATTCCACAGTCCATAAGAGAATGCATGATGAGGGATGCAAAAACTTATCTGAGGTTGCAGCCCCCGGCGACTCTGGCTCGCCGGGGCGTAGGTGTTGGCTCGTCCTTCTCCTCTTCCTTGTCCTTGAGCGGCCCGGCAAGGACATTCAATTCCTGCGAGCCAAAGGGAAAGGACGGGAAAAAGACGCGGACTCGACCTCTAAGTTAGGGGTTAGCGACAGTTAGGAACTGACAACCCTAACCAAGGACGAGACTCTGACTCAGCATGCATGCTAAAATCTAGGGCGCCAGCGCTTCTTTATCTTCGGCCAGGGGCTTCGCCTGGCTTTGTACGAGGGGTTACATGCAACATCGGCAAGGCCTGCACAAACCGGTGGTTGCCGGAGCGGATCACGGCAACCGCGCCTTATGGGCGAAACTTGCGAAGATGCTCTATGTTCCCAGGAGTTGCTCACTGGTAGGCCCTCTTCGGTCTTGAGGCGGACAGCGCCGGGCCTCGCGACTCGTCTCACCCGATAAGGGCCTTCCTGCTTCGGCGTCGACTTGTTATAATTCTTGGCCGACTGAACGTGCCTAAGAACAAGGTCGCCTAACAGGGCAACTTTATCTGATGCCAGGGGCTTTGCCTGGCTTTGTACAAGGGGTTACATGCAGCAGCGGCAAGGCCTGTACAAACCGATGGTTGCCGGAGCGGATCACGGCAACCGCGCCTTATGGGCGAAACTTGCGAAGATGCTCTATGTTCCCAGGAGTTGCTCACTGGTAGGCCCTCTTCGGTCTTGAGGCGGACAGCGCCGGGCCTCGCGACTCGTCTCACCCGATAAGGGCCTTCCTGCTTCGGCGTCGACTTGTTATAATTCTTGGCCGACTGAACGTGCCTAAGAACAAGGTCGCCTAGCAGGGCAACTTTATCTGGTGCCAGGGGCTTCGCCTGGCTTTGTACAAGGGGTTACATGCAACAGCGGCAAGGCCTGTACAAACCGATGGTTGCCGGAGCGGGTCACGGCAACCGCGCCTTATGGGTGAAACTTGCGAAGATGCTCTATGTTCCAGGAGTTGCTCACTGGTACGCCTTCTTCGGTCTCGAGGCGGACAGCGCCAGGCCTCGTGACTTGTCTCACCCGATAAGGTCCTTCCCACTTTGGCGTCAACTTGTTGGAATCCTTGGCCGACTGAGTGCGCCGAAGAACAAGGTCGCCCTCTTCGAGACTCCTGGCCTTGACCTTGCGGCTATGGTAGCGATGCAAGGCTTGCTGGTATCGAGCAGCTCGTACCGCAGCCTAGAGACGTCCTTCCTCAAGGAGCAGCGCGTCATCTTGGCGCAGCTGCTCTTGCTCGAGCTCGTCATAAGCGAGCACCCGAGGAGATCCGTATACGAGTTCCGTGGGGATAACTGCTTCCGCTCCATAGACTAGAGCAAAGGGTGTCTGTCCGGTGGCTCGACTCGGTGTCGTTCTGATTGACCAAAGAGCCGCCGGCAGCTCCTCAATCCAATTTCTTCCGCACTTGCGCAGCCTGTCGAAGGTCCTGGTCTTGAGTCCGCGCAGCACTTCAGCGTTGGCCCTTTCTGCTTGACCGTTGCTCCTGGGGTGAGCAACCGAAGCGAAACAGACCTTGGCGCCGAGATCCTGGGCGTATTGCATGAAGGCGCGACTTGTGAATTGTGTCCCGTTGTCGGTGATGATTCTGTTGGGGATTCCGAAACGGCAGACGATCGACCGGAAGAACTTGACTGCTGACTGCGCGGTCACCTTCCTCACTGGCTCCACTTCTGGCCACTTCGTGAACTTGTCGATTGCGACGTACAAGTACTCGAAGCCCCCGACGGCTCGGGGAAAAGGGCCGAGGATATCGAGCCCCCAGACCGAGAAGGGCCAGGATAAAGGGATTGTTTGGAGAGCTTGAGCTGGCTGATGAATCTGTTTTGCATGGAACTGGCACGCTTCACACTTGGTTACTAGTGCAGTTGCATCTTGGAGGGCTTCTTGCCAGAAGAACCCTTGCCGGAAGGCTTTCCCGACAAGTGCTCTTGCGCCAATGTGATGGCCGCATGTGCCTCCGTGTATCTCTGCCAACAGCTTCTGTCCGTCTTCCCTGGAGATGCACTTCAATCTGACACCGTTGAGTCTCTTTCTGTACAGCTCGTTGTCCACGAACTGGTACATACTTGACTGCCTGGTGATCTTCTCCATCTCTTCTGGGTCGTCGGGAAGTTCTCCAGTTTGCAGAAAACGGACGATCTGCTGCGCCCATGCCGGAGCCCGGGGCTCGACGGCAAGGACTAAAGGCATGAAGGCCGCTGCGGGGACCCCGGCTTCTACGGCAAGAACCTCTGGTTCCGCCGGAGCCGGTGATCCCCCGGCAAGCTTGCCGGGGCAAAGCTTGTCGGGAACCCCCGCTTCAACTGGACAGATCCTCGGATCCGCAGGAGCGGACTGTTCCTCAGCGTTCAGACTGCTGACCTGCTTGCCGGAGCAAGGCTTATCGGGGACACCTGCTTCGACTGGACGGATCCTGGCATCCGCAGGAGCGGGCTGTCCCCCGGTGTTCTGGTTGTTGATCTTGGGGACCTTGGCGGCGGTCTCAGGAAGGTTCGCCTGCAAGTAGTCGCCGGAGACCAACTTCCTTTTCTTGGACTGCCCAACTGATGGTGTAACGGATGGTTGAGTCAGCTTGAGTAAGAATGTCCCTGTTTCCACAGGTAACTTCAACGAAGCACACTTCGAGAGGCCGTCTGCTATCTCATTCTGAGCTCTCGGGACGTGCTCCATTTGCAGCCCTTCAAAGTGTTCTTCCAGCTTCCTCACTTCATCTACATAAGCTTCCATCAGAGGGCTCTGGTAGCTCTTGTTGACTTGCCGGACCACCAGTTGAGAATCTCCCCGCACAATCAGCTTTCTGATCCCAAGTTCGGCCGCAATCCTGAGGCCGGCGAGCAAGCCTTCATATTCAGCAGTATTGTTGGTTGCTTGCTCTCTTGGGAAGTGCATCTGGATAACATACTTGAGGTGCCCTCCGGTGGGCGCGATGAGTACCACGCCAGCACCGGCGCCTTGCAGCGAGAAGGCACCATCGAAGTACATTACCCACTCGCTTGTTGCTTCTTGTACGGGCGCGCTTGTTTCTTGGGCTTCTCCATCTGGCGTCGGGGTCCACTCAGCTATGAATTCTGCCAAAGCTCGGCTCTGTATGGTTGAAGTACTTTCAAATTTGAGTCCAAAGCTCGACAGCTCCAGTGCCCACTCGACGATCCTGCCTGTTGCCTCGGGATTGTGCAATATCCTCTTCAGCGGAAAGCGAGTGACTACTGTTATCTCATGCGCTTGGAAGTAATGGCGCAGCTTTCTCGAGGCCATGAGGAGGCCGAAAAGCAACTTCTGCACCCCAGAGTATCTTGATCTAGCCCCCTGCAAGAGGGAACTCACAAAATACACTGGGCGCTGCACCATCTTCTTCCGCGCTCCATCCTGTTCCTGCGCAGGGTTGTCCTTGTCGGGGCCAGAGCTTGCCGGAGCAGCCCCCCGCTTGTCGCTGGATTCGCTTGCAGGTGGTATAGACTCCTCGTCGGCCTCCCTCTCCGCCACTAACGCAGCACTAACCACCTGGTTGGTTGCCGCTAGGTATAGCAACAACTTCTCCTGTGGTCTAGGTGCGACAAGTATTGGAGTGGAGGATAGGTACCTTTTCAAATCTTGCAGCGCCGCCTCCGCTTCTGGAGTCCACTGCATGGGGCCTGCCTTCTTCAAGATTTTAAAGAAGGGCAGGGCGCGTTCTGCAGACCTTGAAATGAACCGACTGAGGGCGGCCACACAACCTGCAAGCTTTCTGACGTCCTTGACGCGCTCTGGGGCTTCGATCTGCTCGATGGCTTTGATCTTGTCGGGATTAGCTTCAATCCCCCTCTGTGACACAAAGAACCCGAGAAGCTTGCCGGAGGGGACTCCGAAAACGCACTTCTCGGGGTTCAGCTTGAGCTGTATCTTGCGCAGGTTCTGAAATGTCTCTTCCAGATCTTGGACCAGGGTTTCCTTGCTCCTGCTCTTCACCACGATGTCATCCATGTAGGCCTCCACGTTCCTATGGATCTGTGGCTCGAAAGCAGTGTGCACTACCCTTGCAAACGTTGATCCCGCATTCTTCAGTCCAAACGGCATGCGTATGAAGCAATAGGTGCCGCACGGAGTGATAAATGCGGTCTTCTCTTCATCTTCTTTGGCCATAAAGACTTGGTGGTAGCCTGAATATGCATCAAGAAAAGAGAGTAGCTCACATCCAGCAGTGGAGTCAACAATCTGGTCAATGCGCGGCAAGGGAAATGGATCCTTGGGACATGCTTTATTCACATCGGTGAAGTCTATGCACAGTCTCCACTTCCCATTGGCTTTGCGCACGACGACCGGATTGGCCAGCCACGTTGGATGGATCACACCTCTCACTAGGCCTGCTGCCTCTAGCTTCTTGATTTCTTCGCTGATGAATTCTTGGCGCTCCACGGCTTGCTTTCTCACTTTCTGCTTGACGGGTCGCGCGTGAGGACAGACAGCGAGCTTGTGCTCAATCACCCTCCTGGGAACACCGGGGATGTCGGACGGTTGCCATGCAAACACGTCGACATTCGCCCGCAGGAAGGCAACGAGCGCGCTTTCCTATTTGCTGTCAAGCGTGGCACTGATGGTGAAGGTACCGCCAGTGCCGTCCTCCTTGGCGGACACCTCCTTGGTTGCCGGAGGAGCGGTCATTCCCTTCTTGTACCTGCCGGTGGAGCTCGATGGAACGTCCTCGACGGCGGCGCAGCACTCCGAAGAGGTGCGGTTGCCGGAGTGGGCCCCAGAGCACTTACCGGACTTGGTCCTTGTCTTCTTCCCTCCGGGGGCTTCAGCGGCAAGTGTGTCCTTCTCTGCCGCGGCTGCTACATCCCGGTAGATCTTGTCGGCGCAGATAAGCGCGTCCTTTTTGTCGCCATGGACAGTGATGACGCTTATCGGCCCCGGCATCTTGAGTACGTTGTAGGCGTGGTGGGAAGCTGCCATGAACTTGGCGAGAGCGGGACGGCCGAGGATCCCATTGTATGGTAACGGGATATCAGCGACGTAGAACGTGATGCGCTCAGTCCTGAAGTTGAGCTCGCCGCCGAAGGTCACAGGCAGAGTAATCTTCCCCTTGGGCTTGCTCCTCCCCGGGATGATTCCTTGGAAAGAACCGGTCTCTTCGAGCTCGCCGTCTGGGATCCGGAGTTTCTTGATCACAGCGGAGGAGATCAAGTTCAGCCCGGCCCCGCCGTCTACCAACATTTTGGTGACCTTGAGGTTGCGGATGGTGGGTGAGACCAGCATCGGCAAGCACCCGACCGCGGTTGTGCGGTCGGGGTGATCCTCAAGATCGAAAATGATGGGCGTGCTGGACCATTTGAGGAGCCTGCGCGACTCCACGGGCGGCTCTGCTGCGTTCACCTCTCGCACCCACTGCTTAAGCTGGCGGTGGGAGGTGTGCAGAGAGGCGCCGCCGTCAACGCATAGGACCTCCGTGGCCTTCTGGAACTCCTGCTCGCTGTTATCTTCGTCTTCCACGTCTTCGTCGTCGTCTTCTTCATCCTCGTCGCGGCCCCGGGGAGGCCGATCGCCTTGCCGCTGCTTGGCCTTGCCGCGGCGTCCTCCCCGGCCGATGGGCGGCCGCTTCTTGCTTGGTTCGCCACCTCCACCCTGGGCCTTCCCCTTGTCGCGCCTCTCGTACTCAGCCTTCTGCTGCACGACGAGGTACTCGACGCTTTTGCAGTTGGAGAGATCGTGGCCCTTGGTGCGGTGGATCTTGCAGTATTGCTTGTCGGAGCCGTCCTGCTTGTCGGCTGCCGCCACGGGGGCAGGCTCCTTGCCGGAGCCGCCATCCTGCGTTTGCTTGGCGGGAGCCTCCTTGCCGGACTCCTCGACGGCAAGCACCTCTTTCCTGTTCTTCCTCCTATTATTCCGCCGCTGGCTTCTCTTCGCCGGGGCGATGTCGTCACTGTCGCTTTCTCCTGCGCCAGCATCCTCCCCGGGGAGTTTCCTCCCCTCCTCCGCGCGCGCGCACTTGTCAGCCAGGGCATATAGCTCACTGACGTCCCGGATCTTGGTCATGGCCATCTCTTCACGCATGCGGCGGTTACGCACGTTCTGGTGGAACGCGCTGATAACCGCGGCAGGGTGAACGTCGGGGATGTTGCGATGCACGCGGCTGAAGCGCTGGATGTACTTGCGCAGGGATTCTCCTTCCTTCTGGGCTAGGATGTGGAGGTCGCTATCCTGGCCATGAGGTTTGTGGCCGCCTGTGAAGGCGCCAACAAACTGATGGCAAAGATCCGCCCAGGAAGAAATGGAGCCTTCCGGCAAGTGCATAAGCCACGAACGAACGTTCGGCTTAAGCACGAGCGGGAAGTAGTTTGCCAATATCCTCTCGTCGCGCCCCCCGGCAGCTTGCACAGCGATCGTGTAGATGCTGAGAAACTCCGAGGGGTGCGTCCTGCCGTCGTACTTCTCCGGTACGTCGGGCTTGAAGTTCTTCGTGCTGGGCCACCGGACGCGCCGCAGCTCACGGGTGAACGCAGGGCAACCTGCCGCGTACGGTAAGTCACCTGGTTCACCGGGCGCGTGCGTGTCGACAGCGTTCCCAGCCCGCTGGTCTGATTGCCGCCGAGCTTCTCGGCGGCGCTCAATCCTTGTTCGAGCGTCTTCTTGCTGCCGCTCGTCGAGGACTCGGCGCTGGTCCCGGCGAGTCCGCGGGTCTGACGACGCTGTAGAGCCGTCGTCGGCGTTGCTCCAGCGGGGCGGCGTCTTCTGCTTCTGCGCCGGGGAGTGCATGGTGGTTGCACCCCCGGCGGTCTCGTCGCCGTCGGCCTTCGTCTTCTCGACCTGCCGTGGCCGTGAGGTCGCTGGCTGCTGCGGCGTGTCGTTGTTGGCGAAGGCGATCAGGCTCTGGATGGTGGCCCTCCAGCCTTCGGCCTTGTCAGCCGCTGGAGGGTAGTCAAGGAGCAGTTGCGCTCTCGCGAGCGCTTCCGCCGGAGTGGAGGGGAGCGGGGGCGAGTGGCGCGAGGAGCGGGACACGCTCGGACTCCTAACAATGTTAGAAAGAGCGGGGTCCCCCCCGGCGCCTTCGCCTTGCCCGTGTCCGGACGGGGGCCCGGGGCGTCCCGTGAACCTCCAGTTTGTCCTTGGTCCAGCAAGCGGATGCCACCTCCTGTGGCATGGCGCTGCTGGGTCGTCGTTTGTCGGGACGGACGCGACGCGTCCTTGGAGGCCGAGGCTCGTTCGTCCGCCCTGTTCTTGGATTTGGTGGCGCCGCGAGTGTTCTCGCCGGTGGCCACCCCTCCGACGGCGTCTCCCCCGCCCACCGTTGGCTCCGGTAGCGGTGGAAGAGACGCGGACGGGCCCGCGACCTCCGAAGCCTTCTTCTTCGGGGCCATGGTGTTGATGAAGCTAGCGAATTCGGAGAAGCTGACGAAGAGCGCGCTCGCGCGAACGCCGGATCTGATCCGCACAACCTCGACGCTCCCCCTACCTGGCGCGCCAAAGATGTCGGGGTGGACGGCGTCCCCCGCGAGCACCTATGGGGCCGGAGCCCCTTCCGTTGTCCGGTGAGGGGGGCGGAGGGAGCACGGAGAGCAGATCAAGGCGAGCACACGGGCGGTTTACCCAGGTTCGGGCCGCGATGGACGCGTAAAACCCTACTCCTGCTTGGTTGTATTGAACTGGGGAGCTCGGGAGCTTGGAGAGCTAGCTACCCCGAGCGTATGGCTGTCTGGGTTCCGAATCTCCGAACCCCCTCTACGTTGCACACGGGCCTCCTCTTATAGCGCAAAGGGGTCACCGACAGGTGTCAATGTAAGAGAAAGGGGTAAAAGTGTAAAAGGGGTGGAAGTTGCAACAGTGCGGGAACAGTGGCGCTACAGTGCGGCACAGTGTTATCATACCTACTTCTGACGGTAGGGGACAAGGGCATTAAATGCCCGTCACGGTCGCCTGGACAGCACCGAGGCGGACCGTTAGGTGCGCCACCGCTCGCCACGGTGGTGGCTGCATGCCACCGCATACCCCAGGCTGCGCGGTGCCCCGCCACGTGCCCTTGGGGGAAACCCCGGAGCGACGCGTGGGCGGGTGAGCTGGAGCGCAGTCCTGAGGTGGCGATTTGCCGCGGCAAGTGGCTTGCCGCGGGGGTCGTCTTCCAGTGCCTGATAGCTTGCCGGCTATCAGGCCTTGCCGGGGCGCATGGCGCGCCGTGGCGGGCTTCTCTTGTGGTGCTTGGGTTCGGCCTTCCCGACAAGCTCCTCTTGTCGGGGTCTCGATCTTCTGTCCCGTATACTTTGTTCTTGGATGGTATTACATGGGCTTAGTCGTCCCGGCAAGCTCCTCTTGCCGGGGTCTTGTCTCCTTGGCCCGGCAAGCTCCTCTTGCCGGGGGCCTTGTCTTGAATGCTTGGTCTTCTCTTGGCGCTTCCTGGGCGGGCCTCGCCGCAGGGTGCTACAACTGCCCGTGCACAAGTCTGGGGTACTAAGGTACCCCTACTTTAGTACACCGACACCGGGGACAGAGATGACGCTTATCGGGCCTGGCATCTTGAGCATGTTGTATGCGTAGTGAGAGGCCGCCATGAACTTGGCGAGCGCCGGACGGTCGAGAATTCCATTGTAGGGCAATGGAAAATCGGCAACGTCAAAGGTGATCCTCTCTGTCCTGAAGTTCAGCTCGCTGCCAAATGTCACTGGCAACGTTATCTTCCCCTTCGGCTTGCTCCTTCCCGGGTTGATTCCTTGGAACGTGCCGGTCTCTTCGAGCTCGCTGTCGGGGACTTGGAGTTTCTGGAGCACAGTGGAGGAGATCAGGTTCAAGCCGGCCCCGCCGTCGACTAGCATCTTAGTGACCTTGAGGTTGCGGACTGTTGGTGAGACCAACATCGGCAAGCACCCGATTGCGGTTGTGCGGTCAGGGTGGTCCTCAATATCGAAGATGATAGGCGTGCTGGACCATTTCAGAGGCTTGCGTGACTCGACGGGTGGTTCCGCTGCATTGACTTCCCGCGCCCACTGCTTGAGCTGGCGGCGGGAAGTATGCAGAGAAGCACCGCCGTCTACGCACAAGACCTCTGTGGCTTTCTGAAACTCCTGCTCACTGGTCTCGACATCATCCATGTCTTCGTCTTCGTCGTCGTCTTCGTCCTTGTCGCGGCCGCGGGGAGGTCTGTCTGCTTGCCGCTACTTCTCCTTGTCGCGGCGTCCTCCCTGGCCGGGGCGCTTCGTGCCGGATCCTCCGCCACCTCCCCGGGCTTTCTCCTTGTCGCGTCACTCGTACTCGGCCTTTTGCAGCTCGACGAGCCGCTCGACCTGCTTGCAGCTCTGGAGGTCATGGCCCTTGGTGCGGTGGATCTTGCAGTACTGTTTGTTGGTGCCGTCCCGCTTGTCGGCGACCGCCACAGCCTGGCAGTGGGTGCACCCGGCAACCTCCTTGCCGGAGCTACCAGCCTGGGCCTTCTTGGCGGCGCCTTCATCGCCGGACTGCTCAACAACCAGTACTTCTTGGCTCTTCTTCTTCCTGTTGCTCCGCCGCCGGTTCTTCCTTGCCGGGGCAGTATCCTCACTGTCAGATTCTCCTGCTCCAGTGTTCTCTCCGGGGAGTTTCCTTCCTTCCTCAGCACGTGCACACTTGTCGGCCAGAGCATATAGCTCGCTGACGTCTTTGATCTTGCACATCGCCATCTCCTCCCGCATCCTGCGGTTACGCATGTTCTGATGGAACTCGCTGATGACCGCGGCAGGGTGGACGTCTGGGATGTTGTAGTGTACGCGGCTGAATCTCTGGATGAACTTGCGCAAGGGTTCCCCTTCCTTCTAGACGAGCAGATGAAGGTTGCTCGCTTGGCCATGGGGTTTGTGGCCGCCTGTAAAGGCGCCAACAAACTGATGGCACAAGTCTGTCCAGGAGGTTATGGAGTTATCCGGCAAGTGCATGAGCCAGGATCTGATGTTGGATTTGAGTAGCAGCGGGAAGTAGTTGGCAAGGATCTTGTCGTCTCGCCCTCCAGCTGCCTGCACTGCAATGGTGTAGATGCTGAGAAACTCCGACGGATGTGACTTGCTGTCGTACTTCTCTGGTACGTCTGGCTTGAAATTCTTCGTGCTGGACCACTGGACTTGCCGCAACTCTCGGGTGAACGCAGGGCAGCCTACCGCGTACGGCAGGTCGCCTGGTCCCCCCGGCGCATGCATGTCGACAGAGGGCACAGCGCGCTGGTCTGATTGACGCCGCGCTTCTCTTCAACGCTCGATGCGAGTACGAGCGTCCTCTTGCTCTCGTTCGTGAAGAACTTGGCGTTGATCGCGACGAGTTCGCGGATTTGACGACGCGGTGGAGTCGTTGTCGTGATGGCTCTGGCGAGTCGGCGATCTTGGCCTTTGGGGTGGGGAATGCACGGTGGTCGCACCCCCACCGGTCTTGGCGCCATCGGTTCTCGCCTGGCCGGCCTACCGCGGCTGCGACGCACTGTGCTGCCGCGGGGTGTCGCCGTTAGCGAAGCCGATGAGACTCTGCATCGTGGCCCTTCAGTCGTCGAGCTTGTCCGCCGTTGGAGGGTAGGCTAGGAGCAGTTGAGCTCGTGCTAGAGCTTCTGCTGGAGTGGCGGGCAGCGGTGGCAAACGGCGCGTGGAGCGGGATGTGCTCGAACTTCTATCTACGTTAGAAGGAGCAGCACCCAGTCCAGGCAGTCGCGCCACGCTCGCGCCAGCACGTTGGTGTGTATGCTGACCTTGAGCACCCCGGGATCCGCCAGCTTGATCTGGGTCCAGCGAGCGTATCGTACCGTGAGTGCCAAGACGCTGCTGGTCCCGTGCCTCCTGAGAGGGGCGTGGTGCATGTTCGGACGCCGTGGCACCATGAGCTGGCTCGGCGACGCCCGTTCCGCCGCCGGTGCCGTCCCCACCACCCGTTTGCTCCAGGGGCGGTGGGTTCGACGCGGACGGACCAGCCACCTCCGGAGCCTTCTTCTTCGGTGGCATGTCGATGAAGATGATGGAGATCTAGCCTGTGTAGACGCCGGATCAGGTTCCCACAACCTCGACGCCCCCTACCTGGCGCGCCAAAGATGTCGGGGGAAATCTGCCTCCACGAACACCTATGGGGACCGAGCCCCTTTCTGGTTCGGCGGGGGGCGGAGGTCGCGCGAAGAGCGGATCGAGGCGAAGCACACAAGGGGTTTACCCAGCTTCGGGCCGCACGGATGCGTAAAACCCTACTGCTGCTTTGTGGTTTGTATTGTGTTCTTGTTCGGGAGCGCTGAGTGCTACAGTACACTCAGGCAACTAGTCAGACCGAGCGTGAGTGGTCTCCTTCCTCCTCCTCCGCCCTTCTACGTTGCGCATGGGGCCTCCTTTTATATGCGCAAGGGGTTACCCACAGGTGGCAACGTAGGCGGGGGTAAAACTGGAAAACGTTGTGTTGGTACAGTTGTTTGCACAGTGCTATCATACCTAACTCTGACGGTAGGGGACAAGGGCATTAAATGCCCGTCTAGGTCACCCAAACAGTGCAGAAAAGGGACCGTTAGGGGCGCCACCGTTTGCCACGACGGCTATCCTGTCAGCGTTGCTTCGCCACCGCATGCTCCTGGCTGCGCAGCCTCTCGCCACGTACGCCTGGAATGGCCCCAGAGCGACGCGTGGGTGGATGAGCTGGAACGCAGGCGCGGGGTGGTGACTTGCTGTGGTTAATGCCTTGTCGCGCCCGGGAGCTTGTCGCTCACCGGTCCTTGCCGGGACGCGTGGCGCGTTGCAGCAAGTCTCTTGTCGTGCGCCGGGGCCTTGGGCTTCGAGCGGCCGTCCCGGCAAGCTCCTCTTGCCGGGGCCTTGCTCTCTTCGGGTGGCCTTCCCGGCAAGCTCCTCCTGCCGGGGCCTTGGTTCAAATACTTTGTTCTTGGATGGCCCAAAAAGGGACCATGGAGAGTTTTGGCGATCGCCTAGCAAGCCTTGCCGCGGGGTGCTACGACTGCCCGTGAACAAGTTCGGGGTACTAAGGTACCCCTACTTTAGTACACCGACATGCCTCCCCCCTTTTTTTCCTCACATGGGGCAATGCTCTAATAATGAAGATCATCACACTTTTATTTACTTACAACTCAAGAATTACAACTCAATACTTAGAAAAAAATATGACCCTATATGAATGCCTCCGGCGGTGTACCGGGATGTGCAATGATTCAAGAGTGACATGTATGAAAGAATTGTGAATGGTTCCTTTTCCACAAATATGACGTCAACTACATGATCATGCAAAGCAATATGATAATGATGGTACATGTCATAATAAACGGAACGATGGAAAGTTGCATGGCAATATATCTCGGAATGGCTATGGAATTGCCATAATATGTAGGTATGGTGGCTGTTTTGAGGAAGGTATATGGTGGGTGTATGGTACCGGAGAAAGTTGCGTGGTACTGGAGAGGCTAGCAATAGTGGAAGGGTGAGAGTGCGTATAATCCATTGAGTCAACATTAGTCATAAAGAACTCACATACTTATTGCAAAAATCTATTAGTTATCGAAGAGAAGTACTACATGCATGCTCCTAGGGGGATAGATTGGTAGGAAAATACCATCGCTCATCCCCGACCGCCACTCATAAGGAAGACAATAAAAAAACACTTCATGCTCCAACTTCGTTACATAACAGTTCACCATACGTGCATGCTACGGGAATCACAAACCTTAACACAAGTATTTCTCCAATCCACAATTAATCACTAGCATGACTCTAATATCACCATCTTTATATCTCAAAACAATCATAAGGAATCGAACTTCTCATAGTATTCAATGCACTTTATATGAAAGTTTTTATTATATCCCTGTTGGATGCCTATCATATTTAGGACTAAATTTATAACCAAAGCAAATTACCATGTTGTTTAAAGACTCTCAAAATAATATAAGTGAAGCATGAGAGTTCAAAATTTTCTATAAAATAAATCCACCGCCGTGCTCTAAAAAGGTATAAGTGAAGCACTAGAGCAAAATTGTCTAGCTCAAAATATATAAGTGAAGCACATAGAGTATTCTAATAAATTACGATTCATGCGTGTCCCTCTCAAAAGGTGTGTATAGCAAGGATGATTGTGGCAAACTAAAAATAAAAGACACATATCATACAAGACGCTCCAAGCAAAACATATATCATGTGGTGAATAAAATATAGCCTCAAGTAAAGTTACCGATAGCCGAAGACGAAAGAGGGGATGCCTTCCGGGGCATCCCCAAGCTTAGGCTCTTGGTTGTCCTTGAATATTACCTTGGGGTGCCTTGGTCATCTCCAAGCTTAGGCTCTTGCCACTCCTTATTCCATAGTCCATCAAATACTTCCCCAAAACTTGAAAACTTCACAACACAAAACTCAACAGAAAATCTCATAAGCTCCGCTAGTATAAGAAAATAAATCACCAATTTTGGTACTGTTGTGAACTCATTATTTATTTATATTGGTGTAATATCTACTGTATTCCAAATTTTCCATGGTTCATACCCCCAGATACTACCCATAGATTCATCAAAATAAGCAAACAACACATAGAAAACAGAATCTATCAAAAACAAAACAGTCTGTAGTAATCTGTAACTCCAAAAATTCTGAAAATTAGGACAACCTAAGAAATTTGTTTATTAATATTTTGCAAAAAGAATCGGTATTTTATCATGCTTCAGTTAAAAATGAGAATTGTTTTCCTGAGCGCAAAAGTTTCTGTTTTTCAGCAAGATCAAATCAACTATCACCGTAAGCCATCCCAAAGGTCTTACTTGGCACAAAAACTAACTATAACACAAAACCACATCTAACCAGAGGCTAGATGAATTATTTATAGAAAAACAGGAACAAAAAGCAAAGAAAAAAAGTAAAATTGGGTTTCCTCCCAATAGGTGCTATTGTTTAACGCCCTTAATTAGCTAGGCATAAAAACACAAATAGATCTAGGTATAATCATAGTAATGATAAGGCAAATCGCGAAAACTCATCTCATACTCCCTTCGTTCAGTAGCTAGTTTTCTTTGTGGTAAGCAAAAGTAATCAAAAGGGCTAAATTTAATGGGATAAGGATCCCCAAGATCAAGCTTGGGAGGAATCGGCTCCTCCTTCGGCCCCTCATATTGCATGACCAACTCATCATTGTAAGCGTTCTTTTGGTAAAAACTCATGAGCTTGTGTCCAAGAGAGAAACCCAATCCGTTGTTTTATATAGAAAAATTATCATTAAGATCAGAAATCTTATCAACTAAAACATCGGTAGGGACCCTCTTTCTTAATTTTTCATTATAAGCAACATGATCTAGAGATCGTAAACGCATTATTTCCTCTTGATTAAAGAGAATTCCCTCTATGGGAGGATGACCGCCATCTACTTTATAATGCGCAAAAATTTCACTAGCTTCTTTCATAATAAATCTCAACTCATGGGCTAGAAATATAGTGGCAGCACGCTTAACACAAGAATGCTCAATATTAGAAAACTCTAGGAAAATCCTTTGTATGGATGGATGCATATGAACAAATTGTCTTTGAAGTTCAACCACAAGAAAATATATAGCATCCGCAATACCACTAGTTTTATGGAGAACAGATCCACCTAACGTGGGTAGCGCACCGACACAAGTAAAGAAATCTTGAATAACCCCTTTTCCAATAATATTGCGCTACCTATGCGAAGTTTTTTAGTGTGCAAGATAGTAGATTCTTCATGAGGATTATTATTAGCAAAAGCATCAAAGTTTCCCCGATCGTTACTACTATCCTTTTCAGCGATAACCTCCCCAATTTTAGACATGGTGGCAACAAACCAATCTAGCAGACGAGCAAACCGAAAGCGAACGAAGAAGATGAACGGAAGAGGGGCGAAGAAAAGGCAAATCTTTTTGAAAATCGTTTTAGAAGTGGGGGAGACGAAAATGAGAGGCAAATGGCAAATAATGGTATTGAGAATCAAAGAGAGAGAAGAAGCCATCTATCTACTAGCTATGCACTCGTAGGTCTGTGGTAAACTACTTACGCTTCATCCGAAGGGCAATAGAGTTGATGTAGAAGCCCTCCATGATCGAATCCCCCTTCGGCAGGATGTCGGAAAATCCCCCTAGATGGGATCTCACGGATACAGAAGGTTACGGCGGTGGAAAAGTGTTTTCGTGGATACTTCTGGTGGTTTGGGAATATATGTGAAAATATAGGCGAAGGAATTAGGTCAGGGGAGTCATGAGGGGCCCACAAGGCAGGGGCGCACTCCCTACCCCCTGGGCGCGCCGTCCCCCTTGTGGCCGCCTCTAGGCTCCTCCGACTTGATCTCCAAGTCTGTGGGGTGTCTTCTGGTCCAATAAAAATCATCACAAAGGTTTTATTTCGTTTGGTATTCCTTTTCTGCGAAACACAAAAACAAGGAAAAAACATAAACTAGCACTGGGCTGTAGGTTAATAGGTTAGTCCCAGAAATAATATAAAATAGCATATTAATGCATATAAAACATCCAAAATAGATAATATAATAGCATGGAACAATAAAAAATTATAGATACGTTGGAGACGTATCACAACACCAAGAGTAGCTAATTATTCAAAATATAAACCACTAAAGCAAAAACTAATTGGACCAATGGAGGAGTCACATACCAAGTAGCAATCCCCCGAAATAGTTTCGGAAACGGAGATTCGAGCAAAGAGATCGAAATCCATGGGTTTGAGAGCAAGAACACGGGAGAGAGAGAGCAATGGTGAATTTTTTCTGCAGGTAGGTAATGACAAGGGCTACAGAAATAAGTGAGGGGGGGGCACGTGGGGACGACAACCCACCAGGGTGCGCCTGGGGGTGCTGACGGCCTAGGTGGGTTGTGCCCACCCGGTGCACCCCACTCTGATGTTATTTGCATCAAAAATTCTTAAATATTCATAAAAAATCATATTAAATTTTCAGGGCATTCTGAGAACTTTTATTTCTGGATCATTGTTTTATTGCACGGGAAATTCAGAAAACATACAAGACAATGCATTTTATTTTATTTAACAGAAAACAAAAGGTAAGGACATGAGGTAGTGGCAACTAAATTCATCAACTTCATACTTCTAAAAAATGATCCATTAATAAAGTTGATCAAGTCTTATTAATAACCACTTTCGATTAGCGTGAAACCGAAGAACTTTCGTAAAACATTAAGTTACCTCAATGTGAATATGCATGTCCCCAATAATAAGCATTTCATATTTCTTTTTGGCAGTGGGTAGTGGTAGTGAAAACTTCCAATAGTGAGTGTCGGAAATTTTTCAATAACATTAATACCATTCACTTGGAATTGTTTCTTCGAAAAATGCACCATATGCTCATTGCCATTGATATGAAAAGTGACCTTTCTTTTATTGCAATCAATAACAGCCCCTCCAGTGTTCAAGAAGGGTCTTGATGTCTACCACACAACTTTATTCTTGTAGACACGTGTTGGGCCTCCAAGCGCAGAGTTTTGTAAGACAGTAGCACTTTTCCCTCAAGTGGATGACCTAAGGTTTATCAATCCATGAGAGGTGTAGGATGAAGATGGTCTCTCTCAAATGACCCTGCAACCAAATACAAGAAATCTCTTGTGTCCCCAACACACCCAATACAATGGAAAATTGTATACACTAGTTCGGCGAAGCGATGGTGGTAAAAGTGTAATTTGGATGGTAGAAATATATTTTTATAATCTGAATAAATAAAAACATCAAGGTAGCAAATAGTAAATGGGCATAAAAACGGTATTGCAATGCTTGAAAATGAGGCCTAGGGTCCGTACTTTTGCTAGTGCAACCTCTCAACATTGCTAATATAATTGGATCATATAACCATCCCTCAACGTGCAACGAAGAATCACTCCAAGGTTCCTATCTAGCGGAGAACATAAGAATAAATTGTTGGGAAAACTTTGTTTTTGCCACTCTAGCTTTTGCCCATTTTGTTTATGCCACTCTAGAATTAGACATATCACTTTTGCCACTCTTAGCTTCTGATAATACATTACAAATGCCATTTCGTGGCAAAAGCAATAATTTTTCATGTCACTTTTGCCACTTTAGATTTTGACAATGTATCATAATTGCCACTCTAAAATTATTGCTTTTGCCATGGAATGGCAATTGTAATGTATTGTCGAAAACTAAGAGTGGAAAAAGTGAAATGTCAAATTCTAGAGTGGCAAAAGCAAAGTGGTCAAAATCTAGAGTGGCAAAAACAAAGTTTTCCCTAAATTGTTTGTAGGGTACGAAACCACCTCAAAGCTATTCTTTCCGTTCGATCTATTCAAGAGTTTGTACTAAAATAACACAAAGCTATTCTTTCTGTTCGATCTATCCTAGAGTTCGTACTAAAATAAGACCAAAGCAAATTAATATTCATAATACTCAATTCAACACAAAGAACTTCAAAGAGTGCCCCAAGATTTCTACCGGAGAAACAAAGACAAGAACTTGCATCAACCCCTATGCATAGATTACCCCAATTTCATCTCGAGAATCCGCGAGTTGAGTGCCAAAACATATATCAAGTGAATCAATATGATACCCCATTGTCACCATGAGCATTCAATTGCAAGACATATATCAAGTGTTCTCAAATCCATAAAAGTATTCAATCTGATAACAACGAAATCTCAACGGGAAAAACTCAATTCATCACAACAAGATAGAGAGGGGAAAACACCATATGATCCGACTATATTAACAAAGCCTGTGATACATCAAGATCATGACATCTCAAGAACACGAGAGAGAGAGAGAGAGGGATATTAAACACATAGCTACTTGTACAAACCCTCAGCCCCGAGGGTGGACTACTCCCTCCTCATTGTGGTGGCTGCCGAGATGATGAAGATGGCCACCGGAGATGAGTCCCCCCTCCGGCAGGGTGCTGGAAAGGGTCTAGATTGGTTTTCGGTGGCTATAGAGCCTTGCGGTGGCGGAACTTATGATCTAGGTTAACCCTGAGGGTTTCTGGAATTTTTGGGAATTTATAGGGTAAAGAGGGGGTGCGGGAGGCCAGCGAGGTGGGCACAACCCACCTGGGCGCACCTGGGCCCCCAGGCGACCCTGGTGGGGTGTGCTCCCCTCGGGGCACCCCCTAGGTGCTGCTCTGGCCCATTGGTGGTCTTCTGGTCGATAAAAAAATCCACAAAAAGTTTCGCGGTGTTTGGACTCCATTTGATATTGATTTCCTGCGATGTAAAAAACAAGCAAAAAAATAGCAACTGGCACTAGGCACTGGGTCAATAGGTTAGTCCCAAAAATGATATATAGTTTCTATAAAATGATTATAATACATCCAAGAATGATAATAAAACAACATGAATACTTCATAAATTATAGATACGTTGGAGAAGTATCAGGTCTACCAAGGATAATCAACATGTTGTCATCCTCGGGCATCTCAAGTATAACAAAGTCAGTTGCGATAGTAACATTTGCAACAACAACAATGGGCACGTCCTCACAAATACCGATAGGTATGGCAGTTGATTTGTCAGCCATTTGCAAAGATATTTTAGCAGGTGTGAGTTTATTCAAATCAAGCCTTTTATATAAAGATAAAGGCATAATACTAACACCAGCTCCTAAATCTCACAAAGCAGTTTTAACATGATTTCATTTGATGGAGCAAGGTATAGGTTGTATTCCTGGATCTCCAAGTTTTTTAGGTACTCCATCCTTAAAAGAATAATTAGCAAGCATGGTGGAGACTTCAGCTTCAGGTATCTTTCTTTTATTAGAGATGATGTCTTTCATATATTTTGCATAAGGAGCCATCTTTAAGATATCAGTCAAGCGACTGCGCAAAAAGACATGCCTAAGCATTTCAGCAAAGCGTTCGAATTCTTCATCATCTTTTTTCTTCGTTGATTTAGGTGGAAAGGGCATGGGTTTTTGGACCCATGGTTCTCTTTCCCTTCCATATTTTCTTGACACAAAGTCTCTTTTATCATATCTTTTATTTTTAGGTGGTGGGCTATCAAGATCAACAGCTGGTTCTATCTCAACATCATTATCCCGTTCTTTATCATCATTTGGTTGAGTGTCTTCATGAACATCCTCATTATCCTTTTCATTATCACTAGGTGAATGTTCATTACCAGATTGAGTTTCAGCGTCAAAGATAGAAACATCATTATCAGCTTCAGGAGGTTTTTCTATTTCGGGTTCACTAGAGGTATGCAAAGTCCTATCATTTCCCTTTTTCTTTTTGGAGGGACTAGGTGCATCAGTGTTAACTCTTTGAAAGTCTTGTTCCATTTTTTTAGGGTGTCCCTCAGGATAAAGTGGTTCCTGAGTCATTCTGCCTCCTCTAGTTACTACTCTAATAGCATGATCATTGATATTATTATTCATTTCATCGAGCAACTCTCTTTGAGATTTAGCAACTTGTTCTAATTGATTTTGAACCATAGAAGCATGTTTTCCTACACCTCTAACATCATTCTAAATAACAAGTCACTCAAAAGAGCAATCATATCAGAGTTGTATTTCAATTGTTTCATAACATTTTCATTAAAGTGATCTTGCTTTCTAATATAATTATCAAACTCATAAAGGCATTGACTAGGATGCAAATTATAAGGATTTTAATTGTCATTGAATTTCATTAGAGAGTTTACCTCTGCCACCTTGGGTGGTGATGTGTCAAGCCCATGTATTTCGAGCTAGTTTGGTTGGAGTCCCGCCTCCAGGCCTGGGAAAATACGATGCCTGGCCTCGGCCTTGAGAATTGGAAAAATGTGCCTGGCCAGGCTTGCCTGTGTAGGATGCGTTTGGCTGGTGTCCTGGGCTTCCCCGCAATCATTTCCTTTTGTCAGTCTGTAAAAAAAGTACTGCCCGTGACTTCATCCATCAACAATGAACAAAAAATACAGATAACATCCCCAGGCTAGCACCAGGCTACCTCTTCTGTATGCCTGGGTCAGGCTAACTAGTTACCTGGCTATCTAGCCAGGCTAATTACTTTCCAGGCTACTACATGTGAGGCTACTTCAGGCTTTTCCAGGCAGCAACCAAACGAATCTCAGGCAACTTCCAGGGATGTTCTAGGCTAGGCTAAAAATAACGAGGACGCAAACCAAACTAGCCCTTCTTCAATAGGAGGTAAATTTTTGACATCCTCAACTTTAATACCTTTTTACTTCATACATTTCTTTGCCTCTTGCATATCTTTGAGACTGAGATATAAGATACCCCTCTTCTTCAGAGTTGGTTTATGCGGTGGTTCAGGAAGAGTCCAATCATCATAAATTTTCAATATGTTATTCAATAATTCTTTAGCTTGTTCAACAGTTCGTTCCCTAAAAACACAACCAGCACAACTATCTAAAAAGTCCCTAGAAGTATCGGTTAGTCCATTATAGAAGATATCAAGTATTTCATTTTTCTTGAGCGGATGATCAGGCGAAGCATTAAGCAATTGGAGAATCCTCCCCCAAGCTTATGGGAGACTGTCTTCTTCAATTTGCGCAAAGTTAAATATTTCCTGTAAGGCAGCTTGTTTCTTATGAGCAGGAAAATATTTTTCAGAGAAGTAATAAATCATATCCTAGGGGCTATGCACACAACCAGGAGCAAGAGTATTGTACCATATCTTAGCATCACCCTTTAATGAGAACAGAAATAACTTGAGAATATAATAGTAGCGAATCTTCTCATCAAGAGCAAATAGGGTGGCTATATCATTTAGTTTAGTGAGATGTGCCACAACAGTTTCAGTTTCATTACCATGGAAAGGATCAGATTCAACCAAAGTGAATAACTCTGGGTTGACAGAGAATTCATAATCCTTATCATCAACAAAGATAGTCGAAGTAGCAAACTTAGGATCATATTTCATTCTAGCATTCAAGGATTTCTCTTTCAGCTTGCATAATAATTTCTTGAGATCATCTCTATCATTGCAAGAAAGAAAGTCTCTAGTTGGCTCCTCATCCATAACATAACCTTCCGGTATCTTAGGCAATTCATATCTAGGAGGATTAGATCTAATAGGTGTTTTAAGATTTTCAGTTTCAAGCATTTCATCGGTTTCAATGATCTCATCAGTTTCAGCAATTTCATTCTGTTTGGCTCTAGCAATTTATTCATCAAGAAAATCACCTAGTGGCACACCATCATCAAGCAAGGTACTAGCATCATCATAAGCATTATCCATAGCATAAGTAGCATCATCAATAACTTGCGACATATCGAAATTAATAGCATGTGGTGTTGTTGCAAGTTTACTCAAAATAGAAGGTGAATCAAGTGCAGAGCTAGATGGCAGTTCCTTACCTCCCCTCGTCTTAGAGGGAAATATCATAGTCTTGGTATCCTTCAAATTCTTCATAGTGATAAATAGATAATAATCCCAAGTGACTCAACAAATATAGCTATGTTCCCCGGCAATGGCGCCAGAAAAAGGTCTTGATAACCCACAAGTATAGGGGATCACAACAGTTGAGGGTAGAGTATTCAACCCAAATTTATTGATTCGACACAAGGGGAGCCAAAGAATATTTGCAAGTATTAACAGCTGAGTTGTCAATTCAATCACACCTGGAGATTTATTATCTGCAGTAATATGATTAGTATAAAAGTAATATGATAGTTTTGATAGTAGTAGCAATAGCAATAGTAACGGTAACAATGATAGCAATGATTTTGTAGCAAGTATAACGGTAACAGCAGCAATAGTAACTTAGCAAAAACAATATAGAGAAATTCGTAGGCATTGGATCGGTGAATTCATTGGATGATATTCATCATATAACAGTCATAACCTAGGGCGATACGACACTACCTCCAATTCATAAATACAATGTAGGCATGTATTCCGTAAATTGGCATATGTGCTTATGGAAAGAACTTGCATGACATCTTTTGTCCTACCCTCCTGTGGCAGCAGGGTCCATGTAGAAACTAAGGGATATTAAGGCCTCCTTTTAATAGAGAACCGGAACAAGGCATTAGCACATAGTGAATACATGAACTCCTCAAACTACGGTCATCACCGGAAAGTATTCCGACTACTGTCACTATAGGGTTTACGGATCATAACACGTAATAGGTGACTATAACTTGCAAGATCAGATCTAGAACATAGATATAATGGTGATAACATAAATGGTTCAAATCTGAAATCATGGCACCCGGTGAAGGAAATATGCCCTAGAGGCAATAATAAAGTTGTTATTTATATTTCCTTATATCATGATAAATGTTTATTATTCATGCTAGAATTGTATTAACCGGAAACTTGATACATGTGTGAATACATAGACAAAACAAAGTGTCCCTAGTATGCCTCTACTAGACTAGCTCGTTAATCAAAGATGGTTAAGTTTCCTGACCATAGACATGTGTTGTCATTTGATGAACGGGATCACATCATTAGAGAATGATGTGATGGACAAGACCCATCCGTTAGCTTAGCATAATGATCATATAGTTTTATTGCTAATGCTTTCATCATGACTTATGCATGTTCCTCTGACTATGAGATTATGAAACTCCCGAATACCGGAAGAGCACCTTGTGTTCTATCAAATGTCACAACGTAACTGGGTGATTATAAAGATGCTCTACAAGTGTCTCCAATGGTGTTTGTTGAGTTGGCATAGATCGAGATTAAGATTTGTCACTCTGTGTATCGGAGAGGTATCTCTAGGCCCACTCGGTAATGATCATCACTATAAGCCTTGAAAGCAATGTGACTAATGAGTTAGTTACGGGATGATGCATTATGGAACGAGTAAAGAGACTTTCCGGTAACGAGATTGAACTAGGTATGATGATACCGACGATCGAATCTCGGGCAAGTAACACACCGATGACAAAGGGAACAACATATGTTGTTATGCGGTTTGACCGATAAAGATCTTCATAGAATATGTAGGAGTCAATATGAGCATCCAGGTACCGCTATTGATTATTGACCGGAGATGTGTCTCGGTCATGTCTACATAGTTCTCGAACCCGTAGGGTCCGCACGCTTAGCGTTCGATGACGATTTGTATTATATGAGTTATGTGATTTGGTGACCGAATGTTGTTCAGAGTCGCGAATGAGATCACGAACATGACGAGGAGCCTCGAAATGGTCGAGAGGTAAAGGTTCATATATAGGACGATAGTATTCGGACACCGGAAGTGTTCTGGGGGTACCGGGTACATATCGGGTCACCGAAGGGGTTCCGGGCACCACCCTGGCAAAGTTATGGGCCTTATTGGGCCAAGGGCGGGACAGACCAACCCCTAGTGGGCTGGTGCGCCCCATATATGCCAAATAGGAGGAGAAGGAAGGAGGGGAAGAGAGAAAGGAAAGAGATGGATTCGTCCTCCCCTTCCCTTCTCTCCCCCCTATCTTTCCTTCCCCCTCCAACACTTTTGGAAGGGGGGAGGCTGAATTAGACAAGGCCCCAAGTAGGATTCCTCCTACTTGGGCGCGCCCTTGCTGCTCCCCTCCCCCTTACACCTATATATATGTGGGGTGGGGGCGCCTAGAACACACACTAAACATTGTTAGCCGTGTGCGGCGCCCCCCCCTCCACAGTTTACGCCTCCAGTCATATTTACGTAGTGCTTAGGCGAAGCCCTGCGCGGATTACTTCACCATCATCGTCACCATGCCGTCGTGCTGATAGAACTCTCCCTTGACACTTTGCTGGATCAAGAGTTCAAGGGACGTCATTGAGCTGAACGTGTGCAGAACTCGGGGGTGCCGTACATTCGGTGCTTGGATCGGTCGGATTGTGAAGACGTTCGACTACATCAACCGTGTTACTAAACGCTTCCGCTTTCGGTCTACGAGGGTACGTGGACACACTCTCCCCGCTCGTTGTTATGCTTCTCCTAGATAGATCTTGCATGACCGTAGGCAATTTTTTTGAAATACTACATTCCCCAACAATGGCATCCGAGTCAGGTCTATGCGTAGATGTTATATGCACGAGTAGAACATAAAAAGTTGTGGGCGATAATAATCATACTGGTTACCAGCATGTCATACTTTGATTTGGCGGTATTGTTGGATGAAGCGGCCCAGACCGACATTACATGATCGCGTTCATGAGACTGGTTCTACCGCCGTGCTTCGCGCACAGGTGGCTAGTGGGTGTCTGTTTCTCTCACTTTAGTTGAATCGAGTTTGACTATGCTCGGTCCTTGTTGAAGGTTAAAACAGCAAACTTGCCGAAAAATTGTTGTGGTTTTGATGCGTAGGTAAGAACGGTTCTTGCTAAGCCCGTAGCAGCCACGTAAAACTTGCAACAACAAAGTAGAGGACGTCTAACTTGTTTTTGCAGGGCATGTTGTGATGTGATATGGTCAAGACATGATTATATAAATTGTTGTATGAAATGATCATGTTTTGTAACACAGTTATCGGCAATTGGCAGGAGCCATATGATTGTCGCTTTATTGTATGAAATGCAATCGCCAGGTAATTGCTTTACTTTATCACTAAGCGGTAGCGATAGTCATAGAAGCAATAGTTGGCGAGACGACAACGATGCTTCGATGGAGATCAAGGTGTCAAGCCGGTGACGATGGTGATCATGACGGTGCTTTGGAGATGGAGATCAAAGGCACAAGATGATGATGTCTATATCATATCACTTATATTGATTGCATGTGATGTTTATCCTTTATGCATCTTATTTTCCTTAGTACGGCGGTAGCATTATAAGATGATCTCTCACTAAATTTCAAGGTACAAGTGTTCTCCCTGAGTATGCATCGTTGCTACAGTTCATCGTGTCGAGACACCACGTGATGATCGGGTGTGATAAGCTCTACGTTCACATACAACGGGTGCAAGCCAGTTTTGCACATGCAGAATACTCGGGTTAAACTTGACAAGCCTAGCATATGCAGATATGGCCTCGGAACACTGAGGCCGAAAGGTCGAGCGTGAATCATATAGTAGATATGATCAACATAGTGATGTTCGCCATTGAAAACTACTCCATCTCACGTGATGATCGGACATGGTTTAGTTGATATGGATCATGTGATCACTTAGATGACTGTCGTGGTATTCTCACGCGCGCGCGGGGAGGGGGGTTGCGAGGCGATAGATGCCACAGGGTGGCTTGAGTGTGAGGGCAAGACTGCTGCCGGAATATCCGGGGACGGGTATACGAGTATCACGTGCTAGTTTACCTAGATTCGGGGCTCTCCGGAGAGATAATACCCTACTCCTGCATGTGTGGATATATAAGTGGGTTGTACATCATGCAGTACAAAGTGCTCCTGGAGCTGTATCTGAGATCAGTGCCAAAGGCATCTAATCTCGTATATATGCGGGTGGCCGGATGAGCAGGCAAGCTCTAGTGGCCGATCGGATCTGTGCATGTGAGCATGTGTGCATGTGAGGATGGGCTCTCCATGCGTGAGAGCATGAGGGTGGATGGATGGATATGTGCTAGCTTATATAGGATGAGCTACCTTAGGATGTAAGCTAGGTAGGCATGGTAGTTAGCTCCCTAGTGGCATGGTGGGGGTGTCATGCTTGTCTCCTGGGTCACTTTCATAAAATAGTGACCAGGGACAAGTGACACTGTATATGATGGATTGAGGTGACGCGTGCACAGTGCCAGGTACGGCCGTCTCGTCGGTGTCGGCGGTTAACTTTGGGCAGCCGGCTGGTTGGCACAGTCGGCAGCCGGCTGGCTGGGGCAGCCGAACGGGGAGCAGGCCGGGTGGCGAGTCGGCCCGGGCAGTCGGACAGGGGGCCGCCTGGGCCGCCTGAGCAGTCGGACTGAGGGTCTTTGCTAGCCCCGATGTCTTGAAATATTGTCTTGTCGTCTTTGGGGTACCCGTGGTCAATTACCCCGACTGTTGGGGATATTGCTATCTGGGGTAAACCGGCTTGCAGGGCCCGGGTTACCTCCGTCAATAGACCCGAGATGTTAAAGCCCAAGGAGAAATAGAAGGGCCCAAGGCCTATAATCGGTTTAGAGGTTTATGGCGTAAACCGGCCTGGGGTAAACTTGTATTGTAAGTTAGGAATAGAGAGACCAACCCGGGCACGTTTATAAGCCGGAGGTCGGGACTTTGCAGACCGACGGGCGTCACCCGTGTATATAAGGGGACGACCCGACGGCGGTTTAAAGGGAGAAAGAAGAACTCGAGGTTTAGGCGAAGCTTATCGCTCCCTAAGCCCTCGAAACCCATCAATCCCATCACAACTAGACGTAGGCTTTTACCTTCATCGAAGGGGCCGAACTAGTATAAACACTGTGTCCTTGTGTCCACTTTTAACCCCTTCAAGCTAACCCGTTGCGATGGCTCCACGACTAAGTCCTCCCACTAGGACATCTGTCGTGACAAATCCACGACAGTTGGCGCCCACCGTGGGGCTATCGCGAGATGGTTACAGGTTTTTGGAGGGCCGCTTTGAAGGACTCGAGGGTTACGCTGTGGGACGGATGACCAAGAGCCGCCGCGGAAAACTCTACATCGACAGCACAGGCTGGGGCCCCGACGCCGGCTCGATCGAGTACGGGTACCGGGTCCCCTTTGGCGGCATCCATGTTTTCATCGGCAAGATCGGAGAACCGGGCCCCGAGTTAGGCGTCTGCGCCGACCTCGTCGAGACAGCTCAGTGCACGAGATCGACCCTGGCTAAACCGACCAGGAAGCACGCCTTCGTGGGAGTCATCCATGGAGGAAGCTACGAGGAAGGATCTGAATCTGGTGACGAAACCGCCATCTACTCCGGCGATGAAACGTCGACCGGGGAGACCGAATCTCTTTACCAGCTACAAGATGATCGGATTGGGGGCGGCTCCGATGGCAACAGTATTCCGGACCCCTCTGATCTGCCCTATCGGGTTGGGATCTTCATGGCTGGAACACAGGCGGCGCCACGATCATCAACTGCAGCAGCAGCGATCTCCGGATCGGCACCAGCAACGGCTGCGCGGGCGGGAGGCCCTACGGGTTCACCAGCCCAAGTTTTGTCAGACCTGTTTGACGCACTGGCAGCGCTCATGGCGGAAGCCAACCCGGTGGATCAGGAGGTTCATAATGCTGAGATTGCCAAAGTGAGAGAGCAGATCACTCAAGCTAAAGCGGAGCTGGCAGCAGAAGAGATCAGGATGACGGCGGAGCGCGCCGCTTTGGATGCACAGGCTTACAGGCTCATGATGGACCAGAATGCGTCTCAGGAAGTCCTGAAGAGGAAATCCCGATCTCGATTGCCTGCAGCCCTCGACGCCCGAAATCTCTTCAACACCCCGGGGGTAAACCGTGCGGAGGCGACAGTTGGCGCCCCGAATCAGCACCGGATAATAAGCCTGCCTCGTCACAACACTGGTACACCACCGGCCGTGCCAACACCGTCAGGTCATTATTCCAACCCGATGGATAACCTCGTCGCGGCGGCAGCTCGGCTGGAAGCCATTCCGATCGAAGGCGATTCACCGCAGGACGTAGAGACACGCCGGGTCAAGGAGCTCCTTAGGACCGCGTTGGCCCAACAAGAAGCATATTCACAAAGCCGTGATCGGATTCACTCCACCCCTCGCCCCAGCAGGAGCCATAGTAGGCGTATGGAGGAGCCGGCTGTTTCAAGCAATGCCAGGCGTGAAGCGCTCCGCGGCAACAACCCGGCAGGCGTCGACAATGCTCAGGAGAGTGTGGATCGCACCCGTGCGCGGGAGGCCAGAATAGCAACACCATAGGCCAGCAACATCGGCCGGCAGGTAATGGAGGCGGAGGTAAGCGTAAACCGGACGGGAGCATGGACTTGGTGGCCAGCACAAGTGCACAGAATAAAGGCCAGCGGCGTAAGGGGAAACAGCCAAGTTTCCGCGCAAATCCCGGTCCTAATCCGGAGCGTTTGAACTTTTTCTTAAACCAGCCCTGTCCGAAGCACGGAACCAAAGAGGAACCAGCAACCCATCTTTGGAAGGATTGTTATATCATGAAGGAATTCAAAAGCTCAAACACTTTCCAATATGATCACAGCTCCGGCGGTGGTTCAGGTTCCGGATCAGGATACGGTGGCGGAAATTCCGGTCCAGGGTTCCAGGGTAATCCGGGCGGACAGGACAGCCGAAATAATCAAAGTAATCAAAGTGGTTACGAACAGCAGCAATCAGGTTATCAGAACAACCCGAAACAGTTGAGTGGTGGACAGTATCATGTCTTTACTACAAGCTTGGATAAACGAGATAGAAAGCTTCAGAGGCGGGCAGTCAGTGCTGTCGAACCGGCCACGCCTCACTATCTGCGTTGGTCGGAACAGCCTATCATATGGAGCCGAGAAGATCATCCTCCCAGGGTTTATAATCCGGGTCAGTTAGCACTGGTGGTAGCGCCTCAGGTGGGAGGTTATAAGCTCACCAAGGTGCTCATGGACGGAGGGAGCAGCATTAACATCTTGTATTATGAGACCTTCCGTCGCATGGGACTGGTGGATAAGGATCTCAAACCGACCCATACCGTGTTCCACGGGGTGGTGCCTGGCAAGTCTGCATATCCGGTCGGTAAGATAGCCCTTGAAGTGGTCTTTGGCGATAGTCACGATTCCAGATCAGAGACGCTGACGTTCGAAGTGGTTAAAATCCAAAGTCCGTACCATGCTTTGTTCGGACGGCCAGCCTATGCGAAATTTATGGCACGGCCCTGCTATGTGTATCTGCAACTTAAGATGCCGGGTTACAAGGGCACTATAACGGTTCATGGCAGCCGTCGAATCGCTTTGGAATGCGAGGAAGGAGATGCGACTTATGCAGAATCGGTTTGTGCTACGGAGGAGCTAAAGCAGTACAAAGACAGTGTTGATCCGGAGGATATGACTTCATTAAAAAAGCCAACTACGGACCACGATCCGGCCTTGAAGTTCAAGTCAGCGGCCGAAACTAAGCTTGTTGACTTCGTGCCTGGCGATTCATCCAAGCAGTTCAGCATCAGTGCAAACTTGGATCCAAAATAGGAAAGCGCGCTCATCGAGTTCATCCGTGAGAATCGGGACATCTTTGCATGGAAGCCGTCTGACATGCCTGGTGTACCGAGGCAACTCGCTGAGCACACCCTTAATGTGGATCCTAAGTATAAGCCGGTAAAGCAGTTCTTACGGCGGTTTAACGAAGAAAGACGTAAAGCGATTGGTGAGGAAGTGGCCAGGCTCCTGGCAGCTGGTTTTATTATTGAGGTTTTTCATCCCGAATGGCTTGCTAATCCGGTGCTGGTTCTTAAGAAAAACGGCACCTGGCGCATGTGTGTGGATTACACAGACTTGAATAAAGCTTGTCCAGCGGATCCTTTTGCTCTCCCCCGGATTGATCAAATCATTGATGCAACGGCAGGTTGCGAGCGTTTGAGTTTTTTGGATGCCTATTCGGGTTATCACCAGATCAAGATGGCAGTTAAGGACCAGGAGAAGACGGCGTTCATTACTCCCTTTGGAGCCTTCTGCTATGTGTCTATGCCCTTCGGGCTTAAGAGTGCGCAGGCTACTTATCAACGGTGTGTACAAAATTGCCTCCACAAGCAGATTGGTCGTAATGTGCATGCTTATGTGGATGATATTGTGGTCAAGTCACGAAAGAAGGAGACCCTGGTTGACGATTTGAAGGAGACTTTCGATAACTTGAGAGTGTACCAAATGATGCTCAACCCGGCGAAATGTGTTTTTGGTGTGCCTGCGGGCAAGTTGTTGGGGTTTTTAGTATCCCATAGAGGAATTGAGGCTAATCCGGAAAAGATCACAGCCATCACCTCCCTGGCCAAACCGAAATGCGTCAATGATGTTCAGCGCATGGCCGGACGGATTGCAGCGTTAAGCCGGTTCATCAGTCGCCTCGGTGAAAAGGCGATCCCCTTGTATCAAATGCTCAAGAAGACGGATCAATTTGTCTGTAGTGCGAGGCGGATAAAGCGTTTGAGGACTTGAAGCGGCAGCTAGTCAATCCGCCAGTTTTGGCAGCCCCTATAGATAAAGAGCCACTCCTGTTATATGTTGCTGCGAATGCCAGAGCGGTTAGTGTGGCGATGGTGGCAGAACGAAAGGAGGCTGGAAAGGAACATCCGGTTCAGCGACCGGTTTACTATATCAGTGAAGTACTTATCGAGTCCAAACAAAGGTATCCGCATTGGCAGAAGCTGGTATATGGTGTTTTTATGGCAAGCCGGAAGCTGAGGCAATATTTTCAAGGACACCCCATCAGGGTGGTCAGTTC
This sequence comes from Aegilops umbellulata, assembly GCA_032464435.1. Taxonomy (NCBI): domain Eukaryota; kingdom Viridiplantae; phylum Streptophyta; class Magnoliopsida; order Poales; family Poaceae; genus Aegilops; species Aegilops umbellulata. The sequence goes on from CP136057.1 coordinate 447,789,018, forward strand.
TGCTCCTTTGGGTGACATCATACAGAACCGGGAGGCGACCGGTCGGATTGCTAAGTGGGCCATCGAGCTCGGGCCGCACGGTTTAAGATACGTGCCCCGAACGGCTATAAAGTCACAAGCACTTGTCGACTTTATAAATGATTGGACGGAGTTACAAGCGCCTGAGGAGAAGCCAGATCACACCTATTGGACTATTCATTTTGACGGGTCCAGACAATTGGAAGGCTCGGGGGCTGGAGTCGTTTTAACTTCCCCACGAGGAGATAAGTTTTGTTATGTCCTCCGTTTAATGTTCCCCTGTACAAATAATGCGGCTGAGTATGAAGCTTTGCTTCATGGTCTTCGGATGGCTAAAGAGATGAATCTGAGCAGAGTTAGGTGCTTTGGTGATTCGGATCTGGTGGCTCAGCAGGTATCTGGCACCTGGGATTCTAAGGACCCGCTCATGGCTGCATACCGACGTGAAGTAGATATGGTGGCCGGGCATTTCAAAGGCTATCAAGTGGACCATGTGGACCGCAGAAAGAATGAGGCAGCGGACGCTTTAAGCCGCTTGGGCTCTCAGCGTAAACCGGTCCCACCCAATGTTTTCTTGGATGTATTGTATCACCCATCGGTACAGCTGCCTGGTGAGCTGGAGTTGGCTGTTCCTGATCCGGAGGCTCAATTAGTGGCGGCTCTTCACATCACCCCGGATTGGACGCTCCCTTATCTGGCATATATGAACCGGGGTGAGTTGCCAGAAGATGAAAGGTTGGCTCGACAGATAGTACGACGGTCCAAGTCTATGACCATTTTCAAAGGAGAGTTACATCATCGCAGCGTGTCAGGAGCGCCGCAACGGTGCGTATCCCCTAAGGAGGGGTGCGAGATATTACGAGAAATACATGAAGGGGATTGCGGCCACCACGCCGGTTCAAAATCATTGGTGGCTAAAGCGTTCCACCACGGTTTCTACTGGTTAACTGCTCATGTTGATGCAGAAGACCTGGTCAGGTTATGTGATGGTTGCCAGAAATTTTCCAGACGAGCACACATACCGGCTCAAGAATTGAGGATGATTCCAATCACTTGGCCGTTTGCGACTTGGGGGCTTGATATGGTTGGGTCATTTAAGCGTTCCAAAGATAAGAAGACCCACCTATTGGTGGCGGTTGACAAATTTACAAAGTGGGTGGAGGCAGAACCTGTCAGTAAGTGTGATGCTGCCACGGCGGTTCGGTTTATAAAGAAGGTGATCTTCCGGTTTGGCTTTCCACACAGCGTCATCACAGATAATGGTACCAATCTATCCAAGGGGGCCATGAAAGAGTTCTGTGCACGGGAGCATATACGGCTTGATGTTTCTTCGGTAGCGCACCCACAGTCTAATGGTCAGGCAGAACGAGCGAACCAAGAGATCTTGAGAGGTATCAAACCCCGGCTTCTGGTCCCTTTGCAAAGGACGCCGGGTTGTTGGGTGGAGGAGCTACCGTCTGTATTATGGAGCATCAACACCACGCCTAACAGATCCACGGGGTTTACGCCGTTTTTTATGGTCTATGGAGCAGAGGCGGTTCTCCCAAGTGATATACGACATGACTCACCTCGCGTGGCAGCATATGTTGAAGCGGACAATGAGCAGGCACGGCAGAACGCTCTTGACTTGTTGGATGAGGAGCGTGACTTGGCAGCTGCCCGTTCAGCGATTTACCAGCAAGATCTTCGCCGTTACCACAGCCGTCGGGTTAGGACCAGAACCTTTCAGGAGGGGGATTTAGTGCTTCGGCTCATCCAGGATCAGTCTGATCAGCATAAATTATCCCCGCCTTGGGAGGGACCTTTTGTGGTCAGCAAGAATCTGAATAATGGGTCATATTACCTGATTGATATTCGAGAGCGCAAGGATTCACGCACATCAGAGGAGGAAACCGGCAGGCCGTGGAACATAGCTCATCTTCGACCTTATTATACATGAGCCTTGGGCTCAGTTTATGTACATATCATGACCATGTATATATTATGATTAATACAATAAACCGGAGCCTCGAGTAAAGCGGGGTCTCTGCTGTTCTTCACATCATGTGTGTTTACCCCTGGAGGTCGCTTCACAGAAGTTCAAATTATAGATTCCGGTTTAAAAGTCGGTTCAAGGGAAGATGTCTCCTACAAGGCTGTGAAGCTCTTAATATCCGGTTCAATATCCCGGTCCAAGCATGAGGCTTCCTGTTCAAACATAGGTCGTATTCGAACCAAAGAGAACATAGCTATTCAAACACGGGGCTTCCTGTTCAAACATAGGTCGTATTCGAACCAAAGAGAACATAGCTGTCCCTATAAAGTCAGTTGGGGACCTAGTCGGCCTGAACCGTAGCTACACCTCCGGGGGGGCTTGGTCATGTCTTGACGACGGTAATGCCTTCTGGCTGGCACATTTGCCACTGAATCAGTTGGGGACCTAATCGACTTGAACCGTAGATTACGCCTTATGGGAACTCGGTCATGTCTTGATGATGGTAATGCCTTCTGGTCGGCTTTTTAGCCAATGAATCATTTGGGGGCTTGGTCGTGTCTGAACCAACGCAATGCCACTTGATCGGCCCTTGGCCACTGAGTCACTTGGGGGCTTGGTCGAATCCGAACCAATGCAATGCCATTTGACCGGCATATTTGCCACGATTCAGTTAGGAACCTAGTCGACCTAAACCGTAGCTACACCTCTTGGGGGCTTGGTTTATTTTGTCTTGACGATGGTCACGCCTTCTGAACGGTTCATAGCAACCACTATTTGCATGCGTTTTACTATCGCGTTGCCTTTTCATATTTGGTTTTTGTTTTCTGCCTTTATTGGGGTGTTTTTTGTTCTTCGGAACGTCAAGTATTTTTAAACCGATTCAGCTGACATAGCCTGGTCCGTTTTTTAACCCGGAGGCAAGTTGCCCGGTTTGGCAAAGGCGCAGCACGGTTCATAGGGTCGAAAGATCTTGTGTACTCAGTAAAGACAGGAAACAAAGTTGGAAAACGTCATTGGAAAGAGCATCAGTACCCGTGCGCGAAGGCACATTCAAATGCAGGGGGTATTAAACTATCTTATTACAAGGCAACGTAGTGCCTGAGTATATTGTTCGTTGACGGATTAAACGTCACCAATTAAGGTGAACCGGAGCGTTGATTACGCCTGTTCGCCGCCTCGGTTCGAAGGCTGGGGATCATCTTGCGCCGCATCCTCTTGGCTACCCATTGGCTGGAAATCAGCAGTGGTCCAGTCGATTCCCATTAGCGCTTGAAAGACAGCTTCTTCGTGAATCAGCAAAGACGGTTCAATGTCAGGGGCATAGGTATGCTTACGGATTGGAGGAATAAGATTTTCTGCTTCAGGGACCGGGGCAGCTACTCGCTTATTCTGGTTATCATACTGGGCTTGGTAATGGGTCAGATCTGCTTCTTCAGCCAATTGACAAGCTAGGGGGCGCACCGCCCGGTTTATCGCCCTCAAATCATCTTCACCAAAGTCTGAACCGTCTTCTTTCAAGCTGGGGTATCCTTGGGCCGCTTCGACAGGATCGAAATCTGGTACCCACGCTTTAGCCCGGATCAAGGCAGTGATGGCTCCAGTTCGAGCAGCTGATCTTTTCAACTCTTCAATCCGGGCTGGAAGCATAGATAGCCTTTTCAACGTGTCTTGAATCAGGGACGGTGCAGGGTTGTTATGCGATGCAGTGGTGATAGCTCTTTGTGCTCCGGTGTACAACTGTTCAATCAGAGTATATGCAGCTTTGAGCTTCATCCGCACATCAGAACCCAAGTGTCCAATACGTGTGCCTGCAGTGTTTCAGGATGGATTACAAACCGGATATAAGATATAGCAGAGAAGGTACAAATTGGAAGAGGGGCATTGAAAGAAGTTTACCGAAGACGGCAGAGGTCATAGAGTGTATTTGTCGCTTCACAGCGGATAATTCATCAACCACCGGTTTGAGAGCAGCTTCAGCATTTTCAGCCCTCTTCGTCAAAAGAGTTTTTTCGGTAGCCCAATCAGCTTGCTCCTTTTTGCGGCTTTCTTTCAGCTGCTCCATAACAGTTAAGGCTTTGGTCAATTCCTCCTTCGCTTTTTCAGTTTCAGCCTGCTGGGTTTTTAAAGCTTCCTGAAGGTCCGACACTTGTTTCTCTTTGGTCTTCAAATCCCCCTGCAGCAGGTCATCAGCAGTGTTCAGAAAATAGTGCACGGTTTGGAAGTATCAACCACACAAGCAAGTTATGTGCTCGATACTTGGGGGCTAATGCATACTTGATCTTAACGCATGTTTTACATTACAAAAGTCCCAGGGTTTATACAAGTATTTAAACTTGGCACTTAGGGGCTAATGGTTATCTGATGATGTTTTCTGGTTACGACCTATGTTGAAGCCCTGGGTTTTCTAAACCGAACCTTAAGCTAAGTTGCAATGGAATGAAACACAAGAGATTTACCTCAAGTTTCTCCTTCATCATCCTGATCGTGCCAGCTTCATAATCCCGACTGGTGTATAGTCGGTTCAGGTACCCAGAATAAAGATCCGGAGCGCTTAAAGAGGCGTACGTAGAGGAGTCAAGGTCCCATTTGCCCTTTATGGCCGAGATTTCGTCCTTGGCAGTATGCTTGGCCAAAGTAGCAGTGTTCCCCGGTTCAGAGCGGCCAATGCCGGTAATCACAACATCGTCATCCTTGGAGTCGCTGCTCTGCAGTGGCCCTGTCGGTTTATCAACAGTTGCGGAAGGGGGGATGGATTCATCAACCCGAACAGGACTGGCAGGCGGATTAGTACGGCTGGCAGATTTGGTAGGCCTTTCTTCAGCACAGATGTCATCTTGCGGAGATAGATAATTATGAGTATCTTCACGACCCAGAGCGTCAGCACCAGGAGTTTTCTCCGGTTCAGGAGCGGCAGTTCCTTCAGCCGGGCTATCCAGACGAGCCTTCTTGCTCGGTCTAGGTTTAGCCCTGGAAAAAACCCAAAGATTGAAAAAACGGTATAAGATGGATTAAGAGACCCATACAGAGATATGTTGTGATCGGTCCAACTTACCCAATAACTGTCTTCAACGGTGGCAGTTGAGTGGCTGAAGATTCACCGGAAGATGAATGGGAAGTGACCTGATAATCGGAGTCAGATGGATTTAGAGGCTGACGAGTTAAACCTGCTTTAGGAGGAAAGCTAGCGCGTAAATCGGAGACCTCTGAGCGGCGTTTCCGAACCGGGCTGTTCGGTAAACCGGCGGAGGTGACTACCTGGCCGCTATGCCGGGTGGTGCGTCGAGCTTCATGTTGCTGGGTCTTCACAAGAAATTTGGGATCCAAGTAAGCAAGAGGGTGAGAAAATTTAATTTTCCGGTTTGCTTGGCGAGGTTTTTTCAAAGGCAAAGGAACGGCATCAGAAGAAAGAATAGTTACCTCTGGGCCTTCGGCATGGCTCGCTTCAGCGTCGTCCTGACAAATATCATCATCAATAAGACGTATAAAAAGCAAGCCAACTGAATCAAGGTCTACCCCGAGGTCCGGATTGCCCACATCATCCTCCTCTAAATCCGGAGTAGAGGAAGCGGTGTTCCTTTTCCTCTGAGCGGGCTTCTTCACCCTCGTCTTGGGTCGGGTTACCTTTTCGGTCGGCTCTTGAAACTTCTTGCTCCAAAATGGATCATCTCCCTGTCTCAGAAAGGACTGGAGTTAGCAATATGTGTATAAGGAGATCATAAGTTCTATAACAAACAGAGGGGAGATACTTACAGCAGGTGGTTTGTTTGTGGCACAAAATGGAAGCAGGCCGGTTCGGGCGCAAGCATACTCCGGTTCATTCAGCATCTTTTTCACAGCTTCAGTGACTTCGTCCTCAGTCAGCTGAATGTTGCAGTGCCTCAAAGGATCATCAACCCGGCCCGTGTATTGGCACATTAAACCGGAGCGGATGCTAAGAGGCAGGATGCTCCATGAAATCCAGCAACGGGCAAGATCTACCCCCGTTAAACCGTTAGCCATGAAGGCTCTGAGCTTGGACAGCTGAGGGGCATATTTACTCCTCTCTTTGGCGGTTAGCCTTTGAGGGAAGGGGTGTGTATTGCTAAGTCTCTCTGGACGGAAGCCGGGCAGTGGATTTTCTTCGGCAGGGGAAGTATCCTTGCAATAGAAACAAGTGTGATTCCATTCTTGCGGATGACTATGCAACTTGGCGTGAGGATAAGTCACCTCTTTCCTCTTTTGAATCGTCACACCACCCAGTTCCATATTAGGGCCGTCGGTGAATTCAGTACGTCGGTTCAAATGAAAGCAGTCCCGGAACAGCTCTACAGTAGGTTCCTCCTGGAAGTACGCCTCGCAAAGCACTTGAAAATGGCAGATATTCGTGACTGAGTTTGGACCAACATCTTGTGGGCGCAACTTAAAGTTAGCCAGGACGTCCCGATAAAATTTTGAACCGGGTGGATTAAAACCCCGGGCCAGGTGATCCGCAAACACCACCACTTCTCCATTCTGTGGGGTAGGAGGACATTCGTTTCCTGGAACCCTCCAATGAATGGCATTTTTGCTGTTCAAAGCGCCAGTCAGAACTAAGTTGTTCAGTTGGGTCTCAGTGATGCGAGAGGGAACCCAGTTGCATTCGTACACCTGTTTTGCCATGAGAAAATCTACAAGACAAAGGTGTTCCGGTTTAAGAACAAGTGTGAGTGTAAACCGAAGATGCTCTTATATAGAGTCAGGTTATCTACAATGATATCAACCAGCGGTTCATCAAGGGGACTAATGGATGTGTGGATCGGTTTGTTCGCTTTGCTAAGAGTTAAACCGACCAGATCTAACAGTTGTGAATATGCAAGCAGAAACAGATCCCGTATGGATTCTTTCAAAGCAATGGATCTACAGCTAGGGCGAAAAAGAAATAAAAATATGAAGTTTGGCTCACAGCAGAACAACGTAAGTTCGACAAGCAGGAAAAAGAGTGAGATCTAGGGAGATGAGTACAGATTTATGGCGACTGCTGAGAGGGACTACAAATCACGATACAGGTATCATCATCTGTTCGCAAAAGCTGCTATGGGGATGAACAAGAAACAGTAACAGGATGACGAACCCTAGAACAGATCTAAAAGCAGAAGAACAGAGGCCTTACCGGGATCCAAACGGATGTGGAAGGTCGCCGCGGTGCTCTGGACCGATCAGGTTGATGCAGCGGCCGGAGTTGATGCGGTGGCTGACGGCGGCGGCGGAGCTCCAAGGTCTGGGTCGCGAGGAAGACGAAGAAGGAGACGAAAGGGAGGAAAGGAAGATGGCCTTCAAGTCCTAATTATAAGGCGCGGCACGCGTGTCAGGCGCGCGAATCCAGGGGCCGGAGATTTCGGGAGCCCAGCCGTCGCCCTGATTCTTGCGGATTAGCAAAAGGAGACGATAACTTCGCACTGACGTCATATCGATTCACCGCAGTAAAAGGAGACGAAGAAAACGACGGTTCAACAGTTACTGGAAGACATTTGAAAGACAGATTTTTTATTAAGGATTGACATGAACCTGTTCAAATCAATCTGGGGCCTAATGTTGGGGATATTGCTATCTGGGGTAAACCGGCTTGCAGGGCCCGGGTTACCTCCGTCAATAGACCCGAGATGTTAAAGCCCAAGGAGAAATAGAAGGGCCCAAGGCCTATAATCCGTTTAGAGGTTTATGGCGTAAACCAGCCTGGGGTAAACTTGTATTGTAAGTTAGGAATAGAGAGACCAACCCGGGCACGTTTATAAGCCGGAGGTCGGGACTTTGCAGACCGACGGGCGTCACCCGTGTATATAAGGGGACGACCCGACGGCGGTTTAAAGGGAGAAAGAAGAACTCGAGGTTTAGGCGAAGCTTATCGCTCCCTAAGCCCTCGAAACCCATCAATCCCATCACAACTAGACGTAGGCTTTTACCTTCATCGAAGGGGCCGAACTAGTATAAACACCGTGTCCTTGTGTCCACTTTTAACCCCTTCAAGCTAACCCGTTGCGATGGCTCCACGACTAAGTCCTCCCACTAGGACATCTGCCGTGACAAATCCACGACACCGACAGTAGCCCCCGAGCCTCTGGGCAACTTGGCAATGTTGGGCGGAGGTTTTTGGCGGGTGTTGATGTAGAAGATGTTGATGACGGCCGGCTGCGGACCGCAGCCAGCGTGGCTTGCTTCCGGCGGGGGCGCGCAAGCGTACCCGCTGGGTGTAGCCTCCGAGCGAGGAGGAAGGGGGTTCCCCACGGAAATGATCATGCAAAAAGACAAAGCTAGTCCACGCAGATATATCAAATGATTGCTTTTAGCATTGCAAGTTTTATGTGGAGAGTGCCGACTCGGTTTCATCCAAGCCCCCTTCAATCTTTTTCGTGTTCCCTCCGCTCTATGGCTTGTGCTCTCGCATGCCGGACAACCGCTCTGTGGTCTGTGGCTGAGAGTGGGCCGTGAAGTGGAGTGTACAATACTCAGACTCTGGGAACAGATTCGACCGAGCAGATACTCATAAATCAAAGGTCGGGTCGCCCGAATCGTTTTTTCTTCCCGGACGTTTTTCACGTGGGTGGCCTCCAGCGTTTGCTCTTGCTAGCCGGACAGCCGCTCTGCGGTCTGTGACTAAGACTGAGCCTTTGGTACCGCACATGCTACTAAGACGTCTGCGGGAATGAACGTCTCAGGCCTAGAGGCCATCCTCTGGGCCAACTCTGGCTGGCACCGGGGCAAATAGTGATGCAACTGTAATAAAATGTGGAGATAGTCCCCCCGAGCATCACTCGGGTTATCCGTGCTTTCGTGGTACAAAAATATGCGGGTGAGGAGCTCACATTGATTTTTGTGTAGGCAAGGCGGAGTTTGCCGAAGACAACCGGCGCGGCTCAGCGCTCGCGGAGCGCGTCGATGCACCCGCTGGGTGTAGCCCTCGAGCCTCCGGGCGCTCGAGGAGGGTCCACCCGGTCAGTCTTGACCAGCGATGGGGTGAGCGGGACGCGGCTGAGACGGCTTGGCACAGCCGGCCAGGTGACGAGGCGTCTGGCAGCGTGCTTTTTCTTCTTTCTTCTCTTCTGTCGGCTGCTGGCAGCCAGACGAAACTCTTCTTTTGTCTCTTGTTTTTGTTTCTTGCATTCTTTCGTGAGGGCGCGCTAGCGCACTCAATGGGTGTAGCCCCCAAGATTCAGTCCGACTGTCCCGGCAACTATTTTGTCATCTTCCTCGGGGGGCGCGTCAGCGCACCCACTAGGTGTAACCCTCGAGATTCGGGTCGACTGCTGAGCAGTTGGGCCGGATCTCCCGGCAATTACTTTGTCTTCTTCTTCGCGGGGCGCGTCAGCGCACCCGCTGGGTGTAGCTCCCGAGATTCGGGCCGACTGCTGAGCAGTTCGGCCGGATCTCCCGACAACTAATTTGTCTTCTTCTTCGTGGGGGCGCGTCAGCACGCCCGCTGGGTGTAGCCCCAAGCCTTCGGACGCTCGAGGAGAGGTCGGGTTTGACCGGTCAGGGGTGAGCGGGACGCGGCCGAGCCGGTTTGGACAGCCGGCCAGGCGACGAGGCGTCTGGCAGCGCCTTTTTCTTCTTTCTTATGCCGGCTGTCGGCAACCGGACGGACACTTTTTTTGTCAGCTGGCTGGGCATCCAGCCAGACTTTTGTCCACGCGGCAACATTTTTTTCTCTTTTTTTTCAATAGCCGGGTGTGAGCTGCCGGACGTACTTTTTTTATACCAATCGGCCCCTTGACTTCTCTCTTTCTTCAGCCGGCCACGGACACCCGAATGGCGGGAGCCGGCAGCGGGGGAGCCAGCCAGCGTGGGAGCTGGCTGGCGGAAGCGATGCTGGCGAGCCGGGAGCTGGGGTGACCGGAGCCGGCCGCGGCGCGGGCAGAGCTGGACGAGGCCGGGCGCTTGGGAGGCCGGCGTCGGGTGCTGGAGAAGCCGGAGCCGGGCGCGGTGCAGGAAGAACCGGACGGGCCGGGTGCTGGAGAGGCCGGCACCGGGGCGGCGGAGCAACGTCGAGTGGTGCAAGCGGGGGGCCGTGAGCGGGAGGCACAGCGAACGAGCGGAGCGAGGGGGCCCGGAGTCGCAGCGACGCGAGGCGCGCAGGGCGGGAGGCAGCCCGTAGCAGCAGCCTGCGGAGCTGGATGGCCACCAGGCACATGGAGCGGATGACGGCGCGAGCCCGGGGCCGCGCAGGGGCAACCCAATACGGGCGCGTGCAGGCGGCCTACGCGGGACCGGCTTGCGAGGAGGTGGCGCACCCGGCCGGACGGCGAGCCGGCCCGCGAGATGAGGCAGCGCGACTGGCGCGGATGGCGTCGAGGCGCTCCAGGATGGAGCCACGGACGGGCAGAGGCCCTGGCCAGCAGCGGCGCGCCGCGGGGGAGGCGGAGCGGGCGTAGTAGCGTCAAGGTGAGGCACACCGGCGGAGCACTAGTGGTCGCGGGCGTGGTCGCAAGTGGCCAGGCAGCCGGCGCACCCATGAGATAGATCTCTGCTCTCGCTGGAAATTCACGTCTCTAGGAATTTTTACTCTCCATCTTTTGTACTACTCCCTCCGTTCCTAAATAATTGTCTGTCTAGAGATTTCAACAAGTGACTACATACGGAGCAAAATGAGTGAATCTACACTCGAAAACATGTCTACATACATCCGTCTGTTGTAGTCCATTTGAGATGGCTAGAAAGACAATTATTTGGGAACGGAGGGAGTAGATCGGTAACGCGCCTTAGCGCGAGGGTGTCTCTCCTGAAGTTGTGGTTATGCAAATAATGTTCAAGTTAGTAGTAATGTTTAACATACTTACTGAAACAAGATATAACAAAATAAAAGTAAGACGAAATATTCACATTTGATAGAAGCAAGACATTGTGGAGTTCAACATCACCATGAGATTATCACAAGGCAGCTTCGAGTTAGTGATATTAATGTACACATCATTATTGAAGATCAAGAAATCTTATAATTTCATTAGAAATGATAAGACATTTTTTTATCCATATGGTACATGCAGTTAGAGCTATAAATAAGAACACAGGTCCATGCTTAGTATCTTTCACACTTAAGGTAATCTTCATAATATAAATACCAAATTTCAATTTTGTGGCAATAACCGTTGGAAAAAATTCACAAAACATCAAAGATATAAAAGAAATGACAGTGCCATACAATCGTTATGCACCCAGAATGATAATGGTTCAGTAAAAACATCAAGATATGTCACATCTCTTCGCACATATCAATGTCATACCAATCTATGGCATACGGTGCATGTCTAAAAGGTATAGCAAAACACAATGGAAGTGCAGACAATAGCAATTCAGTATACTAGAATGAGTAGTGGCTTAGCCCTAGAGAATGTAAAAGGCAGTAGACATATATAATAAAGGGGCATTAGTATGCATTTATAGTAGTTTGTGACACATGATAACGGGCAATAGATCGCACACATAGCTTGCTTTCACATTTCACACCAACTGAGCACAAATCAAGGCATGATATGCACAAAAATAATAGAGAAGCTAGTGAGGGAGAAGGGATGGCTCACCAATGCACCCCCCAGATCCAAGCTCCAACACTTCGAGGCCCTTTTGGATTTTCATGGAAAACCATATAGACACCTATAAATATATAAACTACAAAAAGAAGATGTTATATATTGTAGTACTAATTCCAATCGAGGCATGATTATATTATTGGAGGATGTATTCTTATTGATTCCTTCTGATTGTTTATTTGCTGAAAGCCCACCGGTCATGAAATCAACTGCTGGTGATTGTTAATTACAATACTATGAATAAACATAAAAGGTATATTTTTCCTTTATTAATTATTAATTTTGACTTCATATTCACAAAGAGTAATACCTAGTTCCATTCAAAGGTTGATAAAAGGCAGAGTGCTAGCTGATGTGAATAAACTCAGCAACCTGGTTGTACTTAAGCTATAATTTATCTTTATTTTTAGTTGTGAAGCTCCAGTTTGTACAATAAAACATGTGTGGTAGAAAACGAAAGCCGATGCATCATTTAATTCATATTTGCTTCATAATACTCCTATTTGGGAGAACAATCAGCCCAAGTATAAGCCGAAAAAACACAGAATGTGCCACAACAGAAGGTATTAACTATGTGGCGGTATATACTATTTCCAGTTATGTTCAAACTTTCTTGCCCCAATTTTCAAGCCTAAGCTCGCAAAGTAAGGGTTGATGAAAAAACTACTGGAACAATGTATAGTGTAAGTAGTCCGGCTACCAATGATTATATATTTGGTCTGTATCGTTTTACCTCGTGAAAATTGAGAATTTGTAGGTAGCTTTCGTTGAGGAAGCAAACTTGCACTCACCAGTTGTGTTATAAAATGTTACTGCTGTGAATTACAGCCCTCCCTCCCTCCCTCCCTCTCCCTCTCTCTCTCTCTCTCTTGTGTGTGTAGGGCTGGAAAAAAAGCTCGAAGCTCGCGAGCTAAACGAGTAGCTCGTGACTCGGCTCGAATCGACTCGAACTCGAAGAATAACGAGTCGAGCCGAGCTTTAGTTTAAGATCGTTTATAGACCAAGTTAAACGAGCCAATCTCACGAGTACTCATGTAACTCGTTAGGCTCAGTACAAAAGATCAGCCACTCCCAATACAAGAAAAGATCAGCCACTCAGCATTCTATGTCCCAGACGCACAACACAAGGCCTAGCCGTTGAAGGCCCAACCGCCTAGGAGACTCATGCGTTACAAGGAAAATACTATTGTTTAGTGATATGTATGTTTTATATATACATAATAATTTTATAATATATGAGGGTTTTATGTTCATATCTTTAACGAGCTTAACAAGCTAAACGAGCCAGCTCGCGAGTTATACGAGTCGAGCCAATCTTGGATTTGAGCTCGTTATAATAACGAGTCGAGTCGAGCTAGCTCGTTAACGAAACGAGCTCTAGCGAGTCGAGCCGAGCTGACTCGACTCGGCTTGAATTCGATCCCTATGTGTGTGTGTGGTGTGTGTGTGTGGAATAAAGTATTTGTGGCGATTAAGAAACAAACGCCAATTTTCGTTCATTATTAAGAAATATCCTCTAAACTGGTATGTTCCTTCAGGCCTACTGTTTGCTGATTCTTCAAGAAGTGTTGACCTATGCAATGAAGTCAACATATTTTAGCTATGTAAAAGCTTAAATAGTAGCATATTTTGATAGGGAATTACAATAATGGTGTGCCTATCTTTAATGATAGGAGATGAGGGTAACAGAATGGCTGGGAACTTGTAAGAAAAGCCATCAGAGACAAATCTTATGATCGTCATAAAGCATTGCTAATAAGGAAAACCCATCAGAAAAATAGTACCAAGCTCCTCTTAAATTGATGAGATATTCTAGGAAAGCAAAGAGAGACAGCTATATTTAGTGTTCTCAAGCATTTGTAAGAGATCCTGTAATATTCATCCCACTACAAAGTTGCTCACTTCTACCATAGAACTACCAGATATAGCAGGTACAATTTGAAAAATGAATAGTAATGTTAGCCCAAGCTCAAATTATTTACGTAACATAGGAACCAGTTCAGCCACAAATTTTGGATAGGTATGAAACAAATACAACTTCACATTAAACACAAATTTTGGATAGGAATAACACAAATACAACTTCACATTAAAAATTATGAGGTGTACCTCAGGTGAGTAGATCCTGTGATCGACTTCTTCCGTCCCTTTGGAAAATTCACCAATCTTTTGCAGAAGAAGTGGAGGCGTTTCAAAATAACAACTTCTGACTACCTCCTCCATCGATAAAAGAGAAGAAGAAATTATATCATAAAATTATACAGCGAGTCAACTGCAACAAAATAGAAAATTACGAACCATTAGCAATAGTTTGGAACCCTGGATTACATGATTGTGTAAATTCAACACATGACACCAGCAAGATAATCGATTTATTTAGATAGTGGCACCAACAGACATAGCCCTACAGATCAACAATTATTATAATTAAGGATATGAACAAACATGGGACTCAGGAACCAGCAAGGCATCATGTTGTGTTTCCCACAAATACCATGAAGCATGAGCAACTAATCATAGAAGCAGACACAAACTTGGTAACCTAGACACAACATGGGATCAAAGGAGAGCACAAATCCAAGCAAATGCAGAGCAGTAAATGTCAGCTGTAAAAAGGAGCCAAAGCTTCAACAATGTTGTGAAACATATTTTGGATTAAGTAAAATCAATATAAGCATCAACAACATTGATCTATTTCTCAAAGTTGTCCCGGTTTTGAAGGCGATGATGAACTGTTTGAAGTTACTGACTCGAGAACATGTGTGAGGCTTCCGAAAACATCTGAAAACGAGCTGCATAATCTACACACATCCAGCAGCACCATGAATTCAGTTGCAGAAAGATACCAAAGGGAAGACACAACCGTCCAAGAAATGAAATATGCAGCACCACCATTGAATTATCCAACAAAAGCATAGGATAATACAATCTAAATAATAATGACATAAAGGTTCAATCCATTGGCGTCATATGGTACTAGCAAAATAAGCAAGATCAGACCTTAAACAACAGAAGATATTAAAGCGTTCAGGGTACTAATAAAGCCTTGTGACTGGCAACTGGTAAAACAAAAGCATACATTAAAGGCAGATATGAAAGACATGCTAATCTCACACAAGAGCACTGACGACAAATCACTAAGTAAAATGCGATGTGTTGATACAACCAAAGACATATGTGCAACTGAATTATGGTATTTACAACCCGCTAGCACTCATGCCTAGTTTTATTGATCCATACATGATGTAGGTGCACCGCCACTGACCACTGCAACATCGTGCAGACAACCCGCCTAGAGGCATGGCACCCGTGAGCACCATCGCATGTGCCACTGTCAAACACTATTTTACTCATATTCATATCATAGAGTCATGCCACCTCTGTTTCCATCATTGCCAGGCAGGACGTCGACCACAAAAATCTAAGTTTAACTATCTGAATAGTAGCTACAGCCTCAAGTTTGGCACAATTGAAGAAGAAACGGGGAGGAGCAGCGAGCTATGGTGAGCTATATTAAGATTCATTTAGATGCAATGCTATTGGAGGAACAACTAACTAACTGGTCATGATTTTGATCTATCATGACAATTCAATAGCCACCCCTTTCTTATTTTGTTCTCTCGTTCATCTTCAGTTAGTACAGGTCACTGATTACTATAGGTTCATCACCCCAAAAAAAGTCATAATCTTGTATATAGCCACAAGGAATTAGAAATTAGTAGAAAAAAGTACCATGGAACTACTGGAACTACATACAGAGAGAGATAGAGAGACAGACCACCATCGACACCCAGCAAAGATACTTAAACCTGGGCTCCTTGTCGCCGGCGGCCACGTTCTTGGCCTTCTTGCTCAGCTGGGCCACGCGCTTCTTGGTCGCCGTTGCGGCGTGTAATTAAGCACAAGGAAACCTAAAACCATGATAGCATAGCATGGTGAGGAATCTCAAAATAAAACAACACAATCAGCCTAAGGTGCACACACTTAAGTTAGTCCAGTTGCAGAATTCATCAAAATGCAGCTGTCTGCAATCACAGATTTCTTCTCCTATGACATCATGTCATTGCTATAATTCACCAATCACCATACATAGCAGGACCAACCAGACAAGATTAACATAGCACCAGGGATACCAAACAGCAGACCAAGTAAAACAAGTGCAATCAGGGAGATTATCCATACTAGCCATAAAGATTTTTAACACAAATACCATCGAACGCAAATGCGATACACATGATGGCACATTGCATCACGATTTAATCTAATAATCTAATCTAACTATGAACTGTGATGTACCCAAAACCTGAGGCATTTATTGATTTATGCATCACAAATCCCACTGAATAAGTTTGCTTGACCACAAATTAGAAACACATTTGATGTGAAAATTGAGAAAGAAAGCACTACCTTTTGATACACCTAAGCATGTCCGGGCAGACCTCGGCCTCATTATCACCGGTTTGAATCCTCTTTTGGAGCACCTCGTTCCGCCAGCGGGGCCTGTCCAGGGTCATCACCCCGCACCACATGATCCCCTTGGCCACGTTCTTGGCGTCGAAAGCGTTGGACCTGGCCACGGCGCTGCCATACTCCTCGACGTTTGGCGCGACGGCAGTCCAGTACGCAGCGGCTTCGACCTCGCCGAGCACCCCGTCGGCCAGCCATTCGTAGCCAGCCATGCAGTGGACGGAAAACCTGGTGTAAGCGCAATGTTAGAACTATGATTCGTCAAACATAACAATATAGGGCATATCACGATCATATCCAACCTAACCCAATCGCATCTCAAATTTATAGGATAACCATTGATTTATTATGGTATGTGAGATATAATTCATACTCATCTAGGAAGGTCGTGAACAACCAAGCAACATATCCTGAAGTCAACAGTCGCATATATTCCTCCCATAGGATTTCCCTGTGCTGAGCTAATCTAACGAGCATATGACTGCTCGCAGAACCGAAACACTCAGCCACACATTCAACAATCTCCATCCCTGGTAACTAAAGTGGAACCGCAGAAACAAAACAACATCAATTGACTGATCCTGTTCCAAGTCCCAAACTGGTAGAAGGCCGCACTGGCTCTGCTCTCATTCAGAAAGCGCCACCCTGCTCACGACCTAGTCGTCCTAAACTCGAGCCAATCCAGCAATAGCTAGCGAGGCGCGCCGAGGCACAGTATATAGTAGGAGGAACAGGGATCGCGTCACAGGACCGGGTTCAGAATCGGGATAAACTGAGCCAAGAAGGGCGGCTTAGATCGCTCACCTTCCAGATCCCGGATGTGTTTGCAACTTGCTCAAATAGGTTGCTAGTTACCTTTGGACCTGAATATCTTGTACTGGTATTTTAAAGAGACCAAAAGTTCAATAAAAAATTAAATAGTCAGTTATATAAGGATCAAGTTTCCGAGATTAAGAAATCAACAACTTGTTGGTCGACCTCTTGTTCGCACACATGTAACTTACCTGCAAATTGACAGACATCAATGCTAAACTTTGGAAGAAAAAGACTGCTACCAGTACTGTCAGGTTGTGTGATCCTTTTGCTTGCAAACTCAATCTATGGTGCTTCATATAGCTTTAGGATCTGAACCAAAGCTACAAGAGAGTTCAACCACTGAAGATAAAATAGGTGTGAAGTTTTCTCTCCCTTGTAAATAAGTTTCGGAGATTCTTTCCATGTTCCTATCTAACTTTGGATGCAAGTCTGAATGTGTCATTGTAGAACTACAATTATTGACTTACTGCAAACTTACACTTGGTTGAACACTTTGAACTGCAGTTTTTTGCAGCTGACACCCAAGTTGTCGTCATCACTGCAGCTCAAGCTCCACCCCTTCAAGCTCTGGCTGTCCGTTGGCTTCCTGATGCATGTCGGCATCCTACTGAACAGGTTCTCTCACAACATGAAGAGCGCCAAGGCCGTAATTACTCCGAATTTCTTACTTTGTGAAAAAATGATAGTGCAAGGTAGATCATTTTATTGTACAGTCAGCTCTCCAAAAACACCTAAATTTCAGTGTACAATCAAAATCCAAATCAATGTACGGTTCAACACCCAAAGCAATGCACCAAATACATTCTAGCAGTAAGTATAGCCAGAATGTATAAGAACATGTGTTGCAAAGAATTGCTATTATAGCCTAACATTTCTATAGTTGCACACATCACATGTTACAGATAGATAAGATGCCCACATACAATAGAACAAAAAATAAATAACAGGGACAAAAGCCTTTGATTTTTCCCTAATAGATTGACTTAAGAGCACGGAAATGCTCTACTTGTAATGATAGTTGATGCAGGTCTATGAGGTTGCCAATAGAGTACCTCGTAACTCCACACTTAGTCTGACAAAATGATGATGTCCGCCTCACGGCTTCGGTTCCATGTCTCAACAGAGCTGGCAGAATTGAGAATCCCAAATCATGAGAAAGGGAATACACGGAAGACGTGGTGAAAATAAATTTGTCAAAAGTACAGGGATCAATGAATCTTCTATGGAACAGAGAATTACACACCACTTAGTTTGGCAGAATCTTCTATGGTTTATGTATTCGTGATCAAATCTTAATTGTTAGTATACATCTACATAGTACACGGATGAAAACATGGGAGCATACCTCAATATCATTTCAAGTATACTAATAGAAAATAGCCGCCCATTATATTAGAATTTGTGTATAATGGATAAACTAAATTTGTCATTTATTTTACAGAACCAGTAGAGGATGTTCATACATCCAGTCAAAACATGAAACCTCAGCTCATCAGAATCAGATTAGCTTTACTCTCGAAAAGAATCAGATTAGCTTTGTCCTAATCGGTTGAAACGACCACAAATCCCAGCAGAAATATTAGTAGAATAAATCTAGTCACAGAATGGAGCGCAGGCAGGATGAGGATCAGACGCAACTTACCCCTAAACCACGACTGATTGGGCTTGCTCTACATGTGTCACGAAAAGAGACAGGTCAGGAGGAGTGGGATGCAGGGAGTGGCTGACCTTGAGCGGCATTGGCGTAGCAAAACGGTGTGTCGGGTGTTCCGGTCTCCCCAACCCTCGTCTCTAGTCTGCTCTCCTGGCCCCAGCCTGCATCTCGCATATGTCGCTTGCTCAGGCCCAGCACGTCGCCACAGCATCGTCCCCCTTCTCCCTTGGTCGTCGTCGTCGCCCGCTGCCCCGCTCGGCCAGTCGGCGGGTCCCCTCACGCCACCATCGAAATGGAATCGGGGAGACCGGAGACGTGCTCCTCCGCCTCCGCCTCGCACCCCATCGAGTCACAGCTGCTTGCCTGCTTCGAGCCTTCACTTCACCTGCTCTCGCCCACTCACTTTACGACGTCCCCGGGGACAAGCTCGTGGACGGGGAGGACGGAGCCGAGGGAGGCGGCAATGGGAGAGTGCTGCGCGTCGCCGGCAGCCGCCGGAGTAGGCCGGGACCGGCCGACGTAGGTGGTGGCGGCGAGGGCCTGCGGGAGAGAGAGAGAGGAAGGGTTGGGTTCGGTTCTGTGGCCCGTGCCCAGTCGCCATCCTTCCTCCTCTCGCTGGTGCTCATGATCGCCGTGTCCAGGTGGGGAGGCTGGGGGCGGCGCGAGGGGGAGCAGCAGCGACGGGAGAGGAAGCGGGAGGCGGCGTGAAGGGGAGAAGGGAGGGGATGGAGGCTAGGGTTCTCACCCAATCGGCTCTCATCCGACCATGGGCCAACCAGCGCCCAACACGCACGAAGAGGCAGGGCGTGAAAAGACGAGATTGCCCTCGGCGGGGCGCGTGATTTACGTGCGGTGGCACGAGATCTTTATGGCGGGAGTAACTATTCATTGCTATAGCTCTTTTTTTTATCCGACGTCCCAACTCTTCCAGCGGCTTGATCCAACACCCAAAAACGCATCAAGCAAACAGATCTGACGGCCCATGATCGCTGAGCTCTGAGAGCGCCCGGGAGTGACTGGATCTCTTATTTCTCGATTACTACGCGAGAGGAGGAAGCAATCCACATAGAGAGAGACCGGGCAGGATGGCAGCAAGAGAAAGAAGAGGCTGGAACAAATGGTGGTGGAGCTTAGGCAAGGCTCACGACTCGAGATGAGAAGGAAGCCCGACGGCGGCCGGAGAAAGAGCTCGACGGTGGTGGCGGATGTCGCAGGAGGAGGAAAAGGAGTAGCTAGCACCTGACCAATGTCCGGCTATTGTCTGACCATCATACACGCACTATCCAACTTGCATCTGGATAGTGTATGAAGAGTGTATGGCTATTATCTGGGAAGTGTATGGCTAATGGTTTGACCATTGTACTTGCATCTAGCTAGCTTGCAAAGATGGTATGTGGAGGAGCGAACGCCGTTTCGGCCAGAGCAAGGCGCAACGCGGAGGGGAGCAAACGTGAGCGGCGCGTGGATGGATGCGGCCGACCAAAGTGAAGCCCGCGCACGGGGCGTGCACGGACGGTCGGCCGGCGTCGCAACGATGGTGGTGAAGAAGGCGAGGCCGACGGCGAGGAAGCGCCGTCCCGCGCGGCCATTTCGGGGGCATGTCGATGTCGAGCCCCTGGCCGCTATCGGAGAGACGGTGCGATGCCGCGGCGGTGAAGACGAAGATGGTCCCACCCGAACTGCGAAACCAGCAGCAGCTTGCCCCATGGTGCCCGCCAACTGTCGTGGTATTCTCACGGCGGGGGGGAGGTTGCGAGGTGACAGATGCCATAGGGTGGCTTGAGTTTGAGGACAAGACTGCTGCCAGAATATCCGGGGACGGGTATGCGAGTATCACATGCTAGTTTGCCCAGGTTCGGGGCTCTCCGAAGAGATAATACCCCTACTCCTGCATGTTTGGATATATATATATATATATATGTGGGGTGTATATCGGGCAGTACAAAGTGCTCCTGGAGCTATATTTGAGATCAATGCCAAAGGCATCTGATCTCGTATATATGTGAGTGGCCGGATGAGTAGGCAAGCTCTAGTGGCCGAATGGATTTGTGCCTGTGAGCATGTATGCATGCGTGAGGGCGGGCTATCCATGTGTGAGAGCATGAGGGTGGATGGATGGATATGTGCTAGCTTATATAGGATGAGCTGGCTTAGGATGTAAGCTAGGTAGGCATGGCAGCTAGCTAGCTAGTGTCATGGTGGGGGCGTCATGCTTGTCTCCTGGGTCACTTCATAAATAGTGCCCAGGGACAAGTGATACTGTACATGATGGCTTGAGGTGACGCGTGCGCAGTGCCAGGTGCGCTGTCTCATCAGTGTCGGTTGTTGATTTCGGGCAGCCAGTTGGTTGGCGCAGTTGGCAACCGAACGGGGAGCAGGCCGGGTAGCGAGTCGGCCCGGGCAGTCGGACAGGGGGCCGCCTGGGCGGCCTAAGCAATCGGACTGAGGGGCTTTGCTAGCCCCGATGTCTTGAAATATTGTCTTGCCGCCTTCGGGGTACCCGTGGTCAATTACCCCGACAATGATTAGGGAGATGTCTATCTAAGTGGGAGTTCTTAAGTAATATGATTAATTAAACTTAATTTATCATGAACTTGGTCCTGATAATTTTCTTATATCTATGTTGTAGATCAATAGCTTGCGATGTAGCTCCCCGTTTATTTTTTTGATATGTTCCTAGAGAAAAACTATGTTAAAAGATGATAGTAGCAATGATGCGGACTAGGTCCGTGATCCGAGGATTATCCTCATTGCTGCACAGAAGAATTATATCCTTGATGCACCACTAGGTGACGGACCTATTGCAGGAGCAAATAACAGACGTTATGAACGTTTGGCAAGCTCGGTATGATAACTACTTGATAGTTTAGTGCGCCATGCTTTACTGCTTAGAACCGGGACTTCACAAACGTTTTGAACGCCACGGAGCATATAAGATGTTCTAAGAGCTGAAATTGATATTTCAGACTCATGCCCGAGTCAAGAGGTACGATACCTCTAACAAGTACTTTGCATACAAGATGGAGGAGAATCGCTCAACCAGTGAGCATATGCTCAGATTGTCTGAGTACTACAATCGATTGAATCAAATGGGAGTTAATCTTTCAGAAAATAGTGATTGACAAAGTTCTCTAGTCACTATCACCAAGTTACTGGAACTTCGTGATGAACTATAATATGCAAGGGATGACGAAAACAATTCCCGAGCTCTTCATGATGCTGAAATCGACGAAGGTAGAAATCAAGAAAAGCATCAAATGTTGATGGTTGACAAGACCACCAGTTTCATGTAAAAGGGCAAGGGAAACAAAAGGAACTTCAAGAAGAATGGCAAGCAAGTTGCCACTCCAGGAAGAAGCCCAAAGCTAGACCCAAGCCTGAAATTCAGTACTTCTACTGCAAAGGAAATGGTCACTGGTAGTGGAACTGCCCTAGATACTTGGCGAATAAGAAGGATGGCAAAGTGAACAAAGGTATATTTGATATACATGTTATTGATGTGTACTTTACTAGTGTTTATAGCAACCCCTCGGTATTTGATACTGGTTCAGTTGCTAAGAGTAGTAACTCGAAACGGGAGTTGCAAAATAAACAGAGACTAGTTAAGGACGAGGTGACGATATGTATTGGAAATGATTCCAAGGTTGATAAGATCACCATCGCACACTCCTTTTTACCTTCGGGATTAGTGTTGAACCTAAAATAAATGTTATTTGGTGTTTGCGTTGAGCATGAATATGATTGGATCATGTTTATTGCAATACGATTATTCATTTAAGTCAAAGAATAATTGTTGGTCTACTTACATGAATAAAGCCTTTTATGGTCATACACTCAATGTAAATGGTTTATTGAATCTCGATCGTAGTGATACACATAATCATTATTGAAGCCAAAAGATGAAAAGTTAATAATGATAGTGCAACTTATTTGTGGCACTGCCGTTTAGGTCATATTGGTGTAAAACGCATGAAGAAACTCCATGCTGATGGGCTTTTGGAATCACTTGATTGTGAATCACTTGATGCTTGCGAACCATGCCTCATGGGCAAGATGACTAAGACTCCATTCTCCGGAACAATTGAGCGAGCAACTGACTTGTTGGAAATAATACATACTGATGTATGCGGTCTGATGAGTGTTGAGGCTCGCGGCGGGTATCGTTATTTTCTGACCTTCGCAGATGATTTGAGCAGATATAGGTATCTACTTGATGAAGCGTAAGTCTGAAACATTTGAAAATTTCGAAGAATTTCAAAGTGAAGTGGAAGATCATCGTAACAAGAAAATAGAGTTTCTATGATCTGATCATGAAGGTGAATATTTGAGTTATGAGTTTGGTCTTCATTTGAAACAATGTGGAATAGTTTCGCAACTCACGCCACCTGGAACACCACAACGTAATGATGTGTCCGAACATTGTAACCGCACTTTATTGGATATGGTGCGATTTATGATGTCTCTTACCAATTTACCAATATCGTTTTGGGGTAATGCATTAGAGACAGCTGCATTCACGTTAAATAGGACATCATCTAAATCCGTTGAGACGACACAATATGAACTGTGGTTTAGCAAGAAACCTAAGCCGTCGTTTCTTAAAATTTGGGGTTGTGATGCTTATGTGAAAAAGTTTCAACCTGATAAGCTCAAACCCAAATTGGAGAAATGCGTCTTCATAGGATACCCAAAGGAAAATGTTGGGTACACCTTCTATCACAGATTCGAAGGGAAGATATTCGTTGCTAAGAATGGATCCTTTCTAGAGAAGAAGTTTCTCTCGAAAGAAGTGAGTGGGAGGAATGTAGAACTTGATGAGGTAACTGTACCTTCTCCCGAATTGGGAAGTAGTTCATCACAGAAATCAGTTCCAATGATTCCTACACCAATTAAGTGAGGAAACTAATGATGATGATCATGAAACTTCAGATCAAATTACTACCGAACCTCGTAGGTCAACCAGAGTATGGTCCACACCAGAGTTGTACGGTAATCCTTTCTGGAAGTCATGTTACTAGACCATGATTAACCTACGAACTATGAGGAAGCGATGATGAGCCCATATTCCACGAAATGTCTTGAGGCCATGAAATCTGAGATGGGATCCATGTATAAGAACAAAGTATGGACTTTGATTGATTTGCCCGATGATCGGCAAGCCATTGAGAATAAATGGATCTTCAAGAGAAAGACGGACGGTGATAGTAGTGTTACTATCTACAAAGCTTGAATTGTCTCAAAAAGTTTTCGACAAGTTCAAGGTGTTGACTACGATAAGATTTTCTCACTCGTAGCGATGCCTAAGTCTGTCTGAATCATGTTAGCAATTGCCACATTTTATGAAATCTGGCAAATGGATGTCAAAACTGCATTCCTTAATGGATTTCTTAAAGAAGAGTTGTATATGATACAACCAGAAGGTTTTGTCAATCCTAAAGGCGCTAACAAAATGTGCAAGCTCCAGCGATCCATCTATGGACTGGTGCAAGCATCTCGGAGTTGGAATATACGCTTTGATAAGTTGATCAAAGCATATAGTTTTATACAGACCTGCGGTGAAACCTGTATTTACAAGAAAGTGAGTGGGAGCACTACAACCTTTCTGATAAGTATATGTGTATGACATATTGTTGATCGGAAATGATGTAGAATTTTCTAGAAAGCATAAAGGAGTGTTTGAAAGGAGTTTTTCAAAGAAAGACCTCGGTGAAGCTGCTTACATATCGAGCATCAAGATCTATAGAGATAGATCAAGACACTTGATGAATTTTTCAATGAGTACATACCTTGACAAGTTTTGAAGTAGTTCAAAATGGAACAGTCAAAGAAAGAGTTCTTGCCTGTGTTGCAAGGTGTGAAGTTGAGTAAAGACTCAAAACCCGACCAAGGCAGAAAATAGAAAGAGAATAAAAAGTCATTCCCTATGCCTCATTCATAGATTCTATAAATTATGCTATGTTGTGTACCAGACCTATTGTGTACCTCACCATGAGTTTGGCAAGAGGGTACAATAGTGATCCAGGAGTGGATCACTGGACATCGGTCAAAATTATCCTTAGTGGAATAAGGACATGTTTCTTGGTTATGGAGGTGACAAAAAGTTCGTCGTAAAGGGTTACGTCGATGCAAGCTTTGACACTGATCCAGATGACTCTAAGTCTCAATCTGGATACATATTGAAAGTGGGAGCGATTAGCTAGAGTAGCTCCGTGCAGAGCATTGTAGACATAGAAAATTTGCAAAATACATACGGCTATGAATGCGGCGGACCCATTGACTAAACTTCTCTCCCGAAGCAAAACGTGATCACTCTTGGGGTGTTAATCACATAGCGATGTGAACTAGATTGTTGAATCTAGTAAACTCTTTGGGTATTAGTCACATGGAGATGTGAACTAATCACATAAAGATGTGAACTATTGGTGTTAAATCACATGACGATGTGAACTAGATTATTGACTCTAGTGCAAGTGGGGGACTAAAGGAAATATGCCCTAGAGGCAATAATAAATTTGTTATTTATATTTCCTTATATCATGATAAATGTTTATTATTCATGCTAGAATTGTATTAATCGGTAACTTGATACATGTGTGGATACATAGACAAAACAAAGTGTCCCTAGTACCTCTACTAGACTAGCTCTTTAATCAAAGATGGTTAAGTTTCCTGACCATAGACATGTGTTGTCATTTGATGAACGGGATCACATCATTAGAGAATGATGTGATGGACAAGACCCGTCCATTAGCTTAGCATAATGATCGTATAGTTTTATTGCTAATGCTTTCATCATGACTTATACATGTTCCTCTGACTATGAGATTATGCAACTCCCAAATACCGGAAGAACACCTTGTGTTCTATCAAACGTCACAACATAACTAGGTGATTATAAAGATGCTCTAAAGGTGTCTCCGATGGTGTTTGTTGAGTTGGCATAGATTGAGATTAGGATTTGTCACTCCATGTATCGGAGAGGTATCTCTGGGCCCACTCGGTAATTGTCATCACTATAAGCCTTGAAAGCAATATGACTAATGAGTTAGTTACGGGATGATGCATTAAGGAACGAGTAAAGAGACTTGCCGGTAATGAGATTGAACTAGGTATGATGATACCGACGATCGAATCTCGGGCAAGTAACACACCGATGACAAAGGGAACAACGTATGCTGTTATGCGGTTTTACCGATAAAGATCTTCATAGAATATGTAGGAGTCAATATGAGCATCCAGGTACCGCTATTGATTATTGACCGGAGATGTGTCTTGGTCATGTCTACATAGTTCTCGAACCCATAGGGTCCGCACGCTTAACGTTCGATGACGATTTGTATTATATGAGTTATGTGATTTGGTGACCGAATGTTGTTCGGAGTCGCGAATGAGATCACGAACATGATGAGGAGCCTCGAAATGGTCGAGAGGTAAAGGTTCATATATAGGACGATAGTATTCGGACACCGAAAGTGTTCTGGGGGTACCGGGTACATATCGGGTCACCGAAAGGGGTTCCGGGCACCCACCGGCAAAGATATGGGCATAATTGGGCCAAGGGCGGAACAGACCTGTAACACCCACGATGCGGCTATATCTCCCACGTGTCGAGGCACGACTTGGAGGCATAACCGCATGGTGGTTTTGTCGCAAGAAGGGTCATCTTCACACAATCCCATGTAATGAACAAGAGTGGGATAAAGGGTTGGCTTATAATCGCCACTTCACACAATACAAGTTAAACATACATCAACCAAAATACAATCAAGGTCCGACTACGGAACCAAAATAAAGGAAGACAACCCCAAATGCTAGATCCCCAATCGTCCCAACTGGGCACCACTACTGATCAACCGGAAAAGACACAACACAATGATCAAGATCTTCATCGAGCTCCCACTTGAGCTCGGTTGCGTCACTTGCACTAGTATCATCGGCATCTGCAACTGTTTGGAAGTATCTGTGAGTCACGAGGACTCAGCAATCTCACACCCGCGAGATCAAGACTATTTAAGCTTATGGGTAGGATAGGGTAATGAGGTGGAGCTGCAGCAAGCACTAAGCATATATGGTGGCTAACATACGCAAATAAGAGCGAGAAGAGAAGCAACACCACGGTCGAGAAGCTAGAAGTGATCAAGAAGTGATCCTGAAACTACTTATGTACAACCATAACACAAGAACCGTGTTCACTTTCCGGACTCCGCCGAAAAGAGACCATCACGGCTACACACGCGGTTGATGGATTTTAATTAAATCAAGTGTCAAGTTCTCTACAACCGGACATTAACAAATTCACATATGCCACATATCCGCGGGCATGGCTCTCGAAAGTTTATACCCTGCAGGGGTGTCCCAACTTAGCCCATCACAAGCTCTCACGATCAACGAAGGATATTCCTTCTACCGGGAAGACCCAATCAGTCTTGGAATCCCGGTTACAAGACATTTCGACAATGGTAAAACAAGACCAGCAAATCCACCCGATGTGCCGACAAATCCCGATAGGAGTCGCACGTATCTCGTTCTCAGGGCACACCAGATGTGCAAGATGTCGGGTTGGCATAGACCCTGGTTGCCCAGGGGGCGCCGGACATCGCTCGGTTTGGACCAGCACTCAGAGGAACACTGGCCCGGGGGGTTAAAATAAAGATGACCCTTGAGTCTGCAGAACCCAAGGGAAAAAGGCTTAGGTGGCAAATGTTAAAACCAAGGTTGGGCCTTGCTGAAGGAGTTTTATTCAAAGCAAACTGTCAAGGGGATCCCATAAATCCCCAACCGCGTAAGGAACGCAAAATCAAGGAACATAACACCGGTATGACGGAAACTAAGGTGGCAAGAGTGGAACAAAGCACCAGGCATAAGGCCGAGCCTTCCACCCTTTACCAAGTATATAGATGCATTAATTATAATAAGACATATTGTGATATCCCAACATATCCATGTTCCAACATGGAACAAACTTCAGCTTCACCTGCAACTAGCAACGCTATAAGAAAGGGCTGAGCAAAAGCGGTAGCTTAACCAAACAACAGTTTGCTAGGATGGTTGAAAAAAGGGTTAGAGGCTATCATGGCAGTTTGGAAGGCTTGATAAACATGTGGTAGGTAGCGCGACATTGCGATAGAGCGAACAACTAGCAAGCAAAGATAGAAGTCATATCGAGGGTATGGGCACCTTGCCTGAGATCCCACAAGGAAGAAGAGCGAGTCCAAGAACAAGACAAACGGGCGGAGTCGAACGAATCCTCACAACTCCGGAACAAAACTGAAGCTAACGAGAGAAGCAAACCGGAAAGAAGCAAAACAACATAATAAACAACCATCACTTAAATATGGCATGATGCACAAACAAGTATGATGCATGTCCGGTTTAATGATTCATGGCATGGCAAAGTGCAACAAACAATACTACAAATTAAGTGGAGCTAAATATGCAACGAGTTGCATATTGGACAAACATCATATTTAATTATTAAGTTAACTCTTGTTTATGTACTCAACAATATTAAATGCTATTAAACATGGCAAGGGGTGAAGCATATGAAAACTACCTATCTAGGCAAGTTTAAATGAGGCCGGAACAACAAACAACAAATCCAGAAAAATCCCCATATGCAATTTACGAATTCGGTACCGTTCTGCCCTAAACCATATATTATTATTATTAAACATGCAAAGTAATGCCACCATGTTAATCTATGCATTTTGCCACCCTATTTACATGTAAAGTTTATTTAAAATGGAGCTACGGTTATTTAGTTATGAAATAAATCATGTTAACATGGCATTTATGCAAAATTAAACAAACAGAAAGTTTAACCATTTTAAACAAGGATGAAAGTGGCATATTATGAAACTAGATGAAATTCTAAGAATGATGCATATATGACATATTTTATTTGGATGCATGGATATTTAATTGTTCACAAATCAAAATGATGGCATTTCTGTAAATAAGAATGCACTGGAAAATGCTAAAATACCCAGACTGGGAAAAAATATGCACGGGCCAGATTGCAGCAACCTACAGCGGCCCAGGAGGACTTGGCCTGAGTGAGCGCTGAGTGTGCAAAATAACAGGAAAAATAACGGGGGCGGCTGGTACTAGAACCCAGGATCTCCTGTTTGTGTGCTTGCGTGACTGACCACTGGGGTGCTTCTGTGTTTGTGTTCAGAAAGGAGTACAACTTCTTAAAGAGAAAAGCAAAGGTGTAGCCTTGCTCTGCCATGAATGCACGGTGACAGCAGGTCTCCGGCGAGCCTTAACGGCCGGATGCAGTGGCGGCTTAGGCTGGAGTTCGGCGGCGGGGGTGTGGAAAAAGGAGGGGAGTGCAGCTACAGGATGCGCGCGTGCATGTGGGGAGCAAAAGAAAGAGGCCGGAGCTCGAGCGTCGAGCTGGAGCTCGCCTCGGCTGCGGCGCACAACGATGCATGGACGAGCATGGCGCGGTGAGCAAGCGGCAAGTAGGCAGGGTGAGCGTGCGGGTGCAGATGCATGCGGGGGCTACGGGCGCGTGTGGTGGAGCAACGATGCGAGGTTGTGCGTATGCAAGGGGCCGAGCAGAGGAGCTAACAAAGCTGCTACCATGGCGCTCTTGGAGTTCGAACTCCTGCTCGCGTGGATCAGGACCTAGAGGACAAAAACGAGCGCTAGGTAAGGCTGGGAGGGTGAAGAGCTCATGGTGGGTAGGATGGTGTAGTCGATCGTGCTCAGGGATGAACGGAGGCGACGAGGGAAGGCGATGAAGGAGCTCGCTGAACTTGGCGTTCCTCTGATCCGTGAAGAAGACGAAGCAGAGGAAGAAGGGGACGTCGTGGAAGAAGACGATCGAGTCTCAGGGAGTCGCTTGGAGACGTTTCGGGAGTCGCGGTACTTGCCGCGGGGGAAGATGATGACCGGGCGATGCTGGCTACGCCGGGCTCGAGCTCAGCTCGGCTGGTCATGGCGATGGCGACGGCAGGGGCATGGGGAGCTTACCTCGGCGGCGGGAGGAGGCAGAAGAGGGGAAAACAGAGCGAGGAGGAAACCCTAGGATTGGGGCAGGATTTGTAGGAGGTAGGGAGGCTGTTCCGGCCGTCAAATCAAGCCGGCTGCCGACGTGTAGGCTCTAGATGTTCTGCCGTACAGGGAGAAGACGATGAACAGAGGAGCGGTGCTGGTGGGCTGGATTCGAAGGGGTAAGTGAGGTGGCTTGCTGTAGATGGGCTGCTGCTGCTGGAGCTGGCCTCTCTCTCTTGCTACATTCTTTTTCCTTCCTTTTTCTTCAGACAGAAAACTTGGAAGAAAAGAAAGGCAAGGGAAGATACGGAATTTGGCAGGGATGAAGATATTAATGGAGTCCTGGGAATATGCATAATTTGAATAAACTGGTTTGGACATTTTTAAGGATATAAATATAGTTCAAAGGAGCTGAATTTTTGGACATGTTACTTGAGCCATTTTTTAACCCAACCAAAACAAGTCCAAAGGAGCTGAATTTTTGGCACGGAGGTTGAAGGCATGGAGTATGATCATTAGGAAATAAATGAACATTAATGGAGGGGGGAATAATGTCACTTGGAAAAACATGAAGGAAGAAGGAAGGGAGATATGATGATACATGGGCATGGCTTGAGAGAGGGATAGCAAGGGCTCATGCACACACAACATGAAAGTAACATGCAACAAAAGGATGAGTGTAATGCACATGATGCTCATGGAAACAACATGAATGACCAAAAGTAATATGACAAGAGATAGGCATGAAAAAACAAACAAGGATGGCATAATGCAATATAATAAATGATGAACATGATGCAAGAAGTAAAATATAACAAGGCACTCAACAAACATGCAACAACAATGATGAGCATGATGCAAAATAAATAAAACAAACATCACAGGCATGCAAGCATGGACATAACACAACAATAATGGAGGTCTTGGTCTTGGGGCATTACAAGACCAGCCCCTAGTGGGCTGGTGCGCCCCATATATGCCAAATAGGAGGAGAAGGAAGGTGGGGAAGAGAGAAAGGAAAGAGGAGGATTCGGCCTCCCCTTCCCTTCGCTCCCCCTCTCTTTCCTTCCCCCTCCAACACTTTTGGAAGGGGGGAGGCCGAATTGGACAAGGCCCCAAGTAGGTTTCCTCCTAATTGGGCACGCCCTTGCTGCTCCCCTCCCCTCCCACCTATATATACGTGGGGAGTGGGTGCCTAGAACACACAACAAACATTGTTAGCCGTGTGTGGCGCCCCCTCGACAGTTTACGCCTCCAGTCATATTTACGTAGTGCTTAGGCGAAGCCATGCACGGATTACTTCACCATCACCGTCACCACGCTGTCGTGCTGACGGAACTCTCCCTTGACACTTTGCTGGATCAAGAGTTCGAGGGACGTCATCGAGCTGAATGTGTGCAGAACTCGGAGGTGACATACATTCGGTGCTTGGATCGGTCGGATCGTGAAGACATTCGACTACATCAACCGCGTTACTAAATGCTTCCACTTTCGGTCTACGAGGGTATGTGGACACACTCTCCCCGCTCATTGCTATGCTTCTCCTAGATAGATCTTGCGTGATCGTAGGCAATTTTTTTTGAAATACTACGTTCCCCAACACCCGGGCCCAAAGTGACAAGCATTAAGCATGGCAAAGTCATAGCAACATCAATCTCAGAACATAATGGATACTAGGGATGAAGCCCTAACAAAACTAGCTCAATTACATGATGAATCTCATCCAACTCCTCACTGACCAGTGAGCCTACGATGCAATTACTCACTCCTGGTGGGGAGCATCATGGAATTGGCGATGGAGAAGGGTTGGTGATGACAAAGATCGAAGATCCCCCTCTCCGGAGCCCAAATGGACTCCAGATCTGGCCTCCCAATGAAGAACACGAGGCGGCGGCGGCTCCGTCTCGTGAAATGCGACAATTCTTTCTCCCTGGTTTTTTCTTCGAAAATAGGATTTTATAGAGTTGGAATCAGGGTCTCCGGGGCCACCAGGTGGGCACATCCCACCTGGGCGCGCCTAGAGGGGGGGCGCCCTGGTGGGTTCTGCTCACCCAGGGGCCCCCTCCGCTGGTTCTTGGCTCCAGTATTTTTATATATTATAAAATAATTCTCCAAAAAGTTTCGTTCCATTCTAAGAACTTTTACTTCTGCACAAAAACAACACCATGGTAGTTCTGCTGAAAACAACGTCAGTCTGGGTTAGTTTCATTCAAATCATGCAAATTAGAGTCCAAAGCAAGAGGAAAAGCATTAGGAAAAGTAGATACGACGGAGACGTATCACCACCCCTAGTACTTCACTACACACCGATCCCTAGTGTAAATAAGGAGCCCTCCGCTCTCCATATCTCCCCATCGTCTTCATCTTCTCCCTGCCCCCAATCCCCACAAAACAAGAACCGCCACATCAACTCTGCATGAGAAGAGACTCCAACGGCGATCCGAGGGGTGAGCCTGTTAGATATGGACTTCAGCAAGGAGTTCACCTTTGAGTTTGCCGTTCAGACCCATGGAAGCACCAAGTTGAATGTGATGTACACCAACGACCCAGACTCGTTGAAGCTCTGCCTCACCTAGTTTAAGCAGGAGACCTTGTGCCCATCCATTCGTCTCCTGGCAGGGACCAGTGGATCATTGTCGCCCAGGTATGCGTGCGGGACGAGGTTCTCGTCTAACATTACTGTAGCGCCATCAGAGATTCCGGAGCATTTCCACATTTCATCAGCATCACCGACTGCACCTTCACTATGGTGGAGAGCAGGAAGATTGCCACCGTGCTTTACGATTCGACCATCTGGTGCGAAAAGCTCGTCGACGTCCAGAAGAAATACAATATCATCGGCAACAGGCAGGAGAAGGACTCTGTGGTTGACCTCGCCGCGGCCATCATCAACCCCTGCTACGCTAACATGAAAGAATATGTGGATACGACAGACCTGAACACGTTGGAGGTACCTCTGAATCTAGCCTACATCACCTTCATGGCCAAGGACGCATCCGCGTGCTATGACATGTACAGGCGGATCTTGGACATGAGGGTGTGTCTGCTTCCCGTAACCGAGGAGTATACGGACAACTGCAGCGTCATGATCAAGCGTGCCAAGAATATCTAGATGGTGTACTTTCTCTGTTTAAGCATCTTTATCACCTGTGTGTTTCATGCATTATCCTATGTGTCTTAACTAGTTTACAGCAAGTGTATGTAACTAGTTTACTGGGCTGTAGTGTTTCTTTTTTTAAGGTCCAGTAGATATAAATTAGGATGTGGCTGCCCAGCGCAGGTTTCTTTTCTTATGACATCCGCGGCCCACAACATGATTATGGGGATCCAGGAGGTGTACGATTTTTTTCACTACGGTTTTTCCTTTCCGCTATGGCGGCGCCTCGGCGACCCATCCTAGACTATGGCGGCCAGGCTATCCCTCGCCTTCCCCGCATCTCATTTTATTCTTCGGCGGCGCCAGCTTAACCGGCCCACCCTGCACCCAAACAAGTCACCCCTCCCATTCCCCCCTGCCTGCGTCTTCCCAGGCTCCAGTTGGTTTCGGTCCAGGGTCTCGACATTGTCCTCCGCCTTGGTGCTCTCACCGCGATGCCACTGATACGCCCATTTTGCATCATGTTTTTATGTTGATATTTATTGCATTATGGACAGTTATTACACTTTATGATACAATTCGTATGCCTTTTCTCTCTTATTTTGCAAGAATTATATGAAAGAGGGAGAATGCAGGCAGCTGGAATTCTGGACCGAAAAGGAGAAAATCTGAGATCCCTATTCTGCACAACTCCAAATGTCTTGAAACTTTACAGAGAATTAATTTGGAATATATATAAAAAATTGGGTGAAGAAATACCAGAAGGAGACCCACCAGGTGGCCACAAGCCTAGCGGGCGCGCCCCCTGAGCTTGTGGGCCCCATGGCCAGCCTCCGATGCCCATCTTCTTCTGTATGAAGCGTTTTGACCTAGAAAAAAAATGAGAGGAAGGCTTTCGGGATGAAGCACCGGCGTCTCGAGGCAGAACCTGGGCAGAAACAATCTAGAGCTCCTGCGGAGCGATTCCGCCGGAGAAACTTCCCTCCCGGAGGGGGAAATCGAAGCCATCGTCATCACCAACGATCGTCTCATCGTGGGAGGACCAATCGTCATTAACATCTTCACCAGCACCATCTCCTCTCAAACCCTATTTCATCTCTTGTATTCAATCTTTGTCTCAAAACCTCAGATTGGTACATGTGGGTTGCTAGTAGTGTTGATTACTCCTTGTAGTTTATGCTAGTTGGTTTATTTGGTGGAAGATCATATGTTCAGATCCTTAATGATATTCATTGCCCCTCTGATTTTGAACATGAACATACTATGTGAGTAGTTACTTTTGTTCCCAAGGACATGGGAGAAGTCTTGTTATAAGTAATCATGTGAATTTGGTATTTGCTCGATATTTTGATGAGATGTATGTTGTCTTTCCTCTAGCGGTGTTATGTGAACGTCGACTACATGACACTGATACGTCTCCAACGTATCTATAATTTTTGATGTATTCATGCCATTCTTATAATATTTTTACATGATTTTGGTATGATTTGGTTAGAACTAACTTGGACTGACGCTATTTTCAGCAGAACTGCCGTGGTGTTGTTTTTGTGCAGAAATAAAAGTTCCCGGAATGCGCTGAAAATCAAATGAGATTCTTTCTGGAAAATATACAAAATACTGGAATGAAGAGTTACCGGAGGGGAGTCTCGTTGGCCCCATGAGGGTGGAGGGCGCGCCCCTGTGCCTCGTGGACTCTCCGTGGGGCTCCCTAACTTGTTCTCGACGCTAACCTCTCCTATAAATCCCCAAACCTCCAGAAAATAACCTAGATCGAGAGTTCCACCGCCTCAAGGCTCTGTAGCCACCAAAAACCAACCAGGACCCTATTCCGGCACCCTGCCAAAGGGGGGAATCATCACCGGCGGCCATCTTCATCATCCCGGCGCTCTCCATGATGAGGAGGGAGTAGTTCACCCTCGTGGCTGAGCGTATGTACCAGTAGCTATGTGTTTGATCTCTCTCTCTCTCTCTCTTGTTCTTGATATGGCACGATCTTGATGTATCGCGAGCTTTGCTATTATAGTTGGATCTTATGATGTTTCTCCCCATCTATCTCTTTGTGATGAATTGAGTTTTCCCTTTGAAGTTATCTTATCGGATTGAGTCTTTAAGGATTTTAGAACACTTGATGTATGTCTTGCGTGGGATACCCGTGGTGACAATAGGGTATTCTATTGATTCACTTGATGTGTGTTTTTGTGATCAACTTGCGGGTTCCGTGACCTTGGGAACTTATGCATAGGGGTTGGCACACTTTTAGTCTTGACTCTCCAGTAGAAACTTTGGGGCAGTCTTTGGAGTGACTCTTTGTTGCATGTTGAGGGATAGTTATATGATCTAATTATGTTATCCTTGTTGACAAAACTCGCACTAGTGAAAGTATGAACCCTAGGCCTTATTTCGAAGCATTGCAATACCGTTTACGCTCACTTTTGCTACTAGTTACCTTGCTGTTTTTATATTTTCATATTACAAAAACCTATATCTACCATCCATATTGCACTTGTATCACCATCTCTTCGCAGAACTGGTGCACCAATACAATTTACCATTGTATTGGGTGTGTTGGGGACACAGGAGACTCTTTGCTATTTGGTTGCAGGGTTGTTTGAGAGAGACCATCTTCATCCTATGCCTCCCACGGATTGATAAACCTTAGGTCATCCACTTGAGGGAAGTTTGCTACTGTCCTACAAACCTCTACACTTGGAGGCCCAACAACGTCTACAAGAAGAAGGTTGTGTAGTAGACATCAAGCTCTTTTCTGGCGCCGTTGCCGGGGAGGTTAGTGCTTGAAGTTATATCTTTAGATCTTGTAATTGAATCTTTTAGTTTCTTGTTTTGTCACTAGTCTAGTCTATAAATGAAAAACTACAAAAAAATGGAATTGAGGGTGCCTCATATGCTTCATCTTTTTAATATATTTCGTGAAAATGATGGAAAGTAAAATTGTGCCAAAGTGTTAGAAGAAGAATGCATTAAAATGTTTGGCCCTAAATATTTGAATGATGAGCATGATTGCAATGTTGTTAGTATGAATTCTTTGAATATCCATGATGCTAATGATATGCAAAGCCACAAGCTTGGGGATGCTATGTTTGATGAAGATGATATTTTTAGTCCCCCAAGTTTTGATGAGAAAATTTATTATGATGATAGAATGCCTCCTTTCTATGATGATTATGTTGATAAAAGTGGTTTCGGAGAGGTCATGACTTTATTTGGTGATGAATCCACTATTTTGGAAGAGGTTCCAATTGATTATGAGAACAAAGTTGCTATCTATGATGACTATTGCGATGACATGTATGCTATAAATAACAATGATAACCATGAAACTTGTCATCTTGATTTTAATTTTCAATTGGATTATGCCTCACATGATAGTTATTTTGTTGAGTTTGCTCCCACTACTATTCATGAGAAGAAATTTGCTTATGTGGAGAGAAATAAAAATTCTATGCTTGTAGATCATGAAAAGAATGCTTTATGTGATGGTTATATTGTTGAATTCATTCATGATGCTACTGAAAAATATTATGAGGTAGGAATATATGCTTGTAGTAATTGCAATAATATCAAGTTTCCTCTCTATGTGCTTAAAATCTTCAAGTTATGCTTGTTTTGCTTTCCTATGCTAGTTGATTCTTGTTCCCATAAATTGTTTGCTCACAAAATCCCTATGCATAGGAAGTGGGTTAGACTTAAATGTCCTATTCATATTCTTCATGATGCTCTCTTTATGTTTCAATTCTTATCTTTTATGTGAGCATCATTGAAATCATCATGCCTAGCTAGGGGCGTTAAACGTTAGCGCTTGTTGGGAGGCAACCCAATTTTTTTTGTTCTTTGCTTTTTGCTCCTGTTTAGTAATAAATAATTCATCTAGCTTCTGTTTAGATGTGGTTTATATTTTAATTAGTGTTTGTGCCGAGTAGAACCTTTGGGAAGACTTGGGTGAAGTCTTTGCAATCTTGCTGTAAAAAACAGAAACTTTTGCATTCACGAGATTAGCTGTCATTTTTTACTGCAGAGTGACTTTAGGTTGATTATTTTTGCAGATGATTAATAGACAAATTCCTCACGTCCACCAATTTATTTTATAATTTTTGGAGTTACAGAAGTATTCAAAAGTAATAGATTGCTACAGACTGTTCTGTTTTTGACACATTCTGTTTTTCTTGTGTTGTTTCCTTATTTTGATGAATCTATGAGTAGTATCAGGGGGTATGAACCATAGAGAAGTTGGAATACAGTAGGTTTAACACCAATATAAATAAATAATGAGTTCATTACAGTAACTTAAAGTGGTGGTTTATTTTCTTATACTAACGGAGCTCATGAGATTTTCTGTTGAAGTTTTGTGTTGTGAAGTTTTCAAGTTTTTCGGTATAGATTTGATGGATTTTGGAATAAGGAGTGGCAAGACCCAAAGCTTGGGGATGCCCAAGGCACCCCAAGGTAAAATTAAAGGACAACCAAAATCCTAAGCTTGGGGATGCCCCGGAAGGCATCCCCTCTTTCGTCTTCGTTCATCGGTAACCTTACTTGGAGCTATATTTTTATTCACCACATGATATGTGTTTTGCTTGGAGCGTCATTTTATTTTCTTTGTTTTGCTTGCTGTTTGAATAAAATACCAAGATCTGAAATTCTTAAATGTTAGAGAGTCTTCACATAGTTGCATAATTATTTGACTACTCATTGATCTTCATTTATATCTTTCGGAGTAGTTTGTCGTTTGCTCTAGTGCTTCACTTATATCTTTTAGAGCACGGCGGTGGTTTTATTTTGAAGAAATAGATGAACTCTCATGCTTCACCTATATTATTTTGAGAGTCTTAAATAGCATGGTAATTTGCTTTGGTTATAAATTTAGTCCTAATATGATAGGCATCCAAGAGGGATATAATAAAAACTTTCATATAAAGTGCATTGAATACTATGAGAAGTTTGATTCTTTATGATTGTTTTGAGATTTGAAGATGGTGATATTAGAGTAATACTAGTGGAGTAGTTGTGAATTTGAGAGATACTTGTGTTAAAGTTTGCGATTCCCGTAGCATGCACGTATGGTGAACCGTTATGTGACGAAGTCAGAGCATGATTTATTTTTTGATTGTCTTCATTATGAGTGGCGGTCGGGGATGAGCAATGGTCTTTTCCTACCAATCTATCCCCATAGGAGCATGCGCGTAGTACTTCGTTTCGATAACTAATAGATTTTTGCAATAAGTATGTGAGTTTTTTATGAATATTGTTGAGTCCATGGATTCTACGCACTCTCACCCTTCCACCATTGCTAGCCTCTCTTGTGCCGCGCAACTTTCACCTTTACCATAACACCGACCACTACCTTCCTCAAAAAAGCCACCATACCTACCTATTATGGCATTTTCATAGCCATTCCAAGATATATTGCCATGCAACTTTCCACCGTTCCGTTTATTGTGACACGTTTCATCATTGTCATATTCCTTTGCATGATCATGTAGTTGACATCGTATTTGTGATAAAGCCACCATTCATAATTCTTTCATACATGTCACTCTTGATTCAATGCACATCCAAGTACACCACCGGAGGCATTCATATAGAGTCATATTTTGTTCTAAGTATCGAGTTGTAAGTAAATAAAAGTGTGATGATCCTCATTATTAGAGCATTGTCCCAGTGAGGAAAGGATGATGAAGACTATGATTCCCCCAAAAGTCGGGATGAGACTCCGAACGAAAAAAAAGAGGCCAAAAAATGGAGGCCCAAAAAGAAACAAAAAAATGAGAGAACAAGAGAGAAGCGGCAATGCTACTATCCTTTTACCACACTTGTGCTTCAAAGTAGCACCATGATCTTCATGATAGAGAGTCTCCTATGTTGTCACTTCCATTTACTAGTGGGAATTTTCATTATAAGAACTTGGCTTGTATATTCCAATGATGGGCTTCCTCAAAATGCCCTAGGTCTTCATGAGCAAGCAAGTTGGATGCACACCCACATAGTTTTTTTTTGAGCTTTCATACACTTATAGCTCTAGTGCATCCGTTGCATGGCAATCCCTACTCACTCACATTGATATCTATTGATGGGCAACTCCATAGCCCGTTGATACGCCTAATTGATGTGAGACTATCTTCTCCTTTTTGTCTTCTCCACAACCACCATTCTATTCCACCTTTAGTGCTATATTCATGGCTCACACTCATGTATTGCGTGAAGATTGAAAAAGTTTGAGAGCATCAAAAGTATGAAACAATTGCTTGGCTTGTCATCGGGGTTGTGCATGATTTAAATATTTTGTGTGATGAAGATAGAGCATAGCGAGACTATATGATTTTGTAGGGATAGCTTTCTTTGGCCATGTTATTTTGAGAAGACATGATTGCTTTGTTCGTAT
Source organism: Aegilops umbellulata (assembly GCA_032464435.1). Lineage (NCBI taxonomy): Eukaryota > Viridiplantae > Streptophyta > Magnoliopsida > Poales > Poaceae > Aegilops > Aegilops umbellulata. The sequence continues at coordinate 447,827,979 of CP136057.1, forward strand.
GCTATAAGTATTACTGTTTTATGTCAATATTAAACTTTTCTTTTGAATATTATGGATCTGAATATTCTTGCCACAATAAAGAAGATTACATTGATAAATATGTTAGGTAGCATTCCACATCAAAAATTCTGTTTTTATCATTTACCTACTCGAGGACGAGCAGGAATTAAGCTTGGGGATGCTGATACGTCTCCAACGTATCTATAATTTTTTATGTATTCATGCCATGTTTATAATATTTTTACATGATTTTGGTATGATTTGGTTAGAACTAACCCGGACTGACGTTGTTTCCAGCAGAACTACCGTGGTGTTGTTTTTGTGCAGAAATAAAAGTTCTCGGAATGCGCTGAAAATCAACAGAGATTTTTTCTGGAAAATATAAAATACTAGAATGAAGAGTTACCGGAGGGGAGTCCCGTGGTCCCCACGAGGGTGGAGGGCGCGCCCCTGTGCTTCATGGACTATTCGTGGGGGCCCCTGACTTGTTCTCGATGCCAACCTCTCCTATAAATCCCCAAACCTCCAGAAAATAACCTAGATCAGGAGTTCCGCCGCCGCAAGCCTCTGTAGCCACCAAAAACCAATCGGGACCCTATTGCGGCACCCTGCCATAGGGGGGAATCATCACCGGTGGCCATCTTCATCATCCCGGTGCTCTCCATGACGAGGAGGGAGTAGTTCACCCTCGGGGCTGAGGGTATGTACTAGTAGCTATGTGTTTGATCTCTCTCTCTCTCTCTCTCTCTCTCTCTCTCTCTCTCTCTCTCTCTCTCGTGTTCTTGATATGGCACGATCTTGATGTATCATGAGCTTTGCTATTATAGTTTGTCGGCATTCTGGGAACGGGGGTCCCCAGACTTGCCTGCCTGCGGCCTGCGGCGTGGCTCAAAGAGGGGGGCCCAGCACGGCCCATCTTCATCAACACGGACCCTAAACCATCGCGAGGGGCCAAGCCTCGCGGGGCGGATGACACGGAGCTTCCTTAGGCACGGCCTCATCAGGCTGGCTCGCGAGGAGGCGGAGAGATCAAGGCGGGGTACCTCACGAGGTGCCCGTGACGCAAGCCATGACGACCAAGGGCGCCAGGCGGGCGCCAGCCCGCGCAGTGTCCTCCTTTCCTCTTTGGTGCAAAGGGAGCAAGCGCAGGCGAGAGCATCAAGCAAAGGCACCTGTTTCGGTGCAACGAGACCAAGACCAGCCCAACGGCAGGGATGAAGTCATTGTGGAGCCCAAGCCAGCGTCACCACCAGAGCCTTTGGCAGGCGAGGACCAACTTTAGTCAGGATAAGTGTACCAGATGTTCCCCTTCAAAATGGCCAATTGTTGGCGCCCTTCCCGCTCAATATTTGGGAAGAGGCCCAAGGCCTTTGCCTATAAATAGAGCTAGCCACCACAGAGTAGGGGCAGAGGGAAAAACAATCGGATAGAGAGCCCAAGTAGTTCATCGCACCAGCTCAAGAACACCTCTCGCGAGGTTGTTCTTCCCATGTACTGTTCATCATCAGCCCCAGAGGCAATCCACCACACCACACACTGGAGTAGGGTATTACACCACAATGGTGGCCTGAACCAGTATAAACCATGTGTCTCTTGTGCTGTTCTTTCCATAGCTTAGAACTTAGCGAGGCGGTGGGGTGCAGGTAGGTAGAAGGCGAAATCTCCGCGCGCACCCCAGTGTTTGAACCTCAAGGGTCTGCCGGAACCCGAAATCCGACATTTGGCACGCTAGGTAGGGGTGCACCGGAGTTATCCCTTCCGCCACCGCCACGACCTGCCTCGTGATTAGTAGCGCGTTGCCCGCTCCGGCCGCCGGCGCCAGGACGGGGGCCAGGGGGCTCCGAGCCCTGGCCCCAGCCCTGCAACGGGTACGGTGGCCGGACAAGTTCAAGCCAACGACGCCGCCGCGCTACAGCGGCGCGACTGATCCGCTGGCCTTCTTGCTGGCGTACGAGGAGGCCGTCCTCGAAGCTGGAGGTGATGATAGGGTCATGGCCAACTGGCTTCCCATGGCCCTCACCGGCGCTCCGCACGCATGGCTGCTCCACCTGCCGGCAGCCTCCGTGGCCTCTTGGGAAGAGCTACGCGGCCTCTTCCTCGCCCACCACGCTACACCAACACCCGTGGTCGTCGCTGCCCTCCTGGGAGGCTCGCAGGCACCGCCTACAAGTCACCACGTCAAGCCGTTCATCCGCCGGGTCAGCGCCGCTTCCACGCGGCAGGGGGCTCTCCCAGACCGGGCGGCGCCCAAGGCCGGCCTGACCTTCAGCTCAGAGGACCACCCCTCCAACTCGGCCTACTCGGGTGCGCTCCCCATGCTGTGCACCCCCACCATCTGCCAGGTGGCCGTCACCAGAAATCTCATCGATGGCGGCGCGGGCCTCAGCGTGCTCTCGGTTGAGGCCATCAACCTCCTCTGCATACCCCTGGAATGGCTGCAACCCAGTCGGCCCTTCTCAGGCGTTGGGGGCGGGTCATCCAGCTCCTTGGGACAGATCCGGCTCCCAGTAACCTTTGGCACCTACGAAAACTTCCGCACGAAGCTGGTCAACTTCGACATCGCCCCCATCGGCCTCCCCTACAATGTCGTCCTTGGCTATCCAGCGCTGGCCCAGTTCATGGCCGCGACGCACCCGGCGTACAACCTCATGAAGATGCCCTGGAGCAGCGGTGTCCTGAACGTGCACAGGGACACCGGAGACGCACTGCGAGTGCTCAAGATCGCCTTCAAGACGGCGGCGTCGGCACAGCCCGCCGACTCGGAGACCCCCGAGCCCAAGGGGGCTGCACCCGCCAAGAAGAAACAGTTATTCACCCAAGACAAGGCAGAAACCAAGCAGATACCCATCGATGAGGACAGTTCCACCAACGCCACTTTCACCATAGGCGCCAACCTCGAGCCCGAGCAGGAGGAGGCCCTGGTCAAGTTCCTGCGCGCGAACAAGAAGGTATTCGCTTGGGAGCCTGACCAGTTGGCGGGGATCCCTAGGAGCGTAATCGAGCATCACCTCAACGTGTGCCCCAACGCGCGTCTTGTGAAGCAGAAGGCTAGGCGGCAGTCCACAGAAAAGCAGGCCTTCATCGTCCAAGAGACCCGCAAACTAGAGATCGCTGGGGTCATTCGCGAGGTCCGATACCCAAATTGGTTGGCCAACCCTGTCGTTGTGCCAAAGAAGGGAGGGAAGGAGCGCATGTGTGTTGACTTCACCAACCTCAACAAGGCATGCCCGCAAGATCCGTTCCTGCTCCCCCGCATCGACCAGATCGTTGATTCCACCGCAGAATGCGACCTGCTATGCTTCTTGGATGCCTTCTCTGGGTATCACCAGATCAAGATGGCGGTGGAAGACGTCGAAAAGACAGCCTTCCTAACCCCGTGTGGGGTGTACTGCTACACATGCATGCCATTTGGGCTGCGTAACGCAGGGGCGACCTTTCAGCGGCTGATGCACATCACCTTGGGCCCGTAGCTAGGGAAGAATGTTGAGGCTTACGTCGATGACATTGTGGTGAAGTCTCGGGAGGCCAGGACACTGATACAAGACCTGGAGGAAACCTTCGCAAGCCTCAATGCAATGAACCTGCGGCTCAACCCAGAGAAGTGTGTGTTCGGAGTCCCCTCGGGCAAGCTCTTGGGTTTCCTCGTGTCCCACCGAGGCATCGAGGCTAACCCGGAAAAGGTCAAAGCGGTCGAGGACATGAGCCCGCCAAAGACCCTCAGAGAAATGCAGAAGCTCACTGGGCACGTGACCGCGCTAGGGCGCTTCATCTCCAAGTTGGGGGAGCGAGTGCTGCCCTTCTTCCAGCTAATGAAGAAAAAGGGGCCCTTTGAATGGACTGAAGAGGCCGACAAGGCGTTCCAAGATCTCAAGAGATACCTGACCAGCCCTCCGGTCATGGTGGCTCCGCGCCCTCAAGAGCCCCTGGTGCTTTACCTCGCCGCCACTCCCTACTCCGCCAGCGCAGCCCTGGTGGCGGTTAGGGAGGAGCGTCGAATCAGAACCACAGCAGCAGTCCGGGACAAGGCAAAACAGGAACAAGGAAGGCCCACAGAAGCCGCCACCGCGGCTGGGGAGGATCAGTCGCCGCAGAGGAGTGCACCGGAGGCGGAAGAGGCCCCTCTCTCCCATATGTCCAGCCTCCGGAGTCCTCATCGCCTCAGGAGGCGCCATGGTCTCCGGAGGGCGCCACCAGCACTGACGCACCCAACCTCGTTGAGCACCCAGTGTACTTCGTCAGCACGGTGTTGCGGGACGCGAGGGCATGGTACCCCGTGGCTCAGAAGCTCCTCCTCGCGCTACTGGTGGCCTCGCGCAAGCTGCAGCACTATTTTTAGGGTCACCCCATCAAGGTCGTCTCGTCATACCCCTTGGAGAGGGTGCTCAGGAGCCCTAACTCAGCCGGAAGGGTCACTGAGTGGAACATAGAACTGCAAGCGTTTCAGCTCGAATTCAGCATGACCAGAGTCATCAAGGGAGCATCATTAGCGGATTTTGTGGCAGAATGGACGGAGGCACCAGGCCTCAAGGCCGACGAGGATCGATCCCTCTCCCCGGGAAGCGAGGCGCCGGAAGGCTGGGTCAAGTACTCCGATGGGGCGTTCTCCAGGCATGGCGCTGGGGCTGGGGCGGTGCTTATATCGCCCACCCAGGACAAGCTCTACTACGCTGTACAGCTCTGTTTCCAGCAAGGTGAAAAGGTCTCCAACAACATAGTGGAGTATGAAGGTCTGATAGCGGGCTTGAAGGCCGCAGCTGCCCTGGGGGTGAAACGCCTCACCATCAAGGGCGATTCGCAGCTCCTTGTCAATTTTTCCAACAAGGTGTACGAGCCGAAAGATGAGCACATGGAAGCCTACCTTGCGGAGGTCCGCAGGATGGAGAAGCAGTTCTGGGGGTTGGAGCTGCAGCATGTGCCTCGTGGCACCAATCAGGAGGACGACGACATTGCCAAACGGGCGTCTAGGCGGTTGCCTCAGGAGCCTGGCGTCTTCGAGGAGCGGCTCTTCAAGCCCTCAGCCCTGCCGTCATTATCAAACACGGCTCAGCCTCAGGAGGAGCTCCCCCAGCCACCTGCCTCAGGAGCCCCGGTCTGTGGCCCGACCTCAGGAGCACGCCTGCTCCTGACGATGGAGCCTTAGGAGGGTTACTGGATCACGGAGCTCCGGAGTTACTTAACACAAGGGACCCTGCCGGAGAAGGAGGAGGAAGCGGAGCGTGTGGCACGGCTGGCCATGGCATACTGCATCAAGGATGGAGAGCTCTACCGGAAGCGACCAAACCATGTATCCCTGCGCTGCATCTCCAGGGAGCAAGGAAAGGAACTACTGGAAGATATACACGGCGGAGACTGTGGACATCATTCATCATCACGGACCCTCGTCGGCAAGGCATTCCGCAGTGGGTTTTATTGGCCCGCTGCACTCAATGACGCCGCCGAACTGGTGAAGGCTTGTGAGGCCTGCCAGTTCCACGCCAAGCAGATCCATCAGCCGGCAGGAGGCCTGCAGACTATACCCCTTTCGTGGTCGTTCGCAGTCTGGGGGCTGGACATCCTGGGCCCGTTTTGATACGGGGTGAAACCCTAGATGGCCGATCTTTCATGAAAGGAGCGAGATCCCTCAAAGAACACGACGAACACGGGGAAGAACGGGAAGAAAAACACGAGAGAAACACTCAACCAACAAGAAATAGATCACACATATGCTAGATCGATGAACACAAAGAGATACACGATGATCCAAGGTCAACAAAGGACGATACAAAGTAACCGGTTCTTCTCCGATAGGAGGTCTTGATGGGGGTCTTCTCCGTGAGGAGGTCTTGAATCCAATGATCTTCTCCAAAGAGGGGTCGCAGTCTCTCTCGAGGAGGAGATCCGTATGGATGAGCGAAGCTCTATCTCACATATGAGCTAAACCAACGCTGACCCTAGGAAGAGGAAGGGGATGGAGTATATATAGTCTACGGGGTCGAAAAGGTACATGGGCTTCGGCCCTTCACTGTTCACGCGCAAGTGAGGCCGGGTGTCCGGGCGTCGGGCCGGATGTCCGGGGCTTCCGGAGGAGTCGGATGTCCGGGCTGGGGGGCGGATGTCCGGGCTGGCGGGGCAGGCTTCGGTGGTTCTCTGGATAGCGGAGTCCGGATATCCGGGCTGGGGGCCGGATGTCTGGGGTGTCGCGGGAGGCCGGATGTCCGGGCTGGCGGCCGGATGTCCGGGCCAAAGTGGCCAACCTACAGGTGTCCCGTGTCGCTGGGGCCGGATATCCGGGCTGGGGAGGCCGGATGTCCGGGGGTTCCGGAGGGGCCGGATGTCCGGGCTTGGGGGCCGGATGTCCGGGCCATGTAGCCTTCTTCGCCTCCTTCTGGTGGTCTTCTTCATCCGTGGACATGGCGGCTTGTTCGTCTTCACGTGCATCTTCGGGAGGCTCCTCTTGATACCTGATCATGCATAGCATACCGGACTTAGGTAGTAGCCATGCCTCGAGTGGATCATAGGTGATATCACTAAGAACAGAAGTCACCTCATTCTCGACAGCTCTAGCTCGTGCTCGTGTCATGGGTCCTCTTGGCTCTTGATGAGACGGTTGTAGGTCCATGGGGATGATCGTGGGATGCTCCGCATCATCTCCCCTCCCTTGGGAAAGATCCGACCTCGGATCGAAATCCTCATCACCATGGTACGGGGAGAGATCTTTGATGTTGAAGATGTTGCTCACGGATTACTTGTCGCGTGGGATGTCGATCTTGTATGCATTGTTGTTGTCGCGTGCAAGCACCTTGAAGGGTCCATCCGCTCGGGGTAGTAGCTTGGACTTGCGTTCATTGGGGAAGCGATCCTTGCGAAGGTGTAGCCACACAAGATCTCCAACATGGAACAACATGGGTTGCTTGTTGACGTTGAGCTTGGTCGCGAGTCGTTGTACTTGGCGCTCGATGGTGTTCCTTGTATCTTCATGTATCTTCTTGAGGAAGTTGGCTCGGGCACTCGCGTCCAAGTTTGTGCGCTCTTGAAGCGATAGAGGTAGGATGTCCAATGGGGACAATGGGTTGAAGCCATAGACGACCTCAAAGGAGGACTTGCCGGTAGTGTAATGTCTTGCTCGGTTGTAGGCGTGCTCGGCGATGGGTAGGCACTCTTCCTAGTCCTTGATGTTCTTCTTTATCAACACACGTAGGAGGGTGGAGAGCGTACGGTTGGTCACCTCCGTTTGGCCGTCGGTTTGCGGATGGTATGCCAAAGAGAAGAAGAGCTTGATTCCGAGCTTGGCGCACAAGGTCTTCCAAAAGTAACTCAAGAACTTGACGTCGCGGTCCGAGACAATCGTCTTTGGCACTCCATGAAGGTGCAAGATTTCCCTACAAAACAAATTTGCAATATGTGAAGCATCGTCTATCTTGTTGCAAGGAATGAAATGAGCCATTTTGGAGAAACGGTCCACAACAACAAAAACGGAATCTTTGCCATTTCGAGTTCTAGGCAAACCAAGCACAAAGTCCATGCTAATATCTTCCCATGGTTGATATGGAATTGGAAGTGGCATATAGAGGCCATGAGATTGTGCTTTGGACTTAGCTTTGCGACATGTAGAACACCGGTTGGTGAGGCGATTGACGTCGCGATGCATCTTGGGCCAAAAGTAATTCTTGGAGAGTGTAGCAAATGTCTTTTCGCGTCTGAAGTGTCCCATGAGTCCACCGCCATGAGATTCCTGCAAAAGCAACAAACGCAAAGAGGACTCGGGGATGCAAAGTTTGTTAGCTCTCATAAGATATCCATCTTTGATGTAGTATCAATCCCAAGAAGTATGTATCAAACACTTGGCATATGGTATTGCAAATGTAGGATCATGTTCATATAATTCTTTGATATGGTCAAAACCAATGACATTCAACTCAAGAGTAGTGACAAGCATGCATATACGGGAAAGCGCATCTGCCACAACATTTTCTTTACCCTTAATGTACTTGATGACATAAGGAAATGATTCAATAAATTCACTCCATTTAGCATGACGCTTGTTCAACTTAGTTTGACCCTTAAGGTATTTAAGTGTTTCATGGTCGGTATGGATGATGAATTCATGTGGGCGAAGGTAATGTTCCCATTCATGCAAAACTCGCACTAAAGCATATAGCTCTTTGTCATAGATGGGGTAATTGAGTTGCGCTCCGGAGAGTTTCTCACTAAAATATGCAATGGGGCGCTTCTCTTGCGTTAACAAACCTCCTATGCCATTACCACTAGCATCGCAATGAATTTTGAAAGGTTTGTCAAAGTTTGGTAATGCAAGCACGGGGGCATGAGTAAGAAAATTCTTAATCTCATTGAAAGCAATATCTTGAGATGTTCCCCAAACAAACGATGCATTTTTCTTACTCAAAGCATGCAAAGGTGAAGCAATGGTGCTAAAGTCCTTCACAAATCGACGGTAGAAACCGGCTAAACCAAGAAAACTACGCACTTGTTGCAAGTTGGTTGGTTGGGGCCAATTTTTAATAGCATTGATCTTAGATTCATCAACATGAACACCCTTAGAAGATACTACGAAACCCAAGAAAACAAGCTTGTCTACACCAAATAGGCATTTTTCCATATTAGCATAAAGTTGCTCTTTTCGAAGAGTTTGTAGCACGGTGCGAAGGTGGGTGACATGCTCTTTGAGAGATTTGCTAAACACAAGGATATCATCAAAGTAGACAACAACAAATTCACCAATGTAAGGGCGAAAGACGTAATGCATAAGACGCATGAAAGTACCGGGTGCTTCCGATAAACCCATAGGCATGACTAGCCATTCATATAGACCAAACTTTGTTTTGAAAGCGGTTTTCCATTCATCACCCTCTTGTATGCGGATTTGATAGTAACCACTTTTAAGATCAATTTTGGAAAAGATAGTGGCACCTCTAAGTTCATCAAGCATATCATCAAGGCGTGGAATGGGGTACCTATATCTAACGGTGATAACATTGATAGGTCTACAATCGGAGCACATGCGAAAGCTACCATCACGTTTTGGTACAAGAATGACCGGTACGGCACAAGGACTCAAACTTTCACGCACATGTCCATGGTCTATGAGATGCTTTACTTGCCTTTGTATTTCTTTGGTTTCTTCAGGGTTGACGCGGCATGGTGCTTTGTTGGGAAGCGGCGCTTCGGGGATGAGATCAATTCGGTGCTCAATGCCTCGTAATGGAGGTAAACCCGGAGGTAGCTCATCGGGGAAAACATCTTGGAATTCCTGCAATAGATAAGATAACACCAAAGGTAGATCGTGAGAGTTGTTAGTTTTTGTGACCTTGTCCTTGCACAAGAGGACATAGTGTAGGACACTTGATGGGTTCTCACACACTTCTCTCATCTCACGTTTGGTGGCAAAGAGAACTAAGTTTTTCTTGTCGCTCATCGTGGAGGCACTCAATTTGGGCTTGTGGCGCTCACTCTCTTTTTGGTGGTTCGCTCTCTCACTATTCTCTCCACGATGGGTGGCTTGCTTGTCGACGAGCACTTGGCTTGGAGACATAGGACGTAGCACGAACTCTTTCCCTTTCATCTTGAAGCTATAGTGATTTGTACGCCCATTGTGGATGACACCTCAGTCAAATTGCCATGGCCGTCCAAGGAGGAGGTGGCAAACGGTCATCGGGAGGACATCACATTCCAATGTGTCTTCATAGGCGCCGATCTTGAAAGAGACTTGTACTCTATGCTCAACTTGTATGGTGCCTGTGTCGCTTAGCCATTGAACCTTGTAGGGGTGAGGGTCCTTCATCTTGACCAATTGAAGCTTGGAGCAAAGTTCTTCACTTGCTAAGTTGTGGCAACTACCTCCATCGATGATGACCTTGACAGAACGTCCATTGATGTCGGCCTTTGTGTGGAAGATATGGCATCTTTGATCTTCGTCTTGTTGGTGTTGAAGAGTCAAGACCTTGGAGACAACAAGAGCGGGACTTGAATCTTCATCGCAAAAGACTTTGTCATCTTCATCTTCATTGTTCACTTGTCGGTGCATGGCCACTTGCTCAAGAGCTTCCATTTCTCCTTCGCTCATGGAGTCATAGGTTCCGTCGTCGTTGAGGATCATGGTGTGCTTGTTTGTGCACTCGAAGGATTTGTGGCCTCGGCCTCCGCATGTGAAGAATTTGATAGAACTCGTCTTGACGGTCTCATCGGGTGGAGTAGATGATGATGAAGCTTTCTTGAAGTTGCTTGTAGTAGGAGGACGACTTGAGCTTGTCGAAGTTTTCTTGTAACTGGACTTGTCGCCGTTGCTTGTAGAAGGCTTGGTTAAGGTAGAAGGTGTTGGAGTCGTTGAAGCTTGATTGTTGGAGAGTCCATAGGACTTGGATGAGAACTTGGCATACTTGAAGTTGTCTTGTACTTGCCGTTCCGCTTTGGTAGCTTGGTGCACTAACTCGATGAGGTTCGAGTATGGTTGGAAGTCGGCGATCTTCTTGATAGGATGATTGAGTCCATTCAAGAACCTTGCCATAGTTTGCTCATCATCTTCCTTGAAGTTGGCTCGTATCATGGCAATCTCCATTTCCTTGTAGTACTCTTCAACGCTCTTGGTTCCTTGTTTGAGTTGTTGAAGTTTCTTGAAGAGGTCGCGGTTGTAGGAGTTTGGCACAAACCGTGCTCTCATGACATCCTTCATTTGTCTCCAAGTGGTGATGGGTGGTTCACCTCTTGCCTCTCAGCGCTAAATGATTTGTTCCCACCAAATGAGGACGTAGTCTTGGAATTCTAGGGATGCCATTGCGATCTTCTTCTCTTCTTCGTAGTTGTGCAAGCGGAAGATTTTGTCAACCTTCAATGCCCATGAGATGTAATCTTCGGGGTCATTGCTTCCATTGAACTTGGGCATGGTGAACTTTAGCTTGCCATATCGTTGCTCTTCATTGTGTTGGGGTCGGGGATGATGACGCCCATGTCGTTGCGGATTGACATTGTTATCGTGCTCTTGGCAAGGAGGATTGTCGACCTCATGTTGCTCTTGTTGAGGGGGGTTGTCCACCTCACGTTGCTCTTGGCGATGATTGGGTCCATTGTCTTCTTGCTCTCAATGGACTTGACGTTCTTGTCGCGCTTGAGGAGGAGCTTGTCTATCTTGACAAGGAGCTTGTCGATGCACGCGGTCTTGGTAAATTCGTTCTTGAGCTTCATCGCGAAGTGCTTCTTGTTGGAGACGAGCTTGTCGGCCTCGATCGGCTACGGCACGACTTGAATCATGAAGTGCATGTTGCGCCTCAAGTGCTTGAGCGTCACGGAGTCGTTGTTGTTTGCGTTTCGCCTTGGCATCTTGTGCATCTTGATGTTGTCGCGCTCGCTCCTCTTGTTCTTGTTGTCGTTGACGTTGCCGTTCTTGTGCTTGTGCGAAAGCGGCTTGGTTTTGTCGATGTCGAAGCTCTTGAGAGTCGGCGTCGTGTAGAGGATTGCGATTTGCTTGACGATCTTGACGCGTGGCACGACGAAGAGTGTTCGATGTCGGTGTACTTGAACCGGAGATGGTGTCGTCGGAATGTCGACTTGAGCGGCTCCTTCTTGACGAAGTCGACGGAGACGAACGAAGCAACAAAGCTCGAATCTCTTCCATTCTTGCGTCATTCTCGTGCTTGTGTTTGTCGAGCTTGTTGTCAAAGTAGTCCCTTGTACGATTCTCGGATTGTCATAGGTCGGTGGCGATATTGTCGATGCGGTCGCCCAAAGCAAGTTGTTCTTGATGCAAAGCCCGTTGTGCACCAAATAGTTGATTCTTGGTGACGAAAGAAGACATGTCATCGTCTTGCTCCAATAATAGTGGGTTGGTAGAAGTACTTGGTCTATCCATCATTTCAAACAAATATATGTGAGAGGGAGAAAGGAAAGAACCAATATCCAATGTACCTTGACCGATGTTGACAATGGATCAAAGATGACTCCAATGTGTAGCAAGGAAATAGCACAATTGGTATCAATTCTTGTCGGTTCTCACACCTACACAAGTAAAAGCTTATGGTGGAGTTCGGTTAGGATGGTGGCACAAAATTTGATGCAATTGTAAGTGAGACTCAATAATGTTGGAAAAGATTCACAGATTTGCAAATGCAACAAGTAGACCAATAGCAAGATATGGTACACGGAAACACACACGCAAATAGATAAGATGGGGTTATGCAACCAAGGATGAGCCAAAATGTGGAATTCACCAAGATGCTCTTGTTACACAATACTAGAGAGACGCTAGCACGATTGCACAATAGGTGGATACGAACTTGTGCACAACCTACTAAGAAAAAATGCAACGACTTCTATCCCACGTATGCTATATGTATGATGTTCCTATGCTTTGATCCAAGATGATCGAGTATGACAATCTTAATGTTGTAAGATGCTATGGTTCTTGCTTATAAGCTCTTTGCTTATCTTTCCTCTTTTTCTTAAAAGCTTGTTTGGCTCTATGATGTTTGAGCTCTTTGCTCATGCAATGCTTCACGAACCGAAATGGCAATTGTGTATGTGACAACAACTTTGTGACACAAGTGATGATGCCGAGATATGCAACACGATGATAGTATGTATGTTATGGGATGTATGAACACTAATGTGCACAAGTCACGTTGCCAGCAATACTCAAGGGCTAGTCTCGATGGGTAAGTGACGCAAAAGTAAGGCCATGGGGTTATCAATGCAATTGCAAAAGAGTATGATGATATCACGGTACCAAGTTGATATCCAAGGTGAAGGTGATACCAAAGTGATGTTGATGTAGCCGTTCGTAGTAGTCCTTGACGAAGATGAGCGGTGGTGATGTTGATGTTGAACCGTACCTAGATAGCCGAAACACAAAAGGACACGGAAACCACAACTCAAATTCTCACAGAAAAATTTGGCAAAATTGTCGGAGTTGGTAGCGGGAAAGGCTATGGTGGTGTTATGCGGAAGTGGTGGAGTTATGCGGAAGTGTATGTGGCACCGGGACAAAATTTGGCGAGGATTTGTCGGGAAAAGGATGGTGGATGGGTGTTTTTGCTGCGAGGGGCCGGATGTCCGGGGTGATGGCCGGATGTCCGGGCTACCGAATGTCCGGGCTGTTTGGGCCGGATGTCCGGGCTCAGGATCCGTGGACTTTTTCCGTAGAACTCCGCCTGGAGAGGTCAAAGTCGGGCAAAATTGGGACGATTTTGTGGATGGAAATTGGGGAAAAGGTGGGGGAATGCTAGATCTACCTGCAACACACGAAATCCACGGATCAAATCCAACAAAACTTCATCGCACCAACAAATCACAAAAGAAAATTTGGGGTTATTCTTGTGGGGCAATTTTCGGATTAGGATAAAAACAACAAAATCAAGCTAGAAAACAAAGAGACGGGGCTCCGAAATCGTGATCAACGTGGCTCACGATACCAAGATGATACGGGGTGAAACCCTAGATGGCCGATTTTTCATGAAAGGAGCGAGATCCCTCGAAGAACACGACGAACACGGGGAAGAACGGGGAGAAAAACACGAGAGAAACACTCAACCAACAAGAAATAGATCACACATATGCTAGATCGATGAACACAAAGAGATACACGATGATCCAAGGTCAACAAAGGATGGTACAAAGTAACCGGTTCTTCTCCGATAGGAGGTCTTGATGGGGGTCTTCTCCCTGAGGAGGTCTTGAATCCAATGATCTTCTCCAAAGAGGGGCCGCAGTCTCTCTCGAGGAGGAGATCCGTATGGATGAGCGAAGCTCTATCTCACATATGAGCTAAACCAACGATGACCCTAGAAAGAGGAAGGGGATGGAGTATATATAGTCTACGGGGTCGAAAAGGTACATGGGCTTCGGCCCTTCACTGTTCACGCGCAGGTGAGGCCGGATGTCCGGGCGTCGGGCCGGATGTCCGGGGCTTCCGGAGGAGCCGGATGTCTGGGCTGGGGGGCCGGATGTCCGGGCTGGCGGGGCAGGCTTCGGTGGTTCTCTGGATAGCGGAGTCCGGATATCCGGGCCGGGGGCCGGATGTCCGGGGCGTCGCGGGAGGCCGGATGTCTGGGCTGGCGGCCGGATGTCCAAGCCAAAGTGGCCAACCTATGGGTGTCCTGTGTCGCTGGGGCCGGATATCCGGGCTGGGGAGGCCGGATGTCCGGGGGTTCCGGAGGGGCCGGATGTCCGGGCTTGGGGGCCGGATGTCCGGGCCCTGTAGCCTTCTTCGCCTCCTTCCAGTGGTCTTCTTCATCCGTGGACTTGGCGGCTTGTCCGTCTTCACGTACATCATCGGGAGGCTCCTCTTGATACCTGATCATGCATAGCATATCGGACTTAGGTAGTAGTCATGCCTCGAGTGGATCATAGGTGATATCACTAAGAAAAGAAGTCACCTCGTTCTCGAGAGCTCTAGGTCGTGCTTGTGTCATGGGTCCTCTTGGCTCTTGATGAGACGGTTGTAGGTCCATGGGGATGATCGCGGGATGCTCCGCATCACGTTTCCTCGGGTGCCAGGGGGCTACCGCTACCTCTACGTCGTCGTGGACAAGTTCACCAAGTGGGCTGAAGTAGAGGCCGTCCGCACCATCCCCGCGGGTTCCGCGGTCAAGTTCATCAGGGGCATCGTGAGCCGGTTCGGGGTGCCGAACCGCATCATCATGGACAACGGTTCGCAGTTCACCAGTAACCTCTTCAAAACATATTGTGCTAACCTTGGAACGCAGATATGCTACGCTTCGGTGGCGCACCCCCGAAGCAACGGCCATGCCGAGCGAGCCAACGCAGAGATCCTGAGGGGCCTCAAGACCAGGACATTCAAGAAGAAGCTGGAGGCCTGCGGCAGAGGTTGGTACGATGAGCTTCAGTCCGTGTTGTGGTCCATCCGCACAACTGCGACCAAGCCGACTGGAGCGACCCCGTTCTTCCTGGTCTACGGAGCCGAAGCGGTCCTCCCTCATGAGGTCAGACGTCGCTCCGCACGGGTCCTGGCGTTCGACGAGGCGTAGCAGGATGCCATGCGGGGGATGGACCTCATGCTGGGGGAGGAACGTCACCGAGAAACTGCGCTGCGAGTGGCGAGGTACCAACAAGCACTACGACTATATCACAGCCGCAACATCCGCCCCAGAACTCTCGAGGTAGGAGACCTCGTGCTCAGGCGGGTTCTCTCCAGGGAGGGACTTCACAAGCTCTCTCCCATGTGGGCGGGCCCGTTCAAGGTTTTTCATGTTTCCAGGCCTGGCTCCGCGCGCTTGTAGACTCAGGAGGGGGTGCCGGTCCAGAACGCATGGAACATCCAGCAGCTCCGGAGGTTCTACCCCTAAAAAGGCCCAGAGCCTGTGAAGAAGGCGAATGCCTGGGAAGATTACCCTTTTTGGAAAAGGCCCAGAGCCTGTGAAGAAGGCGAATGCCTGTAAAGATTATCCTTTTTGGAAAAGGCCCAGAGCCTGTGAAGAAGGCGAATGCCTGTGAAGATTATCCTTTTTGGAAAAGGCCCAGAGCTTGTGAAGAAGGTGAATGCCTGTGAAGATTATCCTTTTTGGAAAAGGCCCAGAGCCTGTGAAGAAGGCGAATGCCTGTGAAGATTATCCTTTTTGGAAAAGGCCCAGAGCCTGTGAAGAAGGCGAATGCCTGTGAAGATTATCCTTTTTGGAAAAGGCCCAGAGCCTGTGAAGCTGTCGCATTTTGGAAAAGGCTCAGGGCCTGTGAAGAGGGAAAATGCCCGTGAAGCTTGCTTCCCCAAAGAAAGGCCCGGAGCCTGTGAAGAAGGCCAACGCATGTGAAGCTCGCCACCCGTGACACTCTCACGTAATAATGAGTTGGGGTTGTACATGCCCCAGAGTCTCAGGAGCGCCGGCCTCAGGCCCTGGGGCTCCCTTCCACGCCCAGTGGCAGCACTTAGCTCCGCGCTGGTGAGAAGACGTCAAAGACTAGATTAGGTGCCGGACGCGGCTTTTTCATTTGCTTTCCGCAGTTGGCTTGTTCATTCTCATTCGAAGTTTTGTTGAAGTTGTTACCGTCTTTGACTTGTGGTTCTTCGCCTTTTCACTCTCCTGCCTCGATTTCTCTTATGCAAGGCCTCGCGAGGGGGGCAGCCGAGCGCCCTCGTGAGTGTTTCTGTCCTAGTCGTTCAAAGGTTCCACGACCTGGGTCCATAGCACCCCTCCAGTCCGTGCCCCACGGGCACCGCGACACGAACACAGGGCCTGGGTCGGTCGCCCCCCCCCCCACGGCTGGGGCCGGGAACTATCCACGCACGGGCACGTAGCCGGAAGGCACGATAACGAAAGCAAAGCGATGATTAATAGCAATAACCCAAACACGCCCCCGCGGGGCTCCACGCTACTGTCTTTTTATGTAGGAAAAAGGAAAAGAAAGAGCAAATCAGGCGCAGCTCGCCTCACACCGGCCTACAGGGAAGACTCGAGCTGCCTCCGGGGCTCAAGCAGACTCCCTCTCGCGCTTCACCGAGGCGCGACGGCGGGCAGACGCGCTACCACCTTCCAAGGAGGTACGACGACGTGGAGGCTGACCGCGGCCACTGCTAGAAGAGTCGCCTCCTGAAGAAGAACCGGTGAAGCTTGGGGAACCCTGAGCGCCACCAATCACGCGAGCACTGTCCTCTCCGTCATCACCGGGGCTGGGTCCCCGGCCGCGGTCGTCGTCCTCAGGGCAGCACCCTGCGCAGTGACCATATTCCCCAAACACCCTCACGTAGAGGGTGGCATCGCCGTCAAACTTGAAGTGCAGGGTGCACCGACGGCTCAGGCCATGCGCGCGGGCAAACGTCTGCCAACCGCGGGTCAAGGCTGGGCTCCCGGCTGCAGAGACCTCCAGTCAAGCCCATGAGGCCCGGCTGCAGCAGCCGTCTGCCTGAAGCCAGAGGCCGCCCGGGGCGCCGGCCGGGAGCTCGCCGAGGAGGAAGCAAGGAAGTTGAAGCCGGACGCTAGTCGGCTCCGCCGACCACACAATGAACTCCAGTAGCACCTCTGCAGCGCGAAAGCGCGGCCTAGGGGGACGCGCGACCGAGGCGCGCCCCCCGGCCGCAGCTGTCCGCCCGTCACCGTGCTGGAAATCATCTCCACAGCCGCGGGGAGCTGCCGTGGTGGCCACATGATGTTTGCGAGGGCGCCCTTGGCCGCGCTTGGGCGGGGGAGAGGCAAGCTCAACCTGGCGAGCCTTCCCCTTCTCTGCGGCCGAGAACCTCCTCGACGGATCCATCGCAGCAAACGGAGCAAGGACCGGGAAGAAGGAGAAGCAAGAAGAGATGGACTGGAAGGGCGCGTGCCGTTCCGTACTTATGGCCGGCGAAGGCCAACCGCCGACCTCCATGATCGCAGGTAATCATGACCCGCTTTGCATGCAGGGACTTGTCCAATCCGTGTAGTTGCCGAGGCATCGTCGGGAAGTGAAGACGCCACGTCCAATCAACAGCCACGCGGCGCCCAAGGCCGCAGGCTGTTAGGGCCCGCGGCGCTTCACCCTTGCCCTTTCGCCTCCCTCCACGGCCAAGTCCGGGCGCGCCTTGGGCCCAGGGGCTACTGTCGGCGTTCTGGGAACGGGGGTCCCCAGACTTGCCTGCCTGCGGCCTGCGGCATGGCTCAAAGAGGGGGGCCAGCACGGCCCATCTTCATCAACACGGACCCAAGACCCTCGCGAGGGGCCAACCCTCGCGGGGCGGATGACATGGAGCTTCCTCAGGCACGGCCTCATCAGGCTGGCTCGCGAGAAGGCAGGGAGATCAAGGCGGGGTACCTCACGAGGTGCCCGTGATGCAAGCCATGACGACCAAGGGCGCCAGGCGGGCGCCAGCCCGCGCAGTGTCCTCCTTTCCTCTTTGGTGCAAAGGGAGCAAGCGCAGGCGAGAGCATCAAGAAAAGGCACCCGTTTCGGTGCAACGAGACCAAGACCAGCCCAACAGCAGGGAGGAAGTCATTGTGGAGCCCAAGCCAGCGTCACCACCAGAGCCTTTGGCAGGCGAGGACCAACTTTAGTCAGGATAAGTGTACCAGATGTTCCCCTTCAAAATG
The DNA here is from genome assembly GCA_032464435.1 of Aegilops umbellulata. Lineage (NCBI taxonomy): Eukaryota > Viridiplantae > Streptophyta > Magnoliopsida > Poales > Poaceae > Aegilops > Aegilops umbellulata. The sequence goes on from CP136057.1 coordinate 447,845,975, forward strand.
GCCAATTGTTGGCGCCCTTCCCGCTCAATATTTGGGAAGAGGCCCAGGGCCTTTGCCTATAAATAGAGCTATCCACCACAGAGTAGGGGCAGAGGGAAAAACAATCGGATAGAGAGCCCAAGTAGTTCATCGCACCAGCTCAAGAACACCCCTCGCAAGGTTGTTCTTCCCTTGTACTGTTCATCATCAGCCCCAGAGGCAATCCACCACACCACACACTGGAGTAGGGTATTACAACACAACGGTGGCCCGAACCAGTATAAACCCTGTGTCTCTTGTGCTGTTCTTTCCATAGCTTAGATCTTAGCGAGGCGGTGGGGTGCAGGTAGGTAGAAGGCAAAATCTCCGCGCGCACCCCAGTGTTCGAACCTCAAGGGTCTGCCGGAACCCGAAATCCGACATAGTTGAATCTTATGATGTTTCTCCCCCTCTATCTACTTGTGATGAATTGAGTTTTCCCTTTGAAGTTATCTTATTGGATTGAGTCTTTAAGGATTTGAGAACACTTGATGTATGTCTTGCGTGGGATACCCGTGGTGACAATGGGGTATTCTATTGATTCACTTGATGTATGTTTTGGTGATCAACTTGTGGGTTCCGTGACCTTGGGAACTTATGCATAGGGGTTGGCACACATTTTCGTCTTGACTCTCTGGTAGAAACTTTGGGGCACTCTTTGGAGTGACTCTTTGTTGCATGTTGAGGAATAGTTATATGATATAATTATGTTATCCTTGTTGAGAGAACTTGCACTAGTGAAAGTATGAACCCTAGGCCTTGTTTCGAAGCATTGCAATACCATTTACGCTCACTTTTGCCACTAGTTACCTTGCTGTTTTTATATTTTCAGTTTACAAAAACCTATATCTAGCATCCATATTGCACTTGTATCACCATCTCTTCGCCGAACTAGTGCACCTATACAATTTACCATTATATTAGGTGTGTTGGGGACACAAGAGACTCTTTGCTATTTGGTTGCAGGGTTGTTTGAGAGAGACCATCTTCATCCTACACCTCCCACGGATTGATAAACCTTAGGTCATCCACTTGAGAGAAATTTGCTACTGTCCTACAAACCTCTGCACTTGGAGGCCCAACAACGTCTACAAGAAGAAGGTTGTGTAGTAGACATCAGACACTTCACCATGATTTGGGCCTAGGGGAAGGCATTGTGAAGTAGCAAGTAGATGATGGGTTGCTAGAGTGACAGAAGCTTAAACCGTAGTTTATGTGTTGCTTTGTAAGTTGCTGATTTGGATCCACATGTTTAATGTTATGGTTAGATTGATCTTAATTCTCCTTTCGTAGTTGCCGATGCTTCGAGAGGGGTTAATCATAAGTGGGGGGCTTGTCCAAGTAAGGACAGCACCCAAGCACCGGTCCACCCACATATCAAATTATTGAAATAGCGAACGCGAATCATATGAGCATGATGAAAACTAACTTGATGATAATTCCCATGTGTCCTCGGGAGCGCTTTGTTTCATATAAGAGTTCGTCCAGGCTTGTACTTTGCTATAAAAAGGATTAGGACACCTTGCTACACTTTTGTTACACTTGTCACTTGTTACCCATTACGAATTATCTTGCGACCAAACTATCTGTTACCAATAATTTTAGTACTTGCAGAGATTACCTTGCTGAAACCCGCTTGTCATTTCCTTCTGCTCCTCGTTGGGTTCGACACTCTTACTTATTGGAAGGACTTCGAATGATCCCCTATACTTGTGGGTCATCACCGCCGTCTGTCGTTCTCAACATGGTCAACAAACGAGAGGAATTGAGAGATGACTGTACGTGGAGAGGCTGACAGTCCGGGCCCACAGGTCCATGGCCTAGGTTTTGTTGTTTAACATGCGCAACCCATCGTACATACACAGTTGAGCTAGCAGGTTTCAACAAGGTCCAACAGGTATCAAATGGCATGTGGGCCTCCCAGCCTATCTTTGTTTTATAACATCAGTAGCCCAACTTATGTTACTTTTTCAAGACAACGCACAACTCAGTTCTATTTTTCTATAAGAATTCCAAATTGAACCTATGTTCTTCCTTCTATAATAGTGTGTGTGTGTGTCTATATATATATATATATATATATATATATATATATATATATATATATATATATATATACATATATATATATATATGAGACAACCTAAGGTTCCCGTTTGACCTGTTCTTTGTCCAACCTTTGTATAGACCTTACCACTTCCTTTATTTTTCTTTTTTATTAATCCTATCTCTGATTTTTCTCCCACTTTCTTTTTTGAGGTAACCAACTCAACTGTCTCGTGTCTAGCCTAAAAGATAATAATACCCCACGTCTTTTTAACTCTTCAAACTAAAATAATATTTTATTTCATAAATGATAAGTTCTTAGAAAATAATAATAATTGTTTAACAATAAGTTTGCAAGTTAATTCCTGGTGAGCATAAGCTTGCTAAGATTTTACTGACCAATGCAGTAATAGACGTGCAATCGCGTGTTTATGTTTTTATAATATTTCTTCGTCCAGCCCAACATGATAATCCAGCCCAGCAAATCCATGTATTTTGATATTTTTTTGCAAATGGGCTGTAAATTCTAACATAATATATAAATGGGCTGCATAGACGCTACATTATTGTTTCACCTGGCCCACCAAATGGACTCATTGAAATGTAGGCCAATAGGTCAAAGCCTAAGCAAGGCGTTGGATTTACATCCAATGGCCAACATTCTTCTTCAATCTCTCATATTCTTCCTCCAACGCTGGCGAGACCGCCTGCTCCAGCCTCCAGCGTCCAGTGGCGCTGCTTCACGCGCCTCGGAGCGAAACACTACCCCACGTACAGCCAGACCATCCCTCCACTCCTCCGCACCTCCTGTTATTCTCCGCCGAGTGTAGCCCCAGCCCACACCCGAGCCAGTCAAGTCTCGCACTCCTCTCCGTCTGTGACTCCACTACTGCGTCTTCCCCATTTCCGGTCGTCCCCGTCTGGAGCCTCGCCATTGTCCACCACCTTGGTGCGCTCGGCGTGGCGTGATCAACGTGTGGTCAACAAGCAAGAGTCACTGGAAGACGGCAACACGTGGAGAGGCTAACAGTGGGGACGCACCACGTCCATGGATGCACACATGCAACTGCCCCCTTTTTACGCGAAAAAATAATGTTACCTCCCCTGATAGCTGGGACCCACCAGCCACATCTTCGCATGCAAGGAAGTGTGCCCTTATTACGCGCAAAAAATGATTCCTCCCCCTGACAGCTAGGACCCACCAACTATATCTTCAGACGGAACGAAGTGCCTCCATAAATCCACTAACAGTTGGAACCCACCAGGTCGAAGCGTACATAGCGTTATGTGTCTGGTCCAAACATGTACGTACATACTGGTGGATTGGTCTCTTTCCAACAATGAATAGTGGCCGAGCAAGGAGCGCCGCGTGTCATAGTAGAGCCCTGACATAGCAGTTCAGGCAGTCCTATCTAAATCGTGTACACGATCACGTTGCAAAAAGTAAATACGGTCACCTACGTACATACGGGCGGGGTCTCAAACATGTACATCAATGGTGACATGTTCTTCTGCAGCCAACCGGCTGGGTAGGAACGGAGGAAACGGTGTCTTGTGCATCGGGAGGCAACCGACTGGGTCGGAATGCGTCCCGTTCATCAAGAGCCAACCGGCTTGGACGGAACAGCCGAAACTGTGTCGTGTTCATCGACTCGGGGGCTGGGGTGCTGCAAAATGGAGGAAACGGAGTTCTCTTTGACCGCCTATGGTCGAAACGGGGTCCTGTTCATCAGGAGGGGCATGACATATCGCAAAACAGAGGAAACAGACTTCTCTTCAACTGCGTACGGTTGAAAAGGGGTCCTGTTGATCGGGAGGGGTATGGCGTACCGTAAAACGAGACTCAATGGGCTACTGTTCATCCACCGTCGACTACCTCTCCAGCCTTCACCTGCTACTATTCATCCAATGTCGACTTCCTCCAGCCTGCGCCTGCGACTGTTCATCCATCATCGACTTCCTCCAGCCTCCACCGGCCACTGTTCATCCATGGGCTACTGTTCATCCAGCCTCCACTGGTGATACGTCTCCAATGTATCTATAATTTTTTTATTGTTCCATGTTGTTATATTAACAATCTTGGATGTTTTATATTCATTTTATAGCAACTTTATATCATTTTTTGGGACTAACCTATTGACATAGTGCCCGGTGCGAGTTGTTGTTTTTTGCTTGTTTTTTACTTCGCAAGATATCAGTACCAAATGAACTCCAAATGCCACGAAATTTTTTGGAGTTTTTTCTTGGACAGAAGACAACTTGGGAGCCAAGGAAGTGCCTGAGGGGAGGCCTGTGGGGCCCACAAGGCACCAGGGCATGCTAGAGGCCCCTGGCGCGCCCTGGTGGGTAGTAGGGCCCACGGGTGGCCTCTTGATACATCTCCAATGTATCTATAATTTTCAATTGTTCCATGCTGTTATATTATCAATCTTGGATGTTTTACATTTTATATTCATTTTATATCATTTTTTGGTACTAACCTATTGATATAGTGCCGAGTGCCAGTTGATGTTTTCTGCATGTTTTTTACATCATGGGGAATCAATATCACACGAAGTCCAAATGCAACGAAACTTCACGAAGATTTTTTTGGACCAGAAGGAACATAATGGGCCCTGGCTGCGCCTGGGGGGTGTTTCGAGGAGAGCACAACCCACCAGGGCGCGCCAGGAGGCCCAGGCATGCCCTGGTGGGTTGTGCCCACCTCGGGTGCCCCTCGGACCGCCTCTTTGCTCTATAAATACGCCCAATATTCCCAAAACCCTAGTGGAGTTGACGAAATATTGATCCAGCCTCCGCAGAGTCCAGACCCACCGGATCCAATCTAGACACCATCTCGGATGGGGTTCACCACCTCCATTGGTGCCTCTCCGATGATGCGTGAGTAGTTCTTTAGACCTTCGGTTCCGTAGTTAGTAGCTAGATGGCTTTCTCTCTCTCTCTCTCGCTGAATTCTCAATACAATGGTCTCTTGGAGATCCATATGATGTAACTCTTTTGCGGTGTGTTTGTTGGGATCGATGAACTTTGAGTTTATGATCAGACCTATGTTTTTATATCCATGAAAGTTATTTGAGTTTCTTTGATCTCTTATATGCATGATTGTTCATAGCCTCGTATTTCTTCTCTGATATTTGGTTTTTTTTGCCAACTTGATCTATTTATCTTGCAATGGGAAGAGGTGCTTTGTAGTGGGTTCGATCTTACGGTGATTGATCCCAGTGAAAGAAGGGGAACCGACACGTATGTATCGTTGCTACTACAGATAAAACGATGGGGTCTATCTCTACATAGATAGATCTTATCTACATCAAGCCATCGTTCTTATTGCATTACTCTGTTTCTCCATGAACTTAATACACTAGATGCATGTTGGGTAGCTGTCGATGTGTGGAGTAATAGTAGTAGATGCAGGCGGGAGTCGGTCTACTAATCTTGGACGTGATGCCTATATGATCATTGCCTGGATATCGTCATGATTATTTGAAGTTCTATCAATTTCCCAACAATAATTTGTTCACCCACCGTTTGCTATTTTTCACGAGACAAGCCACTAGTGAAACCTACGACCCCCGGATCTCTTTCTCATATATTTGCCTCTGCGATCTACTTTTCCTTTGCATTTATTTTCAGATCTATTAAACCAAAAATACAAAAATACCCTGCTGCAATTTATTCTTATTTATTTTATTTGGCGTTCGATCTATCAATCTACTACAATTTTATCTCATGTTCGTTTGCCCATCTGGGGTGCCGCTACCCGAAAGGGATTGACAACCCCTTTTATACGTCGGGTTGTGAGGATTTGTTATCTGTGTGCAGGGGTTGTTTATATTGTGTTGCTTGGTTCTCCTACTGGTTCGACAACCTTGGTTTCATATCTGAGGGAAATACTTACCGCCGTTGTGCTGCATCATCCCTTCTTCTTTGGGAAATATCGACGTAGCTTCAAGCGACATCAAAAGGAATTTCTGGCGCCATTGTCGGGGAGGATCTTCAACATATACCAAGTTCCTAATCACAAATCTCATCTCCTCACAATTTACATTATTTTCCATTTGCCTCTCGTTTTCCTCTCCCCCTGTAACATCCCAAATTTTCAATTTGGAATGTTATACATTAGATCATCATTGCATATCATATTTTATTGCATTTTCGTTGATCCTAGAAATTCCAAGCAACTCAAGGACCTACGGAGAGAGTTGGGGATTTCGTTATTTTCATATTTGAGTTTTTCTCGAATTATGAAAATAGGATCGTTTGATTTTAATTATATTTCTCTGAAATGTTTCTTTTATTAAAAATAAAAGAGAGAGGATAAAATGACTTCCTTAAAATAAAGAAATATCATAGATTTAATATTAAAATCAAATGTTTTTTTATTTGGAGTTTTATCGCTATTTTATTTGAATTAGGAAAATATGCATTTTTTATAATTGCATTTTAGGCCCAAATAAATATTCATCTTGTCCGCCTTATTTTTAGAGGATGGGGAAATTTTATTTCGGAATTTTTGGAGTCCGTTTAGTATTACTTTTCTTTCTTTTTCTGCACGTCCGAATTGTTCAAAAAATGCGAAACCGACTTAGGGCCGTTTTCGGCCACGACTCTTTCGGGCCGGCTTTTAAAAGCCCGCGACCCCAAGCCCTAGCGCTGCCAGCCCACCCGAACCCTAACCATAGCCGCGCCGCCGCCCGCCTCGGGAATCGCGCCGCCGCCGCCTTTCGCGCCGCCGACACCCGCCCGTGCCGCCGCCGCCTCGCCCCGTGCCGCCGCCCGCGCCGCTGCCCCGCGCCACCGCCGCCCCACGCCGCCGACCCGCCGCCCATCCGGAGCTCGCCGCCGCCACCGCCGGACCCCGCCAAACCTGAGGTAGTCGCCTCGGTTTTTTGCGAGAAAAACCGTTTCTTTTTTTTCGAAAACCCTAGATCCGTTTTTTTATTAGATCCGGTTCATTTTTATTTTTTTTCCGGTTTAGTTATTTAGCGGACGTTCGTCCATATGTTCGTTTTTACGAACGGTTTTCACCGTTTAGCCGCAGACAACGAACGTTCGTTCGTCAGCCTGTTCGTCAGTTTTTCTTTTTCTCGGATTTTCTGCGATTATTTTCGATCATGATTTCTGATCCGATTTTCATTCTAGTATAACTTTTCGTTCGTTTATCGGAATCAGGCAATTCAAGCACCTAGAGTTTCGTCTCGAAACCCTCTTTGCGTTTAACCAACTTAAACAAGTTTTTGCTACTGTAAAATTTGACTTTAGTTCAGCTTGTTTCTTTCGCCGTTTGAGTTTTGTTGCTTCGTTTGATTTGATTCTTTTTGCAAAGCGGAGTTCTTAAGTTGAACTTTCTGGTTAGATCTCTTATTTGAGTTTTACCAGCGCCCTTGCTTGATTGCTTATTGTATGCTTGTTTGTTTGCGATAGAGTACCCGGACTGCGAAGCGTGCTACTACGAGTCTCTAGGTTTCGCGGATCATCAACAGGGCAAGTAACACTTTGATCATACCTCTTACTGCCCAGTTTTATTGCATTAGATCAATCCTCAAACAATTGCATGGTTAGGATCTGAATTAAATTGTGGGATTGGGAAGTAGATGAGGTAGTACCTATTCACTTGTTTATTACCAAACCCTGGGAGTTACTTCTACGTTATGCTTATATTGCTATGCTATGCTTGTAGACGTGGATTGGGTTTGAGTGTATTCATGATAGATGTGAGATTGTTACATAATGGTTCAACTTAAGGTGTCAACTTAAATACACATCTGGGTGGATTGAGGCACCTGGGGAACCCAGTGATTGCCTATTTTTTTGGAAATCCCGGGGTACCGTGTGATTCTCCTATGGACCGCCACCCAGGCTCAAAGGGATCATAAGATTATTCATACTGGAAACTTCCGTGTGCAGCCACAAGCTATTATGGGCTCTAGCATCGTTGATTAAGTCGTGTGAACTCTTACATTGGTAGACTAGCATATGTAGGGGATGTAGGTGTACCGGTCTACATATCGTAAGGTGCTAACGCTTCTGAAAGACTGTGTCTCGGTCATCGGTTTCTCAAACACCATGTAGTGCGAGAAATCCAACGGAGGAGATCGAGTCTTGTGGGGAAAAGTGCACAAACCTCTGCAGAGTGTACAAACTAATCATGGTTAGCCGTGTCCCCGGTTATGGACAATTTGAGTATCTAGTTCTTGGATTATCATGTGGATCTCATCACTCTTAATATAATTTAATTGGGTTTTAATGATGATGCTTAATTGGGATTGAGTTGGGTGAACCTTCTCAATGTTTATCAACCACCATGATAGTTAAATAAAACATATTCCTTTGCAGTAGGGAAAAATTCGCTTTTCGCAAAACATATTAACCATACAGCCTCCGCCAGCCATATATGCATGTAGTGATAGTATTATTCTGTTCATTTATCTTTTGGTGTTACATTGCCAGCATATTCCATGTGCTGACCCGTTTTCGGGCTGCAACGTATCATGTTGCAGACTTTTCAGACGACGAGTAAGGAGCCTTAGGTCGTGGTCTTTCACTCAGTGATGTCGTTGGAGTTAATGGACTCATTTTATTTTCCAAGCCTTCCGTTGTTATCGTGTTAGATGGCCTTAAGCCATATTTATTGTAATAAGATCTTTTTTGAGACATTCGATGTAATAAGTGTGTGATTGCTACTCTGTTATAAATCCTTCAAGTACTGTGTGTGTCAGCATTACCGATCCAGGGATGACACTTATGCACAGAGATCAGACTGTTTTAGGTCTGGTCGCTACGAAGATGGTATCAAAGCCCATACTGACTGTAGGACACGACCACTAAGCTAAAGCCCTAGATCACTACTCTCTTCTCATTTCTAACTCCTCTCCATTTTCTACTCTTTAGGATGGCGGATGCAAGGATCAAGTTCATGCAACCGGATGAAGAGACCCCTTTTGGACGCCACTTGAAGGAAGTTACTAGGTACCTGAACATTGGAATACCAAGCTTCACTGGGACCTACAATGCCACTTTACCAGAAGAGGAGCACTGGATGATTCAAGTTCAAGTTCCAGGAAGGACATTCACGCCAATCACTGAGCCCATAGAGTTTTCTTTCGATGCACCCACCTAGAGTCTAGGAAAGAGTATGGCAGCTCACATTACCATGGGACGCATTGGAGAAGTCTACCACAATGATATCAAGGAAACTATCTACCAGATTTGTGGGCGCCGAGATGAGCAATGGGAGATGATCAGCACCAGGAAGGATAGATCGATTGCCTCTTTCATCCAGGAGTTGAACCAGCACATTCGTCGCCAGGAGAACCAGATGTGCGCAGGCATGATGGATTTGAAGAAAGCAATGACAAGAATTTTGGAACTGGAGGAAGAACTCAAGGCTACACGCGAAGATTATGAGGAAGAAATCGTCGTACTAGTGGAGAAGAATGACGACATGACCAGGAAGCTAGGAGTTTTCATGGGAGACCCTGCGCCAGGAGGAGAAGATGATAGTTCCACTTGCCCGGAGAACTACATCATCATCGACGACACCGACTCGGACCCTGACGATAGTGATGACGATTATGTTGATGAAGCTGGAGCAGATATCATGGAGTCTTCGACCGATCAATTTTTCTAGTAGACCACCAAATCAGTAGTAGAATTCCACCATGTATATAGCATAGTCCAAGCACTTTTGTAACGATAGTTCTAGACCGATTGTATGCTTTGTTTGATTGATTGAGTGATATGTTTGTGTTTGTCTCATGTGCATATGGGTAGTGTTTTCCCCCTAGACCTCATTCTATTATATTTTCTCACCTTTTCTAAACCCAGCAGATGCCTCCGAGACGCAATAATGGATTTACTTTTCCACCAGAGCTCACTCAGTTAATCCAGCAGCAGAATGCATTGATGCAGATACTAGTCAAGAATCAGAACCAGGGGAATAACAACAACAACAACCCACCACCACCACCAGTTGATCACTTAGCCCGTTTTCTTAGGCTTAATCCGCCGGTGTTCTCCAGTAGCACCGAGCCGATTGTTGCAGATGATTGGCTCCGCAAAATTTAGAGGGAGTTGACTAATGCAGGATGCACAGATGCGGAGAGAGTGCGTTTTGCCGCACACCAACTTGATGGACCCGCAGCATCTTGGTGGGAGAATTTCATAGTCACTTACCCTATTGACACTGTGACATGGGACCAGTTCCAGCAGGCTTTTCGCACTGCTCATGTTTCAGCAGGAGCTATGGCCATGAAGAAGCGTGAGTTTCGCAACTTACGCCAAGGAGAGGGCACTGTTGGCCAATATGTGGATGAGTTTAGTAAGTTAGCATGTTATGCCCCAGATGATGTTGCTACATATGCTGCTAAGAAGGAGAAGTTTTTGGAGGGATTGAATGATGAGCTGAGCATGCAGTTGATGGTGGCAAATTTCAATAACTACCAGGAGTTGGTAGATAGAGCTCTCATGCTTGAAGGGAAGCAGCAGCAGATTGACAACCGCAAGAGGAAGTATGGACAAGGGAAGTATAATTCTGGAGCCCAGCAGAGACCACGTTACACCCCGAACTCGGGAGGACTTGTTCATAACCATGGGGGCCACACTCATAATGGAGGAAGTTCGCACAACCATAGTGGCCCCAAAGAATGGTAATGGTAATGGAGGAAGTAGCGGACAGACCCGTTCCAACCCGGCAACACCCGCTAAGAAGGATCTAAGCCACGTTACTTGCTACAAGTGCCAGAAGACCGGACATTACGCTAATGAATGTCCTGAAGCTAAGAATGGAAATGGCAATGGAAGCTCTGGGAAGAAGCCCAACCCTTTCAACAGGGGACAAGTGAACCACGTTAACGTGGAGGAGGTTGAAGCACAGCCAGATGCAGTAATAGGTAAGTTTTTGGTTAAGTCATTTACTGCAGTTGTACTTTTCGATACTGGTGCATCGCATTCATACATATCAAGGGGATTTGCGGATAAGTATAAGTTGCCCACTAGAGTTCTTAAGACACCCATGCTAGTAACCTCACCCGGGGCAGAGTATATGGCAAGCCATGGATGTTTTCAGATGCCATTAGCCATAGGTAGGCATGTTTTCCTTTCCGATCTGATAATATTGGAGTCGCAAGGTTTGGATGTGATTCTGGGTATGGATTGGCTGTCGATGTATGGAGGAAACATCGATTGCGCCAGTAAGATGATTTTACTCACCACCCCAGAGGGGAGAAGGATCAAGTATGTATCCCGGCATGTACCGAATAGGACTCAAGTAAATTCCCTATCAGGAGTTGTACAGGAGGAAGTACCGGTGGTAAAGGATTTTCCAGATGTATTTCCAGAAGAGTTGCCAGGCATGCCACCGGATAGAGACATTGAGTTTTTTATTGAGCTTTTGCCAGGCACAGGGCCAATATCTAAGAGTCCGTACAGAATGCCTGCAAAGGATTTGGAGGAGATTAAGAAGCAGATTAAGGAGTTACTGGATAAGGGATATATTTGCCCAAGTTCGTCACCTTGGGGATCACCAGTACTTCTAGTGGAGAAGAAGGATGGATCGTTAAGGATGGTTGTTGATTATCGAGGACTGAATGAAGTGACGATCAAGAATAAGTACCCACTGCAAATGATCAATGATTTGTTTGACCAATTGCAAGGAGCTAAAGTGTTTTCCAAGATTGATTTGCAATCGGGGTATCACCAGTTGAAGATTCGAGAGCAGGACATACCTAAGACAACTTTTACCACATGGTATGGGTTGTATGAGTATACCGTTATGTCATTTGGTCTGACTAACGCACCTCCCTATTTTATGAACATGATGACCAAAGTGTTTATGGAGTTTTTGGATAAGTTTGTCGTAGTGTTCATTGATGATATTCTGGTTTACTCGAATAATGAAGAAGAACATAAAGAACATTTGTGTTTGGTACTTGGTAAGTTCAGGGAACACCAGTTATACGCCAAGTTCAGCAAGTGTGAGTTTTGGCTGAAGGAAGTTGGATTTCTTGGACAAGTTATATCCGGAGAAGGAATAGTAGTAGACCCCACCAAAGTTGTCACTGTGACAAACTAGGAATCACCCACGACAGTTGGAGAGATCCGGACTTTTCTTGGACTCGCAGGATACTACCGGAGGTTCATTGAGAATTTCTCAAAGATTGCAAAACCCATGACGGAGTTGTTGAAGAAGGACACCAAATTCAATTGGACTGAGGAATGTGAGGCCAGTTTTCAGGAGTTGAAGAGACACTTGGTTACATCACCAGTGTTGATTATTCCAGATCAACGCAAGGATTATGAAGTGTATTGCGACGCTTCACGTTGAGGACTTGGAGCCGTGCTTATGCAGGAGGGAAGAGTTGTTTCATATGCCTCACGACAACTTAAACCCCATGAGTTAAACTATGCTACGCATGATTTGGAGTTAGCAGCCGTAGTGCATGCGTTGAAGACATGGAGACATTTTCTCATCGGAAACCATTGTGAGGTATACATGGATCACAAGAGTTTGAAGTATATCTTCACACAGAAGGAGTTAAATCTCAGACAGAGGAGATGGTTGGAACTCATTAAGGATTATGATATGAGATTGCATTATCATCCAGGAAAGGCTAACGTAGTAGCCGATGCGTTGAGCCGCAAGACTCATGTAAATACTCTCATGACCGGAGAATTACCCAAGGAGTTAGCAGAAGACCTTCGCGAGCTATGTTTGGAGATAGTTCTGAGAGGGTATGTAGCAGCATTGGAAATTCAGTCTACTTTGATGGATAAGATCAGAGAAGCTCAAAAGACGGACAAGGAGATTGCTGAGATAAGGAAAGGATGAGTAAAGGAAAGGCCAAGGGATTCATGAGGATGAGCACGGTACTTTATGGTTTGAGGACCGCGTATGTGTGCCCAATGATCAGGAGATCAGGAAGTTGATTCTGCAAGAGGCCCATGATTCGCCATATTCGATTCACCCAGGAAATACCAAGATGTATCTAGATTTGAAAGATAGTTTCTGGTGGACCGGTATGAAGAAGGATATTGCGGAGTATGTAGCAGTTTGTGATGTATGTCAGAGAGTGAAGGCAGAACATCAGAAGCCAGCGGGATTTCTACAACCATTGCCTATACCCGAATGGAAGTGGGATAAACTAGGCATGGATTTTATCATGGGATTGCCCAGAACTCGTTCATGCTATGACTCGATATGGGTTGTAGTCGATCGACTGACGAAAGTAGCTCATTTCATCCCAGTGAAGACCACTTACACCAGTGCTAAGTTGGCAAAGATATATATGACCAGGATCGTATGTCTGCATGGAGTTCCGAGGACCATTGTATCAGATAGAGGAACCCAGTTTACCTCAAAGTTTTGGAAACAGTTGCATGAAACTTTGGGAACCAGGCTAGAGTTTAGTTCAGCTTTTCACCCGTAGACAGATGGACAGACTAAGAGAGTCAATCAGATTCTATAGGACATGTTGAGAGCTTGTGCACTAGACTATGGATCTAGTTGGGAAGAAAATTTGCCTTATGCTAAGTTCTCGTATAACAACAGTTATCAAGCCAGTTTGAAGATGGCCCCTTTCGAAGCACTGTACGGAAGGAGGTGTAGAATACCGTTGTTGTGGGACGAAGTTGGAGACCGACAATTGTTTGGACCAGATTTGATTAAAGAATCTGAAGAGAAGGTTAAGTTGATCCGCGATAGGCTCAAGGTAGCCCAGTCCAGGCAGAAGAGTTATGTGGATTCTAAACACAAGGAGACAGTCTACGAAGTCGGAGACAGAGTGTATCTTCGAGTATCACCACTTCAAGGAGTGAAACGCTTTGGAGTTAAGGGAAAGTTAGCACCATGTTTTGTGGGACCATACAGAGTTTTGGGACGTATGGGAGAAGTTTCTTACAAATTGGAATTACCCGAAGGATTGTCCGGTGTTCATGATGTGTTCCATGTTTCTCAATTGAAGAAGTGCCACGTGGAGATGGCTGATATTCCTCTGAGAGATACAGTGCCGCTGGAAGCAATACGGTTGGATAGTGATTTGACATATGAGGAGAAACCAGTGAAGATACTCGAGTTTGCCAGCCGAGTTACGCGCAACAAGGTTATCAAGTTTTGCAAGGTTCAGTGGAGTCACCATACCGGGGATGAAGCCACTTGGGAACGAGAGGAAGACTTACAGAAGGATCACTCTCACCTATTTTCTAGCCAACCCGAATCTCGAGGGCGAGATTCACCTTAAGGGGGGTAGGTTTGTAACATCCCAAATTTTCAATTTGGAATGTTATACATTAGATCATCATTGCATATCATATTTTATTGCATTTTGGTTGATCCTAGAAATTCCAAGCAACTCAAGGACCTACGGAGAGAGTTGGGGATTTCGTTATTTTCATATTTGAGTTTTTCTCGAATTATGAAAAGAGGATCATTTGACTTTAATTATATTTCTCTGAAATATTTCTTTTATTAAAAATAAAAGAGAGAGGATAAAATGACTTCCTCAAAATAAAGAAATATCAGAGATTTCATATTAAAATCAAATATATTTTTATTCGGAGTTTTATCGCTATTTTATTTGAATTAGGAAAAATATGCGTTTCTTAAAATTTCATTTTAGGCACAAATAAATGTTCATCTTGTCCGGCTTATTTTTTGAGGACGGGGAAATTTTATTTTGGGATTTTTGGAGTCCGTTTAGTATTTCTTTTCTTTCTTTTTCTGCACGTCCGAATTGTTCAAAAAACGCGAAACCGACATAGGGCCGTTTTCAGCCAGGACTCTTTCGGGCCGGATCGCGACCCCGAGCCCCAGCGCCACCAGCCCACCCGAACCCTAACCTTAGCCGCGCCGCCGCTCGCCTCGGGAATCGCGATGTCGCCGCCTTTCGCGCCGCTGCCTCGCCCCGCGCCGCCTCCTGCGCCGCTGCCCCGTGTCGCCGCCGCCCCATGCCGCCGACCCGCCGCCCATCCGGAGCCCGTCGCCGCCACCGCCGGACCCCGCCAGACCCAAGGTAGTCGCCTCGGTTTTTCGCGAGAAAAATCGTTTTTTTTTTGAAAACCCTAGATCCGTTTTTTTATTAGATCCGGTTCGTTTTTATTTTTTTCCGGTTTAGTTATTTAGCGGACGTTCGTTCGTACGTTCGTTTTTATGAATGGTCTTCACCGTTTAGCCACAAACAACGAACGTTCCTTCGTTACCTTTCGTAAGTTTTTCTTTTTCTCGGATTTTCCACGATTATTTTCGATCACGATTTCGGATCCGATTTTCGTTCTAGTATAACTTTTCGTTCGTTTAACGGAATCAGGCGATTCAAGCGCCTAGAGTTTCGTATCGAAACCCTCTTTCCGTTTAACCAACTTAAACAAGTTTTTGCTACTGTAAAATTTGACTTTAGTCCAGAATAGTAAACGGAGCTTGTTTCTTTCGCCGTTTGAGTTTTGTTGCTTTGTTTGATTTGACTCTTTTTGCAAACCGGAGTTCTTAAGTTGAACTTTCTGGTTAGATCTCTTATTTGAGTTTTACCCGTGCCCTTTCTTGATTGCTTATTATATGCTTGTTTGTTTGCGATAGAGTATCCGGACTGCGAAGCGCGCTACTACGAGTCTATAGGTTTCGCGGATCATCAGCAAGGCAAGTAACACTTTGATCATACCTCTTACTATCCAGTTTTATTGCATTAGATCAATCCTCAAACAATTGCATGGTTAGGATCTGAATTAAATTGTGGGATTGGGAAGTAGACGAGGTAGTACCTATTCACCTGTTTATTACCAAACCCTGGGAGTTACTTCTACGTTATGCTTATATTGCTATGCTATGCTCGTAGACGTGGATTGGGTTTGAGTGTATTCATGACAGATATGAGATTATTAATTAATGGTTCAACTTAAGGTGGCAACTTAAATACACATCTGGGTGGATTGAGGCACCTAGGGAACCCAATGATTGCCTGTTTTTTTGGAAATCTCGGGGTACCGTGTGATTCTCCTATGGACCGCCACCCAGGCTCAAAGGGATCATAAGATTATTCATACTGGAAACTTCCGTGTGCAGCCACAAGCTATTATGGGCTCTAGCATAGTTGATTAAGTCATGTGAACTCTTACATTGGTAGACTAGCAGATGTAGGGGATGTAGGTGTACCGGTCTACCCATCGTAAGGTGCTAACGCTTCTGAAAGACTGTGTCTCGGTCATCGGTTTCTCAAACACCATGTAGTGCGAGAAATCCAACGGAGGAGATCGAGTCTTGTGGGGAAAAGTGCACAAACCTCTGCAGAGTGTACAAACTAATCATGGTTAGCCGTGTCCCCGGTTATGGACAATTTGAGTATCGAGTTCTTGGATTATCATGTGGATCTCATCACTCTTAATATAATTTCATTGGGTTTTAATGATGATGCTTAATTGGGATTGAGTTGGGTGAACCTTCTCAATGTTTATCAACCACCATGATAGTTAAATAAAACAAATTCCTTTGCTGTAGGGAAAAATTGGCTTTTCGCAAAACATATTAACCATACAGCCGCCACCAGCCATATATGCATGTAGTGATAGTATTATTCTGTTCATTTATCATTTGGTGTTACATTGCCAGCATATTCCATGTGCTGACCCGTTTTCGGGCTGCAACGTATCATGTTGCAGACTTTTCAGACGACGAGTAAGGAGCCTTAGGTCGTGGTCTTTCACTCAGTGATGCCGTTGGAGTTAATGGACTCATTTTATTTTCCAAGCCTTCCGCTGTTATCGTGTTAGATGGCCTTAAGCCATATTTATTGTAATAAGATCTCTTTTGAGACATTCGATGTAATAAGTGTGTGATTGCTACTCTATTATAAATCCTTCAAGTATTGTGTGTGTCAGCATTATCGATCCAGGGATGACACTTATGCACAGAGATTAGACTGTTTGAGGTCTGGTCGCTACACCCCCACTTCACAAAAAAATGTCGTTTTATTCGCCTCTCTTTTTTTGTTCGCCGTTTTCTCGTCAGATATATCCTTTCTTGCAATCATGAGTGATTTTGGTATGGCACCAACAAATGATGGCCTAACTCCTAAGATTGGACGTACGGGCAATCTGGATGCTAAAACTTTTATCTTGGGGCAAGGGAATGTTATGGGAAAAGAACGTATCCAAGAATTTTTCAATTATGTGGGAAATTTGAGTCTTGATGATGCTTCTATGCTTAAAACTACTAGATCTTATGCGGATGCTATTTCAGCACTAGTTCTGAAACTTGAAAGTAAATTTATTCGTACCCATCCTACTTTACAAAGATTGTTTCTTGAGCTTCCCATTATAAAGAGTCCTAGGGATAAAGAGTTGGCCACCCTTGTCCTTATGAATGAATTTGATTACATAATACGAGAAGCTAGGGAAATCTTTGATTTTTATGGTATGAATCGTGAAAAACCTGTGATAGATGAAATTCTTTACAATAGTGACTTTGCTTTAATACATTTTCTTGGGGACAATACAATCTTTAATGAGAATCTTAAAAAGGAAGTCCCCGTTTTAGATATAATCCAACAAGTTTTCAATAATGTTAATCAACATTACTCTTGGATTGTTGCGAGGAATCAAAAGGGTTATGAGGAACACAAACTTAGGAATGCTAAGTTTTCTACGGATAATATGTTTTATGTTGTGTTTACAAAACCCCATGATGAAAACACCTCTAAGAAAGTTAAGAAGAAGGATGACAAAACTTAGATCCTTGCCTTATGCCTAGCTAAGGGCGTAAAACTATAGCGCTTGTTGGGAGGCAACCCAATGAATAAAATTTATTTTTGCTTACTGCTATTAAGTGTTTACACAATTATGCTACTGTTATGATTGTGTTTTTTGTGTTTTAATTAGTGTTTGTGCCAAGTAGAACCGATAGGATCTTCTTGGGTGATAGTTGTTTGATCTTGGTGAAAAACAGAAACTTTTGCGCTCACAAAAACAATTCTTATTTTTTACCAGAGCGTGATAAAATGACAATTTGTTTTTGAGAATATTAATATACAAATTACCCATGTCGTCCTAGTTTTTCAGAATTTTTGGAGTTCCAGAAGTATTCAAACAAATCAGATTGCTACAGACTGTTCTGTTTTGACAGATTCTGTTTTCTTTGCGTTGTGTGCTTATTTTGATGGCTCTATGGTTTTCTTTGATGAGTTTTTGCCATAGAAAAATTGGAATACAGTAGATATAATGCAAAAACAAAATATGAATTGGTTTGGTACAGTGCTTCTAGTAGTGATTTATTTTTCTTACACTAACGGATCTCACGAAGGTTTTGTTGAGTTTTGTGTAATTGAAGTTTTCAAGTTTTGGGTTATCTTACGATGGATGAAGGAATAAGGAGTAGAAGAGCCTAAGCTTGGGGATGCCCCGGCATCCCAAGCTATTATCCAAAAATGAGCAACCAACTAAGCTTGGGGATGCCCCCGAGTGGCATCCCCTCTTTCTTCTAACGACCATCGGTATTTTACTCGAAGCTATATTTTTATTCGTCACATACTATGTGTTTTGCTTGGAGCGTCTTGTATGATAGGAGTCTTTGCTTGTTTTATTTTGTGTTTTAAGTCTTGATCCCTTGCTGGACACACCTATTTGAGAGAGCCAAAATTATGTTATGACTTGTTAGAAATGCTCTCTTGCTTCACTTAGATTTATTTGAGAGTTAGTAAAATTTTCAAGAAATTCTCTCTTGCTTCACTTAAATTATTTTGAGAGAAAGAAAAATTTATGCACATGATCTTCACTTATATTTTTTGAGATTATGAAAAGCAACACATAAAAATTAGTCCCAAAGTGATAGATATCCAAGAAGGATATAATAAAAACTTTCATGAAGATCATTGGACAAAATAAACTTGATTCTTAGCAATATTTTTGAGATATGATGATGTGATATGTGAGTTATGTTGATGGGTAATTATGCTTTAGTAAGAATATTGGTGTTAAGGTTTGTGATTCCCTATGAAAGCAAGCAAGTCAATAGTCATGCAATGAAATTATATCCTACTTGTGGTGCATTATTCGGTGTTAATTATGCTTAATGCTTGCTTATGAGATTATCCGTTTCTTGGTTGGTCGCTTTTCAATCTTTTGCTAGCCTTCATTTTGCACTAAGTATGATCTCTACTTGTGCATCAAAAATCCTTTAAACCAATTTTGCCACATGTGTCCACTATATCTACCTATATGTGGTATTCTTTTGCCGTTCTAAGCAAATTTGTATGTGTCATCTCTAATTTTCAAAATAAACTTATCTTTTTGTGTGTTCGTTTCGCTCGCGGAGCGGTGAGGGGTGGCTAATATTTTCAAAGCTAGATGTGTTATTCTCACGATGAGTGTTTATTCACTTGTCATTGCACGAGAGTACGACAAAGGTATTAGGGATGCCCAGTCCCAAAATGAAAAATGAATTTACTTTACGTTGTCAAATAATAAATTCCTTGGAAAGTGTTGGTATGGAAGGCACCCGTGGATACGGCTAGCCATGGAAAGTGAAAGTATGGTGGAAAAAGGAATAAACTTTATTTTCTGTTTGGGAACCGCCTATGATATATCTAGCATGGAAAGTGTTGGGAACTCTAAGTTGTTTAAGTTGGTGGGATGGATACACCTCCCAAAATGTTTTTATCTCTAAGTTTTTCGCTTTGAGCTATGGAACCTCTACAAATCCCTACTTCCCTCTACGAAGGGTCTATCTTTTACTTTATGCAATTTTTATTTTGAATTTGAGTCTCCATATTCTCTTACAAATGCACCAACTAGGAGGCAATATGATCGTACTTAAGTATTGGGTGTAACTAATGTGCGAGTGTGTTTCATGAATGGATCAATGGTTGAGCATGATGGGCTAGGGATAACTTATTTTGGCGTTGATATTTTGAAAGATATGGTTGCTTGTAGATATGCTGGAGTATTTAAATTACCATGTCGAAACTAGACTATTGCTTTGAATCACATAAAAGTCCAAATGTCCATGCTATAAAGAAAAGAATATCATATGACATGTTAGGCAGGAGTCCACATCAAAAATTCTGTTTTTATCACTTACTTACTCGAGGATGAGTGGGAGTTAAGTTTGGGGATGTTGATACATCTCCAACGTATCTATAATTTTTGATTGTTCCATGTTGCTATATTATCAATCTTGGATGTTTTATAATCATTTTATAGTCATTTTATATCATTTTTTGGTACTAACTTATTGACACAGTGCCAATGCTAGTTGTTCTTTTCTGCATGTTTTTTACATCGTAGGAAATCAATATCAGACGGAGTCCAAACGCAACAAAACTTCACGGAGATTTTTTTGGACCAGAAGGAACATAATGGGCCCTGGCTGTGCCTGGGGGTGCTCAGAGGAGAGCACATCCCACCAAGGCGCCACGAGGCCCGGGCGTGCCCTGGTGGGTTGTGCCCACCTCGGGTCCCCCCGGACCGCCTCTTTGCTCCATAAATACCCCAATATTCCCAAAACCCTAGAGGAGTCGACGAAATATTGATCCAGCCGCTGCAGAGTCCAGAACCACCAGATCCAATCTAGACACCATCTCGGATGGTGTTCACCACCTCCATTGGTGCCTCTCCGATGATGCATGTAGTTATTTTTAGACCTTCAGGTCCGTAGTTAGTAGCTATATGGCTCTCTCTCTCTAGATGAATTCTCAATACAATGGTCTCTTGGAGATCCATATGATGTAACTCTTTTGCGTTGTGTTTGTTGGGATCGATGAACTTTGAGTTTATGATCAGATCTACCTTTTTATATCCATGAAAGTTATTTGAGTTTCTTTGATCTCTTATATGCATGATTGCTTATAGCCTCGTATTTCTTCTCCAATATTTGGATTTTGTTTGGCCAACTCGATCTATTTATCTTGCAATGGGAAGAGGCGCTCTGTAGTGGGTTCGATCTTACGGTGCTTGATCCCAGTGACAGAAGGGGAACCGACACGTATGTATCATTGCTACGAAGGATTAAACGATGTGGTCTATCTCTACATAGATAGATCCTGTCTACATCATGTCATCATTCTTATTGCATAACTCCGTTTCTCCATGAACGGAGTAATGCGCGCGCAGATTGTCTTCAACATTGCAAGGCGGGTTCCTCCTCCGAATACTCCAAAGCAGTTGAACAAAAGAACTATATCCGGCTCCGCATAACAGTTACAACCCTGAACCACAAGGGCAAAATACTTAAACAAAATAAGTCATGTCCACTGACAGCTTTTTCGGCGAGACGTTACGTCTGGCCTTATCATTATTTCGAACCGTTTTTGGCCTCCCGCTTCGCATTTCGAGGCGCGGCCTTCATTGACACATCTTGTCAAAGCATAGATCGTGTGCCCTTGTTGCGGGATTCTCATCAATACGGATCTGGGTAATCCAACCATGCCGTTCGCACGACCCCTTGGGAATAGGCGAGTTTTAAGGCTTGTGAGGGGGCGCTTGATATTCACTGCCTTTATAAGGGGATAAGGACCCATATTTTTACCCCACGCCTTCTTCTTCCTCATCCCTTCAGTCCTCGAGATCCAGCGCCCAAGTTTCGATCTTTTCCGTCCCCTCCAAACACCCCAGCCATGTCCGGATCCGACTCGCAGGGCAAGTGGATGGCTTCCTTCGTCACGGAGAGGAACGTCAAGGAACTCTGGGAGGCGGGATACTTGGCCGCGAACATCGCGCAACGGCTTCCTGCCAAAAAGCAGATCATCCCAACCCCGGAGCCCAATGAGAGGGTGGTGTTCATCCCCCACTTTCTCCACGGACTAGGATTTCCTCTCCACCCTTTCGTCCGCGGCCTAATGTTCTATTATGGGCTATATTTCCACGATCTAGCCCCAAATTCCTTTCTCCACATTTTGGCGTTCATCGTCGTGTGCGAGGCGCTCCTCCGTATCCCCCCCCCCCACTTCGGCCTAAGGCTTAAGGTCTTCAATGTGAAGCCGAAAGTGGTCGACGGGCAATACGCGGACTGCGGTGGCGCCATGGTGAGCAAGCTCCCTAATGTCACCTGGCGCAAGGGGGCCTTTGTGGAGACTGTGAAGGGATGGCAACAGGAGTGGTTCTACATCATGGAACCACGCGAAGCCACATGGGCCGCCACTCCTGAGTTCAAATTCGGGCCTCCAATGCGGCTTGCATTGTGGATTAACAAGGGCCTGGATTGGGCGTCGTCCGACGAGGTGATGATGCTGTAGAAGCGCATCAAGAATATGATACGGAAGAACACCAGTCTTGCCGATGTGATCCAGGTGATGCCTTTTCGCCGGATTCTCCCCTGCCATCGTCGGCCTCTCCACATGTGGGAGTTTAATTCGACCGGTCCTCGGACCCTGCAGTGATTCTTCGGCACGATGCACGAAGAGATCTAGAAGATGCTTTTTAAGGCCCAGAAGTCATGGCCGGAGATGATCGAAGACATCGGCCTCGACTGCGCGCATCCGGCCACTCCAGTAAGTTTTCTGATTTCCAAACATAACCTCAACTCGTAAATCCAAGGAGTATGTTGAGCTTTCCATTCTTCCTTCAACGTTGAACAAAGAAGGTAGAGCGGATTCGATATCCGGCTCCGCTACCCAAAGACCCAACCATCCCCCTGCTAACGAAGATGCTGGTCCTGGTGCCATACCAGGCGCCGGAGAAGAAAGCCAAGAAGAAGGGCAAGGAGGGCAAAAGTGGCCTCCGCCGTAAAGGTACTTCGGATGCGGTGTCCGGAGACACCGAAGCTCTCTCCTCCCACGAGGGAGATAAGGACGAGGAGGGGGAGGAGGAAGATAGTAATTCTCCCCTCAAGAAGAAGAAGAAGAGGGCGGCCTCCGCCGACCTAGAGGCGGAGGTGTCCAAAAGGGGGAAGATATCCCTCTCGGATGGCTCGGACTCGAATGCCGAGGCCATCCCCCAGTGGTGCCCCAGGGCGAAGCACCTGGCCGAATCGTAAATATTCAAAGATACTATCATATGTCCGGCCTTTTACAATTCGTAGGATAACATATCATTTGTGTATTTCAGTCCGGCCCGTGATCTTCCCCAACAGTCATCGTCTTCGGGGAAGTCTTTGGCGCCGGAGATGACGGAGAGCGAAACGCCTCCGCGAGCCTCTCCACCACATGTCGCGGATAACACTGAGGTGTTGTCCCAAAGGACCTCTCCGGGCCAAGGAGAGATGCAGAAGGCCGCTGAAACGGCGCCAGAGGGTAATGCCTCGGCTGCCGAAAACATGGGGGCACAACCCCCATGGAAACTGACGACGGGGGCCTGGACCAGTCCGGCCCCCATCCGAATACAACTCCGAAGACCCACACGGCTCTGGAATCGAGCGAGTAGCCCCCTTTAAGGGAGGGGGAGTGTCGACTCCACCGGCGACCTCCGTCAATCCGGAGGCGCCAGACACATTGAGGGAAGCACTTCGACGTGCTTCCATCGTGGAGGAGCACCGTACCCTGATGGGTACGGTGGTTGAGAAGGTTCAGTCAAAGCTTTCACTAGCCTGTTAACAGACTTTGAGGTGCGTGGTATAATATTCTTAGCCGCTTTTTGTATGGAAAAATATGCCTGTATATAGATAGTAGCCCCTGAGACTCTGTTCGGCTTTTTGAAAAGAGGGGCCGGACAGAGGATTAAATATTCACCAGAGATAACATGCTTATCTATTTGGATAAACAGGCTTCACTGTTATCGGCTTCAGCCAAGGAAGCTGAAGTTTCCGAACTCTAGTGGAAACTGAAGCTGGCTGATGATGAGATCAACTGTATTAAGAAGCGGTTCGATGACGCCCAAGGTATGCTTTTGAAAAGACCCCTTACAATCCTGAATTGTAATGCAAACTCAGAGTTTAAGCTCATGTGTTGCTGTGTGTGTGATTGTAGGCAGCGCAACCTAGGCCGAGACCCTCAAGAGTGCCCTTGCCGAAGCCCAAGAGGAGGCGAGGGCAAGCAAAGCGGCCGCAGACAAAGTGGCATCGGATTTAAAGGCCGAACAGGTCACCCGCTGCCAGTATGAGCAGAGGGTGACCGAAGTGGAGCAGGCGCTCCAGGATGCCGCCAACAAGTGTGAGGCCTTGGAGGAGAGCAATACGGCCCAAGCGGCCGAACTCACCAAGGCTCTTCAAGAGGCAAAGGAGGCGCGTACCGAGTCCTGGGCGGCTCGTAAGGAGATCAAGCAAGCCGAACAGATAGCAGCTGGTAGCGGTCGAAGATATGCTTTGCTAAATCGTTTGTGGAGTGCTCCAGACGCCTTTGCGGATCTCCCAAGGAGTGGTGACGACGCCGCCCAGTATTTTCGGGCCCAAGAAGGGAACATGACAGAGAAGCTCTCGCGGTTGCAGTACTTGGTGCCAGAGCGGTTAGCGCTGCTAAACAACCAAATGATGCACCTGGCGGAGCTACATAGGATGTCCGGTTTGGCCATGAAGGATATCATAGTACGACTATGGCCAGCCGGACCCATTCCGAGCAGCTACTTCGGCCTGGTCAAGCGGCTCGGCGACGCATTGCCCCGAGTTGACGCTGTCAAGCGCTCGGCGTGCACAGAAGGTGCGCGGATGGCCTTTGCCCATGTCAAGATGCACTGCGCGAAGATGAAGGTCGTTGTCATGGCCGTTGAGGGTTTGCCCGGAGGCAAGGACCACCACAAGCCGGAGCGCTATTTTGAAGACGTCCTTGAGGGTGCATGGTTGATAGAGGGTCAATGCACGAAGGATATTATGTTCGAGTAAAAGTATTCGAGCTACCCAGACAATGAATTAGAAACCAAGGCTATGTAATATATTTTATGCATTTATATGAACTACTTTCCTCCTGTGCGACCGTATGTTATTATTCTGAAAGCTTGCCAGTCGTCGGCTTCGGCCCCCACGTAGATGCTACGGGGGTATTCGGAGTAACGTGTAATCACTCTTGACCCAACGTCTTGGTCCGCAAAGGAGGTGATTTACGTAGTGAACCAGCCAATCAGACTATGCGACTTTAGCACTTTCACTTAGCCATAGGAGTTTGACAGTGGGACTAAGAACTAGCCCCTCGTGCGCATGCGGCTGTCCGAACTGGGATGCCTTAGGCGCCTGACCGAGCCGAAGCCAGTCCTTCGTGTAGTACGGAAAAAATCGCGAAAGATTTATGTGAAGTCGCCGAATGGCTGACCAGCTCTCGCCGCATCATGACAGTTAGTTTTCGGCTTTCTCTACTGAGGCGTTTGACCAGACAAGCCAGAAACACAATCCCAGTAGTTCTCCCTTTACTACCCTAGACGAACTAGCGGAACATCAGGTAGTAACCACAGGAGCCGGGCAACCCAACTATTGGCCAAAGACATGATTCAGAGTCGATGCATATAATGCCATATTCGGGACGCCGAAGTATACTATAAAAGTGTTCGGACTTCGTTTTTTGTGAAAAATATATGTGGCTGGATAAAGCCCCCGGCGATTTAAATCATGCCGACGTGTATATGATAATATGATGTAAAGAGGAAACCCATGTTATGGAGTAGGCCAATACCGAATAAGGTAGGACAAAACTATTTCCGCTATAATCTGATTGATACGTCAAACGTACTTTTATAGAAAATGCCATAATTATCGAGGCTATTTTACATGCCAACAATTGGAGAGCAAGGGAAAAGCTGTATACAGGTCCTAAAAAAGAAAAAGGTGATCTTGAAGATCCTTTAGATATCCTGCCGCACGTCTGTGCCGCTTTTCACCTTGGTGTGTGATCCTTTGAGAGGATGGACGGTCGAGTATACATACGGGGCCTGGGAAAGGGCCCTTGGTACCATCGAAAAGTGATGTGGGCTGTAAAGAACCTGAAAAAAATAAGAAAAAAAGGATAATATGAGGGTCCAGATAGGGTCGAGCCGTATTGTGGACTGTGTTTTCAGTGTGCCTCCGTCCTTGCCCATGGTATTTTAATGCATAGTTATGTACGCGCGGTACGTATGCCGCGATCAGGTTGGGATTTTGACGGAGGCCGAATCGCTAATCCAGCTCTGGACGAGCCGGACTATCGCTCTACAGGGTAGACCAGACTCATTTGACGGTGTCCGAGGGCGTGGCTGCCGATGTAGTATTCGGCTTGATAAGGCCACCTTGTGCTTCAGCTGAGGGTCGCGGTATGCTCCTCAGTACGGAGGGATCGCTCCATGTTTCCATTGACTGTTATAACGCCACATGTTCCGGGCATCTTGAGCTTTAGATAAGCATAGTGCAGGACCGCATTGAAACGGGCGAACGCGGTCCATCAGAGCAGTGTGTGATAGCCACTGCGGAACGAGACGATGCCAAAGATTAAGTCTTCGCTTTAGAAGTTATCCGGTGAATCGAATATGTCTTCCAGCGTTATGGATCCTGTGCAACAGACCTCGACGCCAGGTATCACTCCTTTGAAGGTGGTTTTGGTGGGCTTGATTCTTGACGGATCGATGCCCATTTTGCAGACAGTGTCCTGATAAAGCAGGTTAAGGCTGCTACCGCCGTCCATAAGGACTCGCGTGAGGTGGAATCCGTCGATGATTGGACCGAGGACCAATGTTGCCGAACCTCCATGACGGATACTGGTCGGGTGGTCTCTGCGGTCGAAAGTGATCGGACAGGCTGACCATGGGTTGAATTTTGGGGTGACTGGCTCTATGGCATAGACGCCCCTTAGTGCGCGCTTGCGCTCCCTCTTGGGGATATGTGTAGCATATATCATATTCACCGTTTTTACCTCGGGGGGAAATTTCTTCTGTCCCCCTGTGTTTGGTGGGAGAGGCTCTTCATCGTCGTCCTCGCTGGGCGGCCCTTTCGCCTTATGTTCGGTGTTTAGCTTACCGGCCTGTTTAAAGACCCAACAATTTCTGTTGGTATGATTGGCAGGCTTGTCAGGGGTGCCATGAATCTGGCAAGGTCGATCAAGTATTCTGTCCAAACTAGATGGACCATCCTTGTTTCCTTTGAATGGCTTCTTCCGCTGACCGGGTTTAGAGCCGTTGAATCCGGCGTTGGCCGACGTGTCTTTGATATCTTCGTTGTTGCTTCGACGCTTTGTGTCTGTTGCGTCGTGGCTTGCCGTTGCCATCTCTGGCTTCGGAGGTGCTAGGGTCGCTGGTGCTGTTGTTTCTATGAGTGAGCCAGCTGTCTTCTCCCGCGCAAAAGCGGGTCATGAGTGCGGTAAGGGCTGCCATGGACTTCGGTTTTTCTTGGCCGAGGTGTCTGGCAAGCCACTCGTCCCGGACGCTGTGTTTAAAGGCCGTGAGGGCTTCGGCGACTGGACAATCCACAATTTGGTTCTTTTTAATTAAGAACCTGGTCCAAAGCTTCCGGGCTGACTCTCCGGGTTGCTTGAATATGTGACTAAGGTCATCGGCATCTGGAGGCCGAACATAGGTACCTTGGAAGTTATCTCTAAAGGTGTCTTCCAAATCTTCCCAGCTACCAATAGAGTTTTTTGGGAGGCTGTTTAACCAGTGTTGGGTTGGTCCCTTTAATTTTAGAGGGAGGTACTTGATGACATGGAGATCATCACCACGAGCTATGTGGATATGGAGAAGAAAATCTTCAATCCATACTACGGGATCTGTCGTTCCATCGTATGATTCAATGTTCACGGGTTTAAACCCTTCTAGGAACTGGTGCTCCATTACTTCATCGGTGAAGCATAAGGGGTGTGCGGTGCCTCTGTATCGGGGGACGTCACGACACCGTTCGGATGAAGTCCGTATGTGGTTTTCGGCCCGAGTGAGGTTGTGCCTGTCGTGCCAGGTCGGATGGCCGTCTTCTCACGCTAGGGCCTGCCCCTTTATCCATAGATTGATCTGGCTTGGTCTGCTCTATTGTCCAGGTCATGCAGTAGGTCATAGGTATATCTTGGATACGTTGTTTCTCTGCCTCTACGGCGAGGTGGTGAGGGTTGGTGCTCGGCATAGGTGTCCGCTTTATCTCGCCCGCGTGGTGGCCGGTCTGGTTCATCAGCATGGTCATGTCTTGACGGTATGGGCTCGAGGGCCTCGTCATCGAATTGTGGTAATAGCCGACGCTTCGAATAACTCTTTGTTGGGCGTTAAAGGCCATACTCCTCGACCGCAAGGACCTGGGTCCATCGGTCGTTGAGTGTATCATGTTTGGCTTGGAGCTGTTGCTGTTGGGGATCGTAGCAGAAATTTAAAATTTTCTACGCATCACCAAGATCAATCTATGGAGTAATCTAGCAATGAGGGGAAGGGGAGTGCATCTACATACCCTTGTAGATCGCTAAGCGGAAGCGTTCCAAGAACGCGGATGAAGGAGTCGTACTCGTAGCGATTCAGATCGCGGTTGATTCCGATCTAAGCGCCGAACCACGGCGCCTCCGCGTTCAACACACATGCAGCCCGGTGACATCTCCCACGCCTTGATCCAGCAAGGGGAGAAGGATAGGTTGGGGAAGACTTCGTCCAGCAGCAGCATGACGGCGTGGTGGTGGTGGAGGAGCGCGGAACTCCAGCAGGGCTTCGCCAAGCACTACAAGAGACGAGGAGGGAGAGAGGTAGGGTTGCGCCAAGAGAGAGATCAAATCGTCTGTTTTGCAGCCCCCAATACCTCAAGTATATATAGGGGAAGGGGAGGGGCTGCGCCCCCATCTAGGGTTCCCTCCCTAGGGGTGGCGGCAGCCCCCAAAACCCATCTAGGATGCGGCCAAGGGGGGAGAGAGGGGGGCGCACCTAGGGTGGGCCTTAAGGCCCATCTAGACATAGGGTTTGCCCCCTCCCACTCTCCCTACGCCTTGGGCCTTGGTGGGGGCACACCAGCCCACCTGGGGCTGGTCCCCTCCCACACATGGCCCACGCAGCCTTCTGGGGCTGGTAGCCCCACCTGGTGGACCCCCGGACCCTCCCGGTGGTCCTGGTACATTACCGATAGTACCTGAAACTTTTCTAGTGACCAAAACGGGACTTCCCATATATAAATCTTTACCTCCGGACCATTCCGGAACTCCTCGTGACATACGGGATCTCATTCGGGACTCCAAGCAACATTCGGTAACCGCGTACTTACTTTCCTTATAACCCTAGCGTCAACGTACCTTAAGTGTGTAGACCCTACGGGTTCGGGAACCATGTAGACATGACCAAGACAACTCTCCGGCCAATAACCAACAGCGAGATCTGGATACCCATGTTAGCTCCCGCATGTTCCATGATGATCTCATCGGATGAACCACGATGTCAAGGATTCAATCAATCCCGTATACAATTCCCTTTGTCTACCGGTATAGTACTTGCCCGAGATTCGATCATCGGTATCCCGATACCTTGTTCAATCTCGTTACCGGCACGTCTCTTTACTCTTTCCGTAACACATCATCCCGTGATCAACTCCTTGATCACATTGTGCACATTATGATGATGTCCTACCGAGTGGGCCCAGAGATACCTCTCCGTCACACGGAGTGAAATATCCCAGTCTCGATTCGTGCCAACCCAACAGACACTTTCGGAGATACCCGTAGTGCACCTTTATAGTCACCCAGTTATGTTGTGACGTTTGGTACACACAAAGCATTCCTACGGTATCCGGGAGTTGGACAATCTCATGGTCGAAGGAAATGATACTTGACATTAGAAAAGCTTTAGCATACGAACTACACGACCTTGTGCTAGGCTTAGGATTGGGTCTTGTCCATCACATCATTCTCCTAATGATGTGATCCCGTTATCAATGACATCCAATGTCCATGGTCAGGAAACCGTAACCATCTATTGATCAACAAGCTAGTCAACTAGAGGCTTACTAGGGGCATGGTGTTGTCTATGTATCCACACATGTACCTGAGTTTCCCATCAATACAATTCTAGCATGGATAATAAACGATTATCATGAACAAGGAAATATAACAATAACTAATTTATTATTGGCTCTAGGGCATATTTCCAACAGTCTCCCACTTGCACTAGAGTCAATAATCCAGTTCAC
Source organism: Aegilops umbellulata (assembly GCA_032464435.1). Taxonomy (NCBI): domain Eukaryota; kingdom Viridiplantae; phylum Streptophyta; class Magnoliopsida; order Poales; family Poaceae; genus Aegilops; species Aegilops umbellulata. The sequence continues at coordinate 447,875,979 of CP136057.1, forward strand.
ATCGCTATGTGATTAACACTCAAGGTCACATCCCCATGTGACTAACACCCAAAGAGTTCTGGGTTTGATCATGTTATACTTGTGAGAGATGTTATAGACAACGGGTCTAAACCTTTCAGATCCGTGTGTGCTTTACAAATCTCTATGTCATCTTGTAGATGCATCTACCACGCTCTATTTGGAGCTATTCCAAATAACTGTTCTACTATACGAATCCGGTTTACTACTCAGAATCTTCCAGATTAGTGTCAAAGATTGCATCGACGTAATCCTTTACGACGAACTCTTTTACCACCTCCATAATCGAGAAAATTCCTTAGTCCACTAGTTACTAAGGATAACCTTGACCGTTGTCCTATGATCCATTCCTAGATCACACTTGTACCCCTTCAGGTGCGGTACACAACATAGCAAACTTTAGAGCCTACGTCTAAAGCATAGGGGACGACCTTCGTCCTTTCTCTCTATTCTGTCGTGGTCAAGTCTTGAGTCTTACTCAATACTCATACCTTATAACACAACCAAGAACTCCTTCTTTGTCGATCTATTTTTGAACTCCTTCAAAATCTTGTCATGGTATGTGTTCGTTTGAAAGTACTATTAAGCGATTTTGATCTATCCTTATAGATCTTGATGCTCAATGTTCAAGTAGCTTAATCCAGGTTTTCAATTGAAAAATACTTTTCAAATAACCCTGCATGCTTTCCAGAAATTCTACATCATTTCTGATAAACAATATGTTAACAACATATACTCATAAAAAATTCTCTAGTGCTCCCACTCACTTCTTTGGAAATACAAGTTTCTCATAAACTTTGTATAAATCCAAAATCTTTGATCATCTCATCAAAGCGTACATTCCAATTCCGATATGCTTACTCCAGTCCTTAGAAGGATTGCTAGAGCTTTGCATACCTTTTAGCATCTTTCAGGATTGACAAAACCTTCTGTTTGTATCACATACAACCTTTCCTCTAGAAAATCGTTGAGGAAACAATGTTTTGACATCCTATCTGCAAGATTTCATAAATAATGCAGTAACTGCTAACATAATTCCAACGGACTCTTAGCATCACTACGAGTGAGAAAGTCTCATCGTAGTCAACTCCTTGAACTTGTCAGGAAACATCTTAACGACAAGTCGAGCTTTCTTAATGGTGACATTTACCATCATTGTCTGTTTTCCTTTTAAAATCCATGTGCACCCAACAGCTAAACCCGGGCAAATGTCGGGCCGGGCTTGTAAAAGCCCGACCTTCATTTCCCAAGCCCGAGCCCGGCCCGAAGCCCGAAATACTCCCTATTTTCAAGCCCGAGCCCGGCCCGAAATCAAGCCCGAAGCCTGAAAGCCCGGCCCGAACGCTGTTTTTTAGTGTACGCACGTGCAAGCCCGGCCCGAAGCCCGAAATCCCAGCCCGAAATACAGAAAAAATGAAGCCCGAGCCTGGCCCAAACTATCTTCCGGGCTACAAAACAAGGCCCGAGCCCGGCCCGAACGTCAAGCCCGACCCAGCCCGGCCCGAGTTTTTCGGGCCGGGCTCGGGCCGGGTCGTCGGGCCGGGCTGCCCATGCCCGGGTTTACCAACAGCCTTACGACCATCAAGTAGTTCTTTCAAAGTCTATACTTTGTTTTATACATGGATCCTCTCTTGAATTTTATGGCCTCGAGCCATTCGTCGGAATCCGGGCCCACCATCGCTTCTCCATAGCTCGTAGGTTCATTGTTGTCTAGCAACATGACTTCCAAGACAGGATTACGTACCACTCGGAAGTAGTACACATCCTTGTCGACCTATGAGGTTTGGTAGTGACTTGATCCGAAGTTTCATGATCACTATCATAAGCTTCCACTTCAATTGGTTTAGTTGCCACAGGAACAACTTCCTGTGCCCTGCTACACACTAGTTGAAGTGGCGGTTCAATAACCTCATCAAGTCTCCACCATCCTCCCACTCAATTCTTTCGAGAGAAACTTTTCCTCGAGAAAGGACCCGATTCTAGAAACAATCCCTATTGCTTTCGGATCTGAGACAGGAGGTATACCCAACTGTTTTTGGGTGTCCTATGAAGATGCATTTATCCGCTTTGGGTTCGAGCTTATCAGCCTGAAACCTTTTCACATAAGCGTCGTAGCCCCAAACTTTTAAGAAACAACAGCTTAGGTCTCTCTAAACCATATGGTGTCGTCCCAACGGAATTGTGTGGTGCCCTATTTAAAGTGAATGCGGTTGTCTCTAATGCCTAACCCATAAACGGTAGTGGTAATTTGATAAGAAACATCATGGTATGCACCATATCCAATTAGGGCGCAGTTATGATGTTCGGACACACCATCACACTATGGTGTTCCAGGCGGTATTAGTTGTGAAACAATTTCCACAATTTCTTAATTGTGTGCCAACCTCGTAACTCAGATATTCATCTCTATGATCATATCATAGATATTTTATCCTCTTGTCACGACGATCTTTCAACTTCACCATGAAATTACTTGAACCTTTCAACAATTCAGACTCGTGATTCATCAAGTAAATATACTCAGCATCTACTCAAATCATATGTGAAGTAAGAACATAACGATATCCACTACATGCCTCAACACTCATTGGACTGTACACATCAAGATGTATTACTTCCAACAAGTTGCTTTCTTGTTCCATCTTACTGAAAACGAGGCCTTTCAGTCATCTTGCCCATGCGGTATGATTTGCATGTCTCAAGTGACTCAAAATCAAGTGAGCCCAAACGATCCATCTGTATGGAGTTTCTTCATGCATATCTACCAATAGACATGGTTCGCATGTCTCAATCTTTTCAAAAACGAGTGAGTCCAAAGATCCATCAACATGGAGCTTCTTCATGCGTTTTATACCAACATGACTCAAATGGCAGTGCCACAAGTATGTGGTGCTATCATTACTATCTTATATGTTTTGGCATGAACATGTGTATCACTACGATCGAGATTCAGTAAACCATTCATTTTAGGTACAATACCATTGATGGTATTATTCAAATAAACAGAGTAACCATTATTCTCCTTAAATGAATAACCGTATTGCGATAAACATTATCCAATCATGTCTATGCTCAACGCAAACACCAAATAACAATTATTTAGGTTGAACATTAATCTTGATGGTAGAGGGAGCAGGCGATGCTTGATCACATCAACCTTGGAAACACTTCCAATACATATCGTCGTCTCACCTTTGGCTAGTCTCCATTTTTTCCATAGCTTTTTGTTTCGAGTTACTAACACTTAGCAACCGAACCGGTATCTTAATACCCTGGTGATACTAGGATTACTAGTAAAGTACACATTTAATATAATGTATATCCTATATATACTTCTGTCAACCTTGCCAGCCTTCTCATCTACCAAGTATCTAGGGTAGTTCTGCTTCAGTGACTGTTCCCCTCATTACAGAAGCACTTAGTCTCGGGTTTTGGGTTCAACCTTGGGTTTCTTCACTAGAGCAGCAATTGATTTGCCGTTTCATGAAGTATCCCTTCTTGCCCTTGCCCTTCTTGAAACTAGTGGTTTTACTAACCATCAACAATTGATGCTCCTACTCGATTTCTACTTTCGCGGTGTCAAACATCGCGAATTGCTCAAGGATCATCATGTCTATCCTTGATATGTTATAGTTCATCACGAAGCTCTAATAGCTTGGTGGCAGTGACCATGTAGAACCATCACTATCTCATCTGGAAGATTAACTCCCACTCGATTCAAGTGATTGTAGTACTCAGACAATCTGAGCACATGCTCAATGATTGAGCTTTTCTCCCTTAGTTTGCAGGCTAAGAAACTTGTCGGAGGTCTTACACCTCTTGACGTGGGCACGAGCCTGAAATCCCAATTTCAGCTCTTGGAACATCTCATATGTTCTGCGACGTTTCAAAAATGTCTTCGGTGCCCCAATTCTAAACCGTTTAACATTACGCACTGAACTATCACGTAGTCATCAAAACGTGTATGTCAGATGTTCGCAACATCCAAAAATGACGCTCGAGGTTCAGCACACCTAGCGGTTCATTAAGGACATAAGCCTTCTGTGCAGCAATGAGGACAATCCTCAGAATACGGACCCAGTCCGCATAATTGCTACTGTCAACTTTCAACTAAATTTTCTCTAGAAACGTATCTTAAACAGTAGAACTAAAGCGTAAGCTACAACATAATTTGCAAAGATCTTTTGACTACGTTCATGATAATTAAGTTCATCTGATTATTTAATGAATTCCCACTCAGATAGACATCCCTCTAGTCATCTAAGTGATACATGATCCGAGTCAACTAGGTCGTGTCCGATCATCACGTGAGACGGACTAGTCATCATCGGTGAACATCTTCATGTTGATCGTATCTTCTATACGACTCATGTTCGACCTTTCGGTCTTCCGTGTTTCGAGGCCATGTCTGTACATGCTAGGCTCGTCAAGTCAACCTAAGTGTATTGCGTGTGTAAATCTGGCTTACACCCGTTGTATTCGAACGTTAGAATCTATCACACCCGATCATCACGTGGTGCTTCGAAACAACGAACCTTCGCAACAGTGCACAGTTAGGGGGAACACTTTCTTGAAATTTTAGCGAGGGATCATCTTATTTATTCTACCGTCGTTCTAAGCAAATAATATGTAAAACATGATAAACATCACATGCAATCAAATAGTGACATGATATGGCCAATATCATTTTGCTCCTTTTGATCTCCATCTTCGGGGCGCCATGATCATCATCGTCACCGGCATGACACCATGATCTCCGTCATCATGATCTCCATTATCGTGTCTTCATGAAGTTGTCTCGTCAACTATTACTTCTACTACTACGGCTAACGGTTAGCAATATAGTAAAGTAATTACATGACGTTTATGTTGACACGCAGGTCATAAATAAATTAAGACAACTCCTATGGCTCCTGCCGGTTGTCATACTCATCGACATGCAAGTCGTGATTGCTATTACAAGAACATGATCAATCTCATACATCACATATCATTCATCACATTCTTTTGGCCACATCACATCACATAGCATACCCTGCAAAAACAAGTTAGACGTCCTCTAATTGTTGTTGCATGTTTTTACGTGGCTGCTATGGGTTTCTAGCAAGAACGTTTCTTAACTACGCAAAAGCCACAACGTGATATGCCAATTACTATTTACCCTTCATAAGGACCCTTTTCATCGAATCCGATCCGACTAAAGTGGGACAGACAGACACCCGCTAGCCACCTTATGCAACTAGTGCATGTCAATCGGTGGAACCTGTCTCACGTAAGTGTACGTGTAAGGTCGGTCCGGGCCGCTTCATCCCACGATGCCGCCGAATCAAGATAAGACTAGTAATGGCAAGTAAATTGACAATATCGACGCCCACAACAAACTTGTGTTCTACTCGTGCATAGAAACTACGCATAGACCTAGCTCATGATACCACTGTTGGGGATCGTAGCAGAAATTTAAAATTTTCTACGCATCACCAAGATCAATCTATGGAGTAATCTAGCAACGAGGGGAAGGGGAGTGCATATACATACCCTTGTAGATCGCTAAGCGGAAGCGTTGCAAGAACGCGAATGAAGGAGTCGTACTCGTAGCGATTCAGATCGCGGTTGATTCCGATCTAAGCGTCGAACCACGGCGCCTCCGCGTTCAACACACATGCAGCCCGGTGACGTCTCCCACGCCTTGATCCAGCAAGGGGAGAAGGAGAGGTTGGGGAAGACTCCATCCAGTAGCAGCACGACGGCGTGGTGGTGGTGGAGGAGCGCGGAACTCCAGCAGGGCTTCGCCAAGCACTACGAGAGACGAGGAGGGAGAGAGGTAGGGATGCGCCAAGAGAGAGATCAAATCGTCTGTTTTGCAGCCCCCAATACCTCAAGTATATATAGGGGAAGGGGAGGGGCTGCGCCCCCATCTAGGGTTCCCTCCCTAGGGGTGGCGACAGCCCCCAAAACCCATCTGGGGTGCGGCCAAGGGGGGAGAGAGGGGGCGCACCTAGGGTGGGCCTTAAGCCCCATCTGGACCTAGGGTTTGCCCCCTCCCACTCTCCCTGCGCCTTGGGCCTTGGTGGGAGGGCACACAAGCCCACCTGGGGCTGGTCCCCTCCCACACTTGGCCCACGCAGCCTTCTGGGGCTGGTAGCCCCACCTGGTGGACCGCCGGACCCTCCCGATGGTCCCGGTACATTACCGATAGTACCTGAAACTTTTCCAGTGACCAAAACGGGACTTCCCATATATAAATCTTTACCTTCGGACCATTCCGGAACTCCTCGTGACATCCGAGATCTCATCTGCGACTCCGAACAACATTCGGTAACCGCGTACTTACTTTCCTTATAACCCTAGTGCCATTGTACCTTAAGTGTGTAGACCCTACGGGTTCGGGAACCATGTAGACATGACCGAGACAACTCTCTGGCCAATAACCAACAACGGGATCTGGATACCCATGTTGGCTCCCACATGTTCCACGATGATCTCATCGGATGAACCACGATGTCACGGATTCAATCAATCCTGTATACAATTCCCTTTGTCTACCGGTATAGTACTTGCCCGGGATTCGATCGTCGGTATCCCGATACCTTGTTCAATCTCGTTACCGGCACGTCTCTTTACTCTTTCCGTAACACATCATCCCGTGATCAACTCCTTGATCACATTGTGCACATTATGATGATGTCCTACCGAGTGGGCCCAGAGATACCTCTCCGTCACACGGAGTGACAATTCCCAGTCTCGATTCGTGCCAACCCAACAGACACTTTCGGAGATACTCGTAGTGCACCTTTATAGTCAGCCAGTTACGTTGTGACGTTTGGTACACACAAAGCATTCCTACGGTATCCGGGAGTTGCACAATCTCATGGTCTAAGGAAATGATACTTGACATTAGAAAAGCTTTAGCATACGAACTACACGATCTTGTGCTAGGCTTAGGATTGGGTCTTGTCCATCACATCATTCTCCTAATGATGTGATCGCATTATCAATGACATCCAATGTCCATGGTCAGGAAACCGTAACCATCTATTGATCAACGAGCTAGTCAACTAGAGGCTTACTAGGGACATGGTGTTGTCTATGTATCCACACATGTATCTGAGTTTCCCATCAATACAATTCTAGCATGGATAATAAACGATTATCATGAACAAGGAAATATAATAATAACTAATTTATTATTGCCTCTAGGGCATATTTCCAATAGTTGCTGCTTCTTTTTGAGGCTTCTCGAAGTTGCGATTAGCTGGCGCTTAAAGCGCTCTTGCTCGAGTGGTTCCTCTGGCACGATGAAGTCTTCGTCGCTGAGGCTCACTTCATCCTCAGAGAGTGGTAGATAGTTACTATCCTCCGAGTCCTCGTTTTCGGCTAGATCGTCAAGGTTAACCTGCCCATCCTCCCAATCATCCTGTTCGGATGTTGGCTCAACTTGGCTTCGGGGTCTTCAGCATTCTCGGGAGTGTTATTATCTCCGGTTCCGGTATCGCTGTCTTTTTCACGACGCGATTTTGATCGGCGTCGCTGACGTCAACGCTTTGGTGTGCCTCGGCAGGTTTGTCCTCGACCAGATCCTTCCTGCTGTCGCCGTCTTCCTCTTTGGGTGTGTCCACCATATACACGTCGTATGTGGAGGTGGCCGTCCAACGCCCGGTAAACGGCAGGTATTAGCCTTGTTCGTCTTCATCATCGTCGTTCATGCCGTCGGTGTCTTCGGAGGCATAGTCCAGCATGTTGTTAAGTCCTCGACAGTGGCTATGAAGTGGATGGTGGATGGGAAGTAAAATTCCCTGCTCTCAGACCCTAGTCCGGGCTGGGCGTAGTTCGGTAGTGATTCCTCTGTAATGGCGATGGATCGCATTAAGTCCAGAGCCTCGTTTAAGAGCGAGGTTTGGACGGGGGAACGAGAATCCGCGGGGCTGGCTGGGGCGAAGGCCTCTTGGCCATGCTTGCTTGGCACGGATTTCGAGAGTTCGGATCTAGAGTCCGGGGGCGAGTCCCGCCTTTCAATGATAGGGGGAACCTGGTCTGATTTTGAGTTCGCCGCGGACACAATCGCCTCCGGATCCTCAAAGATGCGGTTTGCGGTGGAGAGTCCGGTGGGCTCCAAACTCCCATCTTCAGATCTGACGGTTTGCTCTGGATCTAAGGCCAGAGCGGTGGTCGGGGCCGCAAACCCTTCGAAGATCAAGTCTCCTCGGATATCGGTGACATAGTTTAGGTTTCCAAAACTGATCTAATGACCAGGGGCGTAGCTGTCGATCTGCTCAAGGTGGACAATCGAGTTGGCACACAGTGCGAAGCCACCGAATACAAAAATTTGGCCAGGGAGGAAAGTCTCTCTCAAAACATCATCATTGTGGATGATCGATCGAGCCATCGAAGCTTCTATCGACAGCACAGTGGAACTCTCAATGAAAGCACTAATGTCGGTGTCAAAACCGGCTGATCTCGGGTAGGGGGTCCCAAACTGTGCGTCTAAGGATCAAGGGTAACAGGAGACAGGGGACACGATGTTTACCCAGGTTCGGGCCCTCTTAATGGAGGTAATAGCCTACTTCCTGCTTGATTGATTTTGGTGAGTATGGGGGTTACAAGAGTTGATCTACCTCAAGATCGTAATGGCTAAACCCTAGATGTCTAGCCTGTATGATTTGTGTTAGCCTCTACGGACTAACCCCTCCGGTTTATATAGACACCGGAGGGGGATAGGGTTGTAAAAAGTCGGTTTATAGACAAAGGAAACTTCATATTCGACCGCCAAGCTTGTTATCCACGCAAAGGAGAGTCCCATCCGAACACGGGGGGAAGGCCCTCTATCTTGTATCTTCACGGCCCACCAGTCCGGCCCATGTCACATAGGCCGGATCCCCGAGGACCCCATAATCCAGGAGTCCCTCAATCATTGCCTTGATATCATCATGATTATTTGAAGTTCTATCAATTGCCCAACAGTAATTTGTACCCACAGTTTGCTATTTTTCTCGAGAGAAGCCACTAGTGAAACCTACAGCCCCAGGCCTCTTTCTCATATATTTGCCTTTGCAGTCTACTTTTCCTTTGCATTTATTTTTAGATCTATTAAACCAAAAATACAAAAATACCTTGCTGCAATTTATTCTTATTTATTTTATTTGGCGTTCGATCTATCAATCTACTACAATTTTATTTCATGTCCGTTTGCCCATCTGGGGCGCCGCTACCCGAAAGGGATTGACAACCCCTTTTACACGTCGGGTGCAAGGATTTGTTATTTGTGTGCAGGGGCTATTTATGTTGTGTTGCTTGGTTCTCCTACTGGTTTGATAACCTTGGTTTCATATATGAGGGAAATACCTACCGCCGATGTGCTACATCATCCCTTCCTCTTTGGGGAAATACCGATGTAGCTTCAAGCGACATCACCTCTCACCGCCTATCAGCTCTATAAATACTCTAAAATCCCAAAAACCCTAGGGGAGTTGAGAGATCAGAGTTTCCACCGCCGCAAGTTCCAGAACCACGAGATCCAATCTAGAGGCCTTTTTTGGCACTCTACCGGAGGGTTTAACGATCATGGAGGGGTTCTTCATCATCACCCTTGCCCCTCGATGATGCGTGAGTAGTTTACCACAGACCTACGGGTCCGTAGGCAGTAGCTAGATGGCTTCTTCTCTCTTTTTGATCTTCAACACAATGTTCCTCAATGTTCTTGGAGGTCTATTTGATATAACTCTTTTTGCGGTGTGTTTGTTGGGATCCGATGAATTGTGAGTTTATGATCAGATCTATCTATGAATATTATTTGAGTCTTTGTTGAACTCTTATATGCATGATTGTTATAGCCTCGTAGTTCTTCTCCGACTTTGGTTTGGTTTGGCCAGCTAGATTGATTTTTCTTGCCATGGGAAGAGGTGCTTTGTGATGGGTTCGATCTTGGGGTGCTCAATCTCAGTGATAGAAGGAGAAGTGACACACATGTATCATTGCCATTAAGGATAAAAAGATGAGGTCTATTCCTACATGAATAGATCTTGTCTACATCATGTCATCATTCTTATTGCATTACTCCGTTTCTTCATGAACTTAATACACTAGATGCATGCTGGATAGCGGTCAATGTGTGGAGTAATAGTAGTAGAAGTAGGCAGGAGTCGGTCTACTAATCTTGGACGTGATGCCTATATACATGACCATTGCCTTGGATATCGTCATAATCATTTGCTTTTATATCAGTTGCCCAACAGTAATTTGTTTACCCACTGTATGGTATTTTCTCGAGAGAAGCCTTTAGTGAATCTACGGCCTCGAGTCTATTTTCTACCATATTGTTTAAGATCTATTTATCCAAAAATCCAAAAATACCTTGCTGCACCTTTTCTTTACTTATTTTTTTGTTAGATCTATTTATCCAATCTCATACAATTTAATCTATCTCAATACCGAGGAGAGATTGACAACCCTTCTTACGCATTGGGTTGCAAGTTTTTGTTATTTGTGTGAAGGCACTGCTTACATAGTTTGGTGGATCCTTCTACTGGATTGATACCTTGGTGTCATAACGAAGGGAAATACTTACCATTGTTGTGATGCATCATCCTCTCCTCTTCGGGGAAATACCAACGCAGATACAAGCAATCAACCGACTACTATTCAACCACCCCCAACCGTCTGGGGTTTGTGGTGGCCTCCTCGGGTCGTGTTCATCCAGCGGCAACCGCCTACTACCATGGGGTCGTGTTCATCCAGTGAAAACCGCCTACACACGGCCAGGGTCCTGTTCACCCAACCCCCATCGGGAACTGTTCATCCACATCCAACTAACCGCCTCAACTCACCATGTCTCGACTCGTTCTATGTATCACGCACGCGGCGGCAACGGGCACTGTTCTTCCAGAGGCAACCCAACCGGCTAGCTACCACATCTCGCACAGGGGTTCGATCGGCTTCAGTAAGCAGCAGCAGCAGCGATCGACCGGGTTTAGTTAGTAGCGAAGGAGTCGGTCGGGTTCAGTTAGCGGCGAAGGAGTTGGTCAGATTCAGTTAACAGTGAAGGGATCGATCAATCGGCTTCGGTATGGAGTAGTGTGCTTGCTCAGGTTCAGTAAGCAAACGCCTCTCGCTCGGGTTCAGTTATAGCGACACGGCTCACACCACACGCGCGCGTATGAGAGAGAAACGCGCAAACCACATTGCATCGCTCGGCCCCGACCACCCACCGTAACCGGGAACTCTGCGAAAATTTCCTCGCCCTCACTTCTACCATGATTTTTATGTCATGGACGGCCCAAAGAATGTTAGGCGCGTGCGTCCCTGACCCGCTCAGGACGAAAAGCCTATTTTTTGTCATGGTTTTTTGTCATGGAAGTAGGAGCCCACCACATCTAGGATGATACGTGTTTTTGTCACAATTATCGTCATAGAAGTGTCATAACCATGACAGAAAAAATTCGTGCGGGCCATGATTTCACGGATGTGTCTTTTTTTGTAGTGTTATCAGTAACAAAAATAGGAGAGGTGTCAAACTTAGGATCATATTTCATCATTTGGTTCATAACCTTTTCTTTTAGCATATCCATTAAATCTTTAAGGTCCTCCCTATTTTCACAAGCAAGTAGTTCTTTAGCAATCTCATCATCAAGCGTGTATCCTTCAGGCACATCTAACACCTTAATTCTAACAGGAGTACTAGGTGTGGCAGGTGAATCATAGTTTTCATCAATTTCAGATTCTTTAGCTTTAGCAATATGAGCACCAAGTAATTCAAGAAGTGGCACCGGGTCATTAAGCAAAGTAGAAGCATCACCATGAGTGTCATCAATAGCAGAAGTAGTGTCTACTACTGTGACATATCAGATTGAATAACAGGTGGTGGTGTCTCAAGTTGACTTAAAACAGGTGTATCAAGTGTAGACCGAGTTGATAGTTCCTCACCTCCCCTCATCTTAGAGGGCATGATCTTCCTCTTAGAGTCTCTCAGATTCTTCATAGTGAATATGGACTGCAACAGATATTTAACTCCCAACTGAACTTAATAAATAGAACTATGCTCCATGGCAACGGTTCTAGAAAATTGTCTTGATGGCCCACAATTATAGGGGATCGCAACAGTCTTCGACGATAGTATTTCACCCAAATTTATTGATTCGACACAAGAAGAGCTAAAGAATATTTATAAGCCTTAGTAGTTGAGTTATCAATTCAACCACACCTGAGAAGTTGTTTCTCTGCAGCAAAATATTAGTGTAATATGATAGTTTTGATAGAAGCGGTAACATTAGCAATAGTAATAGCAACAGTGACAGTATCAGTTTTGTAGTAATTGGAACAACAGTAGCAATGGTAGTAACTTAGCAAAGAAAATATGAGCAAAGAGTAGCATAGAGTAGCGATGGATATTTGGATGACATTCATCATGTGATAGTCACAACCTAGAGTGATCACAATAACTCCAATTCATCAATCATATGTAGGCATGTATTCCGTATATAGTCATACATGCTTATAATAAGAACTTTCATCACATCTTTTGCCCTACCCTCTTGTGGCAGCAGGGTCCTAATGGAAACTAAGGTAATTAAGACACTTCTTTTAATAGAGAACGAAATAAAGCATTAATACATAGTGAATACATGAACTCCTCAAATTACAGTCATCCCTAGAGAGTATCCCAATTATTGTCACCTTGGGGTCTACGGTTCAGAACAATATTAGGTGCATATAACTTGCAGATAGGATCAAGAACACAAATATATTCATGAAGACATAATAAGTTCAGATATGAAATCATGGCACTCGGGCCTTAGTCACAAGCACTAAGCATAGCAAAAGTCATAGCAACATCAATCTCAAAACATACTGGATACTAGGGATCAAGCCCTAATAAATTGACTCGATTACATGATGGATCTCATCCATCTCCATCTACCTCTAGTATGCCTATGATGAAATTACTCACTCCCCGTGGTGAGCATCATGAGGTTGTTGATGAAGAAGGGTTGTTGATGACAAAGACGATGATTTTCCCTCTCCGGAGAACCGAACGGACTCCAGATCAGGCCTCCCGACGAAGAACGGGAGGTGGTGGTGGATTCGTATTGTAAAACGCGATGAAACTTTCTCTCGGGAAGACGGTACTTATGGACTTGGAGGTAGGGCAAACGGAGCCTCATGGGGCCCACAAGCTCAGGTGGCGCGCCCTAGGGGGCACCCGAGCTTGTGGCTCTGTGGTGGCCCCCCTCTGGTAACTCCTTGCGCTAGTATTTTTTATATATTCCAAAATAATTCTTCGTAAATTTCCTCCAATTCTGAGAAATTTTTATTTCTACAACAAAAACACCAAGGTAGTTCTACTAAAAACAACGTCAGTCCGGGTTAGTGTCAGTCAAATCATGCAAATTAGAGTCCAAAACAAGAGCAAAAGTGTTTGGAAAAGTTGATACGTTGCACACGTATCAGTGCCCCCTATGCGGATCAACAGAGAGCTAGCGCCATGCTTTGATCAACTGTACCGCTTCCCGGAGTGTGTGGTCGTTGTCTAATGAGGACATGGTTGAGCACATGATCATGACGTTAGAAGAAAATGCCAAGCTTTGGCTCTTTGCTATGAATGAGTCCTTCCCGGCGGATCAATTCACGTTAATGATCGTAACTTTATGGGCAATTTGGAGTTTTTGGAGGAAGGCTATATACGAGGACATCTACCAAACACCGTTTGCCACAGATCAGTTTATTGCTTTTGATCTTCAGGACATAAGTTTTATGCAGAATTCAATGACTAGGTCACATGAAATAACAGCCACAAACTTGAGTCATTGGTTACCTCTAGTGTGTGGACTCATGAAAATCAACATTGATGCATCAGTAGCGAGGAATGGATCTTTTGGGGTTGTGGGAGCGATCAGCAGGGACGAAATAGGAGCTTACCATAGGGCCTCTATAGTTTTCAATAATATTATTGATCACCAAGTCCTGGAATCTTTGGCTATTAGCGAGGATTAATCTCTCGCAGATGATATGTATATTCCAAGGATTGTGGTTGCCTCAGATTGCAGTGTGGTAGTTGATACTATTAAGGAAGACAATGGAGCTAATTTTGGTGTTGTAGTTAGAAATAGTTGCTAGAGCTAGAAATTTTTCCAGTTTTGTATCTTTAGCCATAAATTTAGAACCTCAAATGTCGAGGCTAATAGTCTTGCAATGTATGCTTTATCACTAGGGTTTGGCCATCATATTCGGTTAGGCCAGTCCGGTGAACTTGTATTCATCACTGTTAACATTGGGTCGCCGTAATAAAGCTTTGTGAGATTCTAAAAAAAAATCTTCCCAGCCATCTTTTATGTGTTTCGATTTTTTGGTTGTTGCTTGGGATTTTCTTTTTCCTTTTTCATTTTTTGCAGTTTTTCAAATGCATGAACTTTTTTCCAAATTCATGAACCTTTTTAAAATTTGAGATATTTTTTCTTCAAATTCATGATTTTTTTTGAAATTGATGAACATTTTGTCAAATTGATGATTTTTTTCACAATCACTGAAACTTTTTTCAACGTAGATAACTTTTTTCAAATTCGTAATCTTTTTTCAAAATTGATGATTTTTTAAGTTCACAATTTTTTTCAATATTGATGAACTTTTCAAATTTGCGCTTTTTTCAAAATTTGTGAATTGCTTTTCAAAATCATCAACTCTTTTTTGAAATTCATGTTTCTTTTAAGTTTTGTGAACTTTTTTTTGCATTTTTTTTGTGTTTTTTCTTCAAAAAGTCAATGGTTGACTGGTCAACCGTCAGCCGGTCAACCATTGACTGAACTTCGTGCGAGCATGCTAATGGGCGTCGGTTCGCGAGCACTATGTGCGGGCAGCATCTAGCCAACTGGCGCTTGAGGCGCTTACGAGGAGGTCTCCCTATCAACCGGGAGCTCCTAGTCAGCGCCTTCAGCGCTGCTCAACCTAACTGGCGCTCGCAACAACGTCTGGGCGGGCCGGCCCACGACGGCGCACGGTGAAAAAACCCCCGCAAAAAACTGCTGCAGACGGGATTCGATCTCGGGCCAACACACTCACGTTCAGCGCAGTTGACCGCTCGACCTGACTACTTACACGCTTACTAGGTGTGCTATTTACCACATAACGTTTAGATGTTTCAATTATTTCAAAATATGTTCACAGATTTCAAATGAAGTTCACGGACATGCAAAAATAGTTCACGCATTCAAATAAAAGTTCACCAAAATCAAAAAAGTTCATGTGTTCGAAAAAGTTTGCGTATTCAAAAAAAAAGTTCACCAAAATCCAAAAAGTTCACGAGTTCAAAAAAGTTCATTTTATACAAAAGAATATTCAAAAAAATTGGCAAACTCAAAAGGAGTTTATGAGTTTAAAAAAAGTTCATCAATTTTTTTAAAAAGTTCATCGAATATGAAAAAAGTTCATTGAATTGGAAACAAGTTCATTGGATTTGAAAAAAGTTCATCGGATATGAAAAAAGTTCATTGAATTGGAAACAAGTTCATCGAATTTGAAAAAAGTTCATCAAATTTGAAAATAGTTCATCCAAATTGAAAAAAATTCATCGAATTAGAAAAAAAAGTTCACGATTTTCAAAAACAGTTCATCGAAAAATGAAAAAGTTCATCGATTTGAAGAAAAAAGTTCATCAAAAAATGAAAAAACTTCAGGAATTTGAAGAAGAAGTCATCATATAAAGAAGAAGAAAAATGGCAAAAAAGGAACAAACAAAATAATGTTTTTTTGAGGGAGCAAAGAAAAAAACTGAAAGGATAGAAACTACCAAATCTGTCAAATTGGCCTAGTGGTTTAGCGTAGTATTCCACCAAACCGTAGGTCACGGGATCGATACGTGCGTGCACCAATTTTTTGCACCTTAGAAAACTAAGTTGGGCCGGCCTAGCGCGGACGCCTGCAGACGCCAGTTTGCAAAATGCACACAAACTGGCGCCTGCAGCGCTAAATAGGAATCGCCCTATCAACCAGGCAACCAAGCAATTAAAATTTTTCTATGTGTAGCGTTCTTGGGCTAGCTTTTCTGTGGTTTCTCCCATAGGCTGCAATCTCCCAATTTTCTGTCGTCCCCATTCATTTGAAGGCGCAGGTCACTGCGAAGCGACGTAGCACATACCTCCCTTGCGTGTTGCTCTTTCAATGGGCCGGCCCATTCCGGGGTTTCAGCCCCAATCGGTTTTGGGAAGGTAACCAGGTTTTTAAGGTTTTCTTTCGTTTTTACTTTCTTTTCCTTTTTCCTTTTTTCTATTTTCTTTTCAGTTTCCTTGTTTATTCTTTTTTTAATTTGCGAAAATATTTTAATGTTCTATTTTTCTTTTTTTCTCCTTTCCTATTTCTTCTTTTTTGGCCATGTTTCAAATTTGCGAACATTTTTTCTCAAATCGTGAGCATTTTTCAAAATTCGAACATTGTTTAAAAATAAGTGACATTTTTTGAATTGATGAACAGTTTTAGAAATTCTTAAAAATTTCTGGAAAAAGTGAACATCTTTTCAAAATCATGAACATTTCTTGAAATCATGAACATTTTTTTTTAAATCCCAGACATTTTTTTAATTCGTGAATATTTTTCTGAATCGTGAACATTTTATATTCACGAACATTCCTAGAAGTTGTGTACATTTTTTGGAAAACGTGAACATTTTTTGAAAATTTTTAAATTTGATGAACAATTTATAAAATTTGGAAAAAAATTCAAATTTCTAAAAAAACTAATATTGCGAAAGCTTTCCTAGAAATTCATGAACATTTTTTAAATTGTAAAAAATGAATAACCGAACATTATTTTTGAAATTGCGAACATTTTTTTGAATCCCTGAGCGTTTATCATTTCCTGAACATTTTAGAAATTGCGAAAAATCTTTGAACTCACGAATGATTCAACAATTTAGCAACTTTTTCTGAAATCCGAAGTTATTTTTAAAGAATAAAAAATCTAAAAACAGAAGAAAAGAACAAAAAAGACAAGGGGCTCCCTGTCCCGCACAGAGAGCTCCGATGTGACACTTTTTGCGTCAAAGAGTCGACGTGCCGCACAGGGGCGGCTCACCTGGGCCGACCCATTTGCCGTCCGTGAGGTGAAAAACAACAAAAAAGATTTTTCGAATCTGTTAGTATTTATCATTTCCTGAACATTTTAGAAATCACGAAAAATCTTTGAACTCATGAATAATTCAACAATTTAGCAACTTTTTCTGAAATCCTGAATTATTTTTAAAGAATAAAAATCCAAAAATAGAAAAAAAAGACAAGGGGCTCCCGTCCCGCACAAAGAGCTCCTATGTGACGCCTTTTGCGTCAAGGAGTCGACATGCCACACAGGGGCGGCTCACCTGGGCCGGCCCATTTGCCGTCCGCGAGGTGAAAAACAGCGAAAAAGATATGCGCTAGCTAGAGGATTCGAAACTCCACCTATGTAGTAATGAGCATGTTGTGAAAGCCACTGAGCTAGACCAGATGTTGTGTTAGACTAGAGATCATACCCCACATGTTGCTGCGAGAATTGGATACAGTTATTTCTAAATGATTTGACAGTATGCAACTTAAGTTTCTGTATTAGTAATGTCAGAATATAAACTAATGTACATACAATATATTATTATATATTTGTAGAATAATTTTTTGAATATGAGTAGCATGCATGATGCATGTTAATGTGAGTTTTCCATGCATAACGACATGTTGAGTTGGCATAGTTGCATGTTGAGATAATTAAATTAGTGGGGCATGCATGGCGGGATGGTGATAGTTGGCATAGTTGCATGTTAAGATAAGTTAGTTAAGATAAGTTAGTTAGTGGAAATCGATTATTTGGTGGACATACTTAATGATGTGGATAGGTTGCATGTCTAGATAAATAAGATAGTGGGGATGAATATCTTAGGTATATAGGATTAGCAGCGCAACTCAAAAAGAAATTGTCGACAGAGGCAAAAGTGTAAAAGATTCACAAAAGTTAATATCCCAATGAAGGATCGAACCGAAGATGCCTTGATAGTGCTTTTTTCAAAAGCAAATTTTTTGAACACCCGGACATTTTCTACATAAAGCGAACAAAATGGAGAATATTTTGAAAAATGCAAACATTTTATAAATTGTGAACAAAATTTGAAAACTGGAGCATTTCTAAACTTCAGGATAATTTTTAAAAACTTCAACCCTGAACAAAATTTTAAAATGGGAACATTTTTTAATTTCTGAACAATTTTCGAAAATTCGAACACAAAACTTTTTTATTCACAAAAACGTGAATGTTTTATCAAACACGAACATTATTAGTTTTCTTTTTCAATTTTTGAGAAAACTCAAACATTTTTTAACGCAAATGAATTTTGGAGACGCAAACAAATTTTTTTAGAATGAAAACATGTTTTAAACTACCCAAAAAACTGAACAGGATTTTTTTTTTCAAATTTCAAAACAAAATTTGGAAACACGAACAAGTTTTGCACGCAAACATTTTTTGCAACTCCAGAACAAAATTTGAAAAAAACAAACATTTTTTTAAATTTGCAAACGATTTTGGAAATGGAACATTTTTTGGAACTCCGAACAAAACTTGTAAATATAAAAAAAATTGAAATTTGCGAACAAATTTTGGAACGGGAACATTTTTAAACCCCCAAATTTACAAACAGTTTTTCAATTTGTGAACAAAATTTGAAAAAATGAACATTTTATAAATTTCTGAACAAATTTGAAAAGCTGGAACACTTTTTGAAATTCCTAAACATTTTTCAAATGCAAACAAAATTTCAAAACATGGAAAATTTTGAAATTGGAACATTTATTGAAACTCACGAACAAAAATTGAAAAAGATAACATTTTTCTTAAATTTGCGAACAAATTTTACAAAGTTGTGAAATTTTGAAAAAAAACATAAAGAAAAGAAACAGAAACTAAAAAAAGAAAAGAAACAGAAAAGGAAAAAACGAAATAAAAAACTATAGAAAGTCGAAAACAACCAAAAGAAACAATACAAGAAAAAACTCGGTTCAGGAAGGTTTCCAAAACTGGTTGGACGCACTATGTTTAAGTGGGCCGGCCCATGTCTGTCGCTCGATGCGCTGCTCTGTGTGATCGCTCGACAGTTCGCCGCAGCGAACGTCGACTAGGATTTCCCCCCGCACATGGCTGCCGGCGCATAAGGCGCCATAAAGGAGGTCCCGTTTGAAGGGAACCCCTATGTCTTGCATTCAGCAAGACAGAAGTTGGGCCGGGCCAGGTGCATGGAAAACAATAACTTTGTTTTCTTTTCTATTACATGATTACGTTTTTTGCTTTCTTTTTTTTTACTTTTTTTATACTTCCAAATATTCAAAAATAAATTTATTAGGAAAATCTATCTACATAAACATTTGAAAAATATTGACGAAGCATTAAAAAATGTTAAACATGTATAGAGAATTTTTTCATCACGTATTTGAAAAGTGTATACAAAAAATAAAAAATAGATCATGTATTTTTAAGCATTTAAAAAATCTCGACCAAGTGTTTGAAAAATGTTAAGCAAGCATTTGGAAAATGTTAAATGTGTATAGAAAAAGTGTTGACTATGTATTAAAAGAACGATGAAAGAAATTTGATCATGTATATAAGAATGCTAATCAGGCATTTGACACAAATATTGAACAGGTTTTTTGAAAAATATTAAATGTGTATAGAAAAAATATTGGTGATGTATTAAAAAAATGACGATTTTTTATCATATATGTAAAAAAATAATAAAGCATTTCTGTTAATCAAGCATTTTTAAAATGATAAATGTGTTTAGAAAAAATGTCAACCATGTGTTAAAAAATATTAATATTGCGTCTAAAAAATGGTAATTAATATTTAAAGAATTTTAAAGGTAAATAGGAAAATGTTGACCATGTATTTGAAAAATATTGATCTTGTATTTGAAAAATATTAATGAAGCATATGAAAAAGTTTAAAGCGTGTATTGGAAATATATTGAACATTTATTCAAAATATTAATGTTGCGCTGAAAAAATGTTAATCAAGCATTTGAAAAATGCGTATAGAAAAAATGTTGACTATATGTAACAGAAAAATGTTATACTTGTATCAGAAAAATGTTAAACGTGTATTCGCAAAAGGTTGTTGACATATACAAAAATATAGAATGAAAACCAAGAAAGAAAGAAAAAAAAGTTAAAAACAGAAAAGAAACTAAATAAACCAAATAAAAATGAAAATAAAAAATAAAACCGAAGAAACACATGCTGAAAAAATGAAAAAAATGGAGAAGAGAAAAGAAAAAGTGAAAATAAAAAGAAACCGAAGGAAACCAAAGAAATGGAGAAAGAAAAGAAGAAAAGCATTGAAAACCAAGAAAGATAAAAAAACCAAAGAAAAAAATTGTGTAAAAGCTCGCTCTTTTCCTACTAGTAGGCCGCGCCTGATGAACTGTACCGGAACTCGAAGTCAGCGCAGTGGCTAACAGTGCCGCGATGCAACAATTATACATCACTCGCGTCGTTTGAACCCCTGTAATTGAAGTCACCAAAAAAATTGGGCCTTCATTGCATAACTGATATAGACAACAAATTCCGCAAAAAAAAAAAAGATATAGACAACAAAACCTGCTCTGTGCGGTACAACCGTACAAGTAGCCAGCCTAGATTGAAGCAAAGTGCAAATTTATTCATTTCAACTCACTGGAAATCGCAACGCAGATACACACTCCCTGATAGCATTGATGAATCAAAGAGCATAACAATAAAATTTCCCTATCGAACGTAAAGGAGAACTAAATAAGTAATAATAATAATTCAAACAAATGAATGGGATTATAAATAAATAGTATGTTTGTCGCTGTGGATCCATTCATGCATCGACAGAGCGTCCACAAATTTGCCATTGTTTGCACGCGCATGGATCACTCGTCGGAGAGCTTGTCGAGCAGCATCCTCATGACCTTCACCTGCACCTGCAAATCCTGGATGTGGCTCGCCGCATCCTGGAACAGCTCGCCGAGCCCGCACGGCTCGCGGCAGCAGGGCACCAGCCTCCTCAGCTCCCTCACTTGCTTCACCAGTACCCTAGAATCTTCAAGGAAATGCTTCTCGCCCGCCTCCGGCACCTTCTTGCTCCTGCTACTCCCGTTCATCCTCTTCTCGGCCCAGCTCGATCCCTCCTCCGGTCGTCCGTCGACCACAGCAAGGAGGGAAAAGAGGCCGAAGAAGAGATGACTAGTCTTCAACGGAAGCTCGCATGCATCGTTCGCGCAGGGCAATGAGTGCACGCATATATAGCCGCAATCTTTGTTGTTTCTGCGCTATGCTTTGATAGGGATGTACTATCGGGGAGAACATGCGCCTGCCGATACGCGCAGCAATCATGTGTGTGTTCATGCGCCGGCACTCCCCCATATGCGAATGTCCGAAGCGTCGCCACGAACCACCTACAGAAAGATAGGGGCGCGGCGTATTCTAATGGCGCCGTTCCTGCGGTTGGCGAGACACGGCCGCTACGTCACCGCAGCGCTCGCCGGCTGGCTTGACGGGGAGCTTAGCTTGCATGCGCTGTGTGGTCGGCAGATGTTCGTATCGTATGCATATGCATATGGTAGGCGCCATCTATTGTTGCACACATGGTTTTCTTTTTCAGAGAGAAGAGAGATCAGTGAGTAGATAGAGCATGCGTGCATGGGTGTAGGCTTGTGGCTATAGGTAGCTCGCTAACTTATTTTGTTTGTGGTTGCACCGAGCACATGCACCCACATGATGCCGCCCAACAAACTGAACACCAGCTATGCCTGCGAATGAATGCGTGCGTAGTGTCAATTAATCGCGCAGCTTCCATGCCCTTTTATCACTACAACACCCTGGATTATTCCCTCGACACGACTCCACCTCTGTTCCTTGCTTGCACCGATCGAGCAATCTATATTTTTTGGGCACGTTAGGAAAACTTTTCATAGAATCCTAATCACCGACGTTAAGTAAGTAGGATATATGCAGACTCCTCCAGGTCAGAATGCATGAGGTCCATTTTAGCTAGCTAGCTAGCTAGCTTGCAGGTTCCTCTTTGCACCGAGAGTACAGAGAGCGGATCAGCTTGTCACCGGGTAAATTCGATGTAACTAAAATGATCAGCAATAACAAAATCAAACATCGGCAAAGATATAAGGGGTGTCGTTTCAAAAAAGCCAAACGGAGACCGAGCTCCATGGAGGCCTTAATTTGAAAAGTTCAAAATACAAAAAATTTCATTTCCAAAAATTCTGAAAAAAAATTACGCATGTACCTGGATACATAATGAACATGTGTGCAAATTTTCAGGCCGGAATACATTAAAATGAGAGCTACACAAAAAAGACAAATCCAAGGCTTTTTAGCATATGTACTGTTCATCCTTAAAGTCTATGATTTTTTTTTGTGCAGCTAGCAATTCAACGTATTTCATCCTGAAAGTTTTCAAACATACACATTACATCCTTGCAAACATGTACATTTATTTTTAGATTTTTTAAAACTAAAAAGTTTGAATTTTGAATGTTTCAAAATAAAGGCCTCCATGGAGCTCGGTCTCCAAAATGCCTTACTCGTGTCGTTCATACTTCATACCGATATACAAAGCTTCAATGCACGATGGTCCTAGCTTGTGCAGGAGATTGAGAGCCTGTGCTTCCCTACAAGAAACCATGACCAAGTGGCTCATCATTATGGTCCAATGACCCCCCCACCCCCACCCCCCTATACACACATGCGCGTGCAAACTTTTTAATGTCTATGTAAAACAATTAAAAATGCATACAAGTTATATAATACCTAGATTCTGACTGCTAGGATAAGGATGTGGCGGCCGGGTTGGTGATCATGCATCTGCTTCAAACGAAACGCATAGTTTAGTCAGAGCTCAGTTATAGGAGCCATCAATTAACAAGCTATTGTAGCTTTTGCGTCATGCCCCCACGTGCATCCATGGCGGCAAGCTACAAAAGTGAGCACTAGAGTGGCCCGCATGTATCTTTCTCCAGCGCAAGCGGTTCGTTAAGTGTAGAGACAGGGGAGCATTAGGCCGGCCTAACCATTATTAGGTCGCTACCAGTGCATTATTGGGGCGGACATAATCAGAATCCATAGGTCTTGAAGAAAATCGATGCTCTCAGAAGAGGCTTCTTTTGGACTACCGAGGAAACCTGCTTATTGCTTGAAAGACTGTTTGCAAACCGGAAAAATGCGATGGTTTTGGCAAAAGAAAAAAAACCCCTACATACACAAAATAATCTCATGCTCATGAAATTCGCTATAAAATCACTACAACCCTGTCCCACCTGTTGGCTTGATTGGTTTAATTGACAACATCCTAACGCTTTTGTATTCCAATACCTCTTTCATTTGCAAGAACAAAGGAGTTACTGACACGGTGGAAAGGTCGTTGTTCCTATCTCAAGCGCTTCTACCAGCCGCCATCAGGATTTCTTCTGCCTCCCGCCGGCACCGACGCCGGTCTGCCTCGTCTCATGTGGCCTTTGTGTTGTGGAGGCATGATGGAATTCGGCATTTGCCGGCGGGGGGACTTTGTTTTTGGAAGCTTTTCTGAGTCATATTCAAAGAGACGAAGCAGCGGCGGCTCTTTAAAGATGGAATTAGATTTTCCCCGCCTAGCTCCCGTCCAGGTGGTGCTCCTAGCGTCATCTGAGGGCGCGTGAAGGTTTGTCTCTGGCGGATCTCGTAGGATTTGATTGGCGTTTGTCTTCGATGAGTCCACGTGGATCCGATATTTGTTTGTCTGTGTTCGTGTATCTACAGGATGGATCATTCTGATTTAAGCATCTCTTCAACGGCGGCGGTTACTGTTCTGGTGCGCTGGTCTTATAGGGCCTTAGCACGATGACTTTCCGACTGTCTACTACAACAAGTTTTGCCCGACTCCCGTGAGGGAGGGGCGATGAGAGCGGCACGCCTTCGTCTCACACCAGTGCTTGTAGTCGTCACTAGGTGGTCTACGGATCTGAATGTAATTTTTATTATTTCTGGTATTTGTTGTACTATCATGATTGATGATGAATAGATTGAAAGTTGTACAACAAAAAAAAGATACTGGGGAGAGAGGATTTTTGGAGCCCGGGTGCATTAGAAGACTTATTTTAAATAGTTAAAATTTGCATTTAAATTTTAAAAAGATTTTTTTGAAAGTTTAAAATACTATTTTGTCACTACTCAAAATATAGGGTTCCCTTGGAGCTCGTCCCCCAAGATGACTTTTTGATACTTTGGAGTCTTGCAAACACTCCATAGTATTTCGTCAAGCAAAACCACCAAAAGCCATCACTCCATAATATCTCCTTTGTTCTTACACATAATGGCTCCTGCACCTACTTTTAGCTCTATATTGGGCTAACCCCCTCATCCCTCGCAAATACCTATCGTAACCTTTATATCATTCTATTGGGCGGCTTGTTATAGTGTCAAACATTTTGCATTTTCGGTTTAGAATCTAATCCGTGAAACCACCTAATTGTCGGGGTCTTATCCTGGCAGTGCCATCGATGTACAATAATTTGTTCGGTAAGGGCAAACGCACCGCAGATCAAAATGGTAAGGCAAAGACACCACGAGTTTACCTAGGTTCGGGCCCTTGATAGCCTGCAAGTGCACATGGTTTAGTTGTAGCCTTTTTAAAGTAAGAGTATCGATCCCACAAGGAGCACAGGAATTAGGCTTTTGCCCCATATGAAGAATTATGTAGCTTTGTGCCTGTAGATAATTGTAGACTTGAAGCAGAGTGAGGGCGGAAACAACAAAATTAAAAGGCATTCCCAGGGAATCTGGAATCCCCATTGGTATGTTTCTAGTACTACTATGCATGAGCATAGCATGGGTCGGATACTTGAGCCACTGTTGATGACTGATGGGCAGAGCCGGGTACAAAACACGTCCTACTCGTGGTAGACTTCGTGCCACACACGTAACTATCATAGTCTCCCCCTGAGGGTTACAACTCATGATAATTAAGGGTTTCCCCGTGACGTGGCCTTAGTAAGGGTTCTCTATGATCCTCGGCCACTTGTAAAGGTTAGGAGCAGTAGGCTTGTACTACCACCTCGAATTACCTCCACGTCCTGAACCTATGCAAAGAGAGTGATATACTTCATGGCCAATAAAGGCAGAAATACCGAGTGGGGCCCCTTCATAACATTCACGAAGTTATTAAACTAAGCATTCAACATGTTATCTCATATCCGCAATAGACGTTTTAGATCCTACACAATACCAAGGTTCATCCATATCCCCGAGAACTAGGGGTCTACTCACACATAAGAA
Source organism: Aegilops umbellulata (assembly GCA_032464435.1). Classification (NCBI taxonomy): domain Eukaryota; kingdom Viridiplantae; phylum Streptophyta; class Magnoliopsida; order Poales; family Poaceae; genus Aegilops; species Aegilops umbellulata. Next base: position 447,901,277 of record CP136057.1, read on the forward strand.
CAACAATCATCATGGAGATGATAATGGAATACATGGGGGAATGATTCAACCGATACACCGAAGGATCCACTAGGGTTCTTGATGTTGCAGATGATAAGGATCTGAATGATGATGATCAAGGTGGTGATGATGTCGTTCCTCGCGCGGTGAGAGGAATCCCCCTCTTCTCCTGGTTGATCCTCCCTTCGGATGGGCTTCAGAGGCTAGGGTTCTGCCTTCTAGATGAGTTTCTGGAGTCTCTGTTCACCCCTTCACGATCTGTTTCGACGGAGTGAGGATAGCTGATCCCACGGAGGCAGCGGTGCGCTAAACAACCGCTCATGCGAGCGGGTGCGGTCGCATGGAATGTCGTTGTTCGCTCTAGAAGCATGGCGGTGGTTGTTTCTTTGGCCTTCTTGCTTGATTCCTTTATGGAAAGTGTATATCACCTTTAATTCATGATTCTGCTGCCATTTTTGGGTGGTTTCTCCATTAAATAAATATTGCTCCAAAAGATGTCACCTAAAGGATTACCAACAAAAAAGAGTGCGCGGACACGGTAAAATTCCACAAATCCCACCTTGTAGGCACAGAATATAAAGAAAAAACATCACGTAAATTGGACTCATCAACTCCCCAAGCTTAAGTCTTGCTCGTCCCTGAGCAAGTACCGTGCCTTGTAAAGAACGTGGTTCCCCTTGTGTTTATAACGGACGTATATCAAAAGCTATGAGTCCATTACTCCCAAGAGGGAAGCTTGTCGATGAGTATGTGTGGTAAATATGCAGACATCCACATCTTATCTTTTAATTTTACTAAGTACAAGTAACAACTTCATAACCTAGCTCATTGTTGCTTCAACTGGGCAGGTAGTTTTCTTTTTTCCTTTATTTTCTCATAGAAAATTTTTATTGAAAAAAGGGTTCTGTCTCTCCTCATTGAATCACATGAGGGCTCAAGAAAAACTTTAAGCGTATGCGAGCCTTATTTCTGAGAGAGACTCATTTTCCAAATTATTTTTAAGAGGGGATTAATTTAGTTACTTGCCCTTAAGTAAGTTGAAACCTTAAACGAGCTAACATAAATAGTTGTTTTATCTCCCTTCAAAAAACATAACTAAGATGTGGGGGACTTATAATCATTAGACAAATAAATATGCACTAATTATTTAGGTCACGTCAACCATGAAGCACGTTCTTCAAAAGAAAGCATGATCACACATATTAAGATATCCGTAAACTCATTGGGAGGGATCATCCCTTATTCAAGAGGAAAAATTGAGAGTTCAGTCTTATTGAAGATAAATCCTAATTTTATTTTGCGAAAAGAAAATGCATAAAAGTAAAGATACAAAGTGCATATGGATCTCCCACAAGCTTACAATTAAGCTAGGGAGATCCAGGCACTAAGCGTTATATGCTCACTCCTGGGGATCTTGGAAGGCAATGCAGATGCTCTTGAGTTTCTTTTTCATCTCCTCGATCACACCTTGCTGATCATCTACAACCTGGGTCAAAAACTCAAGTTGTGCAGTGTTGTTTTTAAGAGCCTCAATCATAAGTCCGACCTTATGAAGAAGTCCATCAACCCGCGCCTCCAAGTCTTTACTCATCAACCAGTAAGAATCAATCCCATCTCCGATCACACTAACACAAGCCTTGGAAACTTTCTCCAATTCCCGAATCTTTTCCTTCATCTCCTCTGGAGTTGGTGGCTCATTTCCCCACTCATATTGAGGAGGCCCCAGAGGATATAATGGAATAGATCCACAGGAATTGAGTTGACAGGGATTAGGAGGGCACCCATCTGGAGGAGTCTTCATCTCCCTCTTTTGCTTGTTCTTCCTCAATGATCTCTACCACCTCGACCTTCTCCTCCATGTCCTTCTTCTGCTCACGAGGTTCTTCCTTGATGCTAAGCTTCCTCCGGTCTTCCCATCCTGAGGGCACAACATCATCCAGGTTGGGAAGGGGATGATGCAAGCACAGGTGGACGAGATCTTCTTACTCATGGCGGCGATCGTGCTTGTTACCTGCAACTAAAAGCTTTTTGGAGGAGATGGGAAGCAAAGGAAATGAGAGATTAGATGGTTTTAGGTTTATGGACGTCCCTTCTTCCTTTTTATCAAGGCTAATCCTATAGGTAATCACGAGATATGGGATGAAGAGTTAGTTAGAAAGAAAACAAAACGAAATCGGGAGAGAATCACGCCAGCAAGATCAACGACAGCCTTCCATGCGGACGCGTGCACTCGCATGGCCGGTTGTTTGACCTCCTGCTGGATCTCTTCCCTTTTTTTATTTTTTAACCTTTCGCCGAGAAGGGACAAAATGACCATTTATACGGGCGTGTCCGATCGTTAGGAACACCGTCTTGCTCTGTACATACGACGTTCGCCGTGGGCATTCCAAACGAGCGCTCGCGTCTGTTTGAAACGTCGTCTTTGTCTCTGTCTCCCACAGCTTTGGCGTCTCTTTTTCATGCGACATCCCAAACAAGCGCTCGCCGTCGTTTGAAAGTCCGTCTTTGGTTCTATTGGCTGGTGTGCCAATTTCTTCCTTCGAATTTTTTTGTCTAGAAAGATTAGTGCCAAAGTTCCCAACTGGAGACTAAAATTCCAACTTCTGAGACTTGAGACTAAACAAAATAATTTCTATCTACTTATTCACATACATCTTACCAGAGTGCTGATCTATACTCGTTGTTCCTTATGGAAGGCTTCGGCTTGCTCGATCATGAGGAGACTTACCTATTCTGTATCCCGCTCTTCCTTTTGTTCGTCAGCAAGGTATATCTTTAAGCGTTGTCCATTCATGATCATTCTTCCCTCCTTTAAGATGAACAACTCCAGAATTATACACCTCTTCTATCTCATAAGGCCCTTCCTAGTGAGACCTAAGCTTCCCTGGAAACAACTTCAGACGAGAGGTAAATAGGAGGACCTCGTCCCCCACAACGAAGGTTTGTAAGGTTTGTTTCAGTATCTTACGATTGTGCCACATTTTAACCTTTTCTTTGAACAACCTGGCACTCTCGTAAGCACTGCTGCGAAGTTCACCTAGAGTATGCATATCAAACAACCTTTTTTCTCCAGCTTCTTTAAGATTAAGGTTGATATTTTTTATTACCCAAAAAACTTTATGCTCTAGTTCTAAAGTTAAATGACAAGCCTTACCGTACACCATTTTGTATGGTGACATTCCCATGGGATTCTTCTAGGCGGTGCGGTAAGCCTAGAGTGTTTCATTCAACTTTGCTGCCCAATCTTTGCTGGACTTTTGCACCGTCTTTTGCAGTATTGTCTTTATTTCCCTTTTAGAGAGTTCCACCTGCCCACTAGTTTGTGGACGATATGGTGAAGATATTTGGTGAGTCACCTAGTACTTACAAAGTACTCTTCCAGATATTCCATGTATAGAATGAGATCCACCATTTGTGATAAGAATTTCAGGAACTCCAAAACCTGGGTAAAATGATGCCCTTTATCATTTTCAGCTAAGTAGCCGCATCTGCATGCTTGGTTGGAAGAGCTTCAACCCACTTTGTAACATAATCTACAGCCACAAAAAAATGAGTGTACTAATCCGAGACAGGAAAAGTTCCTAAATAGTCCAATCCCCAAACATCAAAAGGTTCACAAACTAGACTATAGTTCATAGGCATTTCTTGTCGCCTTCCAATGTTACTTGTGCGTTGACAGGCGTCACAAATTTTAACAAAACTGTGAGCATATCTGAAGAGTGTAGGCCAGTAAAATCCTATTGAAGCACCATGGCGGCGGTCCTATCTCCAGCATGGTGTCCTACATAAGGGCTGCTATGGCACCCTTCCAATATAGCATGCATTTCATGTTCTGGAACACAACGCCTTATCATCTCAACTGGTCCATGCCAATAGAGAAATGGGTCATCCCAAAAGTAATACTTCAGATCCTGAAGCACTTTTTCCTTTGATGATAACTCATATCAGGCGGCATGTACTTTGCTACAAGAAAGTTAGCGTAATCTGCAAACCAAGGTACTATTCTTTTAATCATAGCCAAACTCTCACCTAGGAAGGATTCATTTATAGGTACTGTATCAGAAGGTATTATTTCCATGCGTGATAGGTGTCTGCTACCGGCTTGTCCTCCCCTTTGTGGTTGATACGTCTCCGTCGTATCTACTTTTACTAACTCTTTTCCTCCCTCTTGTTTTGGACTCTAATTTGCATGATTCGAATGAAACTAACCCGGACTGGCGCTGTTTTCAGCAGAACTACCATGGTGTTGTTTTTGTGCAGAAATAAAAGTTCTCGAATTGGAACGAAACTTTGCGAGGAATTTTTATACAAATAAAGATAATTTCTGGAGTCAAGAACTACCGGAGGGGGGACCCGGGTGGGCACAACCCACCAGGGCGCGCCCCCCTCCAGGCGCACCCAGGTGGGTTGTCCCCACCTGGTGGCCCCGCGGACTCCAACCCTGATACTATAAAATCACATATTTCCATAAAAAATGAGGGAGAAAGAATTATCACGTTTCACGAGACGGAGCCGCCGCCACCTCCTGTTCTTCATCGGGAGGCCAGATCTGGAGTCCGTTTGGGGCTCCGGAGAGGGAGATCTCCGATCTTCGTCATTACCAACCCTTCTCCATCGCCAATTCCATGATGCTCCCCACCGAGAGTGAGTAATTCCTTCATAGGCTCGCTGGTCGGCGAGGAGTTGGATGAGATTCATCATGTAACTGAGTTAGTTTTGTTAGGGCTTGATCCCTGGTATCCATTATTGTTGGGGAACATAGTATTTCAAAAAATTTGCCTACGATCACGCAAGATCTATCTAGGAGAAGCATAGAAATGAGTCGGGAGAGTGTGTCCACGTACCCTCGTAGACCGAAAGCAGAAGCGTTTAGTAACGCTGTTGATGTAGTCGAACGTCTTCGCGATCCAACCGATCCAAGTACCGAACGTATGTCACCTCAGTGATCTGCACACGTTCAGCTCGGTGACGTCCCTCGAACTCTTGATCTAGTTGAGGCCGAGGGAGAGTTTCGTCAGCACGACGGCGTGGTGACGGTGATGATGAAGTTACCGGCGCAGGGCTTCGCCTAAGCACTACGACGATATGACCGAGGTGTGTAACTGTGGAGGGGGCACCGCACACGGCAGAAGATCAACTTGTGTGTTCTAGGGTGCCCCCTCCCCACGTATATAAAGGAGGGAGAGGGAGAGGAAGTCAACCCTAGGGGGGGCGTGATAACCCACAAGTATAGGGGATCACAACAGTTTTCGATAAGTAAGAGTGTCAAACCCAACGAGGAGCTAAAGGTAGAACAAATATTACCTCAAGTTCTATCAACCACCGATACAACTCTACGCACGCTTGACGTTCGCTTTACCTAGAACAAGTATAAAACTAGAAGTACTTTGTAGGTGTTTTGGATAGGCTTGCAAGAATATAAAGAGAGCGTAAATAAAAGCTAGGTGCTCTTGTAAGTAAAGAAGCAATAAAGTAAATATAGCAAGTGTGGAAAAGTGGTGGTAGGAGTTGCGAAATTGTCCCTTAAGCAATTGACTACTTTACTAGACCGATAGCAAGTATTATGTGGGAGAGGCCACTGCTAGCATGTCATCCTTGACTTGGAATTCTATGCACTTATGATTGGAACTATTAGCAAGCATCCGCAACTACTAACGTTCATTAAGGTAAAACCCAACCATAGCATTAAGATATATTGGTCCCCCTTCAATCCCATATGCATCAATTTCTATGCTAGGCTGAAGCTTCTATAACCCTTGCCCTCCAATACATAGTCCTATCAACATACAACTAACCCTGTGGTGTGATCCACACGCGCGCTCATATGATGGGCACCAATGGACATAAACATAACCACAAGCAAATTAAATCAATCATAGCAATTCATCTACCACCGATAGGACAACGAAAATCTACTCAGACATCATAGGATGGCAACACATCATTGGATAATAATATGAAGCATAAAGCACCATATTTAAGTAGAGGGTACAGCGGGTTGCGGGAGAGTGGACCGCTGTAGATAGAGGGGGGAAGGCGATGGAGATGTTGGTGAAGATGGCGGAGGTGTTGGTGTAGATCGCGGTGATGATGATGGCCACGACAGCGTTCCGGCGCCGCCGGAAGAGAAGGGGAGAGGGGTCCCATTCGTCTTCTTCTTCCTTGACCTCCTCCCTAGATGGGAGAAGGGTTTCCCCTCTGGTCCTTGGCCTCCATGGCATGGGAGGGGCGAGAGCCCCTCCGAGATTGGATATGTCTCTCTGTTTCTCTCTGTTTCTGCGTTCTCGGATTCTGCCCTGGCACCGTTTCTTTTATATCTGGAGATCCGTAACTCCGATTGGATTGAAACCTTCGCCCAGATCTTTTTCCAAAAAATAGCTTTCTTGCGGAAAAAGTAGAGCATCAACCGCCTTATGAGGGGCCCACGAGGGTGGGGGTCGTGCCCTCCTGGGGAGGGCATGGGCCCCACCCTCGTGGCCACCTCGGGCACCGTCTCGCGTTGATTTTACTTCCCAAAAATCACAAATATTCCAAAATAATTCTCCGTCCGTTTTATCCCGTTTGGACTCCGTTTGATATAGGGTTTCTGCGAAACATAAAACATGCAACAGACAGGAACTGGCACTGGGCACTGGATCAATATGTTAGTCCCAAAAATAGTATAAAAAGTTGCCAAAAAGTATATGAAAGTTGAATAATATTGGCATTGAACAATCAAAAATTATAGATACGACGGAGACGTATCAGCATCCCCAAGCTTAATTCCTGCTCGTCCTCGAGTAGGTAAATGATAAAAAAGATAATTTTTGATGTGGAATGCTACCTAGCATAATCTTGATCATATGTCTAATCATGGCATGAATATTAAGACACAAGCAATTCAAAGTAATAGTCTATCATTTGACATTAAGACAATAATACTTCAAGCCTACTAATAAAGCAATCATGTCTTTTCAAAATAACATGGCCGAAGAAAGTTATCCCTACAAAATCATATAGTCTAGCTATGCTCCATCTTCACCACACAAAATATTCAAATCATGCACAACCCCGATGACAAACCAACCAATTGTTTCATACTTTTGATGTTCTCAAACCTTTTCAATTTTCACGCAATACATGAGCGTGAGCCATGGACATGGCACTATTGGTGGAATAGAATATGATGGTGGAGGTTGTGTGGAGAAGACAAAAAAGGAGAAAGTCTCACATCAACTAGGCGTATCAACGGGCTATGGAGATGCCCTTTAATAGATATCAATGTGAGTGAGTAGGGATTGCCATGCAATAGATGCACTAAGAGCTATAAGTGTATGAAAGCTCAAATTGGAAACTAAGTGGGTGTGCATCCAACTTGCTTGCTCATGAAGACCTCGGGCATTTGAGGAAGCCCAACATCGGAATATACAAGCCAAGTTCTACAATGAAAACTCCCACTAGTATATGAAAGTGAAAGCATATGATACTCTCTCTATGAAGAACATGGTGCTACTCTGAAGCACAAGTGTGGTAAAAGGATAGTAACATTGCCCCTTATCTCTTTTTCTCTCATTTTTTCTTTATTTTTATTTTTTTATTTTTTTGGTGGGCTTCTTTGGCCTCTTTTTTTGGGCTTATTTGGCCTCTTTTATTTTTTTGTAAAGTTCGGAGTCTCATCTCGACTTATGGGGGAATCATAGTCTCCATCATCCTTTCCTCACTGGGGCAATGCTCTAATAATGATGATCATCACACTTTTATTTACTTATAACTCGGTATCTAGAATAAAGATATGACTCTATATGAATGCCTCCGGTGGTGTACCAAGATGTGCAATGGTCTAGTGTAGCAAAGATATCAAAAAACAGACAAGCCATGAAAATATCATACTAGCTATCTTACGATCATGCAAAGCAATATGACAATGAATGCTCAAGTCATGTATATGATGATGATGGAAGTTGCATGGCAATATATCTCGGAATGGCTATGGAAATGCCATGATAGGTAGGTATGGTGGCTGTTTTGAGGAAGATATAATGAGGCTTATGTGTGACAAAGCGTATCGTATCACGGGGTTTGGATGCACCGGCAAAGTTTGCACCAACTCTCTAGGTGAGAAAGGGCAATGCGCGGTACCGAAGAGGCTAGCAATGATGGAAGGGTGAGACTGTGTATAATCCATGGACTCAACATTAGTCATAAAGCACTCACATACTTATTGCAAAAATCTATTACTCATCCAAACAAATTACTACGCGCATGCTCCTAGGGGGATAGATTGGTAGGAAAATACCATTGCTCGTCCCCGACCGCCACTCATATGGAAGATAATCAATAAATAAATCATGCCCCGACTTCATGACATAACGGTTCACCATACGTGCATGTTACGGGAATCACAAACCTCAACACAAGTATTTATACTAATCCACAACTACCCACTAGCATGACTCTAATATCACCATCTTTATATCGCAAAACTATTGCAAGGAATCAAACATATCATATTCAGTGATCTACAAGTTTTATGTAGGATTTTATGACTAACCATGTGAATGACCAGTTCCTGTCATCTCTCTAAATAGATATAAGTGAAGCACGAGAGTTTAATTCTTTCTACAAAAGATATGCCCACGCTCTAACAAATATAAGTGAAGCAAAAGAGCATTCTACAATTGACGGTTGTCTATGTAAAGAGAAACAGGCAATCCAAGCTTCAAATGATACAAGTGAAGCACATGAAGCATTCTATAAAGCCATACTCAAAAGATATAAGTGAAGTGCAATGAGCATTCTATAAATCAACCAAGGACTATCTCATACCAGCATGGTGCATAAAAAATGAAAACTAAATGCAAAAGACGCTCCAAGATTTGCACATATCACATGAACGAAACGAATCCAAAAACATACCGATATTTGTTGAAGAAAGAGGGGATGCCTTCCGGGGCATCCCCAAGCTTAGACATTTGAGTCTCCTTGAATATTTACTTGGGGTGCCTCGGGCATCCCCAAGCTTGAGCTCTTGCCTCTCTTCATTCTTCTCACATCGAAACCTTCTCGATCATCGAACACTTCATCCACACAAAACTTCAACAGAAAACTCGGTAAGATCCGTTAGTATAATAAAGCAAATCACTACTCTAAGTACTGTTGCAAACCAATTCATATTTTGTTTTTGCATTGTGTCTACTGTAATATAGCTTTTCCATGGCTTAATCCACTGATATAAGTTTATAGATTCATCAAAACAAGCAAACTATGCATCAAAAACAGAATCTGTCTAAAACAGAACAGTCTGTAATAATCTGAACATTCACCATACTTCTGATAATTGAAAAATTCTTAAAAAATTAAGAAAAATAAAAAATTTGTATAGAAAGACATTGCAGAAAGAATCAGAACCATTTGACGTTCCAATAAAAAATTAAAAATCGCGCACTACAGCCAAAGTTTCTGTCCTACACCGTACAAACCATCAAGCATTGTAAACATCCTAAAGGCAAATCTTAGCACATTATTTTTATAATACAATGGAATTTTACAAGGGGATAATTATTTTTGTAGAAAAGTTTCTCTAATCAAGATTCACAAAGTTGCCATGAGCATGAACAAAGTTCAAGGAGCTCTCCCACTTCAACAATGCTTGTCTTTCTCACTTTCACTTTCCTTTTTGAAAAGTTTTGGGTTCCCCTCTTTATTTTTGTTGTTTTTAAACTATATGAAAGCACTCAACAGAAATAAATGACTCTCTCAAACTTCCGGGTTGTCTCCCTGGCAGCGCTTTCTTTAAAGCCATTAAGCTAGGCATATAGTGCTCAAGTAGTGAATCCACCCGGATCCCAAGGTATATCAAAGCCAATTTTAATTAACAATGATTTAGCATTTAGTAATGAGCACAAAGCAACATATATCAAGTAATGACGAAGTCTAACTCTCTTCCTATGCATCGGCATGTCATAAAAGAACAATTCATGCACACATAGTAAAGGCCAATGCATAGTATAAACAGTTTCCTCCAATTTTATCGTGTTGGAAACATAGAGAGGTGGAGATATAGTTCCTCTCTCATAATAATTGCAAGTAGGAGCAGAAAGCACATGCATATTATACTCATCAAAATCATCACGTGCAACGGTAAAAGGCAACCCATCAATATAATCCTTAATAAAAGCAAACTTCTCCGATATAGTGTAGTTGGGAGAATTCAAAAAGATAATAGGACTATCATGCGTGGGTGCAATAGCAACAATTTCATGTTTAACATAAGGAACTATAGCAAGTTCATCTCCATAAGCATAATTCATATTGGCATCTTGGCCACAATGTCGGTGTACTAAAGTAGGGGTACCTTAGTACCCCAGACTTGTGCACGGGCAGTTGTAGCACCCTGCGGCGAGGCCCGCCCAGGAAGCGCCAAGAGAGGACCAAGCATTCAAGACAAGGCCCCCGGCAAGAGGAGCTTGCCGGGCCAAGAAGACAAGACCCCGGCAAGAGGAGCTTGCCGGGACGACTAAGCCCATGAAATACCATCCAAGAACAAAGTATACGAGACAGAAGATCGAGACCCCGACAAGAGGAGCTTGTCGGGAAGGCCGAACCCAGGCACCACAAGAGAAGCCCGCCACGGCGCGCCATGCGCCCCGGCAAGGCCTGATAGCCGGCAAGCTATCAGGCACAGGAAGACGATCCCCGCGGCAAGCCACTTGCCGCAGCAAATCGCCACCTCAGGACTGCGCTCCAGCTCACCCGCCCACGCGTCGCTCCGGGGTTTCCCCCAAGGGCACGTGGCGGGGCACCGCGCAGCCTGGGGAATGCGGTGGCATGCAGCCACCACCGTGGCGAGCGGTGGCGCACCTAACGGTCCGCCTCGGTGCTGTCCAGGCGACCGTGACGGGCATTTAATGCCCTTGTCCCCTACCGTCAGAAGTAGGTATGATAACACTGTGCCGCACTGTAGCGCCACTGTTCCCGCACTGTTACAACTTCCACCCCTTTTACACTTTTACCCCTTTCTCTTACGTTGACACCTGTCGGTGACCCCTTTGCGCTATAAAAGGAGGCCCGTGTGCAACGTAGAGGGGGTTCGGGGATTCGGAATCCAGACAGCCATACGCTCGGTGTAGCTAGCTCTCCAAGCTCCCGAGCTCCCCAGTTCAATACAACCAAGCAGGAGTAGGGTTTTACGCGTCCATCGCGGCCCGAACCTGGGTAAACCGCCCGTGTGCTCGCCTCGATCTGCTCTCCGTGCTCCCTCCGCCCCCCTCACCGGACAACGAAAGGGGCTCCGGCCCCATAGGTGCTCGCGGGGGACGCAGTCCGCCCCGACATCTTTGGCGCGCCAGGTAGGGGGTGCGTCGAGGTTGTGCGGATCAGATCCGGCGTTCGCGCGAGCGCGCTCTTCGTCAGCTTCTCCGAATTCGCTAGCTTCATCAACACCATGGCCCCGAAGAAGAAGGCTTCAGAGGTCGCGGGCCCGTCCGCGTCTCTTCCACCGCTACCGGAGCCAACGGTGGGCGGGGGAGACGCCGTCGGAGGGGTGGCCACCGGCGAGAACACTCGCGGCGCCACCAAATCCAAGAACAGGGCGGACGACCGAGCCTCGGCCTCCGAGGGCGCGTCGCATCCGACCCGACAAACGACGACCCAGCAGCGCCATGCCACAGGGGGTGGCATCCGCTTGCTGGACCAAGGGCAAACTGGAGGTTCACGGGACGCCCCGGGCCCCCGTCCGGACACGGGCAAGGCGAAGGCGCCGGGGAGGGACCCCGCTCTTTCTAACATTGTTAGGAGTCCGAGCGTATCCCGCTCCTCGCGCCACTCGCCCCCGCTCCCCTCCACTCCGGCAGAAGCGCTCGCGAGAGCGCAACTGCTCCTCGACTACCCTCCAGCGGCTGACAAGGCCGAAGGCTGGAGGGCCACCATCCAGAGCCTGATCGCCTTCGCCAACAACGACACGCCGCAGCAGCCGGCGACCTCACGGCCACGGCAGGTCGAAAAGACGAAGGCCGACGGCGACAAGACCGCCGGGGGTGCAACCACCATGCACTCCCCGGCGCAGAAGCAGAAGACGCCGCCCCGCTGGAGCAACGCCGACGACGACTCTACAGCGTCGTCAGACCCGCGGACTCGCCGGGACCAGCGCCGAGTCCTCGACGAGCGGCAGCAAGAAGACGCTCGAACAAGGATTGAGCGCCGCCGAGAAACTCGGCGGCAATCAGACCAGCGGGCTGGGAGCGCTGTCGACGCGCACGCGCCCGGTGAACCAGGTGACTTACCGTATGCGGCAGGTTGCCCTGCGTTCACCCGTGAGCTGCGGCGCGTCCGGTGGCCCAGCACGAAGAACTTCAAGCCCGACGTACCGGAGAAGTACGACGACAGGACGCACCCCTCGGAGTTTCTCAGCATCTACACGATCGCTGTGCAAGCTGCCGGGGGGCGCGACGAGAGGATATTGGCGAACTACTTCCCGCTCGTGCTTAAGCCGAACGTTCGTTCGTGGCTTATGCACTTGCCGGAAGGCTCCATTTCTTCCTGGGCGGATCTTTGCCATCAGTTTGTTGGCGCCTTCACAGGCGGCCACAAACCTCATGGCCAGGATAGCGACCTCCACATCCTAGCCCAGAAGGAAGGAGAACCCCTGCGCAAGTACATCCAGCGCTTCAGCCGCGTGCATCGCAACATCCCCGACGTTCACCCTGCCGCGGTTATCAGCGCGTTCCACCAGAACGTGCATAACCGCCGCATGCGTGAAGAGATGGCCATGACCAAGATCCGGGACGTCAGCGAGCTATATGCCCTGGCTGACAAGTGCGCGCGCGCGGAGGAGGGGAGGAAACTCCCCGGGGAGGATGCTGGCGCAGGAGAAAGCGACAGTGACGGCACCGCCCTGACGAAGAGAAGCCAGCGGCGGAATAATAGGAGGAAGAACAGGAAAGAGGTGCTTGCCGTCGAGGAGTCCGGCAAGGAGGCTCCCGCCCAGCAAACGCAGGCTGGCGGCTCCGGCAAGGAGCCTGCCCCCGTGGCGGCAGCCGACAAGCAGGACGGCTCCGACAAGCAATACTGCAAGATCCACCGCACCAAGGGCCACGATCTCTCCAACTGCAAAAGCGTCGAGTACCTCGTCGTGCAGCAGAAGGCTGAGTACGAGAGGCGCGACAAGGGGAAGGCCCAGGGTGGAGGTGGTGAACCAAGCAAGAAGCGGCCGCCCATCGGCCGGGGAGGACGCCGCGGCAAGGCCAAGCAGCGGCAAGGCGATCGGCCTCCCCGGGGCCGCGACGGGGATGAAGAAGACGACGACGAAGACATGGAAGACGAAGATAACAGCGAGCAGGAGTTCCAGAAGGCCACGGAGGTCCTATGCGTTGACGGCGGCGCCTCTCTGCACACCTCCCACCGCCAGCTTAAGCAGTGGGTGCGAGAGGTGAACGCAGCAGAGCCGCCCGTGGAGTCGCGCAGGCTCCTCAAATGGTCCAGCACGCCCATCATTTTCGATCTTGAGGATCACCCCGACCGCACAACTGCGGTCGGGTGCTTGCCGATGCTGGTCTCACCCACCATCCGCAACCTCAAGGTCACCAAAATGTTGGTAGACGGCGGGGCCGGGCTGAACTTGATCTCCTCCGCTGTGATCAAGAAACTCCAGATCCCAGACGGCGAGCTCGAAGAGACCGGTTCTTTCCAAGGAATCAACCCGGGGAGGAGCAAGCCCAAGGGGAAGATTACTCTGCCTGTGACCTTCGGCGGCGAGCTCAACTTCAGGACTGAGCGCATCACGTTCGACGTCGCCGATATCCCGTTACCATACAATGGGATCCTCGGCCGTCCCGCTCTCGCCAAGTTCATGGCAGCTTCCCACCACGCCTACAACGTACTCAAGATGCCGGGGCCGATAAGCGTCATCACTGTCCATGGCGACAAAAAGGACGCGCTTATCTGCGCCGACAAGATCTACCGGGATGTAGCGGCCGCGGCAGAGAAGGACACGCTTGCCGCTGAAGCCCCCGGGGGGAAGAAGACAAGGACCAAGCCCGGTAAGTGCTCTGGGGCCTACTCCGGCAACCGCACCTCTTCGGAGTGCTGCGCCGCCGTCGAGGACGTTCCATCGAGCTCCACCGGCAAGTACAAGAAGGAAATGACCGCTCCTCCGGCAACCAAGGAGGTGTCCGCCAAGGAGGACGGCACTGGCGGTACCTTCACCATCAGTGCCACGCTTGACAGCAAATAGGAAAGCGCGCTCGTTGCCTTCCTGCGGGCGAATGTCGACGTGTTTGCATGGCAACCGTCCGACATCCCCGGTGTTCCCAGGAGGGTGATTGAGCACAAGCTCGCTGTCTGTCCTCACGCGCGACCCGTCAAGCAGAAAGTGAGAAAGCAAGCCGTGGAGCGCCAAGAATTCATCAGCGAAGAAATCAAGAAGCTAGAGGCAGCAGGCCTAGTGAGAGGTGTGATCCATCCAACGTGGCTGGCCAATCCGGTCGTTGTGCGCAAAGCCAATGGGAAGTGGAGACTGTGCATAGACTTCACCGATGTGAATAAAGCATGTCCCAAGGATCCATTTCCCTTGCCGCGCATTGACCAGATTGTTGACTCCACTGCCGGATGTGAGCTACTCTCTTTTCTTGATGCATATTCAGGCTACCACCAAGTCTTTATGGCCAAAGAAGATGAAGAGAAGACCGCATTTATCACTCCGTGCGGCACCTATTGCTTCGTACGCATGCCGTTTGGACTGAAGAATGCGGGATCAACGTTTGCAAGGGTAGTGCACACTGCTTTCGAGCCACAGATCCATAGGAACGTGGAGGCCTACATGGATGACATCGTGGTGAAGAGCAGGAGCAAGGAAACCCTGGTCCAAGATCTGGAAGAGACATTTCAGAACCTGCGCAAGATACAGCTCAAGCTGAACCCCGAGAAGTGCGTTTTCGGAGTCCCCTCCGGCAAGCTTCTCGGGTTCTTTGTGTCACAGAGGGGGATTGAAGCTAATCCCGACAAGATCAAAGCCATCGAGCAGATCGAAGCCCCAGAGCGCGTCAAGGACGTCAGAAAGCTTGCAGGTTGTGTGGCCGCCCTCAGTCGGTTCATTTCAAGGTCTGCAGAACGCGCCCTGCCCTTCTTTAAAATCTTGAAGAAGGCAGGCCCCATGCAGTGGACTCCAGAAGCGGAGGCGGCGCTGCAAGATTTGAAAAGGTACCTATCCTCCACTCCAATACTTGTCGCACCTAGACCACAGGAGAAGTTGTTGCTATACCTAGCGGCAACCAACCAGGTGGTTAGTGCTGCGTTAGTGGCGGAGAGGGAGGCCGACGAGGAGTCTATACCACCTGCAAGCGAATCCAGCGACAAGCGGGGGGCTGCTCCGGCAAGCTTTGGCCCCGACAAGGACATCCCTGCGCAGGAATAGGATGGAGCGCGGAAGAAGATGGTGCAGCGCCCGGTGTATTTTGTGAGTTCCCTCTTGCAGGGGGCTAGATCAAGATACTCTGGGGTGCAGAAGTTGCTTTTCGGCCTCCTCATGGCCTCGAGAAAGCTGCGCCATTACTTCCAAGCACATGAGATAACAGTAGTCACTCGCTTTCCGCTGAAGAGGATATTGCACAATCCCGAGGCAACAGGCAGGATCGTCGAGTGGGCACTGGAGCTGTCGAGCTTTGGACTCAAGTTTGAAAGTACTTCAACCATACAGAGCCGAGCTTTGGCAGAATTCATAGCTGAGTGGACCCCGACGCCAGATGGAGAAGCCCAAGAAACAAGCGCGCCCGTACAAGAAGCAACAAGCGAGTGGGTAATGTACTTCGATGGTGCCTTCTCGCTGCAAGGCGCCGGTGCTGGCGTGGTACTCATCGCGCCCACCGGAGGGCACCTCAAGTATGTTATCCAGATGCACTTCCCAAGAGAGCAAGCAACCAACAATACTGCTGAGTATGAAGGCTTGCTCGCCGGCCTCAGGATTGCGGCCGAACTTGGGATCAGAAAGCTGATTGTGCGGGGAGATTCTCAACTGGTGGTCCGGCAAGTCAACAAGAGCTACCAGAGCCCTCTGATGGAAGCTTATGTAGATGAAGTGAGGAAGCTGGAAGAACACTTTGAAGGGCTGCAAATGGAGCACGTCCCGAGAGCTCAGAATGAGATAGCAGACGGCCTTTCAAAGTGTGCTTCGTTGAAGTTACCTGTGGAACCAGGGACCTTCTTACTCAAGCTGACTCAACCATCCGTTACACCATCAGTTGGGCAGTCCAAGAAAAGGAAGTTGGTCTCCGGCGACCACTTGCAGGCGAACCTTCCTGAGACCGCCGCCAAGGTCCCCAAGATCAACAACCAGAACGCCGGGGGACAGCCCGCTCCTGCGGATCCCAGGATCCGTCCAGTCGAAGCAGGTGTCCCCGATAAGCCTTGCTCCGGCAAGCAGATCAGCAGTCTGAACGCTGAGGAACAGTCCGCTCCTACGGATCCGAGGATCTGTCCAGTTGAAGCGGGGGTTCCCGACAAGCTTTGCCCCGGCAAGCTTGCCGGGGGATCACCGGCTCCGGCGGAACCAGAGGTTCTTGCCGTAGAAGCCGGGGTCCCCGCAGCGGCCTTCATGCCTTTAGTCCTTGCCGTCGAGCCCCGGGCTCCGGCATGGGCGCAGCAGATCGTCCGTTTTCTGCAAACTGGAGAACTTCCCGACGACCCAGAAGAGATGGAGAAGATCACCAGGCAGTCAGGTATGTACCAGTTCGTGGACAACGAGCTGTACAGAAGGAGACTCAACGGTGTCAGATTGAAGTGCATCTCCAGGGAAGACGGACAGAAGCTGTTGGCAGAGATACACGGAGGCATATGCGGCCATCACATTGGCGCAAGAGCACTTGTCGGGAAAGCCTTCCGGCAAGGGTTCTTCTGGCAAGAAGCCCTCCAAGATGCAACTGCACTAGTAACCAAGTGTGAAGCGTGCCAGTTCCATGCAAAACAGATTCATCAGCCAGCTCAAGCTCTCCAAACAATCCCTTTATCCTGGCCCTTCTCGGTCTGGGGGCTCGATATCCTCGGCCCTTTTCCCCGAGCCGTCGGGGGCTTCGAGTACTTGTACGTTGCAATCGACAAGTTCACGAAGTGGCCAGAAGTGGAGCCAGTGAGGAAGGTGACCGCGCAGTCAGCAGTCAAGTTCTTCCGGTCGATCGTCTGCCGTTTCGGAATCCCCAACAGAATCATCACCGACAACGGGACACAATTCACCAGTCGCGCCTTCATGCAATACGCCCAGGATCTCGGCGCCAAGGTCTGTTTCGCTTCGGTTGCTCACCCCAGGAGCAACGGTCAAGCAGAAAGGGCCAACGCTGAAGTGCTGCGCGGACTCAAGACCAGGACCTTCGACAGGCTGCGCAAGTGCGGAAGAAATTGGATTGAGGAGCTGCCGGCGGCTCTTTGGTCAATCAGAACGACACCGAGTCGAGCCACCGGACAGACACCCTTTGCTCTAGTCTATGGAGCGGAAGCAGTTATCCCCACGGAACTCGTATACGGATCTCCTTGGGTGCTCGCTTATGACGAGCTCGAGCAAGAGCGGCTGCGCCAAGATGACGCGCTGCTCCTTGAGGAAGGACGTCTCCAGGCTGCGGTACGAGCTGCTCGATACCAGCAAGCCTTGCGTCGCTACCATAGCCGCAAGGTCAAGGCCAGGAGTCTCGAAGAGGGCGACCTTGTTCTTCGGCGCACTCAGTCGGCCAGGAATTCCAACAAGTTGACGCCAAAGTGGGAAGGACCTTATCGGGTGAGACAAGTCACGAGGCCTGGCGCTGTCCGCCTCGAGACCGAAGAAGGCGTACCAGTGAGCAACTCCTGGAACATAGAGCATCTTCGTAAGTTTCACCCATAAGGCGCGGTTGCCGTGACCCGCTCCGGCAACCATCGGTTTGCACAGGCCTTGCCGCTGTTGCATGTAACCCCTTGTGCAAAGCCAGGCGAAGCCCCTGGCACCAGATAAAGTTGCCCTGTTAGGCGACCTTGTTCTTAGGCACGTTCAGTCGGCCAAGAATTATAACAAGTCGACGCCGAAGCAGGAAGGCCCTTATCGGGTGAGACGAGTCGCGAGGCCCGGCGCTGTCCGCCTCAAGACCGAAGAGGGCCTACCAGTGAGCAACTCCTGGGAACATAGAGCATCTTCGCAAGTTTCGCCCATAAGGCGCGGTTGCCGTGATCCGCTCCGGCAACCATCGGTTTGTACAGGCCTTGCCGCTGCTGCATGTAACCCCTTGTACAAAGCCAGGCGAAGCCCCTGGCATCAGATAAAGTTGCCCTGTTAGGCGACCTTGTTCTTAGGCACGTTCAGTCGGCCAAGAATTATAACAAGTCGACGCCGAAGCAGGAAGGCCCTTATCGGGTGAGACGAGTCGCGAGGCCCGGCGCTGTCCGCCTCAAGACCGAAGAGGGCCTACCAGTGAGCAACTCCTGGGAACATAGAGCATCTTCGCAAGTTTCGCCCATAAGGCGCGGTTACCGTGATCCGCTCCGGCAACCACCGGTTTGTGCAGGCCTTGCCGATGTTGCATGTAACCCCTCGTACAAAGCCAGGCGAAGCCCCTGGCCGAAGATAAAGAAGCGTTGGCACCCTAGATTTTAGCATGCATGCTGAGTCAGAGTCTCGTCCTTGGTTAGGGTTGTCAGTTCCTAACTGTCGCTAACCCCTAACTTAGAGGTCGAGTCCGCGTCTTTTTCCCGTCCTTTCCCTTTGGCTCGCAGGAATTGAATGTCCTTGCCGGGCCGCTCAAGGACAAGGAAGAGGAGAAGGACGAGCCAACACCTACGCCCCGGCGAGCCAGAGTCGCCGGGGGCTGCAACCTCAGATAAGTTTTTGCATCCCTCATCATGCATTCTCTTATGGACTGTGGAATTTGAAAGCCTCCTTTCCTCCTGGAAAGCTACCGTGCTCTCTTAGCGGCAAGCCCCAGAGCGCGTTCCTGGGGCCCGCTCCGATAGCAGCCGCGGCAGCAAGGGGGAGGGAAGCGAGGGGCCGGAACCCGCCTGCTCCCCGCCTCCGCCAAGGGCGTGAGAAAGGTCGAGCAGTGCGGGGGAGCGGCTGGGCCTGTTGCCGGGCGAGAAACTGTCTATCTTAACGACGTAAAGGATTCGTTCCTTACCGCGGTTTCCACCCGCGAGACAAATGATCCGGCAAACATCCCCTTTTCCTTAAAAACATTCCACTCAGGTACAGTTCAGAGAGGATGAAAAACATGAAAGAAGGGATTACAAGGCTTAAACGCAACTAAGGCCCGAAGGCTTACAAGCTGAAAAGAGATAAGGTGCCCGTAATCCCTTTCTTGTCTCTCTCTCCTCAGGAGGTAGGGCAAGTAGGCGAAGAGGGCGAAAGGGGCACCTAGGCGAGCTACGGGTGGCAGAAGGCACCAAGAGAAGATCCGGGGGCTCCGCCCGGGGGTCTCCGGAGGCTGAAGAAGACGGAGGCGCCGGAGGCAGAGCTGGAAGATGAGGCAGCGGCCTTGCCGCCAGCCTCTTCCTCTTCCCCAGCCTCGCCACTCCGGCCGCCCGAGGAGATCAAGCCCCCGGCAAGAGGAGCTTGCCGGGCCGAAGAGAAGACCCCGGTGGTCGTCACCGAGAGCAAGGGTGATGACGGCGTCTGGGGCGCATCTGGAACACGAGGCACCGGAGCGTCAGCCAGCTGTCGAAGTCGGCCCGTACTCCGACTTCGCGGCCTTCGACGTCCGCCCTCTGTCCTCCTCAGCAGCACCCCCCTACGCCAGCCGCCCAAGGAGACGACCCCGGGGAGTTCACGGAGCCCGGCGCGGACGATGGGGCCGCCGGCGCCACACGGAGCTGCGACCGACGCCTAGTCGGACCCGTCATCCCGGCGGCTGCTCCCCTCGTCGTCGCTGTCACTCCCCTCCTCGTCACTCTCGCTCTAGGAGGAGCCTTCGCTGTCGGAGGAGCTATCTTCGCAGCACCGGGCCCGGTTGCCGGAGCCCCAGAAGGCCTTGACGGAGAGGAGGTCCTCCCCCACCAGCTTAAAGTGGAGGGAGAACCCCTCCGTCAAACTGTGGATCCGGGCGAACGTCTTCCACCCGCGGCCCAGACACACCACGCCGGGGGCTCGGGACTCGACGTGGACTCGCGTCCCACTGATCCCGCAGCCCCTCATGCGCAGGTTTAGCGTCTCGGGCTGCTCCACCTCCAACACGCTCGCGAATGGAGCGGGAAGCCGGAGGCGGCGACGAGGCGCCCGGCGCAGCCTGATAATGAACTCACAGGGGTCGTCCCCGAGATGGACCGCGGGAAGGAACGGAGCCGCTGGCGGAGGCGAGGACGGCGCACCAATCCGTCCGCCCCGAGCGCCCCGGCCCCGTCCACGACCTCGTCCGCGACCTCGCCCTCTCCCTCTTCCCCTGACGACCGGCTCCGCCGCCGCGGGCGCAAGGGGAGGAGGGGCGCGTTGCCTAGCAGACACCCTCGCGGCAACCGAAGAAGAACCAGGGTTCCCCCCCCTCCATCGCGGATGGGGGAAGGAAACCAGAAGCAGAAGGAGAAAGGAGATGGAGTGCGGATTTCCGTTGCCCCCTTTCGCTCCTTATAAAGGGGCGGAGTGGGGACGCGGCCGCCTCGCTCCTCCAATAGAAGCGGAGGAAGGGCAGACGACTGGGGTCGACCCACTGCATCGACCCGCGCCGGCCCGACTCCCTGCCTCCGCCGCCGCGACCCCGAGTGCATGAAGACCACGCGGTGGGCGCGCAGAACCGAGGCGACGGGTGGGACGACCTCTCCCCATCCCGTGATTATGGGGAATGGACGCCTCGAAAGCCGCGCCTCACCCCCGCTCATTTATCGAGCCGCGCCTCCGCACCTCCCTCCACTTAAAGAGGGAACGGGCGTTTCGCCCCCACGACGCCGCGATAAGCACGCGCCGCCTGGGGAAGGTGCGACGGATGCGGAGTTGAGGAGCAGCGCGACCAAGGCCACGCGTGCCCGTGCACTGTTAGGGCCTGGCCCAACGACGCTCGGCACTGTGTGTGGCCCAGGCCCGGGGGCTCCTGTCGGTGTACTAAAGTAGGGGTACCTTAGTACCCCAGACTTGTGCACGGGCAGTTGTAGCACCCTGCGGCGAGGCCCGCCCAGGAAGCGCCAAGAGAGGACCAAGAATTCAAGACAAGGCCCCCGGCAAGAGGAGCTTGCCG
The DNA here is from genome assembly GCA_032464435.1 of Aegilops umbellulata. Taxonomy (NCBI): domain Eukaryota; kingdom Viridiplantae; phylum Streptophyta; class Magnoliopsida; order Poales; family Poaceae; genus Aegilops; species Aegilops umbellulata. Next base: position 447,922,420 of record CP136057.1, read on the forward strand.
GGCCAAGAAGACAAGACCCCGGCAAGAGGAGCTTGCCGGGACGACTAAGCCCATGAAATACCATCCAAGAACAAAGTATACGAGACAGAAGATCGAGACCCCGACAAGAGGAGCTTGTCGGGAAGGCCGAACCCAGGCACCACAAGAGAAGCCCGCCACGGCGCGCCATGCGCCCCGGCAAGGCCTGATAGCCGGCAAGCTATCAGGCACAGGAAGACGATCCCCGCGGCAAGCCACTTGCCGCGGCAAATCGCCACCTCAGGACTGCGCTCCAGCTCACCCGCCCACGCGTCGCTCCGGGGTTTCCCCCAAGGGCACGTGGCGGGGCACCGCGCAGCCTGGGGAATGCGGTGGCATGCAGCCACCACCGTGGCGAGCGGTGGCGCACCTAACGGTCCGCCTCGGTGCTGTCCAGGCGACCGTGACGGGCATTTAATGCCCTTGTCCCCTACCGTCAGAAGTAGGTATGATAACACTGTGCCGCACTGTAGCGCCACTGTTCCCGCACTGTTACAACTTCCACCCCTTTTACACTTTTACCCCTTTCTCTTACGTTGACACCTGTCGGTGACCCCTTTGCGCTATAAAAGGAGGCCCGTGTGCAACGTAGAGGGGGTTCGGGGATTCGGAATCCAGACAGCCATACGCTCGGTGTAGCTAGCTCTCCAAGCTCCCGAGCTCCCCAGTTCAATACAACCAAGCAGGAGTAGGGTTTTACGCGTCCATCGCGGCCCGAACCTGGGTAAACCGCCCGTGTGCTCGCCTCGATCTGCTCTCCGTGCTCCCTCCGCCCCCCTCACCGGACAACGAAAGGGGCTCCGGCCCCATAGGTGCTCGCGGGGGACGCAGTCCGCCCCGACACACAAGCATAGCAAGCATCATCAAAAAGGGACATTTCAAAAGAATCAACGGGATCATAGCAATTATCATAGCATTCATCCTTCGGTAAGCATGAAGGGAAATTAAACAATGTATGAGTTGAAGAGTTACTCTCATTAGAAGGTGGGCACGGGTGATCAATCCGCTCTTCCTGCTTTTGTTTTTCGCTCTCCTCCTCATCTTTTTCATCCAATGAGCTCACAGTTTCATCAACTTCTTCTTCCATAGATTCCTGCAAAATATTAGTCTCTTCTTGGACAGCGGAGACTTTCTCAATAAGTGCATTAATTTCGTAATTGTATTCATAATTCTCATAACAATATTTCAGGATAGCTAAATTTTCAGGTCTATAAACATCATCATCAAAATCTTCAAACTCTTTAAACATAGATTCAATTTCATAAGCACCCCTAAAAGCAACAAATTCTTCTATTTGTTCCACATCATAGTAATCATATATACCATTTGCATAAGAAGCTAAGGTTTTATTATCATTAAATTTGCATAAAAAGGGGAGGTGTGGAGCCTTCATCCTAGAGCAACAAGTATAATCATAACTCAAGCATACTTGCCGAGCATACCACTTCAATATATAAATTTGATCCCATAATAGTTTCCATTTTTATGTCAAGCGATAATCCCTAAAGTATTCACGTTGATCCAACGTTACTCCCATTACCAAATTGAATGAGGTTTTCTCAGGATTATCAAAGTGGTACATAATATTTTTCACATATCGAGCATCGAGGGTTTTAGGAGGTTCCTCATCTCCATGAGTAGCAAGTACACCTAATTTTTTTGGTATTTCGTGTTCCATATCCATAACTAAAGATAGAGAACAACTAAGAGCAGCAAATAAAAATTACTTAGTGATAAAGCAAACAAGCACACACGAGAATATTCACCCCATGCTATGACTCCCTGGCAACGGCGCGAGAAAAAAGGTCTTGATAACCCACAAGTATAGGGGATCACAACAGTTTTCGATAAGTAAGAGTGTCGAACCCAACGAGGAGCTAAAGGTAGAACAAATATTCCCTCAAGTTATATCGACCACCGATACAACTCTACGCACGCTTGACGTTCGCTTTACCTAGAACAAGTATAAAACTAGAAGTACTTTGTAGGTGTCTTGGATATGCTTGCAAGAATATAAAGAGAGCGTAAATAAAAGCTAGGGGGTGTTGTAAGTAAAGAAGCAATAAAGTAAATATAGAGAGTGTGGAAAAGTGGTGGTAGGAGTTGCGAAATTGTCCCTTAAGCAATTGACTACTTTACTAGACCGAGAGCAAGTATTATGTGGGAGAGGCCACTGCTAGCATGTCATCCATGACTTGGAATTCTATGCACTTATGATTGGAACTATTAGCAAGCATCCGCAACTACTAACGTTCATTAAGGTAAAACCCAACCATAGCATTAAGATATATTGGTCCCCCTTCAATCCCGTATGCATCAATTTCTATGCTAGGCTGAAGCTTCTGTCACCCTTGCCCTCCAATACATAGTCCTATCAACATACAACTAACCCTATGGTGTGATCCACGCGCGCGCTCATATGATGGGCACCAAAGGACAACAACATAACCACAAGCAAATTAAATCAATCATAGCAATTCATCAACCACCGGTAGGACAACGAAAATCTACTCAGACATCATAGGATGGCAACACATCATTGGATAATAATATGAAGCATAAAGCACCATGTTTAAGTAGAGGGTACAGCGGGTTGCGGGAGAGTGGACCGATGCAGATAGAGGGGGGAAGGTGATGGAGATGTTGGTGAAGATGGCAGAGGTGTTGGTGTAGATCGCGGTGATGATGATGATGATGGCCACGACAGCGTTCTGGCGCCGCCGAAAGAGAAGGGGAGAGGGGGCCCCTTCGTCTTCTTCTTGCTTGACCTCCTCCCTAGATGGGAGAAGGGTTTCCCCTCTGGTCCTTGACCTCCTCCCTCCGAGACTGGATCTGTCTCTCTGTTTCTCTCTGTTTCTGCATTCTCGGATTCTTCCCTGGCACCGTTTCTTTTATATCTGGAGATCCGTAACTCCGATTGGATTGAAACCTTCGCCCAGATCTTTTTCCAAAAATTAGCTTTCTTGCAGCAAAAGTAGAGCATCAACCGCCTTACGAGGGGCCCACGAGGGTGGGGGGCGCGCCCTCCTGGGGAGGGCGTGGGCCCCACCCTCGTGGCCACCTCGGGCACCGTCTCGCGTTGATTTTACTTCCCAAAAATCACAAATACTCCAAAATAATTCTCCATCCATTTTTATCCCGTTTGAATCCGTTTGATATGGGGTTTCTGCGAAACATAAAACATGCAAGAGACAGGAACTGGCACTGGGCACTGGATCAATATCTTAGTCCCAAAAATAGTATAAAAAGTTGCCAAAAAGTATATGAAAGTTGAATAATATTGGCATGGAACAATCAAAAATTATAGATACGACGGAGACGTATCAAGGCGCGCCAAGGTGTGGAGTCCTACTAGGACTCCCTAGTTCTAGTAGGATTCCACCTCCCACATGGAGTAGGAAAGGGGGAAGGGAGAAGGAGAAGGAAAGGGGGGCCGACCCCCTTCTCCTAGTCCTAATCGGCATCCTGCCCAAGGGGGGGGAGCACCAACCCCTTGTGGGCTGGTGTGCTTCCCTCTTATGGCCCATAAGGCCCATAACTTCTCCCCGGGGGTTCCGGTAACCTCCCGGTACTCCGGAAAAATGCCCGAACTACTCGGAACCATTCCGATGTCCAAATGCAACCTTCCAATATATGAATCTTTACCTCTCGACCATTTCAAGACTCCTCGCCATGTCCATGATCTCATCTAGGTCTCCGAACAAACTTCGGTTCATCAAATCACATAACTCATAATACAAATCGTCATCGAACGTTAAGCGTGCGGACCCTACGGGTTCGAGAACTATGTAGACATGACCGAGACACATCTCCGGTCAATAACCAATAGCGGAACCTGGATGCTCATATTGGCTCCTACATATTCTACGAAGATCTTTATCGGTCAAACCGCATAACAACATACGTTGTTCCCTTTGTCATCGGTATGTTACTTGCCCGAGATTCGATCATTTGTATCATCATACGTAGTTCAATTTCGTTATCGGCGAGTCTCTTTACTCGTTCGGTAATGCATCATCCCGTAACTAACTCATTAGTCACATTGCTTGCAAGGTTTATGGTGATGAGCATTACCGAGAGGGCCCAGAGATACCTCTCCGATACACGAAGTGACAAATCCTTATCTCGATCTATGCCAACTCAACAAACACCATCGGAGACACCTGTAGAGCATCTTTATAATCACCCAGTTATGTTGTGACGTATGATAGCACACAAGGTGTTCCTCCGGTATTCGGGAGTTGCATAATCTCATAGTCCGAGGAACATGTATAAGTCATGAAGAAAACAATAGCAATAAACTAAACGATCATAGTGCTAAGCTAATGTGGGTCTTGTCCATCACATCATTCTCTAATGATGTGATCCTGTTCATCAAATGACAACACATGTCCATGGCTAGGAAACTTAACCATCTTTGATTAATGAGCTAGTCAACTAGAGGCATACTAGGGACACTCTGTTTGTCTATGTATTCACACATGTACTAAGTTTCTGGTTAATACAATTCTAGCATGAATAATAAACATTTATCGTGATATAAGGAAATACAAATAAAAACTTTATTATTGCCTCTAGGGCACATTTCCTGCAATTATGTTCTAGGATTGATATTGCTATAACTTTGCCATGCTTAATGCTTGTCACTTTGGGCCCAGGTGCCATGATTTAGATCTGAACCGTTTATGTTATCACCATTATATCTATGTTCTAGATCCGATCTTGCAAGTTATCGTCACCTACTACGTGTTATGATCCGGCAACCCCGGAGTCATAATAGTTGGGACACTTCCCGGTGATGACCGTAGTTTGAGGAGTTGATGTATTCACTATGTGTTAATGCTTTGTTCCGGTTCTCTATTGAAAGGACGCTTAATATCCTTATTTTCCAATAGGACCCGCTACCACGGGAGGGTAGGACAAAAGATGTCATGCAAGTTCTTGCCATAAGCACATATGACTATTTACGGAATACATGCCTACATTATATTTATGGACTGGAGCTAGTGCCATATCGCCCTAGGTTATGACTGTTATATGATGAATATCATCCAACAAATTCACCGATCCAATGCATACGAATTTCTCTTATATTGTTTCTACTAAGTTACTACTGCTGCTGTTACTATTACACTTGCTACAAAATCATTTCTACCACTGCTACCGTTACTTTTATTGTTGCTACTACTATCAGAACTATCATACTACTTTGCTACTGATCACTTTGCTGCAGATAATTAATCTCTAGGTGTGGTTGAATTGATAACTCAGCTGCTAATACTTGCAAATATTCCTTGGCTACCCTTGTGTTGAATCAATAAATTTGGGCTGAATACTCTACCCTCAAAAACTGTTGCGATCCCCTATACTTGTGGGTTATCAAGACCTTTTCTCACGCCATTGCCGGAGAGCATAGCTATATTTGTGGAGTCACTTGGGATTATTATCAAATTATCACTATGAAGGATCTGAAGGACGCTAAGACTAAGATTTTTTCCTCTAAGCCGAGGGGAGGTAAGGACTTGCCATCTAGCTCTGCACTTGATTCACCTTCTGTTATAAGTAAGATTGCAACACCACCACATGCTATTAATCCTGACATGTCGCAAGTTATTGATGATGCTACTTCTGCTATGAATGATATTTATGATGATGCTAGTACCTTGCTTGATGATAATGTGCCACTAGGTGAATTTCTCGATGAACAACTTGCTAGAACTAAAGCTTTTGAAAATGCTGAAACTGATGAAATTGTTGAAACTGATGAAGAGCTTGAAACGGAAAATCTTGAAACACCTATCACAACTAGTTCTCCTAGATATGAATTGCTAAAGGTACCGGAAGGTTATGTTATGGATGAGGATACGACTAGAGACGTTCTTGCTTGCAAAGATAGAGATGATCTTGAGAAAAATCTTTGGTTAAATCTAATCCTTTCCATGGTTATGAAACTGAAACTGTTGTGGCACAGCTTACTAAGTTGAATGACATAGCCACTCTTTTTGCTCATGATGAAAAAACTCGCAACTATTACATTCTCAAATTATTTATGTTCTCATTAAAGGGTGATGCTAAGACTTGGTATAATACTCTTGCTCCTGGTTGTGTGCGTAGTCCCCAGGATATGATTTATTACTTCTCTGAAAATATTTTCCTGCTCATAAGAAACAAGCTGCCTTACCGGAAATATTTAACTTTGTGCAAATTGAAGAAGAGATACTCCCACAAGCTTGGCGGAGGCTTCTCCAATTGGTTAGTGCTTTGCCTGATCATCCTCTTAAGAAAAACAAAATACTTGATATCTTCTATAATGGACTAACTGATGCTTCTAGGGATTTCCTAGATAGTTGTGCTGGTTGTGTTTTCAGGGAATGGACTATTGGACAAGTTGAAGAATTATTGAATAACATATTGAAAAATTATGATGATTGGACTCTTCCCGAACCACCACTTAAACCTACTTCGAAGTAGAGGGGTATCTTATATCTCAATCCTGAAGATATGCAAGAGGCAAAGAAATATATGAAGGAAAAAGGTATTAAAGAGAGGATGTTAAAAATTTACCACCTATCAAAGAAATACATGGGCTTGAAACACCACCTCCACCTAAGGTGGCAGAGGTAAATTCTTTACTAAAGTTCGATGAAGGTGATATTCCTCATAATATGCATCCTAGCCAATGCCTTTATGAGTTTGAAAATTACATTATGGAGCAAGATCACTTCAATGCAAATGTTATGAAACAATTGAAATACAATTCTGATATGATTGCTCGCTTGAGTGACTTTTTATTTAGAATATCAAATGATGTTAGAGGTGTAGGAAAACACGCCTCTATGGTTCAAACTCAAGTAGAACAAGTTGCTAAATCTCAAAGAGAATTGCTTGATGAAATGAACAATAGTATAAGTGATTTTTCTGTTAGAGTAGCAGCTCGAGAAGGTAAAATGACTCAGGAACCACTTTATCCTGAGGGACACCCAAAAAGAATTGAACAAGACTCTCATAGAATTAACACTGATGCACCTAGTCCTTCTAAAAAGAAAAAGAAGAAGAAAAAGGATAGGATTTTGCATGCCTCTAGTGAACCTGAAGTAGAAAAACCTCCTGATAATGATAATGAAGTTTCTATCTCTGATACTGAAACTCAATCTGGTAGTGAGCACTCACCTTCTGATAATGAAAATGATGAGGTTCATGAAGACGCTCAAACAAATAATAAAGAACTAGACAATGATGTTGAGATTGAGCCAACAGTTGATCTTGATAACCCACAAACCAAGAATAAAAGATATGATAAAAGGGACTTTGTTGCTAGAAAGCATGGGAAGGAAAGAGAACCATGGGTTCAAAAACCTATGCCCTTTCCACCTAAGTCAACTAAAAAGAAAGATGATGAAGAATTTGAACGCTTTGCTGAAATGATTAGGCCAGTGCTTTTGCGTACTCGCTTGGCTGATATCTTGAAAATGCCTCCTTATGCAAAGTACATGAAAGACATCATAACCAACAAGAGAAAAATACCGGAAGCTGAAATCACCACCATGCTTGCTAATTATACTTTTAAAGATGGAGTACCTAAAAACTTGGAGATTCGAGAATCCCCACTATACCTTGCTCCATCAAAAGAAACTATGTGAAAACTGCTTTATGTGATTTAGGAATTGGTGTTAGTGTTATGCCTTTATCTTTATATAAAAGACTTGAATAAACTCACACCTAATGAAATATCTTTGCAAATGACTGATAAATCAACTGCCATACCTATCGGTATTTGTGAGGATGTGCACGTTCTTGTCGCTAATATTACTATCTTGACTGACTTTGTTATACTTGAGATGCCTGAGGATGGCAACATGTCGATTATCCTTGGTAGACCATTTTTGAATACTGCAGGGGCTGTTATTGATTGCAATAAAAGCAAGGCCACTTTTCATATCAATGGTAATGAGCATACGGTGCACTTTCCAAAGAAACAATTCCAAGTGAATGGTATTAATGTTATTGAAAAATCTCCGACATTCGCTATTGGAAGTTTTCAACTACCTCTACCCACTGTCAAAAAGAAATATGAAATGCTTATTGTTGGGGACATACATATCCCCATTAAGAAAATTGTACGTGAATATGATGAACCTCTTTGGAAGGAGTTCTTCGAGGAGGAGATCCTCGGAGGCATCTTCTAGTAGCAGCTCTGCTCGTCGGTCTTAATGTTGAACCAAGTGAAAGCTCCATACGAGATGCCGCAACCAAATCATGCTTATGGCCATGCAACGATTATATGGTGCGTGTAGGCATTAAGGAAGAATTTGAGAAATATGTTCATAATGTCGAGCTCGGCCCCTAGATTTTAGATAAGTGCAACCAACACCTCAACCTCACTGAATCATTTACCAAAGGATTTAAATTCCATCCTCATGAGTCTAGGGTGTCATTTAAACTGTATGAAAATCCATTTACCATATCTCTCGAGAGATTTGCCTACTACTGCAAAATCCCATTCCGGGGTTCGCTTGACGAACCACCAAGATCTGAGTTTGAGATATTCTTGACTAGTCTTTGCTATGGTGAGACTAGGGGAGTGGCACAAGGTAGAATAAATACCATTCATTTCCCTCAATCCAGTACTTTACATTATTTAATGGAAAATGTATTGTAGGTAAACAAGATTGTAGTACACTCTGTGCTCCAGACTTGAGCCTCATACGCACCGCTCTCACCGGTGACAAAAGTTATAACCTTGGAGCGATTGTTGCATGCAAGTTGCAACATAACGCTGGTAGTGGATATTTTTATGGTGGAATTTGTGCCACATGCTTAGCAAAAAAGCTGGGTGTTTCACCTTTGCCTTATGACCCTATTTTACCTACACATTACTTGGACTTTGATGCTATGAAACGTCATAAGATCCTTAGTGGTGAACCCCATAATTTCACTTATAACCTGTTGTTTAATAAAAGTTCCGTTGTGGACACATATTTGCCTGCACCTGCTCTCTTTGATGTTCACAGTAGGGGAAGATATTATGTTCTTGAGAGCGAGGCCCGAGCTCATAATGCGGCAGTTGTGGCACCACGGTAGGCTGAGGCATCCGCACCGAGAGCCTCCGTGAGCTATCACTCCGGCCATTATGCAGTCTACTGACTGATTACCAAGTTAGGCCAAAAGCCCAAGCTTGGGGGAGTGCGTATTTCCACCGACATTACATTCATGTTCACACATTTCATTCCAGTTGTCGGTGTCCACACTCTTTCATTGTATTACCATGCTAAATTTATTTTCTCGCTTTCTTCTTGTGTGTTTGAAAAACTTTAAGAAAATCTAAAAATATATTTCCTGTTTTTTTGGTTTTTCTTCCTAGTTTAAATTGTTATAGTACTAAAAAGAAAACCCAAAAATATTTCCTTGTTCTTCTTTTACTTGTTGGGAGCTTTCCCATGTAAATAGTTTTTCTCGTTTTCGTTTTTCCCTTTTACTTGCCTGTTCAAGAAAAAACCAAAAACTCCAAAAATATTTCAATGTGTTTCTCTGAATTTCGTTTCCTTTTTCCCGAGTCATACCGAGGAGAAGACCATGATGAAAATGTTCAGTGGCTCTCTTATGCATTATTGTTGATCTAATAAAGATCCCATATTACTTTGTCTTCTTCTTTCGAATAAAATGTTTGCAGATTCCATCTTAGTCCACGACACTCTTGCACTATTATTATTTCCAAATCATTCAGTCATGCAAGTGTAAGGCAATAATGACAATATTTGATGAACTGGCCGTGGCTGAGTGAAACGGGTATGAACTCAACTTGTTCTGTTTTGTAAATATGTTTAACCTAGTATCCATGATTCAGCCTATTATGGTTAAACATGTTTGCAATGACAATTAGAGATTATAGTTTGTCATGCCATGCTTAAGTAGCTAGGAGTGGATAATGATTTATCTTGGATGTCAACATTGCATTAAAATGATTGTGATGTAGTATGATGATATGGTATCCTCCTCTGGATGTTCGAGTGGCTTGACTTGGCACATGTTCATGCAGGTAGTTGAATCAAAACCAACATAGCCTCTATGATATTTATGTTCATGCTGTTCATATCCTACTCATGCTAGTATCCAATGTCACTTATGCATAATGCATGTTCATGACTGTTTTCGCTCTCTAGCTGACCGCTTCTCAACCTATTTGGTAGCCTTCACCTGTACTAAGCGGGAATTCTGCTTGTGCATCAAAAACCTGAAACCCAAGTTATTCCAGATGAGTCTACCATGTTATTTACCCCGCCGTCCTAAGTAAATTTGCATGTGCCACCTCTAAAAAATTCAAATAAATATCCCTTTTTGTGTGCTTGGATTGTTCATAGAGCGACCGGAGGTAGTCAGTATCTTCCATGCTATGCGGATTATTCTCATGATGAGTGTTTATTCACTTGTCCTTGCACGAGAGGGGCGGCAATAGGGATTCCCAGTCTCGAACTCGAATTGCAAATAATTAAACAAAACTCCCCCAGGACTGTTGTTGGTATGGACGGTACCTGTTGTTTCGGACAAGCCGTGGAGTGTGATTGTTGGTGGAGGGGGAGTAGACCTTTACTTTTATCGCTTGGGAACCACCACTAATGTGTTTAGCATGGAAGATATCAATAACTAATGGTCGCGAAGTAAATAAGAAGGGTGCATTTCTCAAAATTTCATTTACCTCTGTTTTAAAAAACTTGAGCTCTGGCATCGCTGCAAATCACTGCTTTACTCTGCGAATGGATTATCTATTTACTTTTATGTTTTGTCATCACCTTCTCAAATAAGCGCCAGAACCTCAGAGCACTATTGTCATCATCATGCATTGTGTGTAGATAATGTTGGGTGCATCATGACTAGATCTTTTCTACCATGAATTACAATGTTTAGTCGCTGCTTGAACTTTGGAGGTGCTCTGCATTTATGTTTGTGTTCCTAGAAAGGGCTAGCGAGATACCACTATTGTCATATTATATCATGGTTGTTTTGATAACGTGTTGTTGTTTGAGATATCTTATTATTGCTCGCTAGCTGATTATGTCATTGATATGAGTTAATATAATTTTTAAGAGTTATTGTCGACATGGTTAGTTATAATCTTGGCTGAAAACCTGGGTGCTACTTAAGCTTATTTATGTAAACAAGAGCAAAAGAGTTCGTAAAAGTTTTTTCCTTTTCACTTTCAGTTTATCAACTGAATTGCTTGAGGACAAGCAAAGGTTTAAGCTTGGGGGAGTTGATATGTCTCCGACATATCTACTTTTCGTAACGCTTTTCCTCTTGTTTTGGACTCTAATTTGCATGATTTGAATGAAACTAACCCGGACTGACGTTGTTTTTAGCAAAACTAACATGGTGTTGTTTTTGTGCGGAAATAAAAGTTCTCGGATTGGAACGAAACTTTGCGATGATTTTTTATACAAATAAAGATAAGTTCTGGAGCCAAGAACCACCGGAGGGGGCACCTGGGTGGGCACAACCCACCAGGGTGCCCCCACCCCTCCAGACGCGCCCAGGTGGGTTATCCCTACTTGGTGGCCCATTAGAATCCAACCCTGATACTATAAAATCACATATTTCCAGAAAAAATGATGGAGAAAGAATTATCGCGTTTCACGAGACGAAGCCGCCGCCACCTCTGTTCTTCATTGGGAGGCCAGATCTGGAGTCCGTTTGGGGCTCCGGAGAGGGGGATCTTCGATCTTCTTCATCACCAACCCTTCTCCATCGCCAATTCCATGATGCTACCCACCGGGAGTGAGTAATTCCTTCATAGGCTCGCTGGTCGATGAGGAGTTGGATGAGATTCATCATGTAATTGAGTTAGTTTTGTTAGGGCTTGATCCTTGATATCCATTATGTTCTAAGATTGATGTTGCTATGACTTTGCCATGCTTAATGCTTGTCACTTTGGGCCCGGGTGCCATGATTTCAGATCTGAACCATTTATGTCATCACCATTATATCTATGTTCTAGATCCGATCTGGCAAGTTATAGTCACCTACTACATGTTATGATCCGGCAACCCCGGAGTGACAATAGCCAGGACACTTCCTAGTGATGATTGTAGTTTGAGGAGTTCATGTATTCACTATGTGTTAATGCTTTGTTCTGGTTCTCTATTAAAAGGAGGCCCTAATATCCCTTAGTTTCCAATAGGACCCCGCTGCCACGGGAGGGTAGGACAAAAGATGTCATGCAAGTTCTTTCCATAAGCAAGTATGACTATTTACGGAATACATGCCTACATTATATTTATGGACTGGAGCTAGTGTCATATCGCCCTAGGTTATGACTTTTATGTGATACGTCTCCAACGTATCTATAATTTTTTATTGTTCCATGCTATTATATTATCTGTTTTGGATGTTTAATGGGCTTTATTATGCAGTTTTATATTATTTTTGGGCTAACCTATTAACTGAAGGCCCAGTGAAAATTGCTATATTTTTTGCCTATTTCAGTGTTTCGCAGAAAAGGAATATCAAACGGAATCCAAACGGAATGAAACCTTCATGAGGATCGTTTTTGGAACAAACGCAATCCAGGAGACTTGGAGTGGACGTCAAGGAAGCAACAAGGCGGCCATGAGGCAGGGAGGCACACCCAGGGGGTAGGCGCGCCCCCACCTCGTGGGCCCCTCGTGTCTCCACCGACCTACTTCTTTCGCCTATATATACTCATATACCCCGAAAACATCCGGGAGCACCACGAAACCCTATTTCCACTGCCGCAACCTTTTGTACCCGTGAGATCCCATCTTGGGGCCTTTTCCGACGCTCCGCCAGAGGGGGAATCGATCACAGAGGGCTTCTACATCAACACCATAGCCTCTCCGATGATGTGTGAGTAGTTTACCACAGACCTTCATGGTCCATAGTTATTAGCTAGATGGCTTCTTTTCTCTCTTTGGATCTCAATACAAAGTTCTCCTCGATCTTCTTGGAGATCTATTCGATGTAATTCTTTTTGCGGTGTGTTTGTCGAGATCCGATAAATTCTGGGTTTATGATCAAGATTATCTATGAACAATATTTGATTCTTCTCTGAATTCTTATATGCATGATTTGATATCTTTGCAAGTCTCTTCGAATTATCAGTTTGGTTTGGCCTACTAGATTGATCTTTCTTGCAATTGGAGAAGTGCTTAGTTTTGGGTTCAATCTTGCGGTGTCCTTTCCCAGTGACAGCAGGGGCAGCAAGGCACGTATTCTATTGTTACCATCGAGGATAAAAATATGGGGTTTATATCATATTGCTTGAGTTTATCCCTCTACATCATGTCATCTTTCCTAATGCGTTACTCTGTTCTTATGAACTTAATACTCTAGATGCATGCTGGATAGCGGTCGATGTGTGGAGTAATAGTAGTAGATGCAGAATCATTTCGGTCTACTTGTTCACGGACGTGATGCCTATATACATGATCATGCCTAGATATTCTCATAACTATGCGCTTTTCTATCAATTGCTCGACAGTCATTTGTTCACCCACCGTAGATTATGCTATCTTGAGAGAAGCCACTAGTGAAACCTATGGCCCTCGGATCTATCTTCCATCATATTATTTTCCTATCAATTTGGTATTTCCGCTGTCGTTTATTTTTGCAATCTTTACTTTCCAATATATACAACAAAAATACCAAAAATATTTATCTTATTATCTTTATCAGATCTCACTTTTGCAAGTGGCCGTGAAGGAATTGACAACCCCTTTATCGCGTTGGTTGCAAGGTTCTTGATTGTTTGTGCAAGTACGAGGGGCTTGCGTGTAGTCTCCTACTGGATTGATACCTTGGTTCTCAAAAACTGAGGGAAATACTTGCGCTACTTTGCTGCATCACCCTTTCCTCTTTAAGGGAAAACCAAAGAATGCTCAAGAGGTAGCAAGAAGGATTTCTGGCGCTGTTGCCGGGGAGATCTACACACAAGTCAAGACATACCAAGTACCCATCACAAACTCTTCTCCCTTGCATTACATTATTTGCCATTTGCCTCTCGTTTTCCTCTCCCCCACTTCACCTTTGCCGTTTTATTCGCCCTTTTTCCATCCGTCTCTTTCGGCTTGATTCTTGTGTGTCCGTGTGTTAGATCGTTTGTTTCGTCATCATGGCCAGTCCTTTATCTGCTCCTTTGTCTCCCGAGTTTGAAGTTCTTCACTTCAAACATAGACAAGGAGAAAACTTAAAAGATGCTTGGTATAGGATGATGGAATCTTATCGTAATTGCACCTTAAAGGCGAGTTTTAGAATTTTACTTCACAGTTTTTATGTTGGACTAAACATGTCCCATAGACAACTCTTGGATTGCGTTGCCAAAGGAAATTTTATCGAAATTGATCCCAGTATTGTGCATGAAATCATAGAGGGAATAGTGGGAACACTACCTAAACAAAAGGGGCCACATCATACCCAGGAAGAGAGACAAGTTCTTGAGAAGATTTGCTAAGTAACGAAACTTTTACAAAAGTCTCTTGAACCTCTTAAGAGTGTTAGCGGAAATCTTCACTGCATGAATATGTTGATTACCCTTTGCAAAAAGCGGTTGGATTCTTTAGATCTAAAAATTTACGAATATGAAGGGAAACGTAAAGAACCTCCCGGATTCGAGCATGACTCTGCAAAAAAATTAAAAACCAAGGATGACAATACCTAGATCTATTCTTGCTTTTATGCCTAGCTAGGAGCGTTAAACGATAACGCTTGCTGGGAGGCAACCCAATTTTATTTTTGTTTCTTGCTTTTTGTTTCTGTTTATTAATAAATAATTCATCTAGCCTCTGTTTATATGTTTCTTTATGTTTTAATTAGTGTTTGTGCCAAGTATAACCAATAGGATCTTCTTGGGTGATAGTTGTTTGATCTTGCTGAAAAAGATAGAAACTTTGCGCTCACGAAAATAATTGTTAAAATTCACCAGAACGTGATAACTTGCCAATTATTTTTGTAGTAGATCAATATAAAAATTATCCAGGTTATCCTAGTTTTTCAGAATGTTTGGATTTCCATAAGTGTTCAAACAAATCAGATTGCTACAGACTGTTCTGTTTTTGACAGATTCTGTTTTTCGTGTGTTGTTTGCTTATTTTGATGAATCTATGCTTAGTATCGGGGGGTATGAACCATAGATAAGTTGGAATACAGTAGGTTTAACACCAATATAAATAAAGAATGAGTTCATTACAGTACCTTAAGGTGGTGATTTGTTTTCTTATACTAACGGAGCTCATGAGATTTTCTGTTGAGTTTTGTGTTGTGAACTTTTCAAGTTTTGGGTAAAGATTTGATGGATTTTGGAACAAGGAGTGGCAAGAGCCTAAGCTTGGGGATGCCCAAGGCACCCCAAGGTAAAATTCAAGGACAACCAAAAGCCTAAGCTTCCGGGGCATCCCCTCTTTCATCTTCGTCTATCGATAACTTTACTTGAGGCTATATTTTTATTCACCACATGATATGTGTTTTGCTTGGACCGTCTTGTATGATTTGAGTCTTTGCTTGTTAGTTTACCACAATCATACTTTCTGTACACACCTTTTGGAGAGACACACATTAATCGGAATTTATTAGAATACTCTATGTGCCTCACTTATATCTTTCGAGCTAAATAATTTTTGCTCTAGTGCTTCACTTATATCTTTTAGAGCACGGTGGTGTTTTTATTTTATAGAAATTATTGATCTCTCATGCTTCACTTATATTATTTTGAGAGTCCTTTAGAACAACATGGTAATTTTCTTTGGCTATAAAATTAGTCCTAATATGATAGGCATCCAAGACGGGTATAATAAAAACTTTCATCAAAAGTGCATTGAATACTATGAGAAGTTTGATACTTGATGCTTGTTTTGAGATATGAAGGTGGTAATATTAGAGTCGTGCTAGTTGAGTAGTTGTGAATTTGAGAAATACTTCTTTTGAAGTTTGCAAGTCCTGTAGCATGCACATATGGTAAACGTTGTGTGACAAATTTGAAACATGAGGTGTTCTTTGATTGTCATCCTTATGAGTGGCGGTCGGGGACGAGAGATGGTCTTTTCCTACCAATCTATCCCCCTAGGAGCATGCATGTACTGCTTGGTTTTTGATGACTTGTAGATTTTTGCAATAAGTATGTGCGTTCTTTATGACTAATGTTGAGTCCATGGATTATACGCACTCTCACCTTTCCATCATTGCTAGCCTCTTCGGTACCGTGCATTGCCCTTTCTCACCTTGAGAGTCGATGCAAACTTTGCCGGTGCATCCAACCCCCGTGATATGATATGCTCTATCACACATAAACCTCCTTATATCTTCCTCAAAACAGCCACCATACCTACCTATTATGGCATTTCCATAGCTATTCCGAGATATATTGCCATGCAACTTTCCACCATTTCGTTTATTATGGCACGCTTCATCATTGTCATATTGCCTTGCATGATCATGTAGTTGACATCATATTTGTGGCAAAGCCACCATGCATAATTTATCATACATGTCACTCTTGATTCATTGCCCATCCCGGTACACCACCGGAGGCACTCATATAGAGTCATATTTTGTTCTAGTATCGAGTTGTAGTCATTGAGTTGTAAATAAATAGAAGTGTGATGATCATCATTAATAGAGCATTGTCCCAAAAAAAGAGAAAGGCCAAAAAAAAGAAAGGCCCCCCAAAAGAAAAGAAATAAAAGGGACAATGCTACTATCCTTTTTTTCCACACTTGTGCTTCAAAATAGCACCATGATCTTTATGAAAGAGAGTCTCTTATTTTGTCACTTTCATATACTAGTGGGAATTTTTCAATTTAGAAATTGGCTTGTATATTCCAACAATGGGCTTCCTCAAATGCCCTAGGTATTCGTGAGCAAGCAAGTTGGATGCACACCCACTTAGTTTCTTTTGTTGAGCTTTCATACATTTATAGCTCTAGTGCATCCGTTGCATGGCAATCCCTACTCCTTGCATTGACATCAATTGATGGGCATCTCCCTAGCCCGTTGATTAGCCGCGTCAATGTGAGACTTTCTCCTTTTTTGTCTTCTCCATAAAACCCCCATCATTATATTCTATTCCACCCATAGTGCTATGTCCATGGCTCATGCTCATGTATTGTGTGAAAGTTGAAAAAGTTTGAGATTACTAAAGTATGAAACAATTGCTTGGCTTGTCATCGGGGTTGTGCATGATGAGAGCATTTTTGTGTGACGAAAATGAAGCATAGCCAAACTATATGATTTTGTAGGGATAAGCTTTCTTTGGCCATGTTATTTTGAGAAGACATAATTGCTCAGTTAGTATGCTTGAAATATTATTTTTATTATGTCAATATTAAACTTTTATCTTGAATGTTTTGGATCTGAACATTCATACCACAATAAAGAGAATTACTTAGAAAATTATGTTAGGTAGCATTCCACATCAAAAATTCTGTTTTTATCATGTACCTACTCGAGGACGAGCATGAATTAAGCTTGGGGATGCTTGATACGTCTCCAACGTATCTATAATTTTGATTGTTCCATGCTATTATATTATCTGTTTTGGATGTTTAATCGGATTTATTATGCACTTTTATATTATTTTTGGGACTAACCTATTAACCGAAGGCCCAGTGCAAATTGTTGTTTTTTGCCTATTCCAGTGTTTCGCAGAAAAGGAATATCAAACGGAATCAAAACGGAATGAAACCTTCACGAGGATTGTTTTTGGAACAAACGCAATCCAGGAGACTTGGAGTGGACGTCAAGGAAGCAATGAGGCGGCCACGAGGTAGGGAGGCGCGCCCACGGGGTAGGCGGCCCCCACCCTCGTGGGCCCCTCGTGGCTCCACCGACCTACTTCTTTCGCCTATATATACTCATATACCCCGAAAACATCCGGGAGCACCACGAAACCCTATTTCCACCACCGCAACCTTCTGTACCCCTGAGATCCCATCTTGGGGCCATTTCCGGTGCTCCGCCGGAGGGGGGAATCGATCACGGAGGGCTTCTACATCAACACCATAGCCAATCCGATGATGTGTGAGTAGTTTACCACAGACCTTTGGGTCCATAATTATTAGCTAGATGACTTATTTTCTCTCTTTGGATCTCAATACAAAGTTCTCCTCGATCTTCTTGGAGATCTATTCGATGTAATTCTTTTTGCGGTGTGTTTGTCGAGATCCGATGAATTGTGGGTTTATGATCA
This sequence comes from Aegilops umbellulata, assembly GCA_032464435.1. NCBI lineage: Eukaryota > Viridiplantae > Streptophyta > Magnoliopsida > Poales > Poaceae > Aegilops > Aegilops umbellulata. The sequence goes on from CP136057.1 coordinate 447,940,628, forward strand.
AGATTATCTATGAACAATATTTGATTCTTCTCTGAATTCTTATATGCATGATTTGATATCTTTGCAAGTCTCTTCGAATTATCAGTTTGGTTTGGCCTACTAGATTGATCTTTCTTGCAATGGGAGAAGTGCTTAGTTTTGGGTTCAATCTTGCGGTGTCCTTTCCCAGTGACAGCAGGGGCAGCAAGGCACGTATTCTATTGTTACCATCGAGGATAAAAATATGGGGTTTATATCATATTGCTTGAGTTTATCCCTCTACATCATGTCATCTTTCCTAATGCGTTACTCTGTTCTTATGAACTTAATACTCTAGATGCATGCTGGATAGCGGTCGATGTGTGGAGTAATAGTAGTAGATGCAGAATCATTTCGGTCTACTTGTTCACGGACGTGATGCCTATATACATGATCATGCCTAGATATTCTCATAACTATGCGCTTTTCTACCAATTGCTCGACAGTCATTTATTCACCCACCGTAGATTATGCTATCTTGAGAGAAGCCACTAGTGAAACCTATGGCCCTCGGATCTATCTTCCATCATATTATTTTCCTATCAATTTGCTATTTCCGCTGTCGTTTATTTTTGCAATCTTTACTTTCCAATATATACAACAAAAATACCAAAAATATTTATCTTATTATCTTTATCAGATCTCACTTTTGCAAGTGGCCGTGAACCACCGCTTAAACCTACTCCGAAGTAGAGGGGTATCTTATATCTCAATCCTGAAGATATGCAAGAGGCAAAGAAATATATGAAGGAAAAAGGTATTAAAGCAGAGGATGTTAAAAATTTACCACCTATCGAAGAAATACATGGGCTTGAAACACCACCACCACCTAAGGTGGTAGAGGTAAATTCTTTACTAAAGTTCGATGAAGGTGATATTCCTTATAATATGCATCCTAGCCAATGCCTTTATGAGTTTGAAAATTAAATTAGGAAGGAAGATGAAGGGCTCATCCCATTTTGGAGGTTGGATGATGGGGGTTGTGATCAAAGCATTTGTTAATTTCCCATAAGCCTACACACACATCTTATCAAAAGAATAAGTCATATCTTTGTGCAACAAGTCAAGAAGAGGTTTAGATATTTTGGATAAACCTTTGATAAATCTTTTATAGAAACTAGCATGTCCCATAAAAGTTTGCATACCTTTCGCATCTTGAGGGTAAGGTAAATTTTCTATTACCTCAATTCTATCTTGGTCTATCTCAATACTCTTTCCCGAGACTCTATGTCCCAATACAACACCTTCAGTGACCATGAAATGACTCTTCTCCCAATTCAACACCAAACATGTTTCCTCACATCTCTGTAAAACTTTTGTGAGATTATAGAGACAATTATCAAAGGATGTGCCTTGAACAGCAAAATTGTCCATTAACACTTCGACAATCTTTTCAATATAATCATGAAAGACTTCAAATATGCATTTTTTAAATGAGGGTGGTCCATTACATAGACCAAATGGCATTTCATGATATGCATATGTACCGTACAACCAAGTGAAGGTGATCTTTTCTTGATCTTCAGGTTGGATTGGTATTTGAGAGAACCCAAAATACCCATCGAGGTAACAAAAATAATAATTGTTGGCCAGTCTCTCCAATATCTCATTTATAAATGGCAACGGTGCCGGGGTTTTCTGGCTCCCCGAGCACCTATGGGGACGGAGCCCCTTCTCGGTTCAGCGGGGGGCAGAGGTCGCGCGAAGAGCGGATCGAGGCGAAGCACACGGGGTTTTTTTACCCAGCTTCGGAGCTCTCCGGAGAGATAATACTCCTACTGCTGCTTTGTGGATTGTATTGAGTTCTTGCTCGGGAGCGCAGAGTGCTACAGTACACTCAAGCAGCTAACGAGACCGAGCGTTCTTCTGTTTTCCTCTCAGAGATCGCTCTCCGGGGGCCGATCCCCCTCTACGTTGTGCATGGGCCTCCTTTTATATGTCCAAGGGGTCTCCAACAGGTGGCAACGTAGGTAAGGGCAAAAATGGAAATATGCTGTGGTAGGTACAGCTACCTACACAGTGTATCATACCTAACCCTGACGGCAGGGGACAAAGGCATTAAATGCCTATCTACGTCGCCCAGACGGTGCAGAAAAGGGACCGTCAGGGGCGCCACCGCTTGCCACGATGGCGATCTTGTCAGCGCTGCATGCCACAGTGTACCCCTGGCTGCACAGCCTCCCGCCACGTACGCTCGGAAGGGTCTCGAAGCGACACGTAGGTGGGTGAGCTGGAGCACGGGTACAGAGTGGTTGCCCGCCGCGGCAAGTGCCTTGCCGCGGCCGTTGTCTTGCCGCGTCTGGGAGCTTGTCGCTCGCCGAGTCCTGCCGGGACGCGTGGCGCGTCGCGGCAGGTCCTTTGAGATGCTCTGGTTGGCCTTCCCGGCAAGCTCCTCTTGCCGGGGTCTTGTGCCTCGAGCGGCCTTCCCGGCAAGCTCCTCTTGCCGGGGACTTGTCTCCTTGGCTTAAATACTTTGTTCTCGAATGGCTCCAAAGGGACCATAGAGAGCCCTGGCGATCATCTGGCGGGCCTTGCCGCGGGGTGCTGCGACTGCCCGTGCACAAGTTCGGGATACTAGGGTACCCCTACTTTAGTACACCGACAGGAGCCCCCGGGCCTGGGCCACACACGGTGCCGAGCGCTGTTGGGCCAGGCCCAAAACAGGGCACGGGCACGCACGGCCTGGGTCACGTCGCGCCTTGCTCCGCATCCACCGCGCCCTCCCCGAACGGCACGTGTCGATTGCGGCATCGTGGGAGAGGTCGTGGGTGGTTTCTTTATTCAGAAAGGCGAAACGTCCGCCCCCTCCCTCCTTATAAGCAGGGGGAACAGGGGCTATTCCCTCCTCAAGAATCTCCGCCACTCCCCTTCTTTCCAAAGCCGAAGGAGAGTAGCGCCCTGCCCCCAGCGCCACCAGCACCATCAACGTCGCCGTCCTCACTCCCCATCCCCGCCATGGCTCCAAAAGCCGAGAAGGCAAAGTCGGCCGAGGCGCAGCGGCTCGCGGCGCTGCGGAAGGAGCGGGCAATCTTCCCTCCGAGGCTTGAGGCGGCGGAGCTGAAGGAGGACTTCTACCTCTTCTGGTCGACGGGGACGCGAGCGCATCCGCGCACGAAGGTACTCCCAGCCACTGCTTGGGATAAGTATCCCACTGGGTATCCCTTCTTCGCCTTGTTCTTCTATTGCGGGCTCTGCCCCCCTTTTCAGAATTTTTTTGCGATGTCATGAACACCTACGGGCTCCACCTTCTTGATTTCACCCCCAATGTTGTCCTGACCATGGCAGTTTTCGCACATCTCTGCGAAAACTTTGTCGGGATCCATCCAAACGTAGCTCTTTTCCGCCATTTCTTTTCGCCTTGAGTTGAGAAAGGAGAACCTTTATCCGGCGGAATTGCCTGGATCTCGAAAGCTGGCAAGAAGGATGCTTATCTGGAGGGAGAGCTCCGCAGCAAGTGGGAGGAGTGGAGGGCGGACTGGTGTCTAATCGTTGAAGAGAACCCGCAGCCATTCACTGCCCTGCGCCAAACTCCCGTAGTGCGCGGCAGCGATTGGAGTAGCCTGGCCCCGGAAGACGACAGATTGCAGATTGCCGTTGCCCGGATCCTACGCCTCAGGCTTGCCGGGCTTACTGTAGGAGCGGTTGGCGCAGATTTCCTCCGCCGCCGCATCACCCCCCTGCAGGAGAGGAGGAGACCCGCCTGGGAGTTCCAGAATGTGGCAGATATCATGAGGCTGCGGCCGGGCCTCAACTTCAACTTCACTGTCATAGAGCTCCATGCGATGCTCCAGGAGCTGTTCAAGTACGACCCTCAGCATCCCGAAGTGTTCAAGCTGCCGAGGGGCGTCGTTCCGCTATGCAACAACTCCTTGCTCGATCGCATCCGTGCAATGATGCCGTTGTGCGACTCACATGGAATTGATCCAGCCTGGATCGAGCCTGCAGAAGATGTCATGCGGGCGTTCTTCAATAACTTGATAGAAGTGCCGGTCGACGCTGATGAGAAGAGGGGCCTCACCCGGGACACCACCGACGACGAGCTCAAGCGCATCGCCACCAGGATGGAAGAGGCGACGGCAGCCGCGGCTGCGGGCGAGTTTGGGTTCACCTTGGAGGAGGCAGAGGCAGCAGAGGCGGCGAGCCTTGCCGACCGAGAGGAGCTTGCCGGCGAGAAGAGGTCCGCCGAGCACGACGTCGGGCCGAGCGGGCCCGCCGAGGACACGAGCGGCTCGCTGGAGATCGGCTCCTCTTCCTCTTCGTCTTCGGACAGCTTGCCGCAAGCAGAGCCCCTGACTCCACGAGCAGAGCCCCCGGCCTCACAAGCAGAGCCCCCGGCTCCAGCAAGAAGGCGTCTTCGCAAGGCCGGGGACGTAGTGGAGCGGCAGGCGAGTCAACCCCCGCCGCGCCGCACGACACGCTCCACCGCGGCAAGTTCTGTAGCCGTGGAAACACCTCCCGCTGCAGCGGCAACTGGGGCGGGGTCCTCTCGGCCTGCCGCTCCAGCTCCCGCCAAGCGGCCAAGGGATCCTACTCCTCCGCCTCCTCGCGCTGGAGGTGGGCCAGGCTTTGACTTCTCTGCGCTCAGCTCCGACGAGGAAGAAGATGAGTAAGATTCTTGTTGTACTTGCATGTCTTTAATACTTCCCGCCTTGTCTTGTATCTCATTTGCTTTACTCTGAACTTATTCCTTTTTAGGACACTGGCCCAGAGAATGGCAAAGAGAGCCAAGGTCCCGGTGATTGTCATTGAGGATGATCCCACCGTGGCAGCAGGGGGTGCGCCTGAGCCAAACTTGTCGGACCCGACAGCTGTTCCTCAGAGCAGCCCCCAGCGCAGCCCCCAGCGTAAGTATCTGGTTTACTTCCATCTGTTGGGAGCGCATGGATACAATTTGCTTGCTGATATCTGACCGTTGGATTGTGTAGGAGCAGAGCAGCTCCACCAGGAGCGCCCGGAGGCCACCCCTGACGTGCCGCCTGCTTCGACTACGTCTCCGAGGGAGGGTTCTCCGGCAAGGGGGAATCCCCCGACAAGGGAGAGCTCCCCGGCAAGGGAGAAGTCTCCGGAAGGGACAGTACCGGCGACCCCCCGGCAGCGGAGATCCCAACTACCGAGCCTGGTACAGGTACTCCTTGCTTATAAACTTCCCTTGGGTTCTTCTTTTTGGGATATTTGCTTGACTTTTCGTCCTTTTCCGGTCGTCAAATCCATCCACTGTGGAGCCGATGGAGACCGAGGTTGTCATTGATGACACCGCTGCCACCGAAGAAACGGCCGGCGCTGAAGATCTCGCCGGTGAAGAGGCCGCCAAGGCTGCCGCCGCAGCAGCTGACGAGGGGTCCGGTGATCGTACTGACGACCCTGGGGCCGCAGGAGCGACAGGCGCTACACCGACCGCCGATCCTCCCGCCGCTGCCGCAGCGTCAGGCTCTGAAGAACCCCAGCCAGGCGTCTAGTTGAAGGCTGGCGCTGGCATCTTCATCAACCTCCCCTGGGCGTCAACGTCCAGGGCGCCGGTCGAAGGAGAAAGCTTTGACGTGGAGGTGCTTGCCTTCGCTGGGCTGACGTTGGTCGACGCACCAAGAAGCAGCAGCGACGAGCCCGAGGAGGAGCGACTGCTGCGGAAGCTGGTGTCGCTCTACCGCGCCCGCCAGGCCAAACTGGAGTCCCGCGAAGCGCTTGTCGCGAAGGCGGGGGTGGACGTGGAGAAGCGCGCGGAGGAGCTCCGAGGCCTCAACCAGGCAGCTCTCCAATCGCTGGCGGCGGAGCGGGTTCAGCTCGATGAGGCGCAGAAGGCTTTCATCCTTGAGAAGGCAGAGATTGCGGAGCAACAGCGGCTAGCCGCCGAGGAGTTATCTGCGCGGGACGGTGAGTTGGTGCAGCTGAAGGCCAGCCTGGACAGCCACGAAGAGGAGCTAGCTATGCACGAGCAAGCACTCAGCGGAGCCCTCAAGGAAGCAAAGGACGCTGCCGCAGCCGTCGAGGCCACCAAGAAGGAGTTGGAGGCGAAAGTGGCGTAGCTGGAGACTGATCTCAAGGCGAGCGGTGAAGCGCTTGCCGCGCTCAAGTATGAGCGCGAGAAGGACGCCTACACCTTTGGCGATCTGTAGGGTCGTCTCGCCGAGAAGGTCAAGGAGCTTGACGCCGCCAAGGACTCCAAGGTGGATCTTGAGCTGAAGCTGGCTGCTTTGACCAAGACGCTGGACGGCGCCAGGGAGCAGGAGGCGGCCTTGAAGAAGGAGATCAGGGCCGACAAGGAGCTGCTGGAGAGCATCGCCGCCACCCAGAACGATTTCAGGGGAACTGTGGAGCGGTGGACGGAGGGCCTTATGAATGCTGACGCAGACATCGACAAGGAGTTGGCGCTGCTGGGGGTGGAGGATCTCGGGTATTCCTCCGACGGGAGCCTCCCATCCAGCGCCAAGCTCACCTTGTTCTTCAAAGGCGTGGCGACGGCCCTCCAGCGACTCCGGGAGAGGATCCCAAAGCAGCTGGCCGACGAGTCGCGCGAGATCTGCGCGGGAGCTCTGAAAAAGGTGCTGATGAAGGTGGCCTTCCGCAACCCGGGCCTCCGCCTCACTAACATCCTTAGGTCCCTGCCACCGGAAGCTGATCTGGAGGAGCTCGAGACCCTCGTCGCACCCATTGTGGACAAGATGAGCGGGATCAAGAGGGTTGAGGGCGACCGCGCGGACTAGGCCGCCTATTTTCTTCTTCTTTTGTCGTCGCTGGTCATGTTATGAAAAACAGTCTATTAGAGCCGCGACAAACTATCTTGTAATATAACTCTGTTTCAGATCATGTTTGCAATGCTACTTCCTTTACTCGATTCCTTCCTTTGTATGTTTTTGCCCTACGCTTTTACGGAACCTGCCGGCGTAGGCACCTTTGCCGCGAGCGCTGAGTGCGGGACGTCAGCAGCCTGCTGGCAGTGCCGTTACCGACAAGAAACCTTGTCGCGACTAGTCGCAGCTCGCTTAAGTTGCTGAGTGAACTCGAAACAAAGTAAGGGCGCGACTCTAGTCGCAGCACACTTAAACTGTTGAGCAAACTCGAAACAAAATAAGGGCGCAACTAGCCACGAGCTGGTTCCTCCGTGCACAGGTTTTCCATACAAAGCATGGTCGTTCAAGGAAAGTAACTTAAAGTTAAAAAATCTGATTGCTCGAACTTTGGCACATAGCTTTTCTGTCGTTTGCTCCCCGGCAAGGCGAAATTTTTCCTGATCGACGCCGGGTCCATACCATTATCTTCCCCTCCCCCCTGGTCAACTTGTGGGCGAAGGATCCTTCCCTTCCTTGAGAAAAAGAGAAAAGAGAAAACAATAGTATGGAGCCTTATGGCTCGTTATTGCTTACCAAGGGGGCTCGTTGCACAAAGTGTTAGATAATTCATGCAGAAAGGCATGAAATTGACAGGGTGTGCGGAGCACGTGAGTTTTATTTACACACAGGGTCTGCGCCTAGCTTTGTACAAAGGATTACATGCAACAGCGGCAAGACTTGTACAAAATGGTGGTTGCCGGACAGGGTCCGACAACCGCGCCTTACGGGTAAAACTTACGAAGATGCTCGATGTTCCAGGAGTTGCTCACCGGAAAGCCATCCTCGGTCTCAAGGCGGACAGCGCCAGGCCTAGTGACTCGTTTCACCCGGTAAGGGCCTTCCCACTTCGGCGTCAACTTGTTGGAATTCTTGGCGGAATTAACGTGCCGAAGAACAAGGTCGCCTTTCTCGAGACTTCTGGCTTTAACTTTGCGGCTATGGTAGCGGTGCAAAGCTTGCTGGTATCGAGCAACTTGTACAGCAGCCTGAAGACGGTCTTCCTCAAGGAGCAGCGCGCCATCTTGTCGCAGCTGCTCTTGCTCAAGCTCATCATAAGCGAGCACTCGAGGTGACCCGTATACGAGTTCCGTGGGGATAACTACCTCTGCTCCATAGACTAGAGCGAAAGGTGTCTGGCCAGTGGCTCGATTTGGCGTCGCCCGGATCGACCAAAGAACCACCGGCAGCTCCTCGATCCAGTTTCTTCCGCACCTGTGCAGCCTGTCGAAAGTCCGGGTCTTGAGTCCACGCAACACTTCAGCATTTGCCCTCTCTGCTTGACCGTTGCTCCTGGGGTGAGCAACAGAAGTGAAGCAGACCTTGGCGCCAAGGTCTTGGACGTACTGCATGAAGGTGCGACTCGTGAATTGTGTACCGTTGTCGGTGATGATCCTGTTAGGGTTTCTGAAGCGGCAAACAATCGACCTGAAGAACTTGACTGCTGACTGTGTTGTCACCTTCCTCACTGGTTCCACTTCCGGCCACTTTGTGAACTTGTCGATTGCGATGTACAAGTACTCAAAGCCCCCGACTGCTCGGGGGAAGGGGCCGAGGATGTCGAGCCCCCAGACCAAAAATGGCCAGGATAAAGGGATCGTCTGGAGAGCTTGAGCTGGCTGGTGTATCTGCTTGGAATGGAACTGGCACGCTTCACACTTGGTTACTTGTGCAGTTGCATCCTGGAGGGCTGTCGGCCAAAAGAAGCCCTGCCGGAATGCTTTGCCGGCAAGCGCTCTTGCGCCAATGTGGTGACCACAAATGCCTCCATGTATCTCTGCCAACAGCTTCTGTCCATCTTCCCGGGGGATACACTTCAATTTCACTCCGTTGAGTCTTCTTCTGTACAGTGCATTGTCAACGAACTGGTACATACTAGACTGCCGGGCTATTCTTTCTGCTTCTTCTGGCTCTTCGGGAAGTTCTCCTGACTGGAGGTAACGGACGATCTGCTGTGCCCATGCTGGAGCCTGTGGCTCGACAACAAGGACTAAAGGCATATCTGCTGTTGCGGGAGCATCCGCTTCTACGGCGAGAACCTGCGGTTCAGCCGGAGCTTGATGATCCCCGGCAAGCTTGCCGGAGCGAAACTTGTTGGGAGCGTCTGCTTCAACGAAACAAACCCTGGGGCTTGTCGGAGCAGACTGCTCCTCAGCACTCTTGGCGTTGATCTTGGGGACCTTCTTGGCGGCGGCTTCGGGAAGCTCTGCCGGAATATAGTCACCAGAAATCAACTTCCTCTTCTTGCTCTGTCCAGTTGATGGCGTCACGGATGGTTGAGTCAGCTTGAGCACAAAGATCCCTGGTTCCACAGGTAACTTAAATGCCGCGCACTTTGACAGGCTGTCAGCGATGTCGTTCTGAGCTCTTGGAACATGTTCCATCTGTAGGCCGACAAAGCGCTCTTCCAGCTTCCTCACTTCATCAACGTAAGCTTCCATCAACGGACTCTGATAGTCCTTGTTCACTTGGCGGACGACAAGCTGTGAGTCACCCCTGACAATGAGTTGCTTGATCCCAAGGTCTGCCGCGATCCTGAGACCGGCGAGCAATCCTTCATACTCTGCAGTATTGTTTGTTGCTTGCTCCTTGGGAAAGTGCATCTGAACCACGTACTTGAGGTGCTCTCCGGTGGGTGCGACAAGCAGCACGCCAGCACCGGCGCCTTGCAGCGAGAATGCACCATCAAAGTACATCAGCCACTCTTTGTTTGCTTCCTTCACGGGGATGCTCGTCTCTGGAATTTCTTCGTCTGGTGTTGGCGTCCACTCTGCTATGAATTCTGCCAATGCTCTGCTTTGAATAGTTGAAGTGCTCTCAAACTTGAGGCCAAAGCTTGACAGTTCCAGTGCCCACTCGACAATCCTGCCTGTTGCTTCTGGATTCTGCAGTATCCTCTTCAGCGGAAAGCGAGTGACAACTGTGATCTCATGTGCTTGGAAGTAATGGCGCAGCTTTCTCGAGGCCATAAGACGGCCGAAAAGCAACTTCTGCACGCCAGAGTACCTTGACCTAGCCCCCTGCAGAAGGGAACTGACAAAGTAGACTGGGCGCTGCACCATTTTGTTCTTCTGTATCCCTTCGCACATCTGCGCAGATCCATCTTCGTCGGGACCAGAGCTTGTCGGGGAAGCCCCCTGCTTGTCGCTGGATGTGCTTGCCGCGGTCGCTGGCTCATCATCTGCCTCTCTCTCCGCTACTAACGCAACACTAACCACTTGATTGGTTGCCGCCAGATATAGCAGCAACTTCTCTTGTGGTTTAGGTGCGACAAGTATTGGAGTGGAGGACAAGTATCTCTTCAAGTCCTGCAGCGCAGCCTCCGCTTTCGGAGTCCATTTCATTGGACCTGCCTTTTTCAAGATTTTGAAAAACGGCAGGGCGCGCTCAGCAGACTTAGAGATAAACCTGCTGAGAGCTGCCATGCAGCCGGCAAGTTTTCGTACATCCTTGACGCGCTTTGGTGCTTCAATCTGCTCAATGGCCTTGATCTTGTCGGGATTTGCTTCAATTCCCCTCTGAGACACGAAGAATCCGAGAAGCTTGCCGGACGGGACTCCGAACACGCACTTCTCGGGATTGAGCTTGAGGCTGATCTTGCGTAGATTTGCAAAAGTCTCTTCTAGGTCTTGAATCAAAGTTGCTTTGTCCCTGCTCTTGACCACTATGTCATCCATGTAGGCTTCCACATTTCTGTGTATTTGCGGCTCAAAAGCAGTATCGACTACCCTTGCGAATGTTGAACCAACATTCTTCAAACCGAAAGGCATTCGTATGAAACAGTACGTGCCACATGGAGTGATGAACGCGGTTTTCTCCTCATCCTCTTCTGCCATGAAGATCTGATGGTATCCTGAGTATGCGTCAAGAAATGAAAGCAAGTCGCATCCAGCTGTGGAGTCGACAATCTGGTCAATGCACGGCAAGGGAAATGGGTCTTTGGGACAAGCTTTGTTGACATCGGTGAAGTCCATGCAAAGTCTCCATTTCCCGTTTGCCTTGCGCACGACTACAGGATTGGCCAACCACGTAGGATGGAGCACTCCTCTGACGAGGCCTGCTGCTTCCAACTTCTTGATCTCTTCGGCGATGAACTCTTGGCGCTCCACTGCTTGTTTCCTGACTCTCTGCTTGACGGGCCGCGCATGAGGACAGATGTCAAGGTGGTGCTCGATTACTTTCCTGGGAACGCCGGGGATGTCAGACGGTTGCCACGCAAACACATCGACATTCGCCCGCAGGAAAGCAACGAGCGCGCTTTCCTATTTTGGGTCGAGAGTGGCACTGATGGTGAAGGTACCACCAGTGCCGTCCTCCTTGGCGGACACCTTCTTGGTCGCTGGCGGAGCTGCCATCGTCTTCTTACACTTGCCGGTGGAGCTCGATGGTGCGTCCTCGACAGTAGCGCAGCACTCCGAAGAGGTGCGCTTGCCGGAGTGGGCATCAGAGCTCTTGCCGGACTTGGTCTTCTTCTTCCCCCCGGGAGCTTCAACGGCAAGTGTCTCGCGATCTGCGGCGGCTGCCGCTTCCCGGTAGATCTTGTCGGCACAGATAAGAGCGTCTTTCTTGTCGCCATGTACAGAGATGACACTTATCGGGCCTGGCATCTTCAGCATGTTGTACGCGTAGTGAGAGGCCGCCATGAACTTGGCGAGCGCTGGACGGCCGAGAATTCCATTGTAAGGCAATGGAAAATCGGCAACGTCGAAAGTGATCCTCTCAGTCCTGAAGTTCAGCTCGCTGCCAAATGTCACCGGCAGCGTGATCTTTCCCTTCGGCTTGCTCCTTCCCGGGTTGATTCCTTGGAACGTGCCGGTCTCTTCGAGCTCGCTGTCAAGGACTTGGAGTCTCCGGAGCACAGCGAAGGAGATCAGGTTCAAGCCGGCCCCGCCGTCAACTAGCATCTTAGTGACCTTGAGGTTGCGGATAGTTGGTGAGACCAACATCGGCAAACACCCGACAGCAGTTATGCGATCGGGGTGGTCCTCAATATCAAAGATGATAGGCGTGCTAGACCATTTCAGAAGCTTGCGTGACTCAACGGGGGGCTCTGCTGCATTGACTTCCCGCACCCATTGCTTGAGTTGGCGGTGTGAGGTATGCAGAGAAGCACCACCGTCAACGCACAAAACTTCTGTGGCTTTCTGGAACTCCTGCTCGCTGGTCTCGGCGTCATCCATGTCTTCGTCGTCGTCATCATGTTCATCCTTGTCGCGGCCGCAGGGAGGTCTGTCGCCTTGCCGCTGCTTGGCGTTGCCGCGACGTCCCCCCCGGCCGGTGCGCTTAGTACCGGATCCTCCAGCACCTCCTTGGGCCTTCTCCTTGTCGCGTCGCTCGTATTCGGCCTTTTGCAGCTCAACGAGCTGCTCGACCTTCTTGCAGCTCTGGAGGTCATGGCCTTTGGTGCGGTGAATCTTGCAGTATTGCTTGTTGGTGCCGTCCTGCTTGTCGGCGGCCGCCACAGCCTGGCAGTTGGCGCATGCGGCAACCTCCTTGCCGGAGCTACCAGTCTTTGCTGTCTTGGCGCCACCTTCGTTGCCGGACTGCTCGACAACTAGCACATCTTTGCCTTTCCTCTTCCTGTTGTTCCGCCGCCGGTTTTTGCTTGCCGGGGCGGCATCATCGTTGTCAGATCCTCCTGTTCCTATGTTCTCTCTGGGGAGTTTCCTCCCTTCCTCAGCACGTGCACATCTGTCAGCCAGGGCATACAGCTCACTGACGTCTCTGATCTTGCACATCACCATCTCCTCCCGCATCCTGCGGTTACGCATGTTCTGGTGGAACGGACTGATGACCGTGACAGGGTTGATGTCTGGGATGTTGCGTTGCACTTGGCTGAATCTCTGGATGTACTTGCGTAGAGGCTCCCCTTCCTTCTGGGCAAGCAGGTGAAGATCACTCTCCTGGCCATGAGGTTTGTGGCCGCCTGTAAAGGCGCCGACAAACTGATGGCATAGGTCTGCCCAGGAATATATGGAGTTTTTCGGCAAGTGCATGAGCTAGGACCTGACGTTGGGCTTGAGCACCAGAGGGAAGTAATTGGCGAGGATCTTGTCGTCTCGCCCCCCGGCATCCTGCACCGCGATGGTGTAGATGCTGAGGAACTCCGACGGATGCAGCCTGCCGTCGTACTTCTCTGGTACATCTGGCTTGAAATTCTTCGTACTGGGCCACTGGACTTGCCGCAGCTCACGAGTAAACGCAGGGTAACCTACCACGTACGGCAGGTCGCCTGGTTTCCCTGGCGCTTGCATGTCGACAGCGGGGCCAGCGCGTCGGTCTGATTGACGCCGCGTTTCTCTTCGGCGCTCGATGCGGGTACGAGCGTCTTCTTGCTGTCGTTCGTGAAGAACGTGGCGCTGATCGCGACGAGTTCGCGGATCTGAGGAAGCAGTGGAGTCGCTGTCGTGGCGGACCCGGCGAGTCGGCGATCTTGGCCTTTGGGGCGGAGAGTGCATGGTGGTTGCACCCCCACCGGTTTTGTCGCCATCGGCTCGCACTTGGCTAGCCTGCCGCGACTGCGATGTGGTCGCCGGCCGTGGAGTGTCGTCGTTGGCTAAGCCGATGAGACTCTGAATGGTGGCCCTCCAGTCGTCGATCTTGTCTGGCGTCGGAGGGAAGTCTAGGAGTAGTTGAGCCCGAGCCAAAGCTTCGGCCGGAGTGGCGGGTAGCGGTGGTGAACGGTGCGAGGAGCGGGATATTCTCGGACTTCCAACGATGTTAGAAGGAGCAGTATTCCGTCCAGGCGACCGTGCCTCGCTCGCGCCAGCACGTGGCGTGCATGTTGGCCTTGAGCATCCCGGGATCCGCTAGCTCGATTTGGGTCCAGCGAGCGTATGGTACCGTGAGTACCACGACGCTGCCGGTCCTGCGCCTCTTGAGATGGGCGCGGTGTGTCTACGGATGCCCGGTCGTCGTGGGAGCCGACTACGCCGCCGACGGGCAGCGCGGTCTTGTCCTTGGACTTGGTGGCACCATGGGCTCCCTCGTCGGCGCCCGTTCTTCCGCCGGCGTCCTCCCCACCGGCCGTTTGCTGCGGCGGCGGTGGATTCGACGCGGACGGCGCAGCCGCCTCCGAAGCCTTCTTCTTCGGCGGCATGTCGATGAAGTCGATGAAGATTTAGCTCGCGTGAACGCCGGATCAGGTTCGCACAACCTTAACGCCCCCTACCTGGCGCGCCAACGATGCCGGTGTTTTCTGGCTCCCCGAGCACCTATGGGGAAGGAGCCCCTTCTCGGTTCAGCGAGGGGCGGAGGTCGCGCGAATAGCGGATCGAGGCGAAGCACACGGGTTTTTTTACCCAGCTTCGGAGCTCTCCGGAGAGATAATACTCCTACTGCTGCTTTGTGGATTGTATTGAGTTCTTGCTCGGGAGCGCAGAGTGCTACAGTACACTCAAGCAGCTAACGAGACCGAGTGTTCTTCTGTTTTCCTCTCAGAGATCGCTCTCCGGGGGCCGATCCCCCTCTACGTTGTGCATGGGCCTCCTTTTATATGTCCAAGGGGTCTCCAACAGGTGGCAACGTAGGTAAGGGCAAAAATGGAAATATGTTGTGGTAGGTACAGCTACCTACACAGTGTATCATACCTAACCCTGACGGCAGGGGACAAAGGCATTAAATTCCTATCTACGTCGCCCAGACGGTGCAGAAAAGGGAACGTCAGGGGCGCCACCGCTTGCCACGATGGCGATCTTGTCAGCGCTGCATGCCACAGTGTACCCCTGGCTGCACAGCCTCCCGCCACGTACGCCCGAAAGGGTCTCGGAGCGACACGTAGGTGGGTGAGCTGGAGCGCGGGTACAGAGTGGTTGCCCGCCGCGGCAAGTGCCTTGCCGCGGCCGTTGTCTTGCCGCGTCTGGGAGCTTGTCGCTCGCCGAGTCCTGCCGGGACGCGTGGCGCGTCGCGGCAGGTCCTTTGAGATGCTCTGGTTGGCCTTCCCGGCAAGCTCCTCTTGCCGGGGTCTTGTGCCTCGAGCGGCCTTCCCGGCAAGCTCCTCTTGCCAGGGACTTGTCTCCTTGGCTTAAATACTTTGTTCTCGAATGTCTCCAAAGGTACCATAGAGAGCCTTGGTGATCATCTGGCGGGCCTTGCCGCGGGGTGCTGCAACTGCCCGTGCACAAGTTCGGGATACTAGGGTACCCCTACTTTAGTACACCGACAAACGGGTAGTGATCCTTCTTCATATATTTGTTTAATTTCCTGAAATCAACACACATCCATACCCAATAACTGCCCTAGTAGGGACTAGGTCATTGCTTTCGTTAGTTACCAAGGAAACCCCTCCTTTCTTTGGAATGCAATGGACCGGACTTACCCATTTACTACCGGATATGGGATAAATTACCCCTGCATCAAGGAGACGTATTACTTCTTTTCTTACCATGTTCTTGGACGTCGGATGAAGTCTCCATTGGCTCTCAATAACTGGCTTAGCCCCTTCTTCAATAGGTATTGCATGAGAATATACAGAAGGATGTATCCCTTTTACATCTGAATCGAATAGCCCAAAGCCTTTCGATGCTTACTCAATACTACTAAGAGTTTTTCCTTCTCTTTACCTGAAAGGACAACATTAACGATAATATGAAATCTCTTTGTATTATCCGTAAACTCGTACCTCAACCCCTTGGGTAGTGGTTTTAAAGTCGGAGGAGGTAAATCCTTGTCTCTCTTTCTCTCGAGTGCTTCATAAACTTTATTAAGGCGCGGGCATACTATTGGTGTAGCATCCATTATCATTTCGATCTCCTCTTTCTCTTCACCTTCATATAAGGATCCTGGACTTACCAATACCTGTTCAACTTCATCCTCTCGTTTTTAGAGATGGATTTTAGTTAGTTTATTTAATTCCCGCTCCTCATTATCCCGAGCCTCCTTTTCACATGACTTACTTAATACGGAGGAAAATGGGAATTTTATCATTTCACCTTTCCACCTCATGGAGATGGATTTCTTCTTTATGAAAGCTCATGCAACGTTCAAAAAGGAGGTTCCAAAAACAATAGGACAATCCTTATCCTCAGAGATCATTAGTACATAAATATCAATGGGATAAATAACAGAGCCTATTATTACGTTCACATCTTTAAGGATGCCACAAGGTTTCCTTTCAGGTTTATCTGCAAGCTTGATCATAACGTTAGTAGGCTCAAGGGTGCAAGGAGCAATCTCATCATAAATCTTAGCATAAAGACTATAAGTAATAATATTAACCGGTCAAAACGGGGTGACATAACCCAAAATATGCCTTACATCCAAAGGAACATGATAAAATTTGCTTGCCTCCATTTTTACCTTTGGTACACACTTTGAGACAAGAAGTGGTATCCCTATCCAAATAGACCGCTTTATTCACCACCAGTATAGGTATAGAAAGTTCTTTTACTATATTGACATAGGGCGGAATCCACATCATTCCATCTTGACTTTTTCCTTCTCCTTTTCTGAGGGCGTTCCTACCAGTTTTTACCATTGGGCTTGCAATAGGATTCTTTTCGCCTTTTAGGCGGAGTAGTCATTTCCTTTACAGCTTACATCATGCAAATAGCCTTAGACTCCCTTCCGAATTTGAAGTCCTTCTCTAGCAAGTTCAAGAACTTAGAAAAATCTTTCAAAACCACTACAAAAAATACACTTCCGTGATGATACGTGTTTGTCACAGTAGGTCACTTTTTTTGTCATGCATGTACATCCATGACAAATTTATGACAGAATCAAGATAGTCATACCTGTGCTTTCGTAGAAGTGTTCAATGACATTACCAAAATTATCATCATGGAAGTGTACACTTCCATTGTCGGATCACGGGTTCCGGCGGACCCTTAAGGTTCGAACTCTGGGGTGCGCGCGGAGATCGTGCCCTCTACCTCTCGGTCTTGAAAGGATCTAACTACCGCAAGAACAACACAAGAGACACAAGGTTTATACTAGTTCGGGCCACCATTGTGGTGTAATACCCTACTCTAGTTTGTGGTGGGTGGATTGCCTCTTGGGCTGATGAGGAAGAACAGTACAAGGAAGAACAACCTCGTGAGGGTCTGTTCTTGGCTAGGGGATGAACTGCTAGGGGAGTTCGATCGCCCTTCTCTCTCTCTATGTATGCCTCCAGATACTGAATCAGATGCCTCTACCCTGGGGGTGGCTAGTCCTATTTATAGGCGAAGGCCCTGGGCCTCTTCCCAAATATTGAGCGGGAAGGGCGCCAACAATTGGCCAATTTGAAGGGGAACATCTGGTACACTTATCCTGACTAAAGTTGGTCTTCGCCTGCCAAAGGCCCTGTGGTGACGCCGTCCTGGGCTCCATGGTGACCTCTTTCCCACCGTTGGACTAGTCTTGGTCTCGTTGCACCGAAATGGGTGCCTTTACTTGATCCTCTCGCCTGCGCTTGCCCCCTTTGCACCAAAGAGGAAAGGGAGACGCTGCGCGGGCTGGCGCCCGCCTGGCACCCTTGGTCGTCATGGCTTGCGTCATGGGCACCTCGTGAGGTACCCGCCTTGATCTCTCGTCCTCCTCGCGAGCCAGCCTAAGGAGGCCGTGCTTGAGGAAGCGCCATGTCGTCCGCCTCGCGAGGCATGGCCCCTCGCGAGGGTCTTGAGCCTTGTGCTGATGAAGATGGGCCACGCTGGGCCCCCATTTGAGCCATGCCGCAGGCCGCAGGCAGGCAAGTCTGGGGACCCCCGTTCCCAGAACGCCGACATCCATGACGATAAATCGCGCGTCACAGAAGTGCTTTCGTCAAGGGTGACCGACACATGGCATCCACCGTAACGGAACACCGTTAAGCTATCGGGTCGGGTTTTGGATCCGATAACCCGTTAAAAGCCCCGACCAATGGGGATTTTCCACGTGTAAAATCAT
Source organism: Aegilops umbellulata (assembly GCA_032464435.1). NCBI lineage: Eukaryota > Viridiplantae > Streptophyta > Magnoliopsida > Poales > Poaceae > Aegilops > Aegilops umbellulata. Next base: position 447,958,330 of record CP136057.1, read on the forward strand.
CATTGGCTAGAGGAAACACGTGTCGGCTCATCATCGGGACAGATGTCATCCACTCACTGGACAGAAGGCGCCTATGATACGTCAACACGTGGCACGACCCAACAAGTTTAAATGGGCCGGCCCAACTAAAGGCCCACAAGATTTTGCGGACCATAATGGGATGGCCCAGCTAAAGGCCCACGAGATTTTGCGGACCATAATGGGCCGGCCCAGCTAAAGGCCCACGAGATTTTGCAGACCATAATGGGCTGGCCCAGCTAAAGGCCCACAAGATTTCACGGGCCATAATGGGCCGGCCCAGGTAAAGGCCCACAAGATTTTTGTGTGCCATAATGGGTCGGCCCAGGTAAAGGCCCACAAAATTCTTGCGGATCATGATGGGCCGACCCAGCTAAAGGCCCACGAGATTTCGCCAACATTAATGGGCCGGCCCAGCTGTAGGCCCACAAGATTTTGAGGACCCTAGTAGGCCGGCCCATTAACTGGCTGCCATGTTTTGGGCCAAATGCTGGCCCATATTTGATCCGGTCCATTAATGGCCTGCCACGCTCCGGGCCTAATAGTGGCCCATATGAGATCCGGCCCGTTAAAAGCCTACCACGTTCTGGGCCAAATTACGGCCCAGATCAGGTCCGGCCCTTTAAGAGGCTTTGGGCTCAATTATGGCCCATATCAGATTCGGCCCGTCAAATGGGCACTATGCTTTTGGGCCCACTTGCTAAAGGCCCACTTAGTAATTTGGCCTGATATTAGTTTTGGCCTGTTAAGGGCCCGTTTAACATTTCGGCCCTATATTAATTTCGGCATGTTAAAAGCCCGTCATATAGTTGGGCCTAACTACGGCCCGGTTTGCATTCGGCCTGCTCGCAGTCGATATCTGATTGGGCCAAACAAGGACCGAGACAATTTTGGCCTGTTAAAAGCCCGTGATTTGATTCGCACAATCATGGGCCGGGGTTCATTTCGGGCTGCTGCGTAACTAGTAGGAATTAAGAACATACCTACTCTATACAATAAAGAAATTACGGCATAGTAACTAAGAATAAACCTACACTATACAATAAAGGATTTAAGGTATATTACATCCACTGGGCATCGAAGTTCGCCACCAGTGATCATAAAGCACAACGAAGAAGTAGATTACAAAAACTGGGCACCATTGCAGCGTAACAAAATAATACTGAACCGAGACCACTTCCAAGACAGTTCAAGAAAGGTTAGCCTTGCGGGGGAACTGCTGCGCAAGCTGCTGAGCAAGGCTGTGAGACTGGCCTAGCATGTCGGTCATAACTTCCAGGTGTAGTTGTTTAGCGATGAGGTTCTCATTGGTGTTCTCCTCAATCTTTCTTAGAGATAGGACTTCAAGTCAAAGTTGAGTTGCAGAATGCCTTTCTGCTAGAACTTGGGACTGAAGAAGTCGAACTGATTCAGACAACGAATTTTGTGAGCTTGTATGACTGTTAGTCTCAAGTAACTTGAACACTGCATCAAGACAAGACTTTGGGATTGTCTCGCTATCTTCAAGATGTTTTGCCTTCTTTTCTGTAATATATGTTGGGTTTGTCTCATAGCCTTCAGCAGACTTGTGCATGCCATCAGGCATATCACCCTGAAACAAAGTAGAGAGATGACAGGTTTTGCACGTGTATAAACAAAGATGATAACTGTTCTGTCAATTCTATCCAATTTCAAATTAGAAAATAAAGAGTATGTTCAAAATATCAATAGCATAATTTGGCATTGTTCATAATGCGGGGAGCTTCACCACACTACTGGATTACCATGTCAACATAACAAGGATAGATGAAGGGCAAATAAAATCATTGTATCTATTTTGGATAATGTGCATGGCATGTTGTTCATATCATCAGCCACATCAGTAAGATAAAACAGGAGATGACAAGGTGCAAACGTGAGCTGCTTCACCACACACTGGATTATAGATCCACAAAAACAAGCATACATATAGGGAGTATTAAGTAATGTGCATGGTTATAATAAGGAATTTGGGTTTACAAGTAAAACTTAGAACTTACGGTTCTTATGAACATGCATTTTGGTAGAAACAGCAAACTAAACAGCAGTAAACGATAGGGACTATGAGCAAATTAAACAGCAGTTGAGGATAAAGTCTTTAGAAGGACTGACTTACATTAACAGTTGACACCGGCTTTATAATGCCCTTCTCCATGTCAAGGGAAGGATAACTCAAGAATTTCAGCACAGAATCTTCTTCATAAGCATTGCCTGTACTCTACATTTTGTAGAGAATAATTATAGATATGATAATACTGGAAGGGATAGAGGATAATGAAGATAAGATGCAGATTGATGCTACATAATCAACTACCAATCCCTGGAAGTACAAGCATTACAGGACAAAATGTACTGACAAGAGCAATGGGCTACACTTCTGCACTGCCATTGTCTATGTATTCTACTTGTTGGTAAGATTAAATATAGATCTGATCTTTTTTAGTAAATGGTGGGCGAGGGAGATAAGATGCAGAATGCTACAAAATGAACCAATCCCTCTTCCCATAATACAAGAGTGTTTTGAACACTGGTGTACTGTACAAAACGTTCTTATATTGTGGGACGGAGGGAGTAGCTGTTAATGTAAGTACAGTGATAGACCACGTTCAGTCCTTACAAGAGGACTGCAGAGCTAAACCTCTTCAAAAGCATTGGGTTGATTCTAAATTTATGTAAGAGTCCATATGGATCTTATAATGTCCACCAAATGGACGATTACGAGGCTAACATGTGCAGCGATGCTACATAATCAAACAGCTATGAAAGTAAGTATGGTCATACAGGGCAAGAGGTACTCACAAGAGCAATGCAGTGTGCAGTATAGTTGCAAGATTCTGTGGTCCCTTGAGAACAAATGTTCTTCTGCTAACAGTTTTTGTACAAGTGAGACATTAAGGCAAATGCAGAAATGTAGTTCAAATTGTGATGTGATATCATAGACAGTACCTTACGCTGCAACCGAGACCAATGTGTAACAAGATTATTCCAGTCACCGTCGGATAAATGTAGCACCAGAGACTTTACAGAAATTTCGTTCAGAGGCTTGCCATCAAAGTGCGCTTGCCTCAGGTAGGAACGATACTTCATCAACGAGTCCTTGAAAAGCGCAACCAACCCTTGCTCGTCATCACAATCCAGTTTGCGCCTCGCCTATTTAAAAGAATGAAATCTTGTGTCTTCTGTCAGCAGAAACATATGCAGTAATGACCATGAATAACATTAGTACATTACTTACGCGTAAGTTGTGGAGGAAGACTAGAAATTGTTCTGTGTCTGCGGTATAATCTTTCCATGAAGGAAAGATGCACACAAAGTTCCTGACAACAACATAAGCTTCGTCTTCTAAACTGGGAAGAAATGGAACAGGGGTCCTATTTGCTGCAATTGGGGCTCTATCTGGTTCGAAAAGGGATTTGGCTACTGGATTTGGTGTACTCTTTGCTCGAATGGGGGTTTTGCGTCGTACAGCTGGTGCTATGTCAACTGGCATAATCATAATGTTTGCTGCAGTTGGGGTCTGCTGAGTTGGGGCATCAGAAATGACTAGTGTAGTAGGGCTAGAGTCTGCTAGAGTTGGGGTATTTTGTGGGTCAGGTGATATTGCAACTACACCTAATGGGCTATTTGATTTATCAGGTGCCACTACCTTTTCCAAATACTTTGCTTGTGCTCCTCCATGATCAGCAATCGCCCTCTTCCTTTTGAACGCCTGATACACTAGAACAACATTTGAATGGATAAATATGGTATGATGACAGATGGAATATGTACTGAAAATGGATAGGCAGGGCGTATTCACATACACGATGTGTAAACTAAGCTAATGGCAGTTCAACAAAGTAGAAGCAATGCAAAGCATCAGTTGCAAGATATGTGCGAGCAATGTAACCTTGGAAAGTTAGAGCAAGTACCTTGATGGGTGAATAAGATAGGGCATCTTGCTTTGACTCCTCCACTAGGGAGCTACATTGACTTAGGTCTCCCTCTAACTCAGAATCACTATTAGGATCATATCCTGAGCATGAATCTGTAGGCGAAGAGTGTTTGCATTGCATTGCATCCAGACTTGATTTCAGCCCCTTAATGCCAAGTTTGACAGCCATGGCATTGTTCTGCTTTATTATTTTCATGCGCGCAAGCTCATAATCATTATGATGCTGTTCAGAATCTGAGATTCATGAAAACATAAAAAGTAGTGAGATTATCTATGGAATGCATTGCAGTTTCATCTCGGAGAGTGTCTCCCTATAAACCCGTGCATATGCAAAGTTCACTTCCCCAACTGTGCTGACCAGACCACACACAGAGATACACACCCGAGCGGCGAACATTCATTTTCGAAACCAATTTAGGAACATTTAGCTCACCAATTAAACAAGTCTGTTTTAATAATATCAGATTCGTATTTGAACAACTAAGCTTGTTTAGCTTGATGGGTGGAGCAGTGTTATTATGACACGAAGCACGTATTCTGATTGTGTAGTGATCATAAAAGGAGGAAACTCTAAGCATATATTTTTTAGCAAAAGAGGGGTTCCCCTCTGATTTCTATTAAAGAAACCACCACGGAACCAACATGATTAATTAAACCCTAAGCATGATCAATTAAACCGTATTATGGCTGTGCCATGGCAGATTTGAAGCTGCAAACCGGATAAATGATATTTAGCATCCATTGTTTGCTTCGAACTAAGAACTAAATTCTAAGAGCTGAAAAGAAAGTAGAGTAACCAAGTTAAGATCTATTTCTAGTTGAGATCAAAAAGTTGAGGAGATATGAAGTACCACCTCTCTTGCGGCGCCGTGTAAGCATCGGGGGTGTGATGGCTGTCAGTGGCGTTGAAGCAGATCTGCGACAGTAGACGGGTGCATCAGGGGATAAGTCCCATTGCAGTGGAAGAGAAGTTCGTGTGAGCGGCCCCGGCAAAGAGGACGACGGCGCCGATGAAGCGAGAGGACACAATGCAAGGCTATTGGTCCTTCGTCATGGATGAGAAACGTCCATCTCTACAAGTGGACGACGCGGTCTTGGTAGGCGCTCCGGCATGGTGGAGGACGGTGGCGATGGATGTGGTGGAGGACGGTGGCGATGGATGGGGTGGCGGACGGAGGCTGGTGTGGGAATGGGGTGTTCTAGCGCGGACGGTGTATGAATGGGAAAATGGAGGGAGAGGTACGGGGAACCATGTTTTTGGGACGCGCCTGTCTGAAATATGGGAAACTTACAAACTTATCCCCCGTTTCAAATTTGGACGTCTCGTCGGTTGGGGATAGGACGGTAATCTCGCATCTCCCAAATATTTGCCGGTAAGTATTTTGGGCGAGGAGAGGGTGTTTTTCCGCCCACGATTGGTGCCCACGATGTATGAACGGGGCTGACAGGTAGGGAGGTTGTGTCACGTCTGATGGAAGTTACACATCTGCCCCTAGTTAAAATATTAGCCTACATCTATTTCGGACAAGGAGAGTTTGTTTTGCCGCCCACCGTGTATGAATGGGGAATGGAGGGAGAAACAGAGGTCTTTCTGACGAGCTTGAATCAAATGAGTTTTGTCGCCCATGTTTGACGCCCACCGTGTCGGAATGGGCTCAGAGGCGGTCGTGTCACGTCTAATTGAAGTTACTAACCTACCCCTATTTAGAGCAGTGGAAATCGGCCGATGGATTGTCCGTGTAATGGGTAGACAATAATTTCCATCTCCCAAACACTTGGCTTCGGGCAGCCAATGTGGGAGTGGACATTTTGCTGTTTCTTTCGAATTTTGGGACAATAAGTATCCACGTTTACCCTGGCAACTAAATTCGAATCCATTTTGTATTCCTATATGAATCTTTATAAATCATTCTATGTGTTTTTATATATCTTCAAAAGGACGACAAAGATGTATTCCACTGTCATATATGAATATGGTTTACAAATGCCGGTACTCAAATTCAGAAACTAGAATCCAGTTTAAGGTGAATTCGAATATTTGGATCACTTCATGTCCAACTCAAATGTCACACGCAGCATAATGTGTACTCCCATTTAGATATGTACACAAGCGATGTATCAAGATTCAAATACCCAGTCAATCAACCAACAATGTACGGAACTAACAGACATATAAACACTTATAGAGTATATGGATCAATAATATCAACTAACATACATAAGCCAGGCCGCTGTACTCTTTTTTGGCTACAACAACATCCTTTTTTTAGCCAGCATCTTGGCCCTTTCCGATGTGTGCCACTTATGGTCCATCTATACTACTATTATTGATCTGGCATATTTGTAGGTCTGGCACAACAATCCAAATGAAATGTCTCCGAGTCTTTTCAATTAATACAGACCTGTGCTCAAATAAAATTACAAACAAAAAAACAATTATTACATGATCTCTAAAACAAATGGTTTGATTCATTACATGAACAGACAACACAAAGGTTATTCAACTATGGAAAGAACATTTCACCTATGATTTACCAAGTAGGAATTTAATTTCCTTTTTTCCTTCAGGACCTTAACAATCTGGTCACTCTCAGCTTGCTTCGTTTTGAAATCCACCAAATATTTAATGGTTGTCTTGAGTACTGCTTGTGATTGTGCTGTTTGCTTCCTCAACATGTCAACTTCATCTCTAAGTGCAGAAGCAGAATCTCTTTCTACCACTAGTTTAGCCTCTAGAGCATCAGCAGTTGGCAATTCATAATGCACGATTGGGCCGATGCCACTGTTGTGGGATGATGCAACGTCCATGGGGACCTCGCTCTTTGATCTTGGGCTAACCTGTTTTGCCATTAAAGTTCCGATTGGATTCAGAAAAGTTGAAGTTAGCAAAACATCTCAATTGGGAGTTATAACAGCAAACCAGTTAAACAAACAAGGAATTGAAGAGTTTCAATTGGATGCTGAAAAGTAGTTATTAACATCATTGTACCCCGCTGTTGCAGCAGCAAAGCAGTTAAACAAACAAGTAGATATTTAAGTTAAGGCAAACAGATAATTCTTAACAGTAAGTATCAAACACATAGATAGGCGCAATCTACAATATGATTAACAGGCTGTGCCATTATGTAATCAGTAGCAAACTAAATTAAGCCAAGCAACGTAATTGAACAATTTTGCAATAAGTGGCTAACTAAAATTCCGAGAAGCAGGTAACTGAACTTACGCTAGTTCTTTGTACAAGCAAACTGCAACTTCTTTTTCGCTTACAAGGTTGTACGAAGGAGTCCATGGCATCAATTGCTTGGATACGCAGTCCCAATACGTCTTTCTTTCCACACTGCATGGGTAAGTCGAATGGTTAATCTGGTAAGATGGTGCATCCTTGATATGTTATATGAGGACGTGTAGTCAGACTAGTTGTAGCCAAACACATCACACTGGCTTTTACTGTATATTTCATGCGATTACTTTGGCATATCGAGATCTAAGCAATCTACAATAGGATGAAAAGACCGGCATCCTTCACATTATTAGCGAACTCAGTTCATAGAAACAAGCAATTCAACCATTTTGTGGGTAAATCAAAAGCGCCACTGGAATATTTTTCACTATCCAATCATACACGCAAAAAGGGGCGACGCCACCATAGGGGCTGGTATGGGCGGCCGCCTCAGGTGGCTGGAAAGTGTGCACCTAGTTTGAGTCGTCCAGGTTGTCCCACTCTAGTTTTGTTCATCCCAACGCACGAGCAGGAAATGTAAAAAATGAAGAAAAATGTTTCAATTTGTATGGGCCAATAACATAAGTGCAAGGTAGGTCCTATAGAAGGCTCGCGACCCAAACGAGCGCCTCCCATATCGATCGACAACAGGAAAATCCCAATTCATTCGCTCCAACCTCCAGTCTGGTTCGCTCCTAACCTAGCCGCCGCTGGACAGACCGACACAACACTTCCTCGCGCCCTCATTGGAGGGCGATCACCGGACTTCAAGCGAACGGAAGGACAAGAAGATGAAGATCCAACCCTGGGTGTAGCCTGCGTGGGAGGCAGCGGCGGCAACACGGGCATGGCATCGAGCTTGCGCAAACGGACATTCGCAGATTGCAAGAGTAGCATGTGCAACGAGCAAGTACATCACATCCCTAATTATATCTAATTCAACTCTTCAATTTCTGGCCAATAGTTAAACCTGACGGTGTTGTAAAACTGCTTGTATGTAGGGAATCTATGAGAAAATGAAACCAATTTCTACTTATTTTATAACTCCTCCAATCAATACTGAACTGACTGAATCTGAGGTATCTAATCAAGTTTCCGGCGCAAACATACAAGCTCATGTTGTTCTTGAGCCTGAAGTGTCTAATGAACAGACTGCTAATGAAGGATTTGATGCAAACATTTTACATACTCCTGGTGATGAACATATGGTGTCTAATGAGGGATCTAATGCAAGCATTTTCCAAGCTCATTGAAGGATTTAGTGTCTAATGATGATCTACTATGTTGAGAGAGACAGAGATTTGCAGGCATTGATGACAAGCAAATTATAGTGCATTTTCATAGCTTGAGGAAACGTCGAGGCCATCTACCAGAAAGTCCTCGTATCATGACAACATAGCATAAATACTTTTCTAATCTGTTGTTTGAAACTATTGGCATACTTGTGCAGGATAGATATGTTGATATGCAGTTTGCGCACTGGTTATACATGCAATTACACTTCGATATTTTCAGCCAGAGAACGAATAATTCAAGCAGGTACAGACCATGTTTGTAGTCCTTGTACACCATGTTGCATTTTGTGTTTTTTGGTGCTTGCATCATTTAGTGTTTATAATCTGAACTACTTTGAATCATTAGCTGGTTTTCAAAGTGCATGTAGCTTCACATTTCTCAAGTTATGTTGATTTCCGGAGTGCAAGTGCCTTCGTATTTTTAAGTTAAATGTTTGCCCCTGGTAACTTGAATTCGTGGATCAACCACTTCACACAAATCATACAATAATGCCAGTACGAACTAAATGAAATGCAGGGACTTACGCTAGCTCGTTGTACAGGCTCACTGTAGCTCTGCTTGCACTTGGGATGTTCCATGTACAAGTCCATGTTATCACTTGCTTGGATGTGCAGACCTTGTGCTCCTTGCATCCCCCTCTGCATTTTTGACACGGCGAATGGTTGATCAAATAAGAGGAATCGACCTTGATGTTGTACCGGAGGACAGATACTTACTTATACGGGTGTGCAGGATGTGTACCAGATCCCGTAGCGCCATCATGCTTCGCTAAAATATGGATTTGCTTGTTTCAGATGATATCTCCAGAAGAAATAAGAGTTAAGGTCAGAGTTGCATAGGCGTGTAAGCTAAGAGAGCAGTGAAAGGATATCCAAACATCGTCGGAACAGTGCACAAGGGAGTGATGTGTGGATACCTAGTTCAGGCCGGCGTTTGGGCATGCTCGCCTAGCTAAAGTGCGGGTCACTTCAGAGCCGTTCAGGGTGATGCGCTGGCGTTGGCTGGCCGCGCACGGATGCAGATCTTGAGTGGCAGCGGAGTGCTATGATGCGGTGGACGAGACCGTCGGTGAAGCCCCAACGGCCTCGGGGGGCGGAGGTGCGACGATGTGCTCGGTGAAGTAGCCCCGGTGAGCTGGGAGACGGCGTCGGTGAAGCGCACCTGATGCGGTGGAACTCAGTGTCTGTGAGGCACGTCGGTTGCGGCGGGTGACGTTGTCGGTGGACCACCCGGTGCGGTGGACGAGGGCGTAGATGAGGTAGCTCCGATGCGGTGGTGAAGCGCGACCGGCGTCTTCATCGTCGTCGTCCGGCACAGAGGTGGGGAACGGTGGGGAAAGAGACGAGACGAGGGGCGATTCGAGGGTTGGCAGCGAATTAGGGATTTGAGCAATCTGGGAGCGGAAGGGGGCGGTGGAGAAGAGAGATTTTGTAGGGCTGGAATTGGGGCTGCCAGATATTTCAATCCGAAACGTGGAAGCGCGAACTTATATTGTCGTCGTCCTTTGGGGGGAGGGGGGTGGGTGGCTAGGTGCTACGCGTCCGTCCGACACACGCGACCACCCCGACAGGACTATGCTTTGGTGCCTTAAGGCATCTGCCTTTGTGTCCATGACATATGGGCCCAACAGGCGGCTGGCCTACATGTCAGTGACCCAAAGGCAGTTGCCTTTAAGGCACCAAAGCAACGTCCGCCCCGACACGACCCTGGTTTGCCTGGTGCGCCTACATTTGAGAATGCAAACGAATCTTCTTTCATTTGCAAATGAATCTGTATGTATTACCATCCCGTGTTTTCCTTGCAATAATTAGTCATTCAAATCGAGATACTCCATCTGTTCACTTTTGTAAGTCGTTTCAGACAACTTAAAATGAACTATTTTGCACATTGTCTGAAATGTCTTCAAGGTCTTATAAAAGTGAACAGAGGGAGTACTATAAATTAATTAATGAGGAGTTATTTGAAAAAAAATCGAAACGGTACCCAAGCTAACGTGGATTAGAGTGTGTGTCACATAATTAGTTATTTGAATTAGAGTGTGTGTCACGTAGTTAGTTATTTGAACTAGAGTGTGTGTCACGTAGCGATCTCCAATTCTAACATGGATTTCGCATTTCACTGTATCCACGCTACTTTTTTAATACAAATTCATATGTATATGATGAACACCATGGTAGTGAGAGAACTTTTGGATGGATTCAAACATATGACCTACAAAATAGCACAACAAACTGAGTCAATGTCAACTTTTCGAAACTTTGTATGGCACAAATTCGAAATAATTACCCGTATGCCTGGTCCTCGGTTCAAATCTTACAATGTACACCAAATTGAAACATCGATATTAAGTCTCGTACTATGTACATTCAAATGTTGTTTTTAGCCCCCCCCCCCCGCCCCCCGCACAAACGCTACATACTTTCTGTATCAAACAATCTTCCTCTCCTAACCACCTTAGGAAGCTACCGATTTCCAACACACATTCATTCTTTCTCTCCATGTTTGATCTCTAAGTCTCTCAACTACACAACCCCTTTTTCCACTCTGTTACCAAATGTATTTACCTCGCACACCCGCCATTGCACCCCATGCCGAGCTCTCTCTCTCCCCCCTCTCCCTCTCACCCTCTAGCGCTAAATACATGCATTGCCTATCTAGCCCCCCAACCTCTCGTGCATGCGCACGCACGCACGTTGTATATCTAGGTCACTCCCTCGAGACTGTCTCACTCTTTCTTCCGCACGACGGGCCACACTCGCTCAATCTCGCTCTGTTTATCTGAGTCTCGTTTAACCTCGTTTTCTTTCACACACAAATGATATATCTCCCTGTTTGGGCCTCGATCGATACACTCTATACTCTCTCACGCAGATTGTCTATCTAGGTCAGTCCATCCAAGCCACCACCACTCTTTTGACCTCATGGTGGGCCACGCTCACTCAATCTCTCTCTCTCTCTCTCTCCGTATGTCTCGATTGACCTCGCTCTTTCTCGGACAAAAACGATATATCACCATGTTTGAGCCCAACTCGACCTATTCACATTGTATACTCCCTCACGCACATCGTCTATCTAGGTCACTCTCTCCAACCCGTCTCACTCTTTCAATCGCAAGGCGACCCTGTGTGATCGGTTGACCTTGCTTCCTCCCACGCACAAAATATATCTACACGTCTGTGACTGGATCATCTCTCAAGCTCTATCTTACAGCCCTCACCCTTGCCAAAAATCTCAATCGGACAATATCTCTCCAGAGCATATATATTTGTTCAATGAATGTCGGACCACACTCACTTTGTCTCTCTATCTATATGTCTCTTGATTGACCTCGCTTTCTCACACCGTATCTTCCACGCGTTGAAGCTACTACCTCTCCATCCCTCGCAAAGCCGGAGCTATTTACATTGCGAGGGGCACTCCAACCTTGGATTAATTTGTGTAGGCATTGATTCCGGTCGGTTTAGATCATATTTTCGTAGCATTCGGCCCACAACTACTCCAAACACCGTTGCAACCCACGCAAATGCCCTAGTTGATTTCCCTCTGGCTCGGTCATCGCTCTCTCGCATGTCCTTTCTCGCCTTCAACGTCGCACCATGGTATTATTGAAAAAACTATGTTGTTCTCTTTAATTATTATAAATAAGCTACAAAACTACACACCGATAGTCCACTTGGAATGGAATAAATTTTGACCCACAAATTAAAGTGGTACAAACTACACACCGAGGGGCCCACATGTCATGAAACAAATTTGGACCCATATACAAATTAAAAAATAAAGGACGAGGATCGAACATGCGACCGGGCCTTCAAGCTGCACGTCAAGAGTAGGCAACATACATAGAATAGAAATGTTTGTTGTACCCCCTTTGTTCACATAATGTTTTTATATTACCACAGCCTAATTAATGGATAACATGTAATATTATTTTTAGTACTATTCGCCTTCACTTACTGGTGGGTTCCAAGTGTGCTCTCTCTCTCTCTCTCTCTCTCTCTCTCTCTCTCTCTCTCTCTCTCTCTCTCTCTCTCTCTCTCTCCTCCCCTTCTGCGTTTAGACGCACGGGCAAATAGGAAGAACTCGCGGGAAATGTTGCCGTTGACCATATCTGGACGCGTTCACAAGTCACGGCACCAGTTTCACGTACTAGCAGCACTAGTCAGTGTGTACATGCAATGCACGTTAATTTGGAAGTATATTAAGTGCATGCGGATATTAACTACTAGGATATTATTTGCGTGTTTGTCATGTGATTAGCACTATTTTTGACATGAAATTAACTGCACGCTAAACGTGTTGAGCGCTCGACATTGAAGCAGTCTAGGTCATTGGATGAAAAGGAATACATGTGGCTTGATGACATTTTATATTTAATTTGATACGACTCTAGCAGAACATTCAATAGATCAAACCATACATTTCGTTCAGTCTGACTCCGACTTCAAATTATACGACGATCGATATAAAATAAACGGAAATGATAAACGTTCATATTTTAAGCATGGCAATCCGAACATTTTTTATGGCAAATTTAGATTACGCGGCGGCGGCGGGGGCGTCTCACGGTGGGAAGCGGCTCCGCTGCCGTGCTCTGTGTGTCGTCGGGCCACTGACCGACGGCGACGGCGGTGTCTTGCGCCGTTGTTGGCGTACTCCAGGACGTTGGCCTAGATTCAAGGAAGCGGTCGACGATGGCCATCCATGCCGCTGAGGGGGGCACTGGCACCCGCGACGTTGGTGCAAGGAAGCGGTCGGCGGCGGCCATCCATGCTGCTGAGGGGGGCACAGGCACCCGCGCGGGGACAGGCGCTGTCAACGGCGCGGCGGAGACATTCGTGTGCACGGGCACCGGCACGGGGCGCGCACGTCAGTGCACGCGCAGGCGCATGCACTGGCATGTGCACGGGCACCAGCACGGGCATGCGCGTTAGTGCACGCGCAGGCGCATGCGCTGGCAGGTGCACGGGCGCGTGAAAGTCAGCGGGGACCTCGTGGAAACCCGTGGGATCAAGCTTGAAGACAATGTGTGGCTCCCAGCCCATCAATGCCACGAGGATGGGCGCTGGCGCAGTCGGGGCGACGGGAGCCGGAACGGGAGCGGGGACAGGCGCGGCGTCTTCCCACAAGGCCAGTTCAAGCTCGTCCCAAAGCACCTTATGTTCTTGAGACTCCGGCTGGGTGTCTTCCTTAGGAAACTGGAACACTAAGGGCAGACCATCGTGATGCGCCATGGCGTACGTTTAGGCCAGGCTAGTTGGAGGTAGACGACAGGAGAATCGGAGAGGAAGAGAGAGGATTGTAGCGATACCGGGTAGTGTGGAGTTGATTTTAAACTGCGTCGACGGCGACATTAAAAGTGGGAGCAGTTGGGACAACGGTGGGCGGCGGAGCCTGGTCAAAGGGCTCGCCTCCCAGTGAGCCTGCACAGCGGTCTGCTCGCACACCTCCCTGACAGCCGGCGCAGCGGTCTACTCGCACGCCTCCCGTCGACTCACACGCTTGCTCGGACGGCACCTGCCGATGAGAAGCGGGGACTCGTGGCGGCACGTAAACGCCCACGGTTTCAATAGTGAAAGCGTTCGCCTTGACGTGACATGTCTTTCTTCCAAAATACCTTGGCTCTTCATTTGTGCAACTTGTCATAAGCAGCTTGTCTCAAATTGAAGAAAAAACTTACGAAGTAATATTTGTGCCATATCACGTGACCATGCTTAGTTTCAAGAATTTATGCTCACTTTTGGATTTTTTGAAATTTAAGATCCAGGATTCGAAACAATATCATAACCTGCATCATGCAATAAATTTTCAAGCCATACATCTGTCATGTTGTATTTCTTAAGAAAGGATTTGGTCAAACATTTTGCTTAGTTAGACTTCAGACAAGTTATATATGCAGAGTAAAAGGATAATCCCTCCGTACCAGTGCATTGCATGATATATTAACTCAAGTACTAGGCACGAACAAACGAGCTCAATTCTGTGCTCATCCTGGTGTAGTAGTAGTAGTACGAGGCAATGCAGTTGACGGGTGACCTTGACGAGCGGCGACCGAGGGAATTGAACCGTGCTCGGCACGGTAGGTAACGTTGTCTAGTTACTAAAGCATCCCTTCGTTGTTCATCGGTAGTCATTATGGACCAGGGACATGAGGGGAATTTCCTAGGGCTGGAATTCTGGCCGCCAGATATTTCGACTTGAAACACTGAGGCTCGACTGGTTGGGGTAATGGGGTTGCCTAATGTGCGTACCACCCACGCCACCAAAGGACACGAGCCCGGTTTTTTTAGGATCAACACGAGCCAAGGTCTGGCTGGTACGCTATTGGGTCCTACCATTCGAGAATACGAAAGGAACCTTTTAAATTGCCGAACGAATCTATGTGTATTACAATACCCGTATTTTCCTTGCAAATACTAATCTCAACGTGGTAATTGATTTATGACGAGTTGTTGAATTAGAGTGAGTTTGTGATATAGTGATCTCAACGTGGATTTCACATTTCATGGTATCCCTAGTAAGTTTTCCAATGCAAATTCAAATTTAAAAGATGAACAATATGGAGGTGAGTAAACTTTGTATGTATCAAGCATATGACCACACACACACACAGAGACACACACACGCACGAACACAACAACAATCCAATAAGTATAGTGCATCTATTTTCCCAAACCATGCATGTATGACACGAATTCAAAAACACTCCTTCTATTCCTAAATATTAGTCTTTTAGAGAGTTCAACAAGTGACTACATACAGAGCAAAATGAGTGAATCTAGACTCTAAAATAAAGTAAAGTCTAAATCTAAAATTTATAATGATATTTTGAATATTTCACTCAGGGAACAAAAATATTGCCATGCGTACACTTTTTTTCTACCGTGTTCTAGTTCTTTTGAGAAAAAATACTTCACTACATGCATTCAACAGTATTCATGTGAGGAGCAAATTGCTAATATAGGCCGCTAGCCTCTACATGCACATTTGTTTAGATGCTTCTGGTGTGTACTGGAGTATTAACAGGAACATTTCACAATATGAGGCTAGCTGCGTGCTCACTTGAAGCTCTAGAAAGATCCTCCCAGCCTTGTTTTGGCGCCCAACCGTGGGAGTGAATCCCACTAACCATAACTGTTGGATCAGTAGGGTTCAACTTTGATAAACGGTGGCGATTCAACCCGCGGAGGAAATCAATGGCTAGCAAAAGATGCTGCGTCACGGCGGGTGGCTATCCAAAGTTTGAAAATTGGTGTACTAGAGAGGATAGAGATACAATATATTTTTACACGCACATTTTTCCTCCATGCCGAGGCGTGGCACACCCTACCGCGCGGTTTCGGGGTCCTCCCGGGTGGTGCACACATATAATCTTCCTGACGTGGGACGCCCTACCGCGTGTTTTCTGGGTCCTCCTCGGTCGTAGCGCCGAAGCAAGTAAATGAGTCGTCAAATCATGAAAGACCACCTTTCCCGCTGAGTACATCAGTGAAGCACGGTGGCTAGCTAGTTGGGCTAGTTCGACCGATTAGCTAGGCCGCCGCCACATTTATTTTTTCACCCCTTTTTTTATCTACTTGCCGGCAGGTAAATTTAAATATCCACCGCGGCGTTGCTCTGGTGTTTGGGTGCGGCAGGATTTTTAATTTTTTTATTGACGGGAGCAGGCGCGGCAGGATTTTTAATTTTTTGATTGACGGGAGCAGGCGCGGCAGCAATTAGTCACGATGACTCGGCCTGTAAAAACCCACTGCTCCCTGATGTGAGAAGTCGTCGACTGGTGTTTTACCGTGGTGAAAACCAAAAGATTCCCCGCTCCCTCCGCCTTCCCGTAGATTGCATTGCCTTTCATCCATTTCGCCCCCTTTGCTTCCTCTCCCCATTGCTTCTATCTGGTGCCACACAGCAGATCACGGAGTCTGAGGTGAGGCTCCTGACACAGGAGCTCCATGCCAAGGATGCGGAGCTTAGGGCCAAGGACGTGGAGCTCCGTGAGCTCAAGGAGGAGAGGAGTGCCATGCTCCTCCGTTATGTGCGGGAGTTCACGGAGCTTCAAAAGCGGCAGGCGTCCACCACAAAGATGCTCGAGGCATTGGCGGCATTGCTGCAGAAAGCGGGAGATACGATAGGCCGTTAGGGGAGCCGGCTGGAGCGCGAGCGGGCCGATCGTGACGAGGTCCAGGATCGCCTCAGCCAGTTGGTGAACCAAGTTGCCACGCACATGTTGCGGCTGCGCGATGCCTACCGTTGTGCCAGCGTGACGATGCCGGCCATCGGGCTAAACCCGTTCGACCACCCGGTCGACTTCAACGAGCTACGGCTTCCTGACCTGGTCTCCTTCTTCACCTATATCTCCGAGGAGCTGAGCCGTCTCCGCGCGATGGTGGGGCCTGAGCTGGACAAGGAGGGGTTGCGGGATGCCGTCGCCGTTGCCGGGCGAATCCTTTCAGGGCTCCGTCACCGGAATCCATTCGTGCCATTGGACGCCGTCTTTGACGAGCAGGCTCCCGTCGACCGGGAGCGGGCTCTGTGGGCGGTTGCACCCTGCATCACCAACGTCGTGCGCCTCGAGAAGCAGAGGGACTTCGGTGGTGTTTAGGCTCGAGGCGCACGACGTTGGTGATGATCATTTTTTTCTTCACCAATGTCCATGTCTCGGCGCAACATGACCGTTGGATCAAACTCAGACGGTGCAGATCAGTCACTGTAGCACAAAGCGTGTGGGTGTGTTTGGTTGCATTCTCATCTCAATATAGTTGTTTCCTCTTCGTGTATTTTTGTCAACCTACTAGTGTGGACTCATGCACCCTTCATGCACTCTGCCAAACACCCAAAAGTGGGTCAAGAAGGGAACTTTTGCTCCCATCCCATGCACCCTTCATACACCCTGCCTAACACTATTCGTGCTTCATATGGTTCATGTTTCGTGGAGTAATGTAGCACCGTACTCTCCGTGCACTATGGACCTAGTTCCGTTAACATTGATCTCACCGTTCATTCTTGACCGGACAGTCGAAAAAGCGGTACTATGTTACATATAGGAGTAGTTGACATGCGCACAACATCATTTGTTATCGTCATATCTTACTACACTAGCAACAAGATTGTGTAGTACTGACGTATGAACCACTGCACATGCCTAGTAGTAGGAGCACTATGTATGTTCAAGTGGCTGCCATGTTTCGCACTCCTCCGTCATAAGAGTGGAAACGCTTGCTGTAATCATTTTTTTTCTTCTGAAAAACAGTGGACACGCTCTACCATGCAGATCCTCCTCCAGCCATGCACTAAATTACTCACTTTCACCGATGTGTGGGACAACCAGCATCGGGGTCCACCAGCCATGCACTAAATTACTCCGTAGTAGAGTGACGGTAGACTACCCAGATCGAAGCGCCGCAGTAATGCCCAATGAGCCGTCAAATCACAAAACACCCTCCTTTCCAGCAGTAAGTTGGACGGACGAAGCAACCATCATTTCACTCTTCTCTCTCAGCTTCCTCTCTACCCAACCCTCGCTTCTGCCTCATATTGTTCCTCATTTCTTCAAGAAAACCCCGACCTGCTTCTGCCATTGTTCTTCTCTCCCAATGAAGGAAAGGTGAGCGCATCAATGGTGTTGATTCTAGCCAAGGCCCGGTCTTGCAACCCCGAGACTGATCCTATAACTCCCTCTCTTTTCTTCTTTTGGGTTTGTGATTATGGCTTCTTTTCTTTTATTTCTATTTTACAGTTTCTTGATGGACGCTGGAGCACCGGCCGAAGTGATGTCTATGGCTCCGGCCAAAACCGTCGAGGCTCATGGTACGAAGAAGCGCAAGCACCCCGCCGATACTACCGCAGACAAGCTCAAAGCCATCACCCTGTCCAAGCCCCCCTCTCCGGGATCCCTCATTAAGCAAGTCCAGGTAATATCTCTTCTTGACGATCTTTTTCTCGATCTTGATCGTGTTTTTTCATCTAACACGCAGTATTAGTACTAGTAGTACAACTTTCTGGGTGATCTTGCATGTGATTTTTGTGTGCCAAATGACGGTTCTAAATTCCTCTTTTGACCAAAACATGCGAGAGGTTGACACTGATTTCTTATAGATTACTTTCAACTACTCCCTCTGTCCCAAATTTCTTGTCTCAGACTTGTCTAGATACGGATGTATCTAATACTAAAATGTGACTTGATACATCCATATCTAGACAAATCTAAGACAAGAATTTTGGGACGGAGGGAGTACTTTATGAACATCAATGCTACCTTTTAAGAGGGTATATTTGCCTCAGTAACTTGTGTTATGGATATTGCATGTAATCACTCTGCTCTCATGCCTTTGAAGACATGTCCGTGTCTTTGTTCACTCATTTATGTGCGTATATGTAGTCATATATGCAGTATAATATCAAAAATCATATTATATTTCTAAACGGAGGTAGTAATAAAATATGGTTTCTGTTTTAATTAGAACCAGGTCCGCGGTGGAGATGAAGTTCTCAAAGTCATGCCGTGTGAATTGGAAGACCTGATGATGAGTTCTACTGCTGAACTATCCAGCTGTTGTGTCCTTGTCGCCACGTGTCCTGAACTAGTGTTTTCCTGTAGCATTGTTGTCAGGCGTGTTCTCGAGGTTGTACTTGGCCATAACAATTTCCTGGTTGTGCCTTCGATTACGAAGGGTGTGGTTCTTGTAAAGCTTCCCAACAAATCTGATGCGGCCTGTCTTCATCATCATGTTTATGAGTGGAAAGACCACTCTGTTAGGTTCTCCAAGGTTGACAAGATGGTGATGGTGCATGTAGACATCTCACATGAAGTCCATGGCCTAGTCAGTTATGCGGGGTTCATCCCGTAGGTCGGTGGCAAAAAATAGTCTGCAGAGTTTAGTTAGTGCAACTTTGCTTGTCTGTAGTAAGTACTATTGTTCAGTACTTGATTTGTGTTTGTGAACCCTGTATTGTTTGTTAGCATTGCCGCTTTTGGTGTGTGGTCAGTCCTGAGAACGGTCTATGTTAATGTCTGTCCACTCAATTCAGTGTGTATATTTTGAAGTATCCATATCATATTTTTTGTGAGGACGGTCTATCAATTATGGTTACACTCCAATATATGTATGCATTGCAGGGTTTATCGCACCCACCAGGATTTCCAGCCCCATGGATGTTCGGTCCATACGATTTGTCACGACCTTTGGACTGGCCTGCTTGTGGGAGTAGGCGGGGCCCCTGCATGCCACGCGTAGTTGGACGATCAATCTTCTGTTTAGTACTTCAACATAGTGATTTCCTGGTAAGGATTCACTCGTGTCACATCAAGTAAATCTTATTGATTTACTGTCTAAATCTTATTGATTTAATGTCATGTTTTCTTTATTTTTCTGCAATTTTACTATGCAGGTTTTGCCATGTGACATTCATCACAGAATAAACCGTTTGGTTTGCTCTACGATGGCTATTTTTGCAGGTTTCACTTCTTGTGTTGTGTCAGTAACGAAGGCACCGTCCATCACTTATATTACTGGAAAAAATTGGATCAGTCTGTTGTCTGAGTACAAGCTGAATCCCTATGATGAACTGCAGTTTGGTTTAACAAAAATGCCACAATTAGTCCTTCTCGCGTTTAAAAGAAATGAAGAAAAAGACTGGATCACGATCACGGATCCTAGTCAAGTTAGAAAGCTGATCATAGAAGACCAGACACGATCGCCGTTGTCTCGCACAGATCGAGCACTAGCAGTTGCTCTAGCACTGACAGCGGCAGCAGCTCAGTCTGATCCAGCTGAGGATTGGGCACCGACCGCGTCAGCGTATCAGTCTGATCTACCGAAGAATCAGGCATCGACACCGGCACCTGCTCCGACACCGGCACCAGCTCTACAACGAGCACCATCTCCGGCAGCAGCAGCGGCTTCGGCACCTGCACCAACACTGGCACTTGCATCTGCTCCGGCCCGTGCAGTTGCACCGGAACAGACTGCGCTGCAGTTTGCACTTCATATACCAAAAACCGACATGTCCACCTTCTTGGTAAGCATTGGCCGCCCAAGTGCTTCGTTCTTTTTTCTTTCCATGTTGTTTCACATGATTCACTGTGTTGATCTAACTATTTGGGTATGTCTTCTTGTTTGCAAACAGAGAATTTCTAGAGCAACGAGGGAGTCATTCAACAATCCGGGCGACCGCGGCCAAGTTTCTCTTACCATGCACAACCTTGGTGTGAATGAACCTGCTCAATATACCGTAAGTACAAAGGATGGTCGCATGATGATTGATGCTAAAGGATGGTCAAGGTTCAAATCTAAATCATATCTTGCGGTAGGGGATGATGTCAAAATCGAACTTTCTCGGCAAGGAGAGCTGGTCCAAATCTGTCGGATTTCGGGTTCCGGCAGACCCTTGAGGTTCGAACACTGGGGTGTGCGCGGAGATTACGCCTTCTACCTACCTGTACCCCACTGCCTCGCTAAGATCAAAGCTATGGAAAGAACAGCACAAGAGACACAGGGTTTATACTGGTTCGGGCCACCATTGTGGTGTAATACCCTACTACAGTTTGTGGTGTGGTGGATTGCCTCTTGGGCTGATGATGATAAACAATACAAGGAAGAACAGCCTCGCGAGGGTCTGTTCTTGGCCGGGGCGATGAACTGCTAGGAGGAGTTCAGTCACCCTTCTCTCTCTCTCTCTCTCTCTCTCTCTCTCTCTCTCTCTCTCTCTCTCTCTCTCTCTCTCTCTCTCCGATCTGATTGCCCAACGATCCCCGATTGATCCACCCCTCTACCCTGGGGGTGGCAAGTCCTATTTAAAGGCAAAGGCCCTGGGCCTCTTCCCAAATATTGAGCGGGAAGGGCGCCAACAATTGGCCATTTCGAAGGGGAACATCTGGTACACTTATCCTGACTAAAGTTGGTCTTCGCCTGCCAAAGGCTCTGGTGGTGACGTTGGCTTGGGCTCCACAATGACATCCTCCCTGCCGTTGGGCTGGTCTTGGTCTTGTTGCACCAAAACGGGTGCCTTTGCTTGATGCTCTCGCCTGCGCTTGCTCCCTTTGCACCAAAGAGGAAAGGAGGACACTGCGCGGGCTGGCGCCCGCCTGGCGCCCTTGGTCGTCATGGCTTGCGTCACGGGCGCCTTGTGAGGTACCCCGCCTTGATCTCTCCACCTCCTCGCGAGCCAGCCTGATGAGGCCGTGCCTGAGGAAGCTTTGCGTCGTCCGCCCCGCGAGGCTTGGCCCCTCGCGAGGGTCTTGGGTCTGTGTTGATCAAGATGGGCCGTGCTGGGCCCCCTTTGAGCCACGCCGCAGGCCGCAGGCAGGCAAGTCTGGGGACCCCCATTCCCAGAACGCCGACAGTAGCCCCCGGGCCCAAGGCGCGCCCGGACTTGGCCGTGCAAGGAGGCGAAAGGGCAAGGGCGAAGCGTCGCGGGCCCTAACAGCATGCGGCCTTGGGTGCCGCGTGGCGGTTGATTGGACGTGGGTGTCTTCGCTTCCCCACGACGCCTCGGCAACTGCGCGGATTGGACAAGTCCCTGCATGCAAAGCGGGTCATGATTACCTGCGATCGTGGAGGTCGGTGGTTGGTCTTTGCCGACCATAAGTACGGACCGGCACGCGCCCTTCCAGTCCATCCCCCTTTGCTTCTCCTTCTTCTTCATGGCTCCGTCGAGGAGGTTCTCGGCCGTAGGGAAGGGGAAGGCTCGCGAGGTTGAGCCTGCCTCTCCCCCGCCCAAGCGCGGCCGAGGGCGCCCTCGCAAACATCCGGTGGCCACCACGGCGGCTCCCCGCGGCCATGGAGATGATTTCCAGCACGGTGACGGGCGGACAACGGCGACCGGGGGGCGCGCTTCGGTCGCGCGTCCCCCTGGGCCGCGCTTTCACGCTGCAGAGGTGCTGTCGGAGTTCGTTGTGTGGTCGGCGGAGCCGACTAGCACCCGGCTTCATCTTCCTTGCTTCCTCCTCGGCGAGCTCCCGGCCGGCGCCCCGGGCGGCCTCTGGCATCAGGCAGACGGCTGCTGCAGCCGAGCCTCATGGGTTTCACTGGAGGTATCCGCAGCTGGGGGCCTCGCCTTGACCCGCGGTTGGCAGACGTTTGCCCACGCGCGGGGCCTGAGCCGTCGGTGCACCCTGCACTTCAAGTTTGACGGCGATGCCACCCTCTACGTGAGGGTGTTCGGGGAAGATGGTCACCGCGCAGGGTGCTGCCCCGAGGACGACGACCGCGGTCGGGGACCCAGCCCCGGCGATGATGGAGAGGACAGCGCTCACGTGATTGGCGGTGCTCAGGGTTCCCCAAGCTTCACCGGTTCTTCTTCAGGCAGCGACTCTTCTAGCGGTGGCCGCAGTCAGCCTCCACGCCGTCGTACCTGCTTGGGAGGTGGTAGCGCGTCTGCCCGTCGTCACGCTTCGGTGAAGCGTGAGAGGGAGTCTGCCTGAGTCCCGGAGGCAGCTCGAGTCTTCCCTACAGGCCGATGTGGGGCGAGCTGCGCCCGATTTGCTCTTTCTTTTCCTTTGTCCTGCGTAAAAAGACAGTAGCGTGGAGCCCCGCGGGGGCGTGTTTGGGTTATAGCTCTTAATCATCGCCTTGCTTCCATTATCGTGCCTTCCAGCTACGTGCCCATGTGTAGATAGTTCCCGGCCCCAGCCGTGGGGGGGGGGGGGCGACCGACCCAAGCCATGTGTTCGTGTCGCGGTGCCCGTGGGGCACGGACTGGATGGGTGCTTCTGTAATGGACCCAGGTCGCGAAACGTTTGAACGGCTAGGACAGAAACACTCACGAGGGCGCTCAGCTACCCCCCCCCCCCGTCGCAAGGCCTTGCATAAGAGAAATCGACGCAGGAGAGTGAAAAGTCGAAGAACCATAAGTCAAAGGCGGCAATAGCTTCAATAAAACTTCGAATGAGAATGAACAAGCCAACTGCGGAAAGCAAATGAAAAAGCCGCGTCCGGCACCTAATCTAGTCTTCGACGTCTTCTCACCAGCGCGGAGCTAAGTGCTGCCACTGGGCGTGGGAGGGAGCCCCAGGGCCTGAGGCCGGCGCTCCCGAGACTCCGGGGCGTGTAGAACCCCAACTCATTATTACGTGAGAGTGTCACGGGAGGCGAGCTTCACAGGCGTTGGCCTTCATCACAGGCTCCGAGCCTTTCTTAGGGGAAACGAGCTTCACGGGCATTTGCCCTCTTCACAGGCTCTGGGCCTTTTCCAAAACGCGACAGCTTCACAGGCATTCGCCTTCTTCGCAGGCTCTGGGCCTTTTCCAAAAAGGATAATCTTCACAGGCATTCGCCTTCTTCACAGGCTCTGGGCCTTTTCCAAAAAGGATAATTGTCGGTGTCAAAACCGACGGATCTCGGGTAGGGGGTCCCGATCTGTGCGTCAAGGTCAGATGGTAACAGGAGACAAGGGACACTCTATTTTACCCAGGTTCGGGCCCTCTCGATGGAGGTAAAACCCTACTCCTGCTAGATTAATATTGATGATATGGGTAGTACAAGAGTAGATCTACCACGAGATCAAGGAGGCTAAACCCTAGAAGCTAGCCTATGGTATGATTGTGTATGATGTGTTCTGTCCTACGGACTACAACCCTCCGGTTTATATAGGCACCGGATAGGGTTAGGGTTACACAGACTCGGTTACATTGGTAGGAGATCTTGAATATCCGCACGCCTAGCTTGCCTTCCACACCAAGGAAAGAACCTTCCGGACACGGGACAAAGTCTTCAATCTTGCATCTTCATAGTCCTGGAGTCCGGCTGGAGATATAGTTCGGCTATCCGAACACCCCCTAATCCAGGACTCCCTCAGTAGCCCCTGAACCAGGCTTCAATGACGACGAGTCCGGCGCGCAAATTGTCTTCGGCATTGCAAGGCGGGTTCCTCCTCCAAATTCTTCAAGAAGATAATAAACACCAAAAAATAGTGTCCGGCTCTGCAAAACAAGTTTCCACGTATTGCCATATAGAGAATAATACAAACACAAATCAAATCTGCTGACGTATTCCGTAGTGCGTCATAACACTGTGACCAAGCCTTCTGTATGGATTATTCTTTGTTGTTTCACCGCAGCACGTTCAACGAGGCGGTTTCCTTGGCACGTCTTGTCAAAGCAGAGATCGTGTGCCCCTTTTTAACGGGATTCTCATTAATACGGACGTGGGTAACCCAACCGTGCCCATTAAGCACGTCCTGCCTTGATTAAAGGCTAGTCCAAGATGGTTACGGGGAGGGCTCTTGATATTCTGCCTCTTATAAAGAGACCGAGACCATGCTCCCCTCTTGTGTTCTCAAAACAAGCTCGCCCATAGCCTTGAGTTCCAACACCCCAGGCTTTTAGATTCTAGGCGCACCGGACCATCGACAATGTCCGGCTCCGGCCTTCAAGGCCAATGGATGCCCTCCTCTGTTACGGAGGAGGACGTATCAAGGTTGAGGGAGGCTAGGTTCCTGACCAGCGAGATCCCACACAGGTTGCCTGCTCAAGGACAAGCGATCCCAAGCCCTCAGCCTGGTGAGAGCGTAGTATTCATCTCCCACTTCCTTCGGGGATTAGGCTTCCCGACGGATCCTTTTGTAAGGGGGCTGATGTTTTATTATGGGCTGGATTTCCATGACCTAGCTCCGGAGTCCATCCTCCATATCTCTTCCTTCATTGTTGTGTGTGAAGCGTTTCTCCATATCACTCCTCACTTCGGATTATGGCTCAAGACCTTCAAGATAGAACCGAAGATAATCGAGGGGCGCCACATAGAGTGCGGAGGTGCTGTTATAAAAAGAAATACCGGTGCTCCATGGCCCGAGGGCACTTTTCAAGAGGAGCTCGGCTTATGGCAACAGGAGTGGTTCTACATCACCTCTCCTCGGGGCACCACTTGGGTAGCGCCTCCCGCCTTTCGCTCGGGCCCCCCACCACGTTTAACATCGTGGATCAACACAGGGTTGGATCGGGGCTTGCCCAAAGACGTTCCTCTGTTGCAGGGCCGCATAAAGGATCTCCTAAAAGGAGACCTCAACCTGGTCAAGGTGACACAAGTTATGCTGATTCACCGGACACTGCCCGGCCAACGTCGCCCCCTCCACTTGTGGGAGTTCAAACCAGAGGGGTCGCGAGTTCTCAGAAATTTCATGGGCATGACGCCTACGGAGATGTATAGACTGTTCTTCGGACCACAAGGAGTGAGTCCGGATTTGACCGAGGATGCTGGTTTAAGCCGCAACCGCCCGGATACAGAAGTAGGTGACCTTGCGCCCGGACCTTCTATCCGTACAATTGACTTATTTTTTAACAGTACTTCTCCTTTTTACGCAGGAGTGGATAGCGAAGGCGAAGCTGATCCGGTGTCCGGCTCCCCTTCCCGAGACCAGGCTAGATCCTGTGCTAGTCAGGATTTTGGAGGTGGCGCCTCGGGAGGAAAATGAAGGGGCGGACAAGGAAATCGTGGCCTCTTCGAAAGAGGCCATCCCAAAGGGGGGAATCGACAACTCCTCTCCAAAGGGGAAGAAAAGGGCCGCCTCTGACGACCCGGGAGCCGTAGCTCCAAAGCGGGGGAAGAAATCTGCGTCAGAGGACCCGACGCCGGGGAGCCCCTCGGCCGAACTAAATCCTCAAAAGGAGCAGCCCTCCAACGAGCCGTAAGTAGAAAGAGAGTCATTCTTTTAAGAGAAATCCTTAATTTATATCTGAGAAGTTTTAACCGAAACCTTACCTTGTAGTTCGGACCTCGACCCTTCTCGGCAGAGCTCGTCATCGGGGGATCTTCTTCCAGAGATGATGGAGAGCGGAACGCCTCCTCCTTCATCGCCTAGCAAGGCGGGCGACGCCGAAGTGTCGTCGCAGAGGATTTCTCCGAATCTGCCAGAGGCAGAAGGTGATCACGCGCCCCCCCGGGATTCTCTGTGTCCGGCCTCCGAAGAAGGCCATGGGACGATTCCGGCACCATCTGGTGTTCGGTCGGAGGAGCTGAAAGTTCTGCTGGGCCGAGCCTCTGTTTCAGAGGAGCATCGTGCGTTGATGCACACGGTGATTGAAAAGATTTCATCCGCAGAAAGCGGACTGAACGATACCGTCAAGAGTTTACTAGCGGGCCTTGAGGTACGTTTTGAATAACGAACATTAGTGTTAATTGCACATAATAACATGCGCCTGGTATAGATAGTAGCCCCTGAGACTCTGTGTGCCACAAGATTAGCGGCGCGCAGAGGATCTTAATCCCAGGTCCTTTAAGTGGCACCTTTGTATGTAGGTGTCAGGTTGTCCGGAGTCGAGCCGGACTCGAGATTTTGCCCAAATGAAACGGTAACTCGATGAGGCAGAAGCCGACATCGTGCTTGTTAACAAGCGGCTTGATGATGCTCAAGGTATTGAGTTTATTTGGCGATTATTAGTAAGAGGAGCTTTATGTCAATATCTTACCTTGTGTATGCTTGATGCAGATGGTGCGGCGGCCGTAGAAGGACTTAGGGCCGAGCTCGCCGAAGCAAAGGAACAAGCCAGAAAAAGCGATGCGGCTGCCGGAAGAGCCCGTGAAGAGCTAAAAGCCGAACAGGCTTCCCATTGCCGAAGCAAGGAGGAGATGGCTGATATAGCCGTGAAGTTGAAAAGTGCTACTGACCGTTGTAAACTTCTTGAAGAGGAAGGTCGAGCCCGGCAAACGGATTTAGAGAAGGCCGTCGCCGACGCCAAGGACGCCCGCTCTGTTATGAGAGCGTCAAGGGAAGAGCTGCGTCAAGCCGGACTAATTGCGGATGGAAAGCCCTTCCTACTGCGGAGAAAATTGTTTGATCCGAAGTTCGCCCCGTTGGACCGAGCGTGGAGCGTGGAGGACACCTATCTGGATTTGTCGGCTAGCGCCGCTGATGCGACCAAGTACTTTCAAGATAAGAAAGATCATGAAGTGGAAAAGCTCTTCTGGTCGCAGTTCACTAATCCAGAGCGTCCACTATCAGTGGATGATCGCCTGGCCCAATGGGCCGAGCTGAATAGGTTGTCCGGACTTGCCATGAAGCATGCCATGGACCGCCTGTGTCCAGGGAGATCGAAGCCGAGAAGCTATTTCAGTTTGGTGCAGCAATTTCTTGATGTGGTGCCTCATATTGAAGCTCTAAAGAGGTCTGCTTGCACAGAGGGCGCGCGGCTGGCTCTTGCCCGTGTCAAGACATACTGGGCAGATATGGAGCCCATCGTTGTTGCGTCCCGTGATTCGGATAAAAGCCGAATTCCTTCCGAGCACTATTTCGAGGAAGTCCTCGCGGGCGCTCATATCATAGAGACGCAGTGTTCAAAAGATGCTATTTTATGACAGCATATGTAATCGTAGATCAATATTTTTATAAACTGTAATGGCGGAATTTAGACTTGTGCCTTCAAGTATTAATAACACCTCCTGTGCGGTCGTTTTAATATATAATTTTTGAAAGATTGCAGTCGTTGGCTTCAGCCCCCACGCACATAGTGCAGGGGTGCGTGCGAAGAACACACTTTCACACTTAACCAGACGTCTTGGTCCTACAAAGGAGGTGATAGCACAGCGGGCCAGGCAACCGGACTATAATGCTTTAACACTTTCACTTAGCCATAGGAGCTTGACAGTGGGACTCTTTGGGTAGCCCTTTAATGGCGACTGCGTTTACCCGAATTCGGGACGCATATGTGCCTAACCGGGAAGCGGCCCTTCGTTAAAACGGAGGAATTCGATAAATTCCTATAAGTCCTCGAGTGGCGACCAGTCTCGCGCTACATCATGACAGTCGGTTTTCGGCTTTCTCTACTGAGGTGCTCACCCGGCCGAACCGGGGCACAATCGCAGTAGTTCTCCTGGTGCAACCTTAGCCGACAGAACGGAACGTAAGGTGGCCGAACTCAGGAGCCGGGCAACCCAACATGTGACCAAAATCATGACTCGGAGCTGATGCATATAGTGCCAAAACTCGTGACGCCGAACACTCCCTAAGGTGTTCGGTCTTTGTGGGTGCGTGTGAAACAACACCCTTGAAAAAGAAAAAAGCCCCTTGTGTCCAGGTACGAGCAAGAATTCTGGCGTGGCCACATGCCAAAACGCCAGTCTCCTCCATGGTTATAGTGAGGTAAACTAGGGGATGTATAGCAGTAAGAGACAGTAAAAAAGGTTTACGCAGGGTCTTAATCTAAGAAGAATCCTTTGGGGCGGGTCCCTATTGCACGTCTGCGCCTGTGTCTCCGCTGTGCCGTATCCTGGACGGGCGCCGTACGTCGTTGATATCGAAAAAGTCTTTTGGCTGGCGAGGCCATTTTGTTGGGCGGCCGTTTAAGCGGCCGCACAATCCTCCGTTTGGAGGAGATGTAGTTTAGTATGCTCCCTTTAAAGAGATGATGCCTCGAGGACCGGGCATCTTTAGCGTGAGGGATGCATAATGCGGTATTGCGTTAAAGCGAGCGAAAGCTCCGCGTCCCATTAGCGCTTGATAGCGACTTGAAAACGGGACTATGTGGAAGATAAGCTTTTCGCGACGAAAGTTATTGGCAGAGCCAAATATGACCATAAGCCGGAGAAAACCCATACAGTGGGTGTCCGGGCCTGGTGCTACTCCTTGAAAGGAGGTTTTACTGTGACGGATTCGTGCTGGGTTTATGCCCATGCGGTGAATTGTATCCTGATATATCAGATTTAGTCCACTGCCACCGTCCATAAGGACGTTGGTAAACTGGAATCTGTCTATTATTGGATTAAGTATCAGGGCAGTCCGGCCTGCGTGTTTGATATTGCGAGAATAATCTAGCTGATAAAAAATGATTGGTTTTAGTGACCAGTGGCCAGACTCCTGAGGGATAGGCTTGAATGTGCGGACCTTTATGGGTGCCTCATGCCTTGTTATGTGAAGTGAGTTCACTGTTTTGACTTCTTGCGGGAAGTTCTTTTGCTTCCTGGTGTTCTGCTTTTGGGGTTCGTCCTCTTCCTCACTCGGTGTGTCGAGCCCCTTGTGTTCGGCGTTAAGCCTTCCGGATTGTTTGAAAACCCAACAGTCACTGTGGGTATGATTAGCAGGCTTTCCAGGAGTACTATGTATCTGACATATCCTGTCCATGATTCTCTTTAGACTGGACGGATCTTCCCTATTATCCTGAGGGGGTGATTTTGTCTGATTTTGCCGTGAGCCTTTGAATCCGGCATTGACTGTCGTGCTCTTCGGACTTTTTCTTTTGATTCGGCGAGGGTCCTTGTATCACCGTGGTTTCCCGTTTCCATCCCTGATCTCTGATGTACTTGGGTCGCTGGGGCTGCATCGTGCCAACCAGCTGTCCTCTCCTGCGCAAAAGCGGGTCATGAGGCTTGTGAGTGCCACCATTGTTCTTGGCTTTTCCTGGCCGAGGTGTCTGGCGAGCCATTCGTCTCGGACATTGTGCCTGAAAGCCGCTAGGGCTTCGGCGTCCGGACAATCCACTATTTGATTCTTTTTAGTGAAGAATCTATTCCAGAACTGCCGAGCCGATTCTCCGGATTGCTGAGTTATGTGACTGAGGTCGTCTGCGTTCGGGGGACGGACGTAGGTCCCTTGAAAATTTGCTCGGAAAGCGTCCTCGAGCTCTTCCCAACTTCCAATTGTGTTTTCGGGAAGGCTTTTCAGCCAGTGCCGGGCTGGCCCTTTAAGCTTAAGGGGTAAATATTTGATGGCGTGCAAATCATCGCCACGTGCCATGTGGATGTGGAGGAGATAGTCCTCCATCCATACTGCCGGATCGGTCGTACCATCGTACGACTCGATGTTGATGGGTTTAAAACCCTCTGGGATTCTATGATCCATTACTTCGTCTGTGAAGCATAGCGGGTGTGCGGCGCCCCTGTACTGGGCTATGTCACGACGTAGTTCGGAGGAGCTGTGCCTGTTGTGTTCGGCTCGGCCGGATTTATTGTGTCCGGAGTGAAGAATATCACGTGCCGTCGGGCGTCCGCGCGATCCATAGATCGATCTTGTTTGCCTTGCTTTGACTTCCAGGACGTCTCGCAGGTCTGGTTCGTGTTCCCGTGCCTTGGTAAAGCGGCTGCGGGGCATGGCTTGTTTGGATGTTCGACGGGCTTCTCTGTCGCGGCCGCGAGGTGGCCGATCTGCCATGTCTTGGGCTTCCTCCTCTGATTGAGGTAGCGGCCTGCGCTTAGGATAGTTTTTGGAGGGGCGTCCGAGCTCGTGCTCTTCGGCCGCAAGGACTTCAGTCCATCTGTCAGCTAGCAAATCTTGATCAGCTCTAAGCTGTTGCTGCTTTTTCTTTAGGCTGTTCGCCGTGGCTAAAAGCCTGCGTTGAAAGCGCTTTTGTTTGGCGGGGTCTGATGGTACGATGAATTCATCGTCGCCGAGGCTTGCCTCGTCTTCGGAGGGAGGCATGTAGTTATCGTCCTCGACCTCTCGCTCTGCCGCTCTCTCATGAGGGCGGTCTTCTCCATCTTCCTGTGCCGAATCCTGCTGGTTTTGGTGTTCTTCGGCGCTGTCCGGGGTAGTATTATCTCCCGTGCCGAAATCACCATTTCTGCTGTGGCGGGATTTGGAGCGGCGCCGCTGACGTCGGCGTTTTGGAGGCTTTTTCGAAGTGCCATCCTCCGCTGTTCCATCGCCATCTCCATCTTTTGGAGCATCCACCATGTATATGTCGTATGACGAGGTGGCGGTCCAGCGCCCTATAGGTGCTGGTTCTTGCTCGTCTCCTCCTTCGTCGTCCATACCGTCGAAGTCTTCGGAGCCGAAGTCGAGCATGTCGGATATATCATCGACAGTGGCTATTAAGTGGGCGGTGGGTGGGCTTTGAATTTCTTCGTTGTCCGAATCCCAACCTCGCAGGCCATAGTTCGGCCCGTGCTCTCCTGACAAAGAGAGAGACTTGAGAGAATTCAGAATATCACCAAAAGGTGAATACTGAAAGATGTCCGCGGCGGTGAACTCCATTACAGGCGCCCAATCTGATTCGATTGGCAGGGGCGCGGGAGGTTCGGAGTTCGGAGAAGAGTCCGGCTCCTTGGAGTCATGTGCCGTGCGGAGTGCGGGGCTTGCGTTTGGCTCAATGGCTTTTAAGATCGCAGCCCCCGAGGTGACGTCCAACCGTTCATCCTCCAAGAACGCAGCGGGCTCCGAATTGAGGATCGGGGCCGGAGCGTATGCGGCCTCCAGGACACTGTTCGGAGGCAGAGCTATATCATGCCCCTCGAGATAGTGTGGCGCGCTTGGCTGTGGCTCGAATCCGTCGAAGATCAAGTCTCCGCGGATATCTGCCGTGTAGTTTAGGTTTCCAAACCTGACTTGATGGCCAGGGGCGTAGCTCTCGATCTACTCCAGATGACCAAGCGAGTTGGCCCGCAGAGCGAAGCCGCCGAAGACGAAGATCTGTCCGGGGAGAAAAGTCTCACCCTGGACCTCATCGTTGTTGATGATCAAAGGAGCCATCGGGCCTAAAGGCGACGACACAGAGGAACTCTCAATGAAAGCACCAATGTCGGTGTCAAAACCGGCGGATCTCGGGTAGCGGGTCCCGATCTGTGCGTCAAGGTCAGATGGTAACAGGAGACAAGGGACACTTTATTTTACCCAGGTTTGGGCCCTCTCGATGGAGGTAAAACCCTACTCCTGCTAGATTAATATTGATGATATGGGTAGTACAAGAGTAGATCTACCACGAGATCAAGGAGGCTAAACCCTAGAAGCTAGCCTATGGTATGATTGTGTATGATGTGTTCTGTCCTACGGACTACAACCCTCTGGTTTATATAGGCACCGGATAGGGTTAGGGTTACACAGAGTCGGTTACATTGGTAGGAGATCTTGAATATCCGCACGCCTAGCTTGCCTTCCACGCCAAGGAAAGAACCTTCCGGACACGGGACGAAGTCTTCAATCTTGCATCTTCATAGTCCTGGAGTCCGGCTGGAGATATAGTTCGGCTATCCGAACACCCCCTAATCCAGGACTCCCTCAATAATCTTCACAGGCGTTCGCCTTTTTCATAGGCTCTGGGCCTTTTCCAAAAAGGATAATCTTCACAGGCATTCGCCTTCTTCACAGGCTCTGGGCCTTTTTAGGGGTAGAACCTCCGGAGGTGCTGGATGTTCCATGCGTTCTGGACCGGCACCCCCTCCTGAGTCTCCAAGCGCGCGGAGCCAGGCCTGGAAACATGAACAACCTTGAACGGGCCCTCCCACATGGGAGAGAGCTTGTGCAGTCCCTCCCTGGAGAGGACCCGCCTGAGCACGAGGTCTCCTACCTCGAGAGTTCTGGGGCGGATGTTGCGGCAGTGATATCGTCGCAGTGCTTGTTGGTACCTCGCCGCTCGCAGCGCGGCTTCTCGGTGACGTTCCTCCCCCAGCACGTGGTCCATCCCCCGCATGGCGTCCTGCTGCGCCTCGTCGAACGCCAGGAACCGCACGGAGCGACGCCTAACCTCGTGAGGGAGGACCGCTTCGGCTCCGTAAACCAGGAAGAACGGGGTATCTCCAGTCGGCTTGGTCGCGGTTGTGCGGATGGACCACAACACGAACAGAAGCTCGTCGTACCAACCTCTGTCGTAGGCCTCTAGCTTCTTCTTTAACGTCCTGGTCTTGAGGCCCCTCAGGACCTCTGCGTTGGCTCGCTCAGCCTGGCCGTTCCTTCGGGGGTGTGCCACCGAAGCGTAGCATATCTGCGTTCCAAGGTTAGCACAGTATGTTTTGAAGAGGTTACTGGTGAACTGCGAACCGTTGTCTGTGATGATGCGGTTCGGCACCCCGAACCGGCTCACGATGCCCCTGATGAACTTGACCGCGGAACCCGCGGGGATGGTGCGGACGGCCTCTACTTCAGCCCATTTGGTGAACTTGTCCACGATGACGTAGAGGTAGTGGTAGCCCCCTGGCGCCCGAGGAAACGGGCCCAGGATGTCCAGCCCCCAGGCTGCGAATGGCCACGAAAGGGGTATAGTCTGCAGGCCTCCCACCGGCTGATGGATCTGCTTGGCGTGGAGCTGGCAGGCCTCACAAGCCGTCACCAGTTCGACGGCGTCATTGAGTGCGGTGGGCCAATAAAACCCACTGCGAAACGCCTTGCCGACGAGGGTCCGTGATGATGAATGATGTCCACAGTCTCCGCCGTGTATATCTTCCAGCAGTTCCTTTCCTTGCTCCCTGGAGATGCAGCGTAGGGATACATCGTTTGGTCGCTTCCGGTAGAGCTCTCCATCCTTGATGCAGTATGCCGTGGCCTGCCGTGCCACACGCTCCGCTTCCTCCTCCTTCTCCGGCAGGATCCCTTGTGTTAAGTAACTCCGGAGCTCCATGATCCAGCACCCCTCCTGAGGTTCCATCGTCAGGAGCAGGCGTGCTCCTGAGGCCGGGCCACAGACCGGGGCTCCTGAGGCAGGTGGCTGGGGGAGCTCCTCCCGAGGCTAAGCCGTGTTTGAAAATGACGGCAGGGCTGAGGGCTTGAAGAGCCGCTCCTCGAAGACGCCAGGCTCCTGAGGTAACCGCCTGGACGCCCGTCTGGTGATGTTGTCGGCCTCCTGGTTGGTGCCACGGGGCACATGCTGCAACTCCAACCCCCAGACGTGTTTCTCCATCCTGCGGACCTACGCAAGGTAGGCTTCCATGTGCTCATCTTTCGGCTCGTACACCTGACAAGGAGCTGCGAATCGCCCTTGATGGTGAGGCGTTTCACCCCCAGGGCAGCTGCGGCCTTCAAGCCCGCTATTAGACCTTCATACTCCGCTATGTTGTTGGAGACCTTTTCACCTTGCTGGAAACAGAGCTGTACTGCGTAGTAGAGCTTGTCCTGAGTGGGCGATATAAGCACCGCCCCAGCCCCAGCACCATGCCTGGAGAACGCCCCATCGAAGTACATGACCCAGCCTTCTGGCGCCTCGCTTCCCGGGGAGAGGGACCGATCCTCGTCGGCCTTGAGGCCTGGTGCCTCCGTCCATTCTGCCACAAAATCCGCTAATGCTGCTCCCTTGATGACTCTGGTCGTGCTGAATTCGAGCTGGAACGCTTGCAGTTCTATGTTCCACTCAGCGACCCTTCCGGCCGAGTTAGGGCTCCTGAGCACTCTCTCCAAGGGGTATGACGAGGCGACCTTGATGGGGTGACCTTGAAAATAGTGCCGCAACTTGCGCGAGGCCACCAGTAGCGCGAGGAGGAGCTTCTGAGGCATGGGGTACCGTGCCCTCGCGTCCCGCAACACCGTGCTGATGAAGTACACTGGGTTCTCAATGAGGTTGGGTGCGTCAGTGCTTGTGGCGCCCTCCGGAGACAATGGCGCCTCCTGAGGCGATGAGGCCTCCGGAGGCTAACCATCTGGGTGAGGGGCCTCTTCCACCTCCGGTGCGCTCCTCTGCGGCGGCTGATTCTCCTCAGCCGCGGGTGCGGTTTCTGTGGGCCTTCCTTGTTCCTGTTTTGCCTTGTCTCGGGCTGCTGCTGTGGTTTTGATTCGACGCTCCTCCCTAACCGCCACCAGGGCTGCGCTGGCGGAGTAGGGAGTGGCGGCGTGGTAGAGCACCAGGGGCTCTTGAGGGCACGGAGCCACCATGACCGGAGGGCTGGTCAGGTATCTCTTGAGATCTTGGAACGCCTTGTCGGCCTCTTCAATCCATTCAAAGGGCCCCTTTCTCTTCATTAGCTGGAAGAAAGGCAGCGCTCACTCCCCCAACTTGGAGATGAAGCGCCCTAGCGCGGTCACGCGCCCAGTGAGCTTCTGCATTTCTCTTAGGGTCTTTGGCGGGCTCATGTCCTCGACCGCCTTGACCTTCTCCGGGTTAGCCTCGATGCCTCGGTGGGGCACGAGGAAACCCAAGAGCTTGCCCGAGGGGACTCCGAACACACACTTCTCTGGGTTGAGCCGTAGGTTGACTATGTCGAGGCTCGCGAAGGTTTCCTCCAGGTCTTGTATCAGGGTCCTGGCCTCCCGAGACTTCACCACAATGTCATCGACGTAAGCCTCAACATTCTTCCCGAGCTGCGGGCCCAAGGTGATGTGCATCAGCCGCTGAAAGGTCGCCCCGCGTTACGCAGCCCAAATGGCATGCATGTGTAGCAGTACACCCCACACGGGGTTAGGAAGGCTGTCTTTTCGACGTCTTCTACCGCCATCTTGATCTGGTGATACCCAGAGAAGGCATCCAAGAAGCATAGCAGGTCGCATTCTGCGGTAGAATCGACGATCTGGTCGATGCGGGGGAGGGGGAACGGATCTTGCGGGCATGCCTTGTTGAGGTTGGTGAAGTCGACACACATGCGCTCCTTCCCTCCCTTCTTTGGCACCACAACGGGGTTGGCCAACCAATCCGGATATCGGACCTTGCGAATGACCCCAGCGGCCTCTAGTTTGCGGGTCTCTTGGACGATGAAGGCCTGCTTTTCTCTGGACTGCCGCCTTGCCTTCTGCTTCACAAGGCGCACGTTGGGGCACACGTTGAGGTGATGCTTGATTACGCTCCTAGGGATCCCCGCCAACTGGTCAGGCTCCCAAGCGAATACCTTCTTGTTCGCGCGCAGGAACTTGACCAGGGCCTCCTCCTGCTCGGGCTCGAGGTTGGCGCCTATGGTGAAAGTGGCGTCGATGGTCCCGTCCTCATCGACGGGGATCTGCTTGGTTTCTGCCTTGTCTTGGGTGATCAACTATTTCTTCTTGGCGGGTGCAGCCCCCTTGGGCCCGGGGGTCTCCGAGTCGGTGGGCTGTGCCGACGCCGCCGTCTTGAAGGCGAGCTTGAGCACTCGCAGCGCGTCTCCGGTGTCCCCGTGCACGGTGAGGACACCGCTGCTCCGGGGCATCTTCATGAGGTTGTACGTCGGGTGTGTCACGGCCATGAACTGGGCCAGCGCTGGATAGCCGAGGATGGCGTTATAGGCGAGGCCGATGGGGGCGATGTCGAAGTTGACCAGCTCCTTGCGGAAGTTGTCGTAGGTGCCGAAGGTTAGTGAGAGTCGGATCTGTCCCAAGGAGCTGGATGACCCGCCCCCAACGCCTGAGAAGGGCCGGCTGGGTTGCAGCCGTTCCAGGGGTATGCAGAGGAGGTTGAAGGCCTCAACCGAGAGCACGCTGAGGCCCGCGCCGCCATCGACGAGAGTCCTGGTGATGGCCACCTGGCAGATGGTGGGGGTGCATAGCATGGGGAGCGCGCCCGAGCAGGCCGAGTTGGTTGGGTGGTCCTCCAAGCCGAAGGTCAGGCCGGCCTTTGGCGCCGCCTGGTCTAGGAGAGCCCCCTGCCGCGTGGCAGCGGCGCTGACCCGGCGGATGAACGGCTTGACGTGGTGACTTGTAGGCGGCGCCTGCGAGCCGCTCAGGAGGGCCGCGACAACCGGGGGTGTTGGCATAGCGTGGTGGACGAGGAAGAGGCTGCGGAGCTCTTCCCAAGAGGCCACGGAGGCTGCCGGCAGGTGGAGCAGCCATGCGCGCGGAGCGCCAGTGAGGGCCATGGGAAGCCAGTTGGCCATGACCCTATCATCACCTCCGGCTTCGAGGATGGCTTCCTCGTACGCCAGCAAGAAGGCCAGCGGATCAGTCGCGTCGCTGTAGCGCGGCGGCGTCGTTGGCTTGAACTTGTCGGGCCACCGTACCCGTTGCAGGGCTGGGGCCAGGGCTCGGAGTCCCTGGCCCCCGTGCTGGCGCCGGCGGCCGGAGTGGGCGACGCGCTACTCATCGCGAGGCAGGTCATGGCGGTGGCGGAAGGGAAAACTCCGGTGCACCCCTACCTGGCGCGCCAAATGTCGGATTTCGGGTTCCGGCAGACGCTTGAGGTTCGAACACCGGGGTGCACGTGGAGATTACGCCTTCTACCTACCTGTACCCCACCGCCTCGCTAAGATCAAAGCTATGGAAAGAACAGCACAAGAGACACAGGGTTTATACTGGTTCAGGCCACCATTGTGGTGTAATACCCTACTCCAGTTTGTGGTGTGGTGGATTGCCTCTTGGGATGATGATGATAAACAATACAAGGAAGAACAGCCTCGCGAGGGTCTGTTCTTGGCCGGGGCGATGAACTGCTAGGAGGAGTTCACTCACCCTTCTCTCTCTCTCTCTCTCTCTCTCTCTCTCTCTCTCTCTCTCTCTCTCTCTCTCTCTCTCTCTCTCTCTCTCTCTCTCCGATCTGATTGCCGAACGATCCCCGATTGATCCGTCCCTCTACCCTGGGGGTGGCTAGTCCTATTTATAGGCAAAGGCCCTGGGCCTCTTCCCAAATATTGAGCGGGAAGGGCGCCAACAATTGGCCATTTCGAAGAGGAACATCTGGTACACTTATCCTGACTAAAGTTGGTCTTCGCCTGCCAAAGGCTCTGGTGGTGACGCTGGCTTGGGCTCCACAATGACATCCTCCCTGCCGTTTGGCTGGTCTTGGTCTCGTTGCACCGAAACGGGTGCCTTTGCTTGATGCTCTCGCCTGCGCTTGCTCCCTTTGCACCAAAGAGGAAAGGAGGACACTGCGCGGGCTGGCGCCTGCCTGGCGCCCTTGGTCGTCATGGCTTGCGTCACGGGCGCCTCGTGAGGTACCCCGCCTTGATCTCTCCGCCTCCTCGCGAGCCAGCCTGATGAGGCCATGCCTGAGGAAGCTCCGCGTCGTCCGCCCCCCGAGACTTGGCCCCTCGCGAGGGTCTTGGGTCTGTGTTGATGAAGATGGGCCGTGCTGGGCCCCCTTTGAGCCACACCGCAGGCCGCAGGCAGGCAAGTCTGGGGACCCCCGTTCCCAGAACGCCGACAAAATCAACTTTGAAATTCTTGAGTAGCAACACGCAACTGCCGAACTGATCTATCCTCCGAGAGATTTTGATGTAATAATCTTGCATGGTGAAACAAGTGTCCTGTGTGTATAAGTAGTACGACAATATTATTTATCACATGGTATATCGTTGATAGAATTGCAACTCTGATTACTGGTTAGGAACTATCGTTCGATTTCATTCCAACAGCTGTCGTGCTTTATTCAATCTTGTGTATTCGCCTTGCGACAACATCTAAAACCAGCGCCATACCGATCGCTTGCAATATGAAAAGCACTGAGGTAGAACACATGGCCCCCAAAACATGCAGGGTCGGCCTGCGGCCCAAAGTCCAGAACCGTGAGCCTATCTGAGTATTATATTCTCAGCTGACCCCCATAAAAAAAGCTGAACCCCCATAATGCCCGTGCGTTGCAGAGGGAGTATATTTCTCGGCAAGGTGAGCCTGTGATATAAAAGATTTGTATATTTCTCTATAGAGGGAGTATCTCTCTGTTAAAAAATATATTTATGTGTAACTAGTTACTCCTGTCTTTCTACTTCCTTTCACTGATATGTGGGGCAACTGGCAACGGGGTCCACGTGCCATATGCACAAATTAGAGTGCACAACTTTACGGTAGACACACCCCGGTCGTAGCGCCGCAGTAATGCCCAATGAGCCGTCAAATCACAACCCCCCTTTCCAGCTTTAGCAGTAAGCTGGACGGACAAAGC
Organism: Aegilops umbellulata; assembly: GCA_032464435.1. Taxonomy (NCBI): domain Eukaryota; kingdom Viridiplantae; phylum Streptophyta; class Magnoliopsida; order Poales; family Poaceae; genus Aegilops; species Aegilops umbellulata. The sequence goes on from CP136057.1 coordinate 447,997,213, forward strand.
GGCAACATTTCACTGGGCCTGAATCCCCTTCTCTCTCGTCTGCTTGTTCAGAGAAAACCCCCTCTTGGCGATTGAATAGGGTTTTCTCGTGGAGAACCAGGTACGAATTCTTCATCCATCCCCGATAAACCCAAGTCCCTTGGTCGCAGGTAATCCTAGGATGGCAGCCGCCGCCGTTGATGCATTTTTCTTCCTACTGAATCTAGTGTGTTTCATTTGCAGTGCCCAAAGTGCGAGTACCATACAGGTTTCTACGCCTTCGGCGAGATGCCACACTTGCTCCTTCTCATCCTAACACATCATTTTGAAACACGCACAATATGTTCCTAGAATCTTCTTTTCTATCCGGGAGGGTGGGGTTATTTTGAACATGATGTGTTCTCATATTATTTTTCCTGCAGTGTATTATTTGCTCTGCCAGAACACATGTACTCAAGATGCTCGGCCTTGCCATAACTGAATACACTAGTTTAATGGTCACAGTGAAGACAAGCCATGGATATAAATTCCGAGTTGGGTTCATGAACCAAGAAGATCGTTGCTTTTTTTATGGCCGAACTTGGATAAACTTTCTCAAGTGTTACGGACTGAAAGTTGGCGCACGAATGTTGATGGAAATAGCAGAACCTGGTCTCATCTTCACTGCGATCTTCCACCCCGACGTCGCTCCAATTGTTCATCAATGTTAGTTTTGTATATGGTTCTTGCTTGTTGCCTCGATTACTTCTTAATCCACCTATTCTATCTAACTAATCACAATTTAACTTCAGAAATAGCAACGAATGTCTCACGAAGATGCTACTTCTAACTAATATTTTCTTATAATTGGTGGCACGTGTAGGTTTTTTCAGAGTTAAGCAGTCTGCTCGTTTGTTACTCTGTAATAACTCGGCTATTACTAATGGCACTGAAGTTGATTGGATCGACATCCACAAGTTCCTACATTTTATTGATCGTCTTGAGGTCCTTGTGGGGCGTTTCAATGGTGGAAGGCCACGTGGGATATGTGTGCCACTACTGCACTCGTTGAACAGGTCCAACTGTGTCGAGAAACTTATGGTACGAGCTGTTTTCTGTTATATATGTTGTTCATATACTATTGCTTATACACAGTTTTACAACTGTGATCTTCTTCAAACAGGAACTGCCGAGTTCTATTGTTCCTATACAGATGCCTGACCATGGTCGGGTCAGACTTGCGCTTGGTCACAACATGATGTTTATGTTGACCTACTCAATTCCCCTTGGAGGTGAAAAGATACTTATTCATGGGTGGTCACAAATAATGAAGGCCCGTCCATCTTGGAGAATAGGACAGAAGATTATGTTCATGCTTTTCCATGGCTCTAAAGTGAATATCCTGTTTATTGACCACGTTGCGAGATGAAGCCGCTTTCAGAAGGTTGTGGATGCGCGGGGTGGCGCCTGGGCCTTGTCCTGGGGCTTGGCGGCCTCACCCTTGGTTAACTGTAGGCAAAGTAGCACTGTTCGAGGCGTGCTTTGTACGGTTGAACCTGTATAAGTACTCATACTGCTTTCAACTTTGGTTGTTAAGTGACCCTGCTGGTTTCAGTTAAGGTTGTTAAGTACTCCTGCTGCTTTTATAGTCTGTCGTGTTTCTTCAGTCCTGTCTTCCTCCAGCCGCCAAAACCAAACCAGCGCCGGCGGGGCCACCTGCTTCCGCCTCCCACGGCTGGCAGCGCCTCAGCGCACGCATCGCCGCCCCACCGTCTCCTAAATCATTAACACCGACGCCCTACGCGCGCTTTGGTGCGCTCGCCGCGGCGCCGCCCTCTCGCGTTGTCAACATGGTCAACAAAAACAGGAATCGGCAGAAGTACGTGGAGAGGATGACAGTAGGGGCCCACCACGTCAGCGTATGGAAAAATAAAATGCTTCCTCCTAGTGTTTTCCTGACATCTGGGACCCACGACATTGTGAGTGTATATAGTCAATAGACAAGAGAACAGCACAAGATCGGCTAACACCTGGGACGTAGCTACTCGAGCAGTATTTTTTTTGTTTGGTATTGTTGAGACGGAGCAGGGTTTGAACTGGGCTGTGGCCCATCTAGCCCAGGCTTATATTTTATGTTCACCATGTGACCAGCCCAACTATTCTTTTTCTTTGTGAAATGAGCCCAGTTTATTTTTTCTGAAGAATACCCAATCCAGGCCTACTTATTTTTCTATGCCCTGATGGGCTGCAACTCTTTCAGGACGCGTGTAAATCTTGAAAGTAATATGAAATGGGTTGTAAATATAAAAATAGATGACAAATTGGCAATTACTTTATAATTTCTGAATTTTATCACATTTTCAGATTCCTATTTTACCGGGCATTAATCTAATTTAAATATATCTTCAAAGTACTTTAAATCTGCCTGGACATTTCGGTTTTAAAAATAGTTTGGAACCCACAGAAATATGCAAAATTGGCCCTGGCCAACCAAAAAAACGACTGCAATAAATGGCATAAGAAGTTGCCATGAGCTATATATAAATTATTAAAAAAAAGAGGGAGTGGTCTGACTTGTGGGACTGTTTAGTTGACGCATATGCAAGATTTTTTTAGTTATTATATACCTCAACAAACGATTCTAGTAGACGTAACCGTTGGATGTCAATCCAACGGCCGTCGTGTTTCTTCAATCTCTAATCTTCTTGCTCCAGCCGCCAAAGCAGCGCCGGCGGGACTGCCTACTCCCGCCTCCCATGGCCGGCTGTGCTGCCGCGCAGGCCTCAGCGCCCCCTACTACTCCCACTGCTGGCCAGGGCATCCCTCTACTCACCCACACCCCCTGTTATTCTACGACGACGGCAGCCTCACACCGCAGCTGAACCGGTGAATGCTCGTACTCCTCTCTGCGTGGGCATCCACTGCCGCGTCTTCCCGGCTCCGCGTCGTCCCCTTCCTATGCCTCGCCGTCGTCCACCGCCGTGGTGCTTCTCGGCGCGGCGTGGTCAATGTGGTCAATGACCGACTTCCATCGAAAGAGTACTCTTCGTGGAGAGGCTGACAGTTGGGTCCACGGCAGCCGCAAGGAAGTGCCTCCTTATTACGCGGAAAATAATTATTCCACCACCTGACAGCGGGGACCCACTGGACGGGCCACCAGTATTTTGCGAAAAGAATGTTTCCCCCTGACTGCTGGGACCCACCGGACGGGCCACCGTATTTCACGAAAAAAACGTTCCCCCCGCTGTCAGCTCAGACCCACCGGAAGTGCCTCCTTATTACGCAAAAAAAATGAATACTCCCCCTGCTAGCTAGGACCCACCATGGTGGGAGGCTGACTTGTGGGCCTACTAAGTTGACTGGGACGGGGTCCTTGTTAAGTTTAGTCAATATGAACGATTCTAGCTCTAGTGATCGTACAATGTCCATCCAACGGCCGTAGTGCTTCTTCAACCTCTGGTCTTCTTGCTCCAGCCGCCCAAAGCAGCGCTGGTCGTGCCGCATGCTCCTGCCTCCCATGGCCGGCTGTGCTGCCGCGGAGGCCTCACCCCCTACTATTCCCACCGCTGACCAGGCCCTGTGGCGACGACAGCCTCACACCGCAGCCGAATCAGTGAACCCTCGTACTCCTCTCCGCGCGGGCTTCCACTGCCGCGTCTTCCCCGGCTCCCCGTCGTCCCCTTCCTAGGCCTCGCCGTCGTCCACCGCCCTGGTGCTCTCGGCGCGGCGTGGTCAACGTGGTCAAGGAACGACTTCCATCGGACGTGGACTGTACGTGGAGAGGCTGACAACTGGGTCCACGGCCGCAGCAAGGAAGTGCCTCCTTGTTACGTGCAAAATAATTATTCCTCCACCTGATAGCGGGGACCCACCGGACGGGCCACCCTATTTCATGAAAAAATGTTTCCCCCCTGACTGCTGGGACCCACCAGCTACACCTTGGCACGCAAGGAAGTGCGTCCAGGCAAAAAAACAAAACGATTCGCCCCCCTGACTGTTGGGACCCACCAGCTACATCTTCGCATGCAAGGAAGTGCCTGACAGTCGGGACCCACCTGGTCGAAGCGTACGTAGCGTTGTCATTCTGGTCGCGAACGTGTACGTACATATATACTGGTGGATGTAGACGCGCGCACATGTCGTAGCGTTGTTCATCTCCACCGTCGACCCCCTCCAGCCTCCACGAGCTACTGTTCATCCACCGTCGACCTCCTCTAGCCTCCACCTGCGACTGTTCATCCACGGGCTCCTGTTCATCCAGCCTCCATCGGGCGCTACTCCACCGGCTACTGTTCAACCAGCCCTCTCCACGGGCTCCTGTTCAACCACCCCTCCATGGGCTACTGTTCATCCTTCCCTCCATTGTCTACTGTTCATCCAGCCCTCCACACCACAGGGTCCTGTTCATCCACCCCTCCACGGGCACCCCTCCACCGTCTACTGTTCATCCAGCCCTCCACCACACCACGGGGTCCTGTTTGTCCAGAGGCAACGCTACCGCTCACTATTCATCCCCCCCCCCCCCGCAACGCTCACTGTTCATCCCATCGATCGGCTTCAGTTAGCAGCAGTAGCGAAGGAATTGCTCGATCGGGTTCAGTTAACAGCCATCGATCGATCGCTCGGGTTCGGTAACGCGTAGCCTGCAATGCAATCACTCGGGTTCAGTTAGAGCCCAACGCCTCGCTCGGGTTCAGTTAGAGCCAACGCCTCGCACACACGCGCGTACGTGTACGAGAGAAACGCGCATCGCTCGACCCCCGACCTCCCACCGTAACCAGGAACTCCCCGAAATTTTCCTCGCCCTCGCTTCTACCACGGTTTTTTCCGTCATGGACGGCCCAAAGAATGTCATGCAGCTGCGTCTCCGGCCCGCCCAGGACGAGAAGCCCATTTTCTGTCATGATTTTTTGTCATAGAAGTAGGAGCCCACCACATCTATGATGATACCGGGTTTTGTGACAATTATCATCATATGTATGGCAGGAAAAAAAATTGTTCGGCCCAAAATGTCACGGATGTGTATTTTTTTGTAGTGAACATGCAACATGGGGTTAGTTCCAATATTTAGCTCACGACGTAAATCTTTTACTTTTGAAGTTCTAAACAGGATCAACTTTACTCTCTTCCTTCGAACAAAGGTACCGATTCTCAGCATTGCACATGGTTTAGTTGTAGCCTTTTCGAAGTAAGAGTATCGATCCCACGGAGAACGTAGAAATCAGGCTTTTGTCCCCTGTGAAGAATTATGTAGCTTTGTGCCTGCAGATAATTGTAAACTTGAAGCAGAGTGAGGGCAGATTTAAATAAGAATTGAGTAAAATGGTGACTTGTAACTTAATAACATAAAAGTAAATTAAAAACAAGGATGGTAAATAATGGTGTAACAACGGAATTAAAAGGCGTTCTCAGTGAGTCTTTAATCCCCATTGGTATGTTTCTAGTACTACTATGCATGATCATAGCATGGGTCAGATACTTGAGCCAGTGTTGACGATTATGCTAGGCAGAGCCAGGGACAGAACACATTCTACTCGTGGTAGACTTCGTGCCACGCATGCCACCATCATAATCTCCCCCTGAGGGTTACAACTCATGATAATTAAGGGTTTCCCCATGGATGCGGCCTCACTAAGGGTTCTCCATGATCCCCGGTCACTTATAAAGGTTAGGAGCACTAGGCTTTTACTGTCACCCGAATTACCTCCACATCCTAAACCTATGCAAAGATGGTGATATACTTCGCAGCCAATAAAGGCCTCTTCACAACATTCACGAAGTTATTAAACTAATCATTCAATGGTTAACACATATCCGCAATAAATGTTTCAGATCCTACACATACCAAGGTTCATCCATATCCCCGAGAACCAGGGGTCAACACACACATAAGAAAAACAATCATCATGGAGATGGTAATGGAATACATGGGGAATGATTCAATCGATACACCAAAGGATCCACTAGGGTTTCTGATGTTGCAGAAGATAAGGATGTGGATGATGATGATGAAGGTGGTGATGATGTGGGTGTTGATGATGATGTCGTTCCTCATGCGGTGAGAGGAATCCCTCTCTTCTCCTGGTCGATCCCCCCTCCGGATGGGCTCTGGAGGCTAGGGTTTTGCCTTCTGGATGAGTTTTTGGAGTCTCTGTTTGTCCCCTTCATGATCCGTTTCGACAGGGTGAAAATAGCTGATCCCACAGAGGCGACGGCGCGCCAAACAACCGCTCATGCGAGAACGCCATTGTTCGCTCTAGAAGCACCGCAACGGCTGTTTCTTTGTCCTTCTTGCTTGATTCTTCTATGGAAAGTGTTTATCACCTTTAATTCGTGATTCCACTGCCATTTTTGGGTGGTTTCTCCATTAAATGAATATTGCTCCAAAAGACGTCACCTGAAGGATTATCAACAAAAGGAGTTACCAACACAGTAATATTCCACAAAGCTCACCTTGTAGGCACAAAATATGAAGGAAAAACATCACGTAAATTGGACTCATCATCTCTCCAAGGAGAAGGTAAGACCATATTCCTGCCTTGTACTCTTTATTATCACGGTGATCGCTGGTGATCTAGAGGATCACCGCGGAGATCTTCCCTAGCAATTATAGCCCACGCTGCCATGCGGCATCGAGTGGGGTTTTGGAAGGTAGATACATCTTAGTTTTTTTACACCTCGGATGGGGCCCCTTGACCCGCCTTATATATTTGGACGAGTCCATGTTAGAAAGTGTGGTTTAGAATCCCCAGAGGGAGAATCCCGAGGGGGAGGCTCCCATTATGTGGTTCCGAATCCATGGAGGTTGAAGATATTTTGGCAATCTTAGTCTCTAAATCCCTCCTCAGTAGACCCCGAGTGGCAATTTGTTCTCCCACTGCTCATGGTAGAACGACGTGGGACTTGTTAACTTCCCTTGCTCCTCCATGGTGCCATGTTGTGTTCTCATCCACAAACCTTGATTAGAAGATCAATGGATGTAGTCCCCCCATGACTCGTGACTCCCAGGAGGTTTTTCCTCGAGCTTTTATTGGGGTCCTTTCTGATTCCTCACAGGTAAGGGGACATTAATGGTGTCAATAGGATAACAGGGCCGAAGGGTTGCTGATAGCTCTTTTTCCCGCATTTTTAGAGCTCATTTGTTGCATGTTCTCTTCATATATCATGTCCCATTGAACCAATATATGTTCATTATGCACGATTATTGGTTTTTTACTCTTTTCACTATGAGCATCGCATAACTAGTTTTTTATTTGTTTTCTTGTGTGTACAAGTGTTTTGGAGCAACCTATGACCAAACATGATGAAAGAGGCCAAAGATGGGTTCAGTATGTACGACTGTCGGCGCCAGGCTTAGGCATTTGGGAGATCAAAAATGATTTTTCTTAAGCTCTCAAAATTTGGATCTAATACTACCAACGCATCGGAGTCGTTCTGATGGTTCCAACGAGCTCAAGAACGTAAAAACAGAGTTCATATGGGAAAGTTACGATAGTTTAACCGAAGGATTCCAGAGTCGTAGACGACATATCGTACGAGCGTGGATAGTCGTACTGGCTCTCATACTGCCCCGAGACAGCTCCAAAATTTGCCTCTTTGGACTGGATTCTTCACTGTTTTCTTCCAGTTTTGTTCTCACGTGATATTTGGCCGATAAGGAAGGATTTGGGAGAGAATTTTTCTCATCTTAAGCCCTTGGATCAACATCTATGGACGAGGCTTTGGGAAAGCATTACAAATTCTTCTCCAACTCCAGCCGCCGTCATGATCACGTCATTCCTCCAAGATCAATCTCCATTGCTGCTCCATCTCCACCTTCATAGAAGAAGGGTAAGTCCAAGGAAAGAGGAGGAGGCTCCGCTGCCACGCGCACCGGCCTTTGGGTAGGTGCCATCTCCATCACGCCGCCCTCGTCACCACCACCGTTGGCGTCATCATCATCGCACCACCATTGGCGATGTCTTGTCCATCACCATCATGCATTCTCCCTTTACTGGCTCAATGCCAGCTTGTAACTTGACCCTAAATTTTATGTCATGCATTTACTTGTTTGGGTAGTTGTACTAGGTCTTGGGGATATGGATGAACTCTATATATTTACTTGATACGATCATTTATTTGCGTGTTCATGTTTGAGTTAGCAGCCTTCATGAATGTTGAGACGAGCGCCCACTCGCATTGTAGCCGTGATTGGTCGTGGGGGCATATTATTGTCATTTGTAGAGGTGAGGATGTCGAGGTAATTCAAGGTGACTGTAAAATCCTCAAGTCTGTGTCTTTGCAATTGATAGGAGACTAATAGGAAAACCCACATCTGATTGCGTCCACGGGGAAACCTTTAATTAACCGTATGTGCTTCAAGAAAAGAAGGTCCAGCTTGTTCATTTGAGTAGTATATCATTCCTATTAAGCTGAGATATCACATACACCCCCACTCAAAGGACTTGTTCCCTCCTGGCACACGTTTGTGCATCTAGTCTAGTACATGTGTCGTGTCCCATGTCACGAGGGCCACACGTGCCATGTGCCACATGGCCATGCACCTGACCGGAACACGCCCGTGTAACCGCGAGGATCCACTATGATAACGATTATAACGCCCTAGCTAAACACACTAGTTACTAGTCGTTGCGCCTGGCTATCATCTAGGATCTAGACTGCCCCGTAGACCAACAATAGTCTTTTTTGCGTACTTTATCCACACTCGTGCGCAACCCGGATCAACTTTCCAGCCGGTCACACATCCTCAAATTGCTTCAACCAGGCACGTTTAGCTTTGAGATCCCTTTCGGATGGGCTCCTGGAAAAGAAGGTGCACCTTGCTTATATGAGTAGTCTATAATTCCTATTAAGCTGTGATGTCACAACTAAGCCCATAGCTTAACTCTGAACTATCTTAAGAATCAATCCTGTCAATATCGACCAAGTTCTAACCTTGCCCTCTCCTCAAACCAGTTTTTGGTGAGTTGAAGTGGTTTTGACCAGTTTACCGCCCAGTGAGCCGCCTAGTTAGATATCACATCACCTAGTATTTGCTTGTATTTTTCAAAAAAAATTGGCTTAAAAGTTTGAAACTTTCATATCTTGATCACCAGGGTAGTCTTGATTTCACATAATTGTTTAGAAAAAGTTGGAAACTTTAATTTTTTGTGTCAAATTTTCACAAAAAGGGGTTCTATATGTATTTTTTGATCAGTTTGGCAAAAAGTTTTGAAACTTCCCAATGTTGATGACCATGGTAGTGTTAATTTTACAAAAAATCATTTTTTCTGTGCATTTCTTTTTTTGCTCAAATTTTGACAATAAAGGGGTTGAATATGTATTTTCCCCATGCTTTTTATCTATTTGGAAAAAAGGTTTTATAATTTCCTAGAATGATTAGCATTGTAGTATTCATTTTACAGAAAATTATTGTTTTCCCTGGACACTTTCTTTTTAGGTCAAATTTTAATAAAAAAGGGGTCGAATATGTATTTTTAAATTTGTTTGACAAAATGATTTGAAGCTTTCCCGGGCCAATAACCATGGTAGTGTTGATTTTACAGAAAATTTTCATTTGTAACCGGGCACTTTAAATTTTTTCAATTGTTTACACAAAACCGGGTTCAATATGTATTTTTCTTGCAATTTTTTAATATTTTTGGCAAATAAGTTCGAAACTTTCCTAGAATGATAATCATTGTAGTGTTGATATGATGTTTTCAAAACAAAATCTAGGCACTTTTATTTTTGTGACATGGCAGCTGACTAGACGAGTGACTCGACAGTCTTTTTTGCAAGGAACAAAATTGTACTTGTCAAAAAATTCTTATATTACGGGACAGAGGGAGTATTACTTAAGAGGAGGTAATACAATCAGACTGACACAATTTGGTCTCATCTCGCCCGGAACGTAGCTAGACATCGGTTCTAGTACCGATCGGCCCAATTGTGCTAAGCAATGGCTAACACGGCCAATATGTCAAAACCCCTTCAACTCATCAAAAGCCAGTTTTAGGAGAGGGCGGAGTTGAAACTTGACCGATTTTGATTGTTCAGATTGATAACCTAGACGGTTTCAAAGTTCAAGGTTGATTCTTAGACATTTGTGTTAGTTCAGGGTTGAAATATGAACTTCTTTAGCCATACAATATCCCACGCTCTATAATATTATACAACGTAAGGATGCTTATATCGCTACAGTAGTACAGTTGGTTCCACTAAATATTTAGTTCAGGAGGGCTTTAGTTGGTGAACGTTGGATATCTTGGCTACATCTAGTCCGTAGGCTGATGAATGTTCAACTCTCTGACCAGCCAGATACCATTCGATGGAAATTATCCAGTGGCGGTAGTTTCACAGTGAAATCTATGTACCTGGACTTATCTCTGACCAGCCAGATACCATTCGATGGAAATTATCCAGTGGCGGTAGTTTCACAGTGAAATCTATGTAGCTGGACTTAATTAACTCTGGGCGAGTGACGAGATCACTTCACATAAGGAAGCTTAAAGTTCCGCTAAGAATCAAAATCTTCATGTGGTTTATCCACAAGGAAGTGATTCTAACCAAGGATAACATGGTTAAGCGAAGATGGGTGGGTAGTTCATGATGTTGTTTTTGTGACCAGAATGAAACCATAAAACACCTCTTTCTCGATTGTCCTCTTGCCAAACTACTTTGGCGTACGATACATATAGCCTTTAACGTTTCTCCTCCAATTAGTATCGACACGTTATTTGAGACGTGGCTAACTGGAGTGGAATCAAATATCGCGGGACATATTCGGATAGGGATATGGGCACTATGGGCTATATGGAACTACAGAAATGATATAATCTTTAACATGAAATTTTTCATCAACTTTTTGCATGTTATATACAGAGCCACTAATTGAATCCGTACGTGGTCGTTACTTACTCATGCGTACTTCAGGGAGCTTTTGGCTATTGGGTGTAACCGATGGGAGATGGTAGAACGAGTTATCTACAATCGATTTGGATGACGATCCAATAATAAGGTGTTTAGTCATCTAGGCCTATTTTTCGCCGGTTGTGGCATTTCTTTTAATCTTTGTTGGTTTTATCCTCCTTTTCTGAGCCTTTTCTGAACTTGCGACTTTGTTTGGGAACTTCATTTCAATAAAATGGCTGCATGCATCATTCTGATGCAAAGGCCGGGGGTTATCCTCCTTTAAAAAAACAGGGTTTATGTTTCTTGTTGCCCGTGGAACGTATCTGCTATTTTATGGTTGTGATCCACTGTTTCTTCTGACCTTATTTAATCCTCTTTTTCATGTTTGATCAATCTGTTCCGATGCTAAATGTCAAAACTTTAGTGAAACTATACACTGTTTACGGTGAGTTGTCGGTTGAAATCAAATGCCAAGTTTGCCCATTTGAAAGAACTGAAAAATCGAAATCATTGATTGTGACAGTATCTTTTCCGAGACCCAGATTCAGTAGAATGCAATGTTATGATCAAATAGTGGGACCTAGTTATGGTGGTTAAGGAAAGAAGGGATGAGGAGCGCGCATAGCCAGAAGAGCATTAGTTTCAAGCGAAATTTGTCAGACAGCAGCTAATATGTCATGGAACAACATTTCTTCAGAACCGTGGACGTGAAGGAGAAGCTTGGTATGGTGCAACACTGTCGATCCTAATAAGTTTCTGAACGTTGAGGAGTCTGCCTGCCTCAAAGATACAGTTGAATTTAAAAGCTGAAAACGCGCTCCAGCATTTCCTGTTTGAATACACGCTATACATAGATCAAGTGGCCTGCTGGCGTGAGTGAAATCACCAAGGTTCCCGCAGTCAAATAGGCATGGAGTCTGCAAAAAAAAGGACAGACATTGGAACTGCTAGAACAAAAGGCTTGGAGTCATATATAGAGGAGCAATGGAGCAACAGGATGCAGGAGCAATGGAGCATGCTGCATGCACGGCCATATCATGCGTGTCCCGGTCGATCGATCGATCGGCTAGTGCGGTGCGTGCGTGCGCGCGCGAGTGCCTTCCTTTAAGCGTGGCCGCTTTCTCTGACGAGCCGTCTATTCAGTCGCCGTCCGCCACTGAAAGGCGTCAGTGTCGCGTATGTGCAATGCAGTGCAGCGGGGCAGCTTTAAGTGTGGAGTATGTAGCGTAGAGTCACTCTCGCGGAGGGGGGAATCTTCCCCAGGTGTCTGCCGGAAACAGGGGTTTGTGTCGCGGCTCCGCCGTTGATCTCGGGATCGACGGCGCCGGTTGGTTTAGAACAGGGGCTGGCGATGAAATTTCTGCGCGGACAGGGCCTGTCGTCCGCCGTACGTGGTCTAATCAACGGTCAGTAGACGTGAGAGAGATGTCCCCTTGTTGCTACCATGCTGTCATTCTTCGTTGAACATCTGTCGCTTGAGGTAGAGAATAAGACTGGTGGGGGTGACCATGTGAAGATGTTTCTCAGTTTTCTTAAGGGGTAAATGCTGCACTTTATTGCTCAAAATTCAGAGGCATTGTTACAGATTCATGGCGCTCAAAATTCAGAGCCAAACATGTCTACCTTAAACACACACACACATGTACTGTTTTTTTTCTTCTTCTGTTGAGCGGCACACATGTGCTGGTGAAGTGGAAAGTTTAGAGACACTCAGCAGGCTACCGGAAAGCCCAGTCGCTTAGAGCATCTCCAGCAGTTGGCCTTCCGAGGAGGCATTTTTTTCGCCGCCTGAGGGGCTGCCGGCGAGAATTTTACTCCGGGGCTTAAATTTCTTCCAGCCTTTGCCCCCCAGCCCTTGCAGACCGCGGAGTCACCAACGTCCCCGACCAAGCCCTCCTCGCCGCCGGGATCACCAGCCAATACAGCCACGCCGTCCGCGGCCTCGGCGCTGCTGCGAATTTGTCGTTTCTTGAAGTTTGGGGTTGCGATGCTTATAAGAAAAGGGTTCATCCTGATAAGTTCAAACCCAAATCAGAGAAATGTGTCCTCATAGGATAGCGTACTCTTCTGCTATCAATGAAACCGAAAGAAAAAACCAGTGCCCTTTCGTATAGATCGAGACCCAAAGGAGACAGTTGGGTACACCTTCTAGCACAAATCCGAAAGGCAAGATATTTGTTGCTAAGAATGGATCCTTTCTAGAGAAGGAGTTTCTCTCGAAAGAAGTGAGTGGGAAGAAAGTAGAACTTGATGAGGTAACTGTACCTGCTCCCTTATTGGAAAGTAGTTCATCGTAGAAATCTGTTCATGTGACTATTACACCAATTAGTGAGGAAGCTAATGATGATGATCATGTAACTTAAGATCAAGTTACTACCGAACCTCGTAGGTAAACCGGAGTGAGATCCGCACCAGAGTGGTACGACAATCCTGTTCTGGAGGTCATGTTACTTGACCATGACGAACCTATGAACTATGAGGAAACGATGATGAGCCCGGATTCCACAAAATGGTTTGAGGCCATGAAATCTGAGATAGGATCCATGTATGAGAACAAAGTATGGACTTTGGTTAACTTTCCTGATGATCAGCAAGCCATAGAAAATAAATGGATCTTCAAGAGGAAGATGGATGCTGATAGTAGTGTTACTATCTACAAATCTAGAATTTTCGCAAAAGGTTTTTGACAAGTTCAAGGTGTTGACTACGATGAGAATTTCTCACTCATATCTATGCTTAAGTCTGTCCGAATCATGTTAGCAATTGCCGCATTTTATGAAATCTGGCAAATGGATAAACAAAACTGCATTCCTTAATAGATTTATTAAAGAAGAGTTGTATATGATGCAACCAGAAAGTTTTTGTCGATCCTAAAGGTGTTAACAAAATATGCAAGATCCAGCGATCCATCTATGGACTCATGCAAGCATCTCGGAGTTGGAATATACACTTTGATAAGTTGATCAAAGCATATAGTTTTATACAGACTTGCGGTGAAGCCTGTATTTACAACAAAGTGAGTGGGAGCGCTACAACATTTCTGATAAATATATGTGAATGACATATCGTTGATCGGAAATAATGTAGAATTTTCTGGAAAGCATAAAGGAGTGTTTGAAAGGACTTTTTCAAAGAAAGACCTTGGTGAAGCTTCTTACATATTGAGCATCAAGATCTATAGAGATAGATCAAGACGCTTGATAAGTTTTTTTAATAAGTACATATCTTGACAAGATTTTGAAGTAGTTCAAAATGGAACAGTCAAAGAAAGAGTTCTTGCCTGTGTTACAAGGTGTGAAGTTGAGTAAGACTCAAAGCCCGACCACGACAGAAGATAGAAAGAGAATGAAAGTCATTCCCTATGCCTCAGCCATAGGTTCTATAAAGTATGCCATGCTGTGTACCAGATCTATTGTATACCATACACCGAGTTAAGCAAGGGAGTACAATAGTGATCTAGGAGTAGATCACTGGACAACGGTCAAAATTATCCTTACTGGAATAAGGATATCTTTCTCGATTACGGAGGTGACAAAAGGTTCGTCGTAAAGGGTTACGTCGATGCAAGTTTCTAGTAAACCCTTTGGGTGTTGGTCACATGAAAATGTGAACTATTGGTGTTAAATCACATGGTGATGTGAACTAGATTATTAACTCTAGTGCAAGTGGGAGACTGAAGGAAATATGCCCTAAAGGCAATAATAAAGTTATTATTTATTTCCTTATTTCATGATAAATGTTTATTATTCATGCTAGAATTGTATTAACCGGAAACATAATACATGTGTGAATACATAGACAAACAAAGTGTCACTAGTATGCCTCTACTTGACTAGCTCGTTGATAAAAGATGGTTAAGTTTCCTAAGCATAGACATGAGTTATCATTTGATTAACGGGATCACATCATTAGGAGAATGATGTGATTGACTTGACCCATTCCGTTAGCTTAGCACTTGATCGTTTAGTTTGTTGCTATTGCTTTCTTCATAACTTATACATGTTCCTATGACTATGAGATTATGCAACTCCCGTTTACCGGAGGAACATTTTGTGTGCTACCAAACGTCACAACGTAATTGGGTGATTATAAAGATGCTCTAAAGGTGTCTCCAAAGGTACTTGTTGGGTTGGCGTATTTCGAGATTAGGATTTGTCACTCTGATTGTCGGAGAGGTATCTCTGGGCCCACTCGGTAATGCACATCATTATAAGCCTTGCAAGCATTGCAACTAATGAGTTAGTTGCGGGATGATGTATTACAGAATGAGTAAAGAGACTTGCCGGTAACGAGATTGAACTAGGTATTGAGATACCGATGATCGAATCTCAGGCAAGTAACATACCGATGACAAAGGGAACAACGTATGTTGTTATGCAGTCTGACTGATAAAGATCTTCGTAGAATATGTGGGAGCCAATATGAGCATCAAGGTTCCGCTATTGGTCATTGACCGGAGACGTGTCTCGGTCATGTCTACATAGTTCTCGAACACGTAGGGTCCGCACGATTAAAGTTTCGATGACGGTTATGTAATGAGTTTATGTGTTTTGATGTACCGAAGGAGTTCGGAGTCCCGGATGAGATCGGGGACATGACGAGGAGTCTCGAAATGGTTGAGACATAAAGATTAATATATTGGACGACTATATTCGGACATCGAAAAGGTTCCGAGTGATTCGGGTATTTTCGGGAGTACCGGGGAGTTACGGGAATTCGTATTGGGCCTTAATGGGCCATACGGGAAAGGAGAGAAAGGCCTCAAAGGGTGGCCGCGCCCCTCCCCATGGGCTGGTCCGAATTGGACTAGGGAGGGGGGGCGCCCCCTTCCTTCCTTCTCCTTTTCCCTTCCCTTTCCTTCCCTCCTACTCCTACTACTTGGAAGGGCTCCTAGTTCTACTAGGAAAGGGGGAATCCTACTCCCAGTGGGAGTAGGACCCCCCTAGGGCACGCCATAGAGAGGTCCGGCGCTCCCCTCCTCCACTCCTTTATATACGGGGGCAGGGGGCACCCCATAGACACAACAATTGATCGTTTGATCTTTAAGCCATGTGCGGTGCCCCCCTCCACCATAGTCCACCTCGATAATACTGTAGCGGTGCTTAGGCGAAGCCCTGCGTCGATAGAACATCATCATTGTCACCACGTCGTCGTGCTGACGAAACTCTCCCTCAACACTCGGCTGGATCGGAGTTCGAGGGACGTCATCCGACTGAACGTGTGCTGAACTCGGAGGCGTCGTGCATTCGGTACTTGATCGGTCGGATCATGAAGACGTACGACTACATCAACCGTGTTGTGCTAATGCTTCCGCTTTCGGTCTATGAGGGTACGTGGACAACACTCTCCCCTCTCATTGCTATGCATCACCATGATCTTGCGTGTGCGTAGGAATTTTTTTAAAATTACTACGTTCCCCAAAAGCCGGAGCATTCAGTCTACAATCGTTGTCGTCGGCGCGTAGCGCCTCGCCTACTGCTACGTCATCGTTCTCTCTATGATTTGATTAGATAAACCAATTGACTAGACCAATCCATCCAAAAATTAGGCAAAAAGATTGGTTGATCTTTACATACCTCATCCCTAGCCGGAGCATTCAGTTTACAATCGTTGTCGTCGGCGCGTGGCACCTCGCCTGCTGCTACATCTTTGCCGGTACCTGCCTGCCACCTATTCCTCTGGTTAATGGATATCAGTACACTGCTCCCTGTCCGCCGCCGCCGGGTTGGAGTAGCACCCAGTTGGAAGGTAGAATGATTCGTTCGTGATTTGTGGGAGGCGAACTGAATTTATCCCAGTATAAACGGGCCTATGAATGATCAGTAGCGAGATAGTGGATGAAAGGAAGATGGGAAACCCCTTGTTTCATATGCCACCTACATTTGCTGAGTGCCGCACAACATGGTAACACATAGTACGTGTGTGTACACCTTGGTAGAAGAAATTGAGGTGACGTGGCTAAAGAAGAAGGCAGAGAATTCATGTCTACCTATGGTGGGTCTCTTGTAATTTGGTAATGGGGCGTTGATGTGGCTGGTCTGCTGATGTGGATATCTTGCATGTTAAGATAAATAGGATAGTGGGGATGATTCTCTTAGATATATAGGATATGATCTTTTTAGTCCTCTTACTTTGAATGATCAAATTTGCTATGATGATTGTATGCCTCCCACTTATGATGATTATTGTGATGATACTTATGTTATAAAAAGTAGTGATAATTATTGTCATAACTTTGAATATCCTTTTACTGAACATTACTCTTTTAATGTGGGAACAATTTATAGTATTCGAGTTTCCTATGATACTCCCACTATTATGAATGAGAATAAAATTGCTTATATGGAGAGTAATAAATTTTCTATGCTTTGGATCATGAAAGGAATGCTTTATGTGGTGGTTATATTGATGAATCTATTCATGATGCTACTGAAAATTATTATGAGAGAGGAACTTATGATTCATGATGCTCTCTTTGTGTTTCATTTCTTATATTTTATGCGAGCATCATTGAAATCATCATGCCTAGCTAAAAGGCATTAAAAAAAGCACTTATTGGGAGACAACCCAACATTTACTCGTACTATTTTTGTGTTTTCACATGATTAAGCTACTATAGTAATCGTGTTTCATAGGTTCTGTTTCAATAAAGTGCCAAGTAAAGCCTTTGAGATAGTGTGGATGATAGTTGACTTGATTCTGTGCAAAAATAGAAAATTTTGCGTCCAATGTAGAAATTATTATATTTTACTGGAACATGAAAAATTCTAATTTTTTTTACAGGTGATAGATATACAAATTATCTACGTTGTCCTAATTTTTCAGAATTTATGGAGTAGCAGAAATACGGTTGTAGTATAGATTACTACAGATTGTTCTGTTTTTGACAGGTTCTGTTTTCAATGCATAGTTTGCTTGTTTCCTAGTTTCTATGGCTTATATTGCTTAATATAAATTGTGGAAATGATATGCTATAGTAGGCATTTTGTGGAAACAATTATGAATCTTGTCTTTGACAGTACCAAAGTGAAATAGTTTGCTCTTTATCACACTAACCTATCTCATGAAGTTTCGTTAAGTTTTGTGTGATTGAAGTTTTCAAGTTTTGAGTGAGATATCGATATGAGGAGAATAAGGAGTGAAAAGACACTAAGCTTGGGAATAACCATGGCACCCCAAGGTAATATTCAAGGAAGAGCCAAACAACTAAGCTTGGGGATGCCCCGGAAGGCATCCCCTCTTTCGTCTCCAACATTATCAGTAACCTTACTTGGAGCTATACTTTTATTCATCACATGATATGAGTTTTACTTGGAGCGTCATTTTATGTTTCTAGGATTTGCTTGATGTTATTTAGAATAATGTTTTGCATCTTTTATTTCAATAAAAATGCCAAGGATAGCCTTTACCATGCTTATTTTGCAAGTCTACATGTTGTTGTTTGAAAACACAAAGTTTTCTATCATTGTCTCAATTCTTATGAAAGTCAGAACGTGATAAAATGTTGAAACTTTTTGCACAATAAGCTCTGATAAATTTTCTATAGTGTGGTAAATTTTCATAATTTTTGGAGTTAAAGAAGTATTGATACTCTTGCATCCTTTACAGACTGTACTGTTTTCGCAGATTGCTGTTATGTTTGCATTGTTTGCATATGTTTGCTTGTTTAATGATTCTATTTGAGGACATGAGTATTAAATATGTAGAGGCATTTAGTATTCAATGTTGAATACTAATTTTAGTGATTTGCTACAGTAGAGAATGATAAGTTTTTTGCATTGGTTTATACTAACTTATCTCATGAGTTTTCGTTGAGTTTTGTGTGGATGAAGTTTTTAAGATTGAGGGAAACCGTGATATAAAAGGAATTAAAGAGACACAAAAACTCAAGCTTGGGGATGCCCAAGGCATCCCAAGATAATATTTCAAGAAGTCTCAAGCATCTAAGCTTGGGGATGCCCCGGTAGGCATCCCACCTTTCTTCATCAACAATTATCGGGTAGTATCGGTTGAGCCTAAGTTTCTGCTGCTTCACATGAGTTGTGATATTCTTGAAATGTCATTTTATTTTGTTTTGCTTGCTGTTTGAATAAAATAATTAGATCTGAAAGTTTTTAAATAAGGAGTCCTCACATAGCTACCTATTTACTTAACTACTCGCTTGATCTTCACTTATATCTTCTTGGAGTAGTTTGTCATTTGCTCTAGTGCTTAACTTATATGTTTTTTAGCACGGTGTGATTTATTATTTTTGTAGAAATTCTGTCATGCTTCACTTAGATTATTTTGAGAGAAAGAAATATTATGCTCATGATCTTCACTTATATTTGTTTGAGCAAAACAACACACGAAAATTAGTCCCAAAGTGATAGATATCCAAGAAGGATATAATAAAAACTTTCATGAAGATCATTGGACAAAATAAACTTGATTCCTTGTAATAGTTTTGAGATATGATGATATTGATATGTGCGTCATGTTGATGAGTAATTATGCTTTAGTAAGAATATTGGTGTTAAGGTTTGTGATTCCCTATGCAAGCACGAAAGTCAAGAGTTATGCAATGAAATTAAATCCTACTTGTGGTGCATTATTCGGTGTTAATTATGCTCAATACTCGCTTATGAGATTATTTGTTTCTTGGTTGGTCGCTTCTCAATCTTTTGCTAGCCTTCATTTTTCACTAAGTCTGATCACTACTTGTGCATCCAAAATCCTTTAAACCAGTTTTGCCACATGAGTCCACTATACCTACCTATATGCAGTATTCTTTTGCCGTTCTAAGCAAACTTGTATGTGTGATGACTCACGAGTATATAGGATCAATTGTAGCTCTTTTCGATAAGTAAGAGTGTCGAACCCAACGAGGAGTAGAAAGAAATGACAAGTGGTTTTCAGCAAGGTAATGTCTGCAAGTGCTGAAATTGTAAGTAGCAAAGTAGTTTGATAGCAAGATAATTTGTAATGAGCAAGTAACGATAGTAGTAACAAAAGTGCAGCAAGATAGCCCAATCCTTTTGAGTCAAAGGACATGCCAAAACAATCTCTTATAGTAAGCAACGCATTCTTGAGGGTACATGAGAATTTCATCTAGTCACTTTTACCATGTTGGTTAGATTTGTTTTCGCTACTTTGATAATTTGATATGTGGGTGGACCGGTGCTTAGGTGCTGTTCTTACTTGAACAAACCTCCTGCTTATGATTAACCCCCTCACAAGCATCCACAACTACGAGAAAAGTATTAAGAATAATTTCCAACTATAGCATTAAACTTTTGGATCCAATCGGTCCCTTACAGAATAGCGCATAAACTAGGGTTTAAGCTTCTGTCACTCTCACAACCCATCATCGAATAACTATTTCCACAATGCATTCCCTTAGGCCTAAATATGGTGAAGTGTCATGTAGTCAACGTTCACATAACACCACTAAGGGAATCACAACATACATACTATCAAAATATCGAACACATAGCGACTCTCTAGCTGCTTAAACACATCCTTTTCTAGTCTAGTTGAGTTGATCTTTGTGTTTAGTCTCTTTGGGTATTGCCCATAAAATGGGCTTATCTTCATGTAAAAGTCATGTAAAACAGTCTTGACCCCCCTGTTAACCATACATTAACATTATAATAAAAGCAATAGTAGGAGTCTCTCCTGCTATTTTCATTGTTCAAAAAAATATCGAACACATATCAAGTTCACATGCTTACCCACCTCGGTGGCGCGCCTGGTGGGTTGTGCTCAACCAGGCCCACCTCCGGTGCCCACTGATACGTCTCCAACGTATCTATAATTTTTGATTGCTCCATGCTATATTATCTACTATTTTGGACTATATTGGGCTTTATTTTCCACTTTTATATTATTTTTGGGACTAACCTATTAACCGGAGGCCTAGCCCAGAATTGTTGTTTTTGCCTATTTCAGTGTTCCGGAGAAACAGAATATCAAGCGGAGTCCAAACGGAATAAAACCTTCGGGAACGTGATTTTCTCATCAGATAAGACCCAGGAGACTTGGACCCTCTGTCAAGAAAGCCACGAGGTGGTCATGAGGGTGGAGGGCGCGCCCCCCTGTCTCGTGGGCCCCTCGAAGCTCCAACGACGTACTTCTTCCTCCTATATATGAAGGAAATATGCCCTAGAGGCAATAATAAAGTTATTATTTATTTCCTTATATCAGGATAAATGTTTATTATTCATGCTAGAATTGTATTAACCGGAAACATAATACATGTGTGAATACATAGACAAATAGAGTGTCACTAGTATGCCTCTACTTGACTAGCTCGTTGATCAAAGATGGTTAAGTTTCCTAGCCATTGACATGGGTTGTCATTTGATTAACAGGATCACATCATTAGGAGAATGATCTGATTGACTTGACCCATTCCGTTAGCTTAGCACACGATCGTTTAATATTCTGCTGTTGCTTTCTTCATGACTTATACATGTTCCTATGACTATGAGATTATGCAACTCCCGTTTACCCGAGGAACACTTTGTGTGCTACCAAACGTCACAATGTAACTGGGTGATTATAAAGGTGCTCTACAGGTGTCTCCAAAGGTACTTGTTGGGTTGGCGTATTTCGAGATTAGGATTTGTCACTCCGATTGTCGGAGAGGTATCTATGGGCCCTCTCGGTAATGCACATCACTTAAGCCTTGCAAGCATTGCAACTAATGAGTTAGTTGCGGGATGATGTATTACGGAACGAGTAAAGAGACTTGCCGGTAACGAGATTGAACTAGGTATTGAGATACCAACGATCGAATCTCGGGCAAGTAACATACCGATGACGAAGGGAACAACGTATGTTGTTATGCGGTTTGACCGATAAAGATCTTAGTAGAATATGTAGGAGCCAATATGAGCATCTAGGTTCCACTATTGGTTATTGACCGGACACGTGTCTCGGTCATGTCTACATAGTACTCGAACCCGTAGGGTCCGCACGCTTAGCGTTATGATGATAGTTTCATTATGAGTTTATATGTTTTGATGTACCGAAGGTTGTTCGGAGTCTCGGATGTGATCTCGGACATGACGAGGAGTCTCGAAATGGTTGAGACATAAATATTGATATATTGGAAGCCTATGTTTGGATATCGAAAGTGATCCGGGTGAAAATGTGATTTTACCGGATTGCCGGAGGGGTTACCGGAACCCCCCCCCCCCGGAGGCTATTGGGCCTTAATGGGTCTAGTGGAGGAAGAGGAGAGGCGGGCCAAGGGGCAGCCGCGCGCCCCTCCTGATGAAGTCATGTACCTAGGGTAGGGTCATAGGCCTGCCCAAGGGTACCCTCCCCAAGGTCACTTACTAAAAGAGGCTGCTTACCAGTCGACCTGATAAGCATCCACTCGACTAATACAATAACACTCGACGAGCACAGAGACACTCGACCATGAAGACTCACTTGACCATCGGAAGCACAGGAGCCACTCCGCATCCAAACGGTCTGTAATTAAATGGCCTTTATAGCCTTAATAGCACTTTATACAGGGCGTTTCCAGTAACGCCCTGCCTTAATGTACCTTAAGATCCTTCATTGCGTGGGCTGGCAGGGGTCCTGGCGAACTCTATATAAGCCACCCCTCTCCACAGGAAGAAGGGTTCGCATCTTTGTAACACACACGCATATAATCCAGTCGACCGCCTCCGGGCTCCGAGACGTAGGGCTATTACTTCTTCTGAGAAGGGCCTGAACTCGTAAAACTCTTGCGTGCACAACTACTCCAAAGCTAGGATCTTGCCTCTCCATTCCTACCCCCCATTCTACTATCAGACTTAGAACCACGATAGTTGGCGCCCACCGTGGGGCAGGTGTTCTAGCGATTTGTTGGAGGAGTTGGGATTCTTTCGATATCTCCCATCATGTCTTCAAGCGGAGTCCTGGTCGAGGGCCGCGAGATCCGTCTCGGCGCCCTCACTTTCGTCATCAATGACTCTGCCTGGCTCCAGGAGGCTCCACTCGACGTGGACGCGCTTACCGCCCGCGGGGCAACGCACTTTCGCGCGTGCATTCGTGGCGTCCTCCTGCGGCAACCGTCGGCCCAGTACGGGTCGGCACCCGTTTCGTCCTCGCTCCCAGTTTCCTGCCGGCGCAAGCGCTCCGGTCGGTCGAGGCTCCAGCGGTGGGTGAGGCATGCATTGGCCCGCCAGTCGGCCACCCCCCAAGTTGCGGCGATCGAGCCCGACGAATCTCCCTACGGCCTGTTTGATCTGTCGACTGGCTCCGCAGAGACTGCATCCGAGTGCGACAGCAGCGATCCAGCGGCGGAGGTACTGATGGTCGACGGACCGCGCAGTCCCCCCGGATTCCCCCACACCGAAGAGGTTGCCCGAGGAGGAGGTCCGGCGCGGGGCCATGAAGAGTACTGACCCGAGCCCCTCACCTCGCTATAGAGGGAGGAACTTCGTCGCCGGAACATGGACGCACTTCACACTCCTATCGTTGGAGAAACCCTCGAGGCGCGCACCTTGGAGGAGGCGCGCTTGGCCAACCAGGCTGAACGCACTCGACTGGAGAATCTCCAGAGAGTACTCGACGAGCGCGCTCGACCGCCAGTTCTAGAATCCAGTCGATGTCGCCTCTTTCAGCCACCAACGCAGGTATACCAAACTCCGGTTCAGAATTTAGCAGCTGCAGCCTGCATAGCGGAGTCGATCCAGCCTTCTCAGTCAGAGGCAGGGAGAGGTCTGCTACAGATCAGAGATTTGCTCCGGGCAACAGGGGATCCAAACTCAGTTGTATCGCAGTCGCGTAACAGGATTCACAGCCGATCCGTCGCTATGAATTTTGTATAGTCGGCTCACAGTCCAGGATCGCCCCTGAGGCGTGAGGAACGTAGAGGCCGGCTTGATGATCAATATCAAGGCCGTGAGCGGTACGAACACCGATTCGATGGCAATGATCGACGTCGAGTGCCCACTCCTCCCCCAAGGGGTGGATCGTACATTTCTCGGCAGCAAGATGACAGACGCCAGCACAGTGCTGGGCGAAGGTTTCCAGTCGACCCCAGGGAACCAGGCTTTGATGCGAGATCCATTATCGTTCAAGGTCTGGTCGACAGGAATAGAGCTCACCGAGAAGGTCATGACAGAGACGTTCCCTCCAGCAGCAGGGTTCATGTATCAGGACCAGAATGTTTCAGCAGAGCAATCAGGGCCGCAGTAATTCCTCCCAACTTCAGGTTGGCGACTGGAGTTAGTAAGTTCACCGGCGAGTCCAAGCCTGACACATGGCTTGAAGATTACCAAGTGGCAGTTCAGATTGGAGGCGGCAACGACGAGGTAGCCATGAAGCATTTACCACTTATGTTGGAGGGATCAACCAGAGCATGGTTGAACCAGTTGGCACCCAGCAGTATTTACACTTGGGAAGATCTTGCCCAAGTGTTTGTCAGGACATTTGAAGGGACTTGCAAGCGACCAGCAGGGTTGACAGAATGGCAGTCGTGTGTTCAGAAGTGGAGTGAAACTCTGAGGGATTATATCCAGAGGTGGATCACTTTACATCACACAGTCGAGAATGTATCTGATCACCAGGCAGTTTGTGCCTTCAAGGAAGGCGTCAAGAACAGACAGCTGAGTTTGAAATTCGGTCGAACCGGAGACATGACATTGAGTCGGATGATGGAAATTTCCACCAAGTATGCAAACGGTGAAGAAGAAGATAGGCTCCGGAGTGGCAAGTACAAAGCAGCCGCTAATGAGGCCGGCGGAGGAAACTCCAGTCGGAAGCAAAAGCGCAAAGCCGAGCCAGCTGCTCCTGGAGAGACCTTGGCTGTGACCCCAGGAAAGTTTAAGGGGAAACCCAAGGGTCCCTGGAACCCCAAGAAAGTGAAAGACCAGGATGGGAACGATGTGATGGACTTACCATGTCACATTCACACGAAGAAAGACGAGGAGGGTAAACTCATTTACCCAAAGCATACCACTCGACAATGTCGACTCCTGATTCAGCAGTTTCAAGGGAAACATGCCAAAGACAAAGAGAAAGAGTCCGAAAAAGTTGAGGACAAAGAAGACAGCGGTGAGGAGTACCCCCAAGTCAACTCCACCCTGATGATTTTCGCTGATGTCGAAAGCAAGAGTCGATTGAAGATTATCAATCGAGAAGTGAACATGGTCGCTCCTACGACACCCAATTATCTGAAATGGTCTCAGACTGCCATAGCCTTCGACCAGTCCGATCACCCGACTCATATTGCTACCCCAGGGAGGCAAGCGTTGGTGGTCGACCCACTCGTTGAAGGCACTCGACTGACCAAAGTTTTGATGGATGGTGGTAGTGGTTTGAATTTTTTGTATGCAGAGGCGCTGAAAGGGATGGGCATTCCGATGTCTAGACTCAGCACCAGTAACATGAGCTTCCACGGAGTCATTCCTTGAAATAAGGCTGAGTCACTCGGCCAAATCGCTCTCGATGTAGTTTTTGGTGACTCGAAGAATTTCCGGAAGGAAAAGTTGACCTTTGAGGTCGTGGATTTTCAGAGTGCGTACCACGCCATACTTGGAAGGCCAGCGTATGCTCGTTTCATGGCCCGACCATGCTACGTGTACCTTAAATTGAAGATGCCTGGTCCCAAAGGTGTGATCACTATCACGGGTAATCGGAAGAAGGCAGAAGAGTGCTTCCAGAAGGGCTCCAAAATTGCTGATACTCAGATGGCCGAAATGGAGTTACAAGAGTACCAGAAGACCGCAGACCCGAGTGATTTGTTGCGAGCCAAGAAGCCTGCCACAGAGTCAGCATTTTAGTCGTCCGGTGAGACAAAACAGGTTCACATCCACCCGACTGACCCCAATGCGGCTCCGACCAACATCTCCACTACACTCGACTCTAAATAGGAAGAAAGTGCTCATCCAGTTCCTCCGTGAGAACTGGGACATCTTTGCATGGAAGCCTGCTGACATGCCGGGTGTTCCCAGGAGACTGGCTGAGCACCGCCTTCGAGTCGACCCAAAAGTCAAACCAGTTAAGGAACATCTTCGATGGTCCGCCGTCCAGAAGAGAAAGGCCATTGGCGAAGAGGTGGCTCGACTCTTAGCGGCAGAGTTCATTCGCGAGATCTACCACTCCGAGTGGCTCGCCAATGTTGTAATGGTTCCCAAGAAGGACAAGTCGTTGTGCATGTGCATCGATTTCAAACATATCAATCGGGCCTGCCCGAAAGATCATTTCCCTCTTCCTCGCATCGACCAAATAGTCGACTCGACCGCAGGATGCGAGAGGTTGTCTTTTTTAGATGCTTACTCCGGATACCATCAGATCCGTCTGTATGGACCCGATGAAATAAAAACAGCTTTCATCACCCCGTTCGGGTGCTTCTGTTATGTCACCATGCCTTTCGGTCTCAAGAATGCCGGAGCTACATTCATGAGAATGATTCAGAAGTGCCTGATCACTCAAATCAGTTGGAATGTAGAAGCATACATGGATGATATAGTGGTCAAGTCGCGAAAAGGTTCTGACCTACTTACTGACCTTGCTGAAACATTTGCCAATCTCAGGAGGTATGATATCAAGCTTAATCCATCAAAATGCACATTTGGAGTTCCTGGAGGAAAGTTACTCGGTTTTCTTGTTTCCGAACGAGGAATCGACGCTAACCCTGAAAAAGTTGGCACCATACTCCGAATGAAACGCCTTGTGCGTGTGCACGATGTCTAGAAGCTTACTGGATGCTTGGCCGCTTTAAGTCGATTCATCTCCAGACTCGGTGAAAAGGCATTGCCTCTTTACCGACTGATGAAGAAGTCAGACAAGTTCGAGTGGACTCCAGAAGCTGATGCAGTGTTTGCAGAGCTAAAAGATCTGCTATCCACCCAGTCGGTGCTTGCTGCCCCTGTCAGCAAAGAGCCATTGTTGCTTTACATTGCAGCCACTGGACAAGTCGTTAGTACCGTACTTACGGTCGAGCGGGAAGAGGAAGGAAAAACCTTCAAAGTTCAGCGCCCAGTTTATTACCTTTCCGAAGTTCTGGCCCCATCAAAGCAAAGATACCCTCACTATCAGAAGCTTGTTTATGGGATTTACATGACCATGAAGAAGGTTGCTCATTATTTCTCTGATCACTCCATTACGGTCGTCAGCGACGCCCCGTTATCAGAGATTCTTCATAACAGAGATGCAACTGGTCGAGTGGCAAAATGGGCGATTGAACTTCTTCCTCTTGATATCAAGTTCGAGGCAAAGAAAGCTATCAAGTCCCAAGCAATAGCTGATTTCCTCGCCGAGTGGACTGAACAACAACTTCCGACTCAAGTTCACTCGGAGCACTGTACTATGTTTTTCGATGGCTCCAAGATGCTGAATGGGTCCGGTGCGGGGGTTGTATTGGTTTCCCCCCGAGGAGATAAGCTCAAATATGTCCTCCAGATTCACTTTGATTCCTCCAACAACGAGGCAGAATATGAAGCACTCCTATATGGACTGCGTATGGCTATTTCACTCGGCGTCCGTCGCCTTATGGTCTACGGCGACTCAGATCTGGTTGTTAATCAAGTGATGAAGGAGTGGGACGTCCGAAGCCCAGCCATGACGGGTTATTGCAATGCAGTGAGAAAGTTGGAGAAGAGATTCGAGGGGTTAGAGCTCCATCATATACCCCGACTGAAAAACCAAGCCACGGATGATTTGGCGAAAATAGGGTCCAAGAGAGAAGCCATCCCCAGCGATGTGTGTTTGGAGCACATTCGTGCACCATCGATACAGGAAGATCCCTTCACAGAAGAACCTCCGCAGCCAAGGACTGCCAGCGATCTGACTGAAGTGGAGATTCCAGCCGTGGTCGACCTGATTATGGAAGTTGTAGTCGTCACTCCCGACTGGACAGCGCCATACATCACGTATATTATGAGGAAAGAGCTCCGAGAAGATGAAGGAGAGGCTCGACAGATCGTACGTCGATCCAAGGCCTTTACAGTAATCAAAGGGCAGTTGTACAGAGAAAGCGCGACTGGAGTTGGCCAGAAGTGCATCACGCCGGAAGAAGGTCAGATACTTCTTGAGGATATCCACTCGGGGACCTGTGGCCATCATGCGTCCTCTCGGACCATTATGGCTAAAGCGTACCGAGCGGGATTTTACTGGCCGAAGGCGAATGAAATGGCAAAAGAAATAGTCGACAAGTGCGAAGGGTGTTAGTTTTATTCCAACATGTCACACAAGCCCGCCTCTGATCTGAAGACCATTCCACTTGTCTGGCCCTTCGCTGTTTGGGGGCTAGACATGATTGGACCGCTGAGAACTGGTAGAAGCGGCTTCACTCACTTACTGGTTGCAGTCGACAAGTTCACCAAGTGGATAGAAGCCAAACCCATCAAGAACCTCGATGCAAGCACTGCTATCAGTTTCATCAGAGAGCTGATATTCAGATATGGAGTTTCACATAACATCATCACGGACAATGGGTCAAACTTTGATAACGACAGATTCAAAGCCTTCTGCGCCTCCCAAGGCACGTGGGTCGACTATGCATCAGTTGCCCATCCTCAGTCGAATGGGCAGGCAGAGCGTGCAAACGGTCTCATCCTCAAAGGACTGAAACCCCGACTGATGCGTGATCTCAAGCACGCAGCAGGAGCTTGGGTCGACGAACTTCCGTCAGTTCTTTGGGGATTAAGGACCACTCCTAATCGGTCGACTGGAAGAATGCCATTCTTTCTGGTCTACGGGGCTGAAGCGGTTCTGCCGAGTGATCTGCTTCACAATGCACCTCGAGTCGAACTATACTCTGAAGCATAAGCGGAACAAGATCAGCAAGATGCAGTCGACCTCTTGGAAGAACAGAGGGAGATGGCCCTAATCCGCTCGACTATCTACCAGCAGGACTTACGTCGGTTCCACGCCAGAAACGTGAAGAGTCGAGCCTATCAGGAAGGAGACTTGGTCCTCCGAGTGGATCAGCAAAAACCTCACAAGCTCGCTCCAACCTGGGAAGGCCCCTTCATCGTCACCAAAGTCCTCCACAACGGAGCATATCACCTCTACAATGTTGATCGCTAGATCGACGAGCCTCGAGCTTGGAATGCGGAGTTACTCCGTCCTTTTTACACTTAAAAAAACTCACTCGGTTGAGATGTAATAAAAGTACCTCTGTAGTTCTTTTATCTAAAGCAAGAATGTTATGATTTTCACAGAAGATTGCTATTTCTTTTTGTTGAAATTTCCCCCAGTGGGTGGCTTAGCTGCGAATCCGTTTCGCCTAAGTTTGTAAAAAATACTGCCGAGTGGAGAGATAGCCTCCCACTCGGAGGCTTAGCTGCGAATCCGTTTCGCCTAAGTATTCAAAATCCTACCGAGTGGAGAGCCAAACTCCCACTCGGGGGCTTAGCTGCAGTCCAAGTACTCGCCTAAGTATTTAAAATCCTACCGAGTGGAGAGCCAGCCTCCCACTCGGAGGCTTAGCTGCGAATCCCTTTCGCCTAAGTATTCAAAATCCTACCGAGTGGAGAGCCAGCCTCCCACTCGGGGGCTTAGCTGCAGTCCAAGTACTCGCCTAAGTATTTAAAATCCTACCGAGTGGAGAGCCGGCCTCCCACTCGGGGGCTTAGCTGCAGTCCAAGTACTCGCCTAAGTATTTAAAATCCTACCGAGTGGAGAGCCAGCCTCCCACTCGGGGCCTTAGCTGCAGTCCAAGTACTCGCCTAAGTATTTAAAATTCCTACCGAGTGGAAAGCCAGCTTCCCGCTCGAGGGCTTAATAACAGTCCAAGGATTTAGTCAAACTCTCAATGTAATGAACGCTTCGCAAGGACGACAAGGCGCATGTAGGGGGCTTAGCTGCAGCCCAGTGCTTGCCTAAGTGATTAAAATTCTACCGAGTGACGAGCAAACCTCCCACTCGGGGGCTTAGCTGCAGCCCAGTGCTCGCCTAAGTGATTAAAATCCTACCGAGTGGAGAGCAAACCTCCCACTCGGGGGCTTAGCTGCAGCCCAGTGCTTGCCTAAGTGATTAAAATCCTACCGAGTGACGAGCAAACCTCCCACTCGGGGGCTTAGCTGCAGCCCAGTGCTTGCCTAAGTGATTAAAATCCTACCGAGTGGAGAGCAAACCTCCCACTCGGGGGCTTAGCTGCAGCCCAGTGCTCGCCTAAGTGATTAAAATCCTACCGAGTGGAGAGCAAACCTCCCACTCGGGGGCTTAGCTGCAGCCCAGTGCTCGCCTATGTGATTAAAATCCTACCGAGTGGAGAGCAAACCTCCCACTCGGGGGCTTAGCTGCAGCCCAGTGCTCGCCTAAGTGATTAAAATCCTACCGAGTGGAGAGCAAACCTCCCACTCGGAGGCTTAGCTGCAGCCCAGTGCTTGCCTAAGTGATTAAAATCCTACCGAATGGAGAGCAAACCTCCCACTCGGAGGCTTAGCTGCAGCCCTGTGCTCGCCTAAGTCATTTTGAGTGAAAGTCAAGTCTCACTCGACGGATAAATCACAAAGATATTCAACGATAAGTCAAGTTCGGATAAGATCAAAAGGTCCTGGACCGCAAATAAAAGTACTCGAGCCTCCAGCTCGACAGAGTTTATCGGTTACACAAACCACTCGGCATTCCGAGGCAAATTTAAAGTGAGACACAACAGTTTTTTACTCCTCCGGTGGAGGACTGGATGGGGCAACAAACTCGTCCAAATCAATCCCGTCTGAGATACGAGTGGCAGCAGCAATGAAGGTCTCCATGAAGTCCTGGAAATTATGCTTCCAGGTATTGGCAACTTGGAGGGCGGCCAACTTCTCTTCTCGCGCCTCCTTGCAGTGGACACGAAGCAGCGACAGAGCAACATCGGCACCACACCTGGCAGAAGACTTTTTCCATGCATGCACTCGACTTGGGATTTCCTTCAGACGAGTGACCAAGGATTCAAGGTCATTCTGAAGTATCTATTTTGGCCAGAGTGCAGAGTCGATCTGCGACATTGCAGCCTTTAGTAGAGCAAGGTAGTCCACCATGCTGGCGACGCGAGACTCCAGCCGGAGGACATTCATGTCAGCTTCGTCCTTCATAGGAGAGTTGATGGGGTCCAGACTGGTTTCCACTCGACCAGTTTCTTCCTCGAAGTTTTGACAGAATTCTGAAAGGTATAGTCCAAAATTATAATTGAATGATGAGTCGACAACGACAAGTCAATCGAGTAAGGGGGATTACCTTCAAGCATGAGGAATAGTTTCTTGGCGAGCCCTCCGAGATAAGCCTCCAGATCCTTTCGCTTCCCCGCCATATGGCCGACCTTGTCAGTCAGAGCAATGTTGTCATTTTTCAATCGACTTGCTTCCTTGTTGGCCGTGTCAAGAGCAGACTTCAGCTTGGCATTCTCATCCTCAAGCTGACCAACTAAAGCAAGCTTCTCCTCAGCGAGCTTCGTCTTCTCCGAAGCCGCCTTCTGTGCTTCCACAAGGTCAAGATCTTTCTTCCTCAGAGTCTCCTCCAGTTGGTCTGCAAAACAATAATGAGAACGGAGTTGAGAATAGACAGAAAAACAAAGACAGCCGTCGAATCCTCACCAGCCATACCTTTCGCTTCGTCCTTCGCCTTCTGCAAGCTTTCCTGGGCAAACTTCAAGTCGAGGTTAAGCTGGACCTGTTTTTCCTTCAATTCTGCAAGATGAGCAACAAGCTCGCAAGAATTCTGCAAAGAGTCAATTGACAAAAGACATCAAAGACAAGTTACTTCCGAGTGACTAAAGGAAAAGTTGTAGCACTTCCAAGACTACAGCCGAATCAAAACATTCGACAGTAGCCTCGGGGACTACACCCAGTGGGTGCACTCAGCGTGCCCCCACCGGTAATCTTTCAAAATTCTGCTCGATCAGTCGACCAAATATGATTCTAGAGCCATGACTAATAGTCAGCGGTCAGCCGCATCTAAAAAAAAGGAGAGCATAAAGTTCTTTAGACTATAGTCGACTGCCAGCAGTCGACCATAGTCTCGGGGACTACACCCAGTGGGTGCACTTAGTGTGCCCACACAGGTTTTTGTTGGTTCCACTCGACTTGGTCCGTCCAGGCCGAGTGAAGAAGTTTGAAAGTATAAAGACTGCACTCAGCGTGCCCCCACAGGTTTTTGTTGGTTCCACTCGGCTTGGTCCGTCCAGGCCGAGTGAAGAAGTTTGAAAGTATAAAGACTATAGTCGACTGCCAGCAGTCCACCATAGCCTCGGGGACTACACCCAGTGGGTGCACTCAGCGTGCCCCCACAGAAATTCAATCGACACACACACCCCAGTGGGTGTACGAACAGCAAAAATCTTCAGAAAGAAGAAGTTTTCAGGTAGCGTTTCATAACGAAACAGACAAGTCGACTTACCTGAACATTATTCTGAAGAGACGAACTATCATCATAAGCCGCCTGACCGGCCTCTCGGACCACCTTCACTTGTTCCATCATAATCCTTGCTTGGCGTATGGCTTCCTTAGCAGTGCTCACTGGGTCTTCCGGGACGTGGTGGGTAGCAAAAAGAGATGGTGGAGCA
Source organism: Aegilops umbellulata (assembly GCA_032464435.1). Lineage (NCBI taxonomy): Eukaryota > Viridiplantae > Streptophyta > Magnoliopsida > Poales > Poaceae > Aegilops > Aegilops umbellulata. The sequence continues at coordinate 448,029,542 of CP136057.1, forward strand.
ACAGTCGACGAAGTGGGTCGACCACTCGTCAGCGGTACAGCAAAAGTCACTGAAGTCCGAGTAGCATCACCTCCATCCCGAGCCACGACCTCAGGCGCCGGGATAGCTTGTGGAGTCTTGCCGGCCAGAGCCTTCCTGTTCCTCCCCGCCCTCAGCGGCTCTTCGTCGTCGTCATCAGGGAGGTCAATGACATGAGGAGGAGCTGCAACAAAAGTTCAACCGACCGGAATGATAAGAAATCAGCAGTCGACCCAAAACAAAGCATCAGTAATCATACCCGGGTTGGAGGTAACAGCGTCTTTCATCTCCTGATCATCACCCTTGGCGGAAATCTCCGAGGTAGCAGCACTGCAAATTTCGAGAGTCAGTCGACTCGCTCAATGAATCGACCAAAATCTGTCACATTCAGCAAGAGAAGACAAGTTCAACTCTTTACCCAGAAATGGTGGGGATAGTCATCTTCATCCTGGGCAAGGCCTTGGGGGGCTTGGACGGCGTCGCACGCGGATGCTTGGGAGCTTTTTCAGTCGGCGCGGGCGAAGAAGTCCTGGGACGCTTCGACGACTGCCCAACAGGAGCAGCCGCCTTGCCCCGCTCCCGCGCAGGGTCGTGCGTAAGCTTGGACCGCCTTTCTGTGTGAGGAGGTTCAGCTTCCTCTTCCTCCTCCTCCTCCTCACTGGAGTCGGCGTCGCCGCTTCCCTCCCCTTCGCCATCGGACTCCCACTCCTCTGGCTCGTCTCCGCCCTCGCCTCCGCTCGCCTCTCCTTCCACGGCCTGCTCCTGCGCTCCATTGGGCGTCGAATACATTTCCGTAATTTCCTGGAGAACAACAAACAAGGTAAAGGTCAATCGACTATCTCGAAAGAGGAAACAAGCAGATTGAATATTGCATATCAGTCGGACAAAGGTGTTCGTACCTTATCTGGTTGACAAGACTGGTCGAATGGGAGAACTCTCCTGGCACCTCGGGGATTGTCCTTGTTCCCAGTGATGGCAGTCATCCACCTCTCCAACGTGGCTTCGTCGACCTCCTCTGGATGAACCCGAGTAGCGTCTTCGGTACCAAAGTACATCCACATTGGATGGCCTTGGTATTGCAGTGGATGAATTCGCCGTCGGAGGAAAACTTCCAGGAGATCCATGCCAGTCACGCCGTCGCGAATAAGCTGGACTACGCGCCCCATCAACAACTTCACTTGGGCCTTCTCCTCCGGTACCACCTTCAGAGAAGATGGCTTGTCTACTCGACTCATGGAGAAAGGGGGGAGCCCAGTCGACTGCCCCGGCGTCGACTGGTCTTGGCAGTAGAACCAGGTCGACTGCCACCCTCTAACCGAGTCGGGCAGAGTCATTGTCGGAAAGGCGCTCTTGCCCCTCGTCTGGACTCCGAGTCCCCCGCACATCTGGATCACTTGAGTTCTCTCGTCGTCTGGGTTTGTTTTCTTCACCGACTGAGAGCGACAGGTGAATATGTGCTTGAAAAGCCCCCAGTGCGGCCGACAGCCCAAGAAATTTTCACACAGCGAAAGAAAGGCAGCGAGGTAGACGATGGAATTGGGAGTGAAATGATGGAGTTGCGCCCCAAAGAAGTTCAGAAACCCTCGGAAGAAAGGACTCGGCGGCAGAGAAAACCCACGATCTACATGAGTGGCCAGAAGAACACACTCACCCTCCTTAGGCTGTGGTTGCGACTTCGTTCTTGGGAGCCTCGCCGACCCGTGGGGGATCAGTCCCTCGTCGGCCAGATCGGCGAGGTCCTTCTCGGTGATGGTCGAGCGGATCCAATCTCCTTGGACCCAACCCCGCGGCAGCTGGGACCGAGACGAGGATCCGCCCCGGCTTGACGCCCTCCCCTTCGCCATCGCCATCACCTTCTTCGCCCGCTCCAGAGCCGCGGTCTTCTCCTTCCCCATTGTCGCCAACGAGACTGGTGCGAAGCGGCGGCGCTAAGAAAGCTACGGGCGCTACAGAGAGATTTGGGGGCGGAGGGAGACGAAGATTGTGTTGGCACTGTTCAAAATACCCCCGCCCGGCGCCTTAAATAAGGCCACTTTCGAGTGGATGACCGGTAGGCCCAGGCAATCTATCAAATCCCGCAACAGGTGCGCAAGCGGTACATGGCGAAAAAGGCGGCGCGAAGATCGAGGCGTCATCGTCTCGTCCCATCCGAGTGCCGCGGTTTTCTCCGCTTCGCGCGCTTCCCAAAATTCGGATCCCGTGAAATCCGCTAACTGCAGAACAATCAGCCAGACAGCGAGTCTCCACCGATCTGTCACTCGGAGATCCTCAAGACCACGAAGTTCACTCGACAAACGCAAAGAATGGATCAAGGCGACTGAAAGAGAATTTGAAGCCATCGCTGAAAATTCGTTGATCCAGAGCAAGACACACTTGCAATGCAAGAAACTGGTCGGAAGACTATCAACTCCTTCCTCACTCAAACCTCGATCCATTCGGGGGCTAATGATGAAGTCATGTACCTAGGGTAGGGTCATAGGCCTGCCCAAGGGTACCCTCCCCAAGGTCACTTACTAAAAGAGGCTGCTTACCAGTCGACCTGACAAGCATCCACTCGACTAATACAATAACACTCGACGAGCGCAGTGACACTCGACCATGAAGACTTACTCGACCATCGGAAGCACAGGAGCCACTCCGCATCCAAACGGTCTGTAATTAAATGGCCTTTATAGCCTTAATAGCACTTTATACAGGGCGTTTCCAGTAACGCCCTGCCTTAATGTACCTTAAGATCCTTCATTGCGTGGGCTGGCAGGGGTCCTGGCGAACTCTATATAAGCCACCCCTCTCCACAGGAAGGAGGGTTCGCATGTTTGTAACACACACGCATATAATCCAGTCGACCGCCTCCGGGCTCCGAGACGTAGGGCTATTACTTCTTCTGAGAAGGGCCTGAATTCGTAAAACTCTTGCGTGCACAACTACTCCAAAGATAGGATCTTGCCTCTCCATTCCTACCCCCCATTCTACTGTCAGACTTAGAACCATGACACCTCCCCCCAAGTCCGAATTGGACAAGGAGGGGGGCCCCCTTTTTTTCCTTCCCTCTCTCTCTCCTTCCCCCCAAGTCCTAGTCCAACATCGAAAAGGGGGGGTCCTACTCCCGGTAGGAGTAGGACTCCTCCAGCGCGCCTCCTCCTAGGCCGGCCGCCTCCCCCCCCTTGCTCCTTTATATACGGGGCAGGGGCACCCTATAGACACAACAATTGATCGTTTGATCTTTTAGCCGTCTGCAGTGCCCCCTCCACCATAGTCCACCTCGATAATACTGTAGCGGTGCTTAGGCGAAGCCCTGCGTGGGTAGAACATCAACATCGTCACCATGCTGTCGTGCTGACGAAACTCTCCCTCAACACTTGGCTGGATCGGATTTCGAGGGACGTCATCGGGCTGAACGTGTGCTGAACTCGGAGGTGTCGTACGTTCGGTACTTGATCGGTCGGATCGTGAAGACGTACGACTACATCAACCGCGTTGTGCTAACGCTTCCGCTTTCGGTCTACGAGGGTATGTAGACAACACTCTCCCTTCTCGTTGCTATGCATCACCTTGATCTTGCGTGTGCGTAGGAAATTTTTGAAATTACTACGTTCCCCAACAGTGGCATCAGAGCCTGGTTTTATGCATAGATGTCATATGCACGAGTAGAGCACAAGTGAGTTGTGGGCAATATAAGTCATACTGCTGTCTAGCATGTCATACTTTGGTTCGGCGGTATTGTCGGATGAAGCAGCCCGGACCGACATTACGCGTACGCTTACGTGAGACTGGTTCTACCGACGTGCTTTGCACATAGGTGGCTGGCGGGTGTCAGTTTCTCCAACTTTAGTTGAACCGAGTGTGGCTACGCCCGGTCCTTGCGAAGGTTAAAACAGCACCAACTTGACAAACTATCGTTGTGGTTTTGATGCGTAGGTAAGAAAAGTTCTTGCTAAGCCCATAGCAGCCACGTAAAACTTGCAATAACAAAGTAGAGGACGTCTAACTTGTTTTTGCAGGGCATGTTGTGATGTGATATGGTCAAGACATGATGCTAAATTTTATTGTATGAGATGATCATGTTTTGTAACCGATTTATCGGCAACTGGCAGGAGCCATATAATTGTCGCTTTATTGTATGCAATGCAATCGCCCTGTAATGCTTTACTTTATTACTAAGCGGTAGCGATAGTCGTAGAAGCATAAGATTGGCGAGACGACAATGATGCTACGATGGAGATCAAGGTGTCGCGCGGTGACGATGGTGATCATGACGGTGCTTCGGAGATGGAGATCACAAGCACAAGATGATGATGGCCATATCATATCACTTATATTGGTTGCATGTGATGTTTATCTTTTATGCATCTTATCTTCCTTTGATTGACGGTAGCATTATAAGATGATCTCTCACTAAATTTCAAGATAAAAGTGTTCTCCCTGAATATGCACCGTTGCCAAAGTTCGTTGTGCCCAGACACCACGTGATGATCGGGTCTGATAAGCTCTACGTCCATCTACAACGGGTGCAAGCGAGTTTTGCACACGCAGAATACCCAACTTGACGAGCCTAGCATATGCAGATATGGCCTCGGAACACTGAGACCGAAAGGTCGAGCGTGAATCATATAGTAGATATGATCAACATAGTGATGTTCACCATTGAAAAACTACTCCATTTCACATGATGATCGGTTATGGTTTAGTTGATTTGGATCACGTGATCACTTAGATGATTAGATGGATGTCTATCTAAGTGGGAGTTCTTAAGTAATATGATTAATTGAACTTTAATTTATCATGAACTTAGTCCTGGTAGTATTAGCATATCTATGTTGAAGATCAATAGCTCGCGATGTTGCTCCCCATTTAATTTTTATATGTTCCTAGATAAAACTAAGTTGAAAGATGTTAGTAGCAATGATGCGGATTGGATCCGTGATCTGAGGTTTATCCTCATTGATGCACAAAATAATTATGTCCTTGATGCACCGTTAGGTGACATACCTATTGCAGGAGCAGATGCAGACGTTATGAACGACTGCTTACCAAAAACACAGGTCTCCGCAAAGTGGCTAGCTCAATATGATGACTACTTGATAGTTTAGTGCACCATGCTTAACGGCTTAGAATCGGGACTTCAAAGACGTTTTGAACGTCATGGACCATATGAGATGTTCCAGGAGTAGAAGTTAATATTTTAAGCAAATACCCGAGTTGAGAGATCTGAAGTCTGCAACAAGTTCTATAGCTAAAAGATGGAGGAGAATAGCTCAAGCAGCGAGCATGTGCTCAGATTATCTGGGTACAACAATCGCTTGAATCAAGTGGGAGTTAATCTTCCAGATAAAATAGTGATTGACAGAATTGTCTAGTCACCATCACCAAGTTAGTAGAACTTCGTGATGAGCTATAATATGCAAGGGATGACGAAAGTAATTCCCAAGCTCTCCGTGATGCTGAAATCAACGAAGGTAGAAATCAAGAAAAGCATCAAGTGTTGATGGTTAACAAGACCACTAGTTTCAAGAAAAGGGCAAAGGGAAGAAGGGGAACTTCAAGAAGAATGGCAAGCAAGTTGCTGCTCAAGTGAAGAAGCCCAAGTCTGGACCTAAACCTGAGACTTAAGTGCTTCTACTGCAAAGGGACTGGTCACTAGAAGCGGAACTACCCCAAGTAATTGGCGGATAAGAAGGATGGCAAAGTGAACATAGGTATATTTGATATACATGTTATTGATGTGTACTTTACTAGTGTTTATAGCAACCCCTCAGTATTTGATACTAGTTCAGTTGCTACGGGTAGTAACTCAAAACGGGAGTTGCAGAATGAACAGAAACTAGTTGAGGGTGAAGTGACGATGTGTGTTGGAAGTAGTTCCAAGATTGATATGATCATCATCGCACACTCCCTATACTTTCGAGATTAATGTTGAACCTAAATAAGTGTTATTTGGTGTTTGCGTTGAGGATGAATATGATTTGATCATGTTTATTGTAATAGGTTATTCATTTAAAGTCAGAGAATAATTGTTGTTCTGTTTACATGAATAAAACCTTCAATGGTCATACACCCAATGAAAATAGTTTGTTGGATCTCGATCATAGTTATACACATAATCATAATATTGAAGCCAGAAGATGCAAAGTTAATAATGATAGTACAACGTATTTGTGGCACTGCCGTTTAGGTCACATTGATGTAAAGCACATGAAGAAACTCCATGCTGATGGGATTTTGGAATCACTTGATTATGAATCACTTGATGCTTACGAACCATGCCTTATGGGCAAGATGACTAAGATTCCGTTCATCGGAACAATGGAGCGAGCAACTGACTTATTAGAAATAATACATACTGATGTATGCGATCCGATGAGTTTTGAAGCTCGCGGCGGGTATCGTTATTTTCTGACCTTCATAGATGATTTGAGCAGATATGGGTATATCTACTTGATGAAACATAAGTCTGAAACATTTGAAAAGTTCAAAGAATTTCAGAGTGATGTGGAAAATCATCGTGACAAGAAAAATAAGGTTTCTAAGATCTGATCGCGGAGACAAATATTTGAGTTTCGAGTTTGGTCTTCAACTAAAACAATGTGGAATAGTTTCACAAATTCGTGCCACCTGGAACACCACAGCATAATGGTGTGTCCGAACGTCATAACCGGACTTTATTGGATATAGTACAATCTATGATGTTTCTTACCGATTTACCACTGTCATTTTGGGGTCATGCATTAGAGACAGCTGCATTCACGTTAAAAAAGGGGCACCATCTAAGTCCGTTGAGACAACACAATATGAACTGTGGTTTGGCAAGAAACCAAAGTTGTCGTTTCTTAAAGTTTTGGGTTGCGATGCTTATAAGAAAAAGTTTCATCATGATAAGCTCAAACCCAAATCGGAGAAATGTGTCTTCATAGGATACCCAAAGGAGACAGTTGGGTACACCTTCTATCACAGATCCGAAGGCAAGACATTCCTTGCTAAGAATGGATCCTTTCTAGAGAAGGAGTTTCTCTCGAAAGAAGTGAGTGGGAGGAAAGTAGAACTTGATAAGGTAATTGTACCTTCTCCCTTATTGGAAAGTAGTTCATCACATATATCTGTTCCTGTGACTACTACACCAATTAGTGAGGAAGCTAATGATGATGGTCATGTAACTTTAGATCAAGTTACTACCAAATCTCGTAGGAAAACCAGAGTGAGATCCGCACCAGAGTGGTACGGTAATCCTGTTCTGGAAGTCATGTTACAAGACCATGACGAACTTGCGAACTATGAGGAAGCGATAATCAGCCTAGATTCCGCGAAATGGTTTGAGGCCATGAAATCTGAGATAGGATCCATGTATGAGAACAAAGTATGGACTTTGGTTGACTTGCCCGATGATCGGGAAGCCATAGAAAATAAATGGATCTTCAAGAGGAAGACGAACGGTGATAGTAGTGTTACTATCTACAAAGCTAGACTTGTCGAAAAAGGTTTTTGACAAAGTTCAAGGTGTTGACTACGATGAGATTTTATCACTCGTATCGATGCTTAAAGTCAGTCCAAATCATCTTAGCAATTGCCGCATTTTATGTAATCTGGCAAATGGATAACAAAACTGCAATCCTTAATGGATTTCTTAAAGAAGAGTTGTATATGATGCAACCAGAAGGTTTTGTCAATCCTAAAGGTGTTAACAAAATGTGCAAGCTCCAGCGATCCATCTATGGACTGGTGCAAACATCTCGGAGTTGGAATATACACTTTGATAAAGTTGATCAAAGGATATAGTTTTATACAGACCTGCGGTGAAGCCTGTATTTACAAGAAAGTGAGTGGGAGCACTACAACATTTCTGATAAGTATATGTGAATGACATATTGTTGATCGGAAATAATGTAGAATTATTCTGCAAAGCATAAAGGAGTGTTTGAAAAGAGTTTTTCAAAAGACCTCGGTGAAGCTGCTTACATATTGAGCACCCAAATCTATAGAGATAGATCAAGATGCTTGATAAGTTTTTTTCAATGAGTACATATCTTGACAAGATTTTGAAGTAGTTCAAAATGGAACAATCAAAGAAAGAGTTATTGGCTGTGTTACAAGGTGTGAAATTGAGTAAGACTCAAAGCCCGACCACGGCAGAAGATAGAAAGAAAATGAAAGTCATTTCCTATGCCTCAGCCATAGGTTCTATAAAGTATGCCATGCTGTATACCAGATCTATTGTATACCTTACACTGACTTTGGCAAGGGAGTACAATTGTGATCTAGGAGTAGATGACTGGACAACAGTCAAAATTATCCTTGGTGGAATAAGGATATGTTTCTCGATTATGGAGGTGACAAAAAGGTTCGTCTTATAAGGGTTACGTCGATGCAAATTTTGACACTGATCCAGATGACTCTAAGTCTCAATCTGGATACATATTGAAAGTGCGAGCAATTAGCTAGAGTAGCTCCGTGCAGAGCATTGTTGACATAGAGATTTGCAAAATACATATGGATCTGAATGTGGCAGACCCGTTGACTAAACTTCTCTCACAAGCAAAACATGATCACACCTTAGTACTCTTTGGGTGTTAATCACATAGCGATGTGAACTAGATTATTGACTCTAGTAAACCCTTTGGGTGTTGGTCACATGATGATGTGAACAATGGGTGTTAATCACATGGTGATGTGCACTATTGATGTTAAATCACATGACGATGTGATCTGGATTATTGACTCTACTGCAAGTGGGAGACTGAAGGAAATATGCCCTAGCGGCAATAATAAAGTTATTATTTATTTCCTTATATCATGATAAATGTTTATTATTCATGCTAGAATTGTATTAACCGGAAACATAATACATGTGTGAATACATAGACAAACAGAGTGTCACTAGTATGCCTCTACTTGACTAGCTCGTTGATCAAAGATGGTTAAGTTTCCTAGCCATTAACATGGGTTGTCATTTGATTAACGGGATCACATCATTAGGAGAATGATGTGATTGACTTGACCCATTCCGTTAGCTTAGCACATGATCGTTTAGTATTCTGCTATTGCTTTCTTCATGACTTATACATGTTCCTATGACTATGGGATTATGCAACTCCCGTTTACCGGAGGAACACTTTGTGTGCTACCAAACGTCACTACGTAACTGGGTGATTATAAAGGTGCTCTACAGGTGTCTCCGAAGGTACTTGTTGGGTTGGCGTATTTCGAGATTAGGATTTGTCACTCCGATTGTCGGAGAGGTATCTCTGGGCCCTCTCGGTAATGCACATCACTATAAGCCTTGCAAGCATTGCAACTAATGAGTTAGTTGCGGGATGATGTATTACGGAACGATGAAAGAGACTTGCCGGTAATGAGATTGAACTAGGTATTGAGATACCGACGATCGAATCTCGGGCAAGTAACATACCGATGACAAAGGGAACAACATATGTCGTTATGCGGTTTGACCGATAAAGATCTTCGTAGAATATGTAGGCGCCAATATCAGCATCCAGGTTCCGCTGTTGGTTATTGACCGGAGACGTGTCTCGGTCATAGTTCTTGAACCCGTAGGGTCTGCACGATTAACGTTACGATGACAGTTTCATTATGAGTTTATATGTTTTGATGTACCGAAGGTTGTTCGGAGTCGCGGATGTGATCTCGAACATGACACGAAGTCTCGAAATGGTCGAGACATAAAGATTGATATATTGTAAGCCTATGTTTGGATATCGGAAGTGATCCGGGTGAAAATGTGATTTTACCGGATTGCCGGAGGGGTTACCGGAACCCCTCGGAGGCTATTGGGCCTTAATGGGCCTAGTGGAGGAAGAGGAGAGGCGGCCCAAGGGGCAGCCGCGCGCCCCTCCCACCCCCAAGTCCGAATTGGACAAGGAGGGGTGCGGCGCCCCCCCTTTTTTCCTTCCCTCTCTCTCTCTCCCCCCCAAGTCCTAGTCCAACATGGAAAAGGGGGGAGTCCTACTTCCGGTAGGAGTAGGACTCCTCCGGCGTGCCTCCTCCTAGGTTGGCCGCCTCTCCCCCCTTGCTCCTTTATATACGGGGGCAGGGGGCACCCCATAGACACAACAATTGATCGTTTGATCTTTTAGCCGTGTGTGGTGCCCCCCTCCACCATAGTCCACCTCGATAATACTGTAGCGGTGCTTAGGCGAAGCCCTGCGTCGGTAGAACATCAACATCATCACCACGCCGTCATGCTGACGAAACTCTCCCTCAACACTCGGCTAGATCGGAGTTCGAGGGACGTCATCGGGCTGAACGTGTGCTGAACTCGGAGGTGTCGTACGTTCGGTACTTGATCGGTCGGATCGTGAAGACATACGACTACATCAACCGTGTTGTGCTAACGCTTCCGCTTTCGGTCTACGAGGGTACGGAGACAACACTCTCCCCTCTCGTTGCTATGCATCACCTTGATCTTGCGTGTGCATAGGAAATTTTTGAAATTACTACGTTCCCCAAGAATATATACCTACGTACCCCCAAACGATTAGAAACGGAGGCAAAAACCTAATTCCACCACCGCAACTTTCTGTACCCACGAGATCCCATCTTGGGGACTGTTCCGGAGTTCCGCCGGAGGGGGCCATCATCACGGAGTGCTTCTACATCATCATAGCCTCTCCGATGAAGTGTGAGTAGTTTACCTCATGTGACGCCACCGATTCAATCGTACACTAATCATGCACGCAAATGAGTACGATCAAGATCAGGGACTCACGGGAAGATATCACAACACAACTCTAAAAACCTAAATAAGTCATACAAGCATCATAATACAAGCCAGGGGCTTCGAGGGCTCGAATACAAGTGCTCGATCATAGACGAGTCAGCGGAAGCAACAATATCTGAGTACACACATAAGTTAAACAAGTTTGCCTTAAGAAGGCTAGCACAAACTGGGATACAGATCGAAAGAGGCGCATGCCTCCTGCCTGGGATCCTCCTAACTACTCCTGGTCATCGTGAGCGGGCTACACGTAGTAGTAGGCACCTCCGGTGTAGTAGGAGTCGTCGTCGACGGTGGCGCCTGGTTCCTAGACTCCATCGTCTGGTCGCAGCAATCGGATAAAGAAAAGGGGGAAAAGGGGAACAAGGCAACCGTGAGTACTCATCCAAAGTACTCGCAAGCAAGGAGCTACACTACATATGCATGGGTATATGTGTAAAGGGCCATATCGGTGGACTGAACTGCAGAATACCAGAATAAGAGGGGGATAGCTATTCCTGTCGAAGACTACGCTTCTGGCAGCCTCTATCTTGCAGCATGTAGAAGAGAGTAGACTGAAGTCCTCCAAGTAGCATCGCATAGCATAATCCTACCCGGCGATCCCCTCCTCGATGCCCTGTTAGAGAGCGATCACCGGGTTGTATCTGGCACTTGGAAGGGTGTGTTTTATTAAGTATCCGGTTCTAGTTGTCATAAGGTCAAGGTACAACTCCAAGTCGTCCTGTTACCGAAGATCACGTCTATTCGAATAGAGTAACTTCCCTGCAGGGGTGCATCACATTTCCCAACACGCTCGATCCCATTCGGCCGGTCACACTTTCCTGGGTCATGCCCGGCCTCGGAAGATCAACACGTCGCAGCCCCACCTAGGCACAACAGATAGGTCAACACGCCGGTCTAAATCCTATGCACGCAGAGGTCTGGGCTTATCGCCCAATGCACACCTGCACGTTGCGTACGTGGCCGGAGAGCAGACCTAGCAACCTCCATTAGAAAGGAAGTCACGTTACGCGGTCCAACCCGGCGCGCGCCGCTCAGTCGCTGACGTCACGAAGGCTTCGGCTGATACCACGACGTCGAGTGCCCATATCTTTCCCGCGTAGTTGGTTAGTGCGGATAGGCCAGTAGCCAGACTCAGATCAAATACCAAGATCTCGTTAAGCGTGTTAAGTATCCGCGAACTCCGACCAGGGCCAGGCCCACCTCTCTCCTAGGTGGTCTCAACCTACCCTGTCGCTCCGCCACAAAGTAACAGTCGGGGGCCGTCGGGAACCTAGGCCCACAACTACCTGGGTGGAACCACCTGCCCCTTTAGCCCCCATCTCCGAACAGTATCACAGGTAATGTAACCGTGTAAAGTATATAGTATATGCCCGTGATCACCTCCCGAAGTGATCACGACCCAGTAGTATAGCATGACCAATGGACAAGAGTGTAGGGCCACTGATGGAACACTAGCATCCTATACTGAGCAGTAGGATAGCAGGTAAGGATAACAACTGTAGAAACAATGATAGGCTATGCAGTAGAATAGGACTAACCGAAAACAGTAACATGCTACACTACTCTAATGCAAGCAGTAGATAAGAATAGGCGATATCTGGTGATCAAGGGGGGGGGGCTTGCCTGATTGCTCTAGCAAGAAGGAGGGGTCGTCAACACCATAGTCGATCGGGGCACCAGCAGCGGCGTCAGTCTCGTAGTCTACCGGAGAGAAGAGGGGGAAGAAACAATGAATACAAAGCAAACAGATGCATATCGATGCATGACATAACAAGTAACGGCGTTAGGGGTGCCCTAACATAGTAGGAGCTGATACCGGCGAAGGTGGGAAACATCCGGGAAAGTATCCCCGGAGTTTCGCGTTTTCGAACAAACGAACCGAAGGTGAAATGTTGCAGGTTCTCTATGCTAGGGATGTGTGGCGGGCGAACGGGCTGCATATTCTGATTCGTCTTGTCGTTCTGAGCAACTTTCATGTACAAAGTATTTTCATCCGAGCTACGGATTATTTTATATTAATTTATAAAGATTTAATCATTATTGGAATTATCTTATTAATTTAATTAGAAAAAGCTATTATGATGTCAGCGTGATGTCATCATGAAGTCAGCAGGGTCAAAGGTGGACTAGGTCAAATTGACATGTGGGTCCCATTCGTCATAGGCTCAGACTAACTAATCAGTGTTAATTAGCTTGATTACTAGATTAGGTTAACCCATTTCATTAGTTTAGTTAAACAGGATTAATTAACTTAATTAATTTAGTTAATTACTTAATTAATTAGTTAACATTTTATTTACTTATTATTTATTTATTTATTTATTTTTAACTTTTTTTAATCGTTCTGGTAGGGGCCCCTTGTCATTGGCCCATAGGGGTCGAGCGGGCTAACGGGCGCGGTTGCTCGGGCAAAGCCCCGTGAGCGTGCGGGCGCGTGGGCGCCAATTGGGCGAGCCCGGGCGCAGGCCGATGGGGCACCGCGGGGCGAACACCGGCAGCGGGCGAGCAAGGGCCGGCGGCAGTGAGCGTGCGAGCGCATGGCGGCCGCGGAGTGCTGGCAGGGGAGCCCGAGGGTGCGGGGACGCGGGGCAGGACGCGCCCAGGGCGGCGACGCGCGCTGGGGGGTGAGGCGCAGGTCGCGGGTGGCGCGGCGCGCAAGTGCGGCGCGACGGCGGCCATGGGATGCAGCGGGCGAGCACGGTGACGACGACGCGCGCATAGAGGAGGAGAGGGAGGAATAAGGAGGCAGTGGCTCACATAAGAGCGGGAGGGCATGGCAACGGGCTCGGGGAGGTGGCGGCAGGTCGCCAGCGATGGGGGGCGGCAGAGGGCGGCGCCGTTCGGGGAAGCAGCCGGCGTTGGGGTCGAGCGGCACCGGGCTCGGGGCTTTCCAGCTGGGAGGAGGACGAGCAGGCGACGACGACGATGGGCGGTACGACGAGGTCCCAGGTGGTGGTGTGGCGAGAACGAGCTGGCGCTGGAGGAAGCAAGCAGCGACGCGGGCGCGGCGTCGGGCGCCGCTCAATCCCAATCCAGAATGGGGGTGGGGGAGTGCTAGGGGGAAGTGGGGTTCATGGGTTACGTTTTCGGGGGAGGGGGTGGGGGAATAAGGAGTGGTCGGCTGGGCCTGTTGGTTGCCCACTAGGGTTGATGGCCTGCTGGGCCAGAGCCAAGGGGGTGTTTTTTTCCTTCTTATTTATTTTCTTTTCTGTTTTAAATCATTTTAAAATATTTAGGCATTTTCTAAAAAGGAGTTCTCTTCACTATAATTACCTATGTAATATTAGGCACTACCTAAACATTTTTGTTTTAACTTTTGAAAAGTTTGATGATTGACATTATTTAAATTTCTGGATTTGAAAAGTTTTGATCCAACGCGAGATTAGCAACAGTAACCGGGGTGAAGTGCCACCATTAGCAGGGTATTACTGTAGCATAATTCTCCGGGCGTCACAATTCTCCTCCACTACAAGAAATCTTGTCCTGATATTTAAGAGGTAGTGAAAGGGGGAAAGGTTTTTGTTACGAATCTAGCGGTTCTTCTCATCCTGGCTTGCTCTTCGCAAAGAAGTTGACCCCTGTCGTTGATGTCTTCATTTCTCTACTTTAGGTTATCTTGACGAAGTCGCATCCTTGCTTCGGGGTCTGTCTCGTACTTACGAATAGGTAAGGGGCAGTTCGACAATGATAGGATGTTAACCATCAAGTGTTATCCCACGAATGAACACAGGGGTATCTCTCGAGTTGGTCAAATGAAACACATCAAGAGCCAAGCAAGAAGGTATAGTAAGAAGTATCAAGCGGATAGGCAATCGGTCGATGCCCAATTAGAAGGTGAAAGGGTTTCGGGGCACGAGAATAAGTATTGCGTCTGATACCAGAGTAGATCACTAGGAAGGTGGCTTGCGAATTACATATCAAGTCAAGCACGAGGAATATCTTTGGCAATAGGGTGTACAGGAGAGTCAGGTTTCGATCCTGTGGAACTTGTGGGTTATGGGCCCACCATGTGGGTTAAAGACAGAAAGAGTGGTGTCATCTTGCACGGTTACGATAACCATGCAGGTCAGACCATAACCTGTCTGTTATGTCGGCAACAGCGTCAGAACCAGGGGGATGAAGAGAACCATTTTCTTGCTCGTTCAACGAGGCGGACCAATAGGAAAGGTTCTCGTCCATCGGTGGTTACCGGAATGTTATCAACAAAAGTAACAGGGTCTTACTGACAGAATTGCACACTGAGGTGTTAACATAAGCATGGGAATATTACTGCTTAGATCATATAGATCACAAGAAAGGTTAAACAAAACAATGGAAAGGAAAATATGATTATCAGAGTAAACAGAACAATGGAAAGGAAAATGTGTTTAAACACATATTTCAAGGGTATATCCTTCCCAAGGACAAGCAGAGCATGGTATCCATGACAGGATAGAAAGTAGATGACCGTTTAGGTAAGGGGAGAGGAATTTCATGACATAACCCAAACAACAGTATTTGGATAATGGACAAAGAAAATTTAGCATTGTTCTTCAAATGCTCTTATTGAAATCGGAGTACCACAGACATGCTTCGAGGTAGCATTGGCATGGTCTTCAAGCAAAGGTCAGACTTTGGATATACTAAGGATCCATCAGGATAACTTATTAAACAAGGCATTCAATTTCCTCAGTGAAAAATGGTTAACCTAGTGAGAAAGGAAACTATAACACTAGTTCCTCCGGTCAGGTGCGCTAGGCATGACATCACCTTACTAGGTCATATGAGGAACAATGTTATAATTCTTGAAAATATGTTCCAACCATCATATCTGACCGAGATTCAGATCTGATTGTGTCAGGATACCTCAGACTTAAGGTGCCTGAGAAGAGAAGGTGCAACACAAATTGACGAGATGACATTGTAAGATTCTCGGGAAATGAACTATGGAAGTGAGTTCTGAAACAAGAGTTCATCATTAAACCAAGGAGATGAGGGGGTGGCTGACAGACTCAGTGATGATTCCTCGAGATTTTCAACGGTTGGAGTTTCACACTTATGTGAACAAGGAGATAACATTTGTCATATCAACTGATATAACGATGTATGCTAGAGGAAAAACATACATAATTAAACTTTGGTTGAAAGGTGCGCCCAAAATATGGGCATAGGTAGCCTGATCAATTGTCAAAATGGTGATCCAATAACCGATATGCTAAGAATGAACTGTCGATCATTAACTTTAAAGCAATAGGGTTGCTAGAAGTGCAGAATCCAAACAGCAGCGTTCACTTTTTGGTACCTCGGTTGGAATCAACACGAGGACCAGGAAAGAATGGTGATGGTGAGAAGTATCATTATATCAAGAATTCTTAAGAGGTGGTGAAATTCTCACGACATTCTTGACATAAAGATGGTAATACTACAAGGTAGAACATAACACAAACTGGATAGCAAGTTGCATCCATAACAAGAACAAGTTTGTGATGAACGGAAGGCAATAAGGTGGTCGATGATAACACAAATCATCAAGGGCAAGGATGGTATTTCTCATCATGAATTCAATTGATATCCTGGAAGAGCTCAGAATGCTGATGATGATCATGGCACATTCGTCAAGAGATTTCATGAAGATGTAATCGATCGGGGATGACATCAAGTCAAAGGAATGATGAAGCAAAATGTGATTGGAACCATGGGTACGACACAAACTCGAAATCAAGTTTGTTGTTCAAGGAGAAATGATATGACGAGGAAGATCGACGTAAGATTAGCTCGTCGTCGAAAGTTGTGCTCTGGGAATAAGGACCAGGTAGCACAGTTAAAATCGGCACGACAAGGATATAGCCAAGCAGGATAGGAATGACATGATCGAGTTCAAACTTGTAAGTAATGAAGGTTTCCAAGAGTTATTTAATCGCGACGCGGACTCGAGTCAGTTATCGGTGTCTTTGAGTGTTTAATAACTGAGAGCCCGTGAAAAATTGGAATCAGTGAGAATGTAGCACTTGATGAAGAGCTCATAAGAAGTTATGCAGTTCCATGATAATCTCGAGATACTAGGGGGGTAATACTCGATGACAGATCAAAGTAGAGGTTGGACTAGGGTATTGCTCTGCAGAAGACAAGTGCTCAAATTTGCATGAGAAATGGAATCAAGGAGAAACATGGCTGGAACCACATCCACAGATACAAGATGAACTTATAACAAGGGGATAGTTATTTTAAGAGAAGCTTCCATGATAAGGTATACATTGTGTCCACGGGCATGAACATAAGGTTCAAGGTCGACTCGCACTTGTTCAACGCATAACCTTTCATTCTTCTCTCGTATTTCGAAAATGACATTAGTTGTTGAAAGTTTTTTTTACCTGGTGCAATACCAGATACGTATGACCCGTGAAATCTTTCGGGCTCACAAGGATTAGGGAAGGCGTAGGTTCAACCCCTCAGGGCATCTTAGGAACATATACCACAAACTTCGGAGTAAATAATACAAGCTCGAAAGTAGAGCATGGTTCACAAAGCAGAGGATACAATTTACCAAAGGCATTATGTATCGGAGAAAGAACTCACAAGGTGATTAATTATGAAGGACACTGTCGGATAATAATCCAACAATGGATATGGTGATCCACAATGGAGCTGATGTGAGTATCGATACCAATCAGAGGAAGAAAGAATGCAAGTGCATCAGTTTATAGAACATCTGAATAATTCAACGTTTAAATAACAAAGGAATTATGATTTTCAAATCAAGGGATCAGGAGCAAACGCTCTTATCAAGGATGGATAAGTTGAATAGACTTAGGGGTACAATCGATGGCAATCTGATTGGCCGAGAACCAGCTCATGTTCTAAAGACGTCTGAGCCAGAAAGATAATTTATAAGGATCAACTGATGATTGCGTGCATTCGCAACATATTGAATCAAGGGACACAAAATGATAGTGAAAAAAGATGGCAATAAGATTACTAGACTTATGGTATTAACCAGAATGCAAGCAGGCAAGAATTTCAAGAGCAACAGGCTACTCAGGGTTTTCGGAAGGTCGAATGGCACTTCAAAGACTTCTGTGAAACACCTGAACAACTTGGGATGAGAGGATACTTGATAAGTGCGAGGAATTATCCGTACATGTATTTGTGCAGAAAAGGGAACTGCAAGGCAGTAAGCATAAAGGATTCTCAGAACATCGGAAAGTATTCCAGGGCATCTTGTAATAACAAAAGCAACTGGGGATGAAGGTATGAATGAGAAGTCATCCATAAGGTTTATCGATGGATGGGAATTGCAAAAGCGATGACACAAACTCTCGAGAGAACATCGGAGAGTATCTTCGAAATCCTTCGGTGGACCAAGTAATCATCTGGAGTAAGGGGCTCTCCGGGTGGAAGTAGTTACGAGAACCTAGAGTTGGCGTTAGTAAAATCATTTAACCCGAATAGAAGAGAGATTAGAGTCCCGGAGTATAGTTCGAGGAATAAAAGATCCTAACACCACCCAATGGCGACGTGGGCCCGTAAGGCACACAACCATGTTAGTAAAAGTTTTGTAATGTCTAGACTGAACTTCGGCCAAGGAGTTGGAAGGGGGATTCCTACAGGCAGTCGGCTCTGAGACCAACTTGTGACGCCCCCAATTCAATCGTACACTAATCATGCACGCAAATGTGTATGATCAAGATCAGTGACTCAAGGGAAGATATCATAACAAAACTCTAAAAACTTAAATAAGTCATACAAGCATCATAATACAAGCCAGGGGCCTTGAGGGCTCGAGTACAAGTTCTCGATCATAGACGAGTCAGCGGAAGCAACAATATCTGAGTACAGACATAACTTAAACAAGTTTGCCTTAAGAAGGCTAGCACAAACTGGGATATAGATCAAAAGAGGCGCAGGCCTCCTGCCTGGGATCCTCCTAACTACTCCTGGTCATTGTCAGCGGGCTACACATAGTAGTAGGCACCTCCGGTGTAGTAGGAGTCATCGTCGACGGTGGCGCATGGCTCCTGGACTCCATCGTCTGGTCGCAGCAATCGGGTAAAGAAAAGGGGAAAAGGGGGAACAAGGCAACCGTGAGTACTCATCCAAAGTACTCGCAAGCAAGGAGCTACACTACATATGCATGGGTATATGTGTAAAGGGCTGTCGGTGTCAAAACCGGCGGATCTCAGGTAGGGGGTCCCGAACTGTGCGTCTAGGATCGATGTTAACATGTACACGGGGTTTTACCCAGCTTCGGGCTCTCTTGATGAGATAATACCCTACATGCTGCTTTTGATTGTATTCATATGGGTGTAGTACAGAGTTGATCTACCTCGAGATCATATGTTGTGGTCTAAACCCTAGAGGTATGATGAGTCATCTCATAATCCTCTATCAACTAGTCTGGCCTTGGTTTATATAATACACCAGAGACCCAGGATAACAAGAGTCCTAGCCGGATACGCCGGTGGGGGAGGAGTCCTTGTCTTGATCGCCAAGTCTTGTGGAATCTTCCTTGTATGCGGCACCTGTCCGGACTGGCCCATGAGTATGCGGCCCTGGGGGTCCTCGGCCAAATCTAACCGATTGGGGGATGACGTGGTGAGTACCCCCTAGTCCAGGACACCGTCAGTAGCCCCCTGAACCGGTCTTCAAGTTAGGGCCGCTCCTCGATTCTTCTGAACTGTTCTTCATCTTCGGTCGTCGGTCTTGAAAACTTGTTGAACGAATCTTCTTTATCTTCGATCTTGAGGATCGCCGAAATGCATTCGACGGGTTTACACGTCGGGTATCCGAGGAGCCCCTTTAAGTTTCCGACCTTTATCAATGCCTTGTTATTTTTATGCCACACCTCGGGTTTGAAGTTGTTCCCGGGAGGCAGTTCCCTCTTGCATCCGAGCTCTAACGCCGGACTGCATTCGAGGTATTTTTTGCAGCCGAGCACCAATGCCGGACTGCTTCCCAGCTCTAATGCCGGACTATGTATCCGAGCTCCAACGCCAGACTATGTATCCGAGCTCCAACGCCGGACTGTATCCGAGGTGTTCTTAATCACCTTGGTTCAAAGAAGTTTGAAGGAGTTTTAGCCGAGCTCAATGCCGGAAATGCCCTCTATGGAGCCAGCCACTAGCGCCCGAGCTTTATGCCGGACTGCTTTCGAGGTGGTGCACCACCCTGAATGTGGGCTGATTTTTGTCAATATTTTTGATCGCTGTAATTTATTCTCTGCCAAAATATATAGCCAGTAGCCCTCAAGGTGGGTATCGGTCTAAAACCCGAGGTGCACATGAAGGATGACATAAGACCGCTGATCCCCGTAGCCGCTGAGACTCAAGTTGATTTGCAAAATCGGTTTGAGGATCAAGTCCTAGCTCGGCAGAATACTTCGGGACACAAAAAACAGCGTGCTCAGTCCTCTAGACTTAGGTTGGGTGCGGCCGACCAACCTGAGGATCAAAATCTCCTCGGAAACTATATTGCACATAAAATTTTCTGCATTGGACAAGCAATGCAGTAGCCCCCGAGACACTGGTTGGGTGGCAACACCAGATCAGGGGATCAATATGCCCCTTTAATATGTTTAAATAATAAGCCCGAAGCCCAGTAGCCCCCGAGCCTTAATGCAGGCACGGGTGGCCGAATTAAGGATCAATATCCATAGTAAAATCACAAATTATGTGTAATGACTCTATGTATCCAAGTACTTTACGTCATTAATGCTCGGATCCGCATTGTACAAAACTTTGTTGACCGACCATCGGCTTCCACCTCCTCGGCCAGTAGCTGAGGAGTGTTTGTCTTACTTTATAAAGCCTTTATGAGGGCAAAGATTTATGACAAACAATGCAATCTGGCCATACGGTTTTATAAACAAAGGTACGCGGAGAGATATGTTATATTACTGTTTAACAGAAGAAATGTCTTCCAAAGAAAATAGTCCCGCTATCGGTTCCTTTCTTTGGGTTGTCATGCTAAGCATGATCATAAAACCTCAGCTCCAATGTAAGAGCAAAATATTGAGGATTTAGTCTAGGAGGCTAGTTAATAGCCCCCGGTAGTGTTCGGCGACAGTCGAGGTCAAGCCGTAAGCACTTCGGCCAATGTTATGAACGACCTGTTATTTAACACAGTCATCGGATCACTGACCAGTTTACGCTTATTGTGACAGTCAGTTTTCGGCTTTCTCCACTGAGGTGCTTAACCGTGTGAGCTGGAAGCACGATCGCAGTGGTTCTCCCTTTGCACGCCTAGCCAAACAAAGCGGAACGTAGGAAGCAAGTGCAGGAGCCGGGCAACCCAACTATTGACCGAAGACACAATTCGAAACCGATGCATATATAGCAGTATCCGTGAATATTTTTGCCGAATCTATAAAGGTGTCCGACATTGCACTGCGAGACTTGTGCTGAAAAACCACAAATAGTTTAAAAGTGCCAAAAAGCTTGGAAAACCAAGAAACGTCAGTAAAAACATGACGTCCGAACAATATCACGTGTTTGGTGCCAACCCGAAAATTGGTCTTAGAAAAAGGAAGTGCTTCTGTCGTGCTTTAACATGATACATCCTATATCAAGACTTCGAGCGGGTCAGCCTACGGCTTCAACCTCCTATCCCGAGGGCGGAGTACTTCTCATCAGGCCAGTTTAGCAAACTAAACTCTAGCGGCTTTTGAGAGAGAAATTAGGCTCCCCGGCTAGTGACCGCACACTCGTGTCGAAAAAAGGAGTGATAAATAATAATAACTTTGCAACGACTAAGAAGAAAAACACTTAGTATGAAACGGCTCAAATAAACATAAGAGCCCCCAAGTGACTTGGGTAAAAGTTGACTATATAATGTAAGGTGACATGTAGAATGCCTTCTAGCCGGATTGTAGATCGTTTGTCGTAGCGGACCTTTTCGCTTCAACCTCTGGACCCAATAGTCCGGAGTGTGTCCGAATACCCTCGCGGTTATAAAAACTGGGGCATGCGTGGTGACCAGGCGTAGGGGTCATTAGTGCTTTATCAGACAAGTGCCCAACTAGTTATGTTATATTACATGGTTAGTAAGAAACATCTTCCAGGGAGAATAGTTCCGTTAGGGGTTCCTTTCCCTGAAAGGCATGCCCTAAAGTGCATGTCCGGACTGCGAAAAGAGCAGAAAAACATCTGGGGGCAGGTAAATAAATAGGTAAGAAATCATCTTTTAGTTCACCGACCGAGTATTCCCTTAAGAACGCTAGCTTTCGGCTTCACCCAGTCTGAGGTACACATCCGGCTGACCCGGCAGTAACAATTGCAGAGGTGCTCCCTTTACCACCTAGCCAAACAATCGGGAACGTAGGGGTAAGTATAGGAGCAAGGCAACCCAGCTTGGCCAAAACTTAAGTCATATCGATGCATATAATGGTGAATAAAAGGTACATGCGGAAGTGTGACACATGTGTTGGGCATAAAGCCCGTATTAATAAGCTTCTGTTAAAGAAGCCCCCAGGTATAATGAGCACGGGTAGCGCGTCAAGTATGTGTGAACAAAGTTTGGACAAGAATTTTTTTTACAAGCAAATTTTTTTTTCCAAAAAAGTATAACGCTTGGTCGAACCGAACACAAGCTAGAAATTAAAGCTTTGAGCATGAAAGCGACTTAGGTGGTTAATGTGTTCGCAGTCCGAGCTTGATGCGGGACAAGGTTCTATCCCCCAAGCTGGTCCCGAGGTGGCGGAGCGGAGAGCTCGACACGCCAAAGTGGTGACATAGCACGGTTGATGCAGACCGGCAGAGTGACGCCGAAGTCCCCGGATCATTTTCCTGTGCACAAAAATAGTGCAAACGGGAGATAATAGTAATAATGATAAATAAAAAAATCGTTGCATAATGAATAATTTATGCAAAGTGAGTAATAAAAGAAATATGGCCTGGCGCCGAAGTCGATGTCGACGCAGGGCGTCGGCGTGATGTGGTAAAGGCGTGGCAAAGCCTGAACTCATAGGTCGGTTCGCGCTCCGGATGCGGCGTTCGCCGGACTATGTACGGAGATTGACCGAACCAGCATGCGACGGTCGTTAATGCGGCCACCATTTGATAGACCTGTGAACATATGATGGACAAACCAGAGTAATAATTCCTTGGAAAAAATGAACCCAAACACGCAAAAATATTAGGATTAATAGCACCTGGTTTATTTGTTGTAGCAATCCAAAGGAAGATGATGCTGGCAAAGGTTGGCTCGCCGAGGCAAAGCCCTCGGTCCAGCCAATCGTGACGAAGCTGGTCGGCTAGTGACGCCGAAGTGTCCGGAGTAGGTTGATGAAGAGATGATGAATCCTCCGGTACAGCCGAGATGTCGAAGCCTCGAGGCCAGTTGATGAGTCGAAGTAGTCCGGTGTGATGGACACCGGCTTGAAGGGGCAGCAGTGCGGCCCTGCCGATGCAGGTCGTGACGTGGTCGATGTCGGCTTGATGAAGCGACCGTGACGTGATGCCGGTATGCCCGCTCCGTGTAATCCGTGGGGCGGCGATGTTGGTGATGATTTGTCCTTAGCGATGCCGGACTCTTTTTCAGCTTGCCGAGATGATGATCCGAAGAAGTTGAGCTCGACTCAACAAAGTGACGACGTGTCTAGCGTAGGTCGGCAGCCGTGGAGCAATATTGCCGGACTGGTTTGACACCAGCATGATGCCGAAGATCATGTTCAAAAGATCTTAAAGTTAGTGGGATGTGTTCGGGAACAATACACAATATCCCATACAAAACTTCCTTCAAAACGGATGTCTGATATCCCGTTCATAAAAAAGATGAATTCGGGTCGGATTCGTTCTCGCGTAGAAAACAGATCCGAAAAGTGATGCACTAATCGGAAGGTTCCCGGAGTTCGGACGGTCGGATCGAGCTGAAATTTGGAGGGGTGGTTGATATAGGAATTCTGCAGCCGATCAACGGTTGGATCTTCCAAAGGACGTCTGAGTTAGAAGCTGGACACCACGCCCTAAACTCGTCCAGATTCCCGTCCAGATTTGACAGGGCTCTGGTATATCGTGGATTGCCAGAGATTTCTTCATCGGAACTTGACGAAATTTTCCAGGGTTGTTGTAGACTTAATTCCGCACAATTCCACCAAAGCGATACTCGAGGAGGTGGTGGCAGCAGATACGAGTTCGCTGTCCAGAAAAACAGCACGGTCGCTTGAGGGCAATGTTGACGTTGAGCCCCCGAGCTTCATGGATGACTCCTCCGTGATCTTGATAGAGATCGGAGTTGATGTTTGATGAAGGCCCTCGTCTGAACATGGTAATCCGAACACGGGGTGCAATTCTTGGTCGAACCAATGTGATCAGTCGAGCTAGTGACGAAGATGCCGAAGTCGCAGTTGATCTGCAGGCAAGCCATCGATCCTTTTGTCGATCACACAACGGAACTCTCAATGAAAGCACCAATGTCGGTGTCAAAACCGGCGAATCTTGGGTAGGGGGTCCCGAACTGTGCGTCTAGGATCGATGGTAACATGTACACGGGGTTTTACCCAGCTTCGGGCTCTCTTGATGAGATAATACCCTACATGCTGCTTTTGATTGTATTCATATGGGTGTAGTACAGAGTTGATCTACCTCGAGATCATATGTTGTGGTCTAAACCCTAGAGGTATGATGAGTCATCTCATAATCCTCTATCGACTAGTCTGGCCTCGGTTTATATAATACACCAGAGACCCAGGATAACAAGAGTCCTAGCCGAATACGTCGGTGGGGGAGGAGTCCTTGTCTTGATCGCCAAGTCTTGTAGAATCTTCCTTGTATGCGGCACCTGTCCGGACTGGCCCTTGAGTATGCTGCCCTGGGGGTCCTCGGCCAAATCTAACCGGTTGGGGGACGACGTGGTGAGTACCCCCTAGTCCAGGACACCGTCAAGGGCCATATCGGTGTACTGAACTGTAGAATGCGGGAATAAGTGGGGGATAGCTAATCCTGTCGAAGACTACGCTTCTGGTAGCCTCCGCCTTGCAGCATGTAGAGGAGAGTAGACTGAAATCCTCCAAGTAGCATCGCATAGCATAATCCTACCCGGCGATCCCCTCCTCGATGCCCTGTTAGAGAGCGATCACCGGGTTGTATCTGGCACTTGGAAGGGTGTGTTTTATTAAGTATCCAGTTCTAGTTGTCATAAGGTCAAGGTACAACTCCAAGTCGTCCTGTTACCAAAGATCACAGCTATTCGAATAGATTAACTTCCCTGCAGGGGTGCACCACATTTCCCAACACGCTTGATCCCATTCGGCCAGACACACTTTCCTGGGTCATGCCCGGCCTCGGAAGATCAACACGTCGCAGCCCCACCTAGGCACAACAGAGAGGTCAGCACGTCGGTCTAAATCCTATGCGCGCAGGGGTCTGGGCCCATCGCCCATTGCACACCTGCACATTGCTTAAGCGGCCGGAGAGCAGACCTAGAAACCTCCATTACAAATGAAGTCACGTTACGCAGTCCAACCCCGCGCGCGCCGCTCAGTCGCTGACGTCACGAACGCTTCGACTGATACCACGATGTCGAGTACCCATATCTTTCCCGCGTAGTTGGTTAGTACGTATAGGCCAGTAGCCAGACTCAGATCAAATACCAAGATCTCATTAAGCGTGTTAAGTCTCGTAGTCTACCAGAGAGAAGAGGGGGAAGAAACAATGAATACAAAGCAAACAGATGCATATCGATGCATGACATAACAAGTAACGGCGCCAGGTGTGCCCTAACGTAGTACGAGGTGATACCGGCGAAGGTGGGAAACATCCGGGAAAGTATCCCCAGAGTTTTGTGTTTTCGGACAAACGAACCGGAGGTGAAATGTTGCAGGTTCTCTATGCTAGGGATATGTGGTGGGCGAACGGGCTGCATATTCGGATTCGTCTCGTCGTTCTGAGCAACTTTCATGTACAATGTATTTTCGTCCGAGCTATGGATTATTTTATATTAATTTATAAAGATTTAATCATTATTGGAATTATCTTATTAATTAATTAGAAAAAGCTATTATGATGTCAGCGTGATGTCATCATGAAGTCAGCAGGGTCAAAGGTGGACTAGGTCAAATTGACGTGTGGGTCCCATTCGTCATAGGCTCAAACTAACTAATCAGTGTTAATTAGCTTGATTACTAGATTAGGTTAACCCATTTAATTAGTTTTGTTAAACATGATTAATTAACTTAATTAATTTAGTTAGTTAATTAATTAATTAGTTAACATTTTATTTAGTTATTATTTATTTATTTTTATTTATTTTTAACCTTTTTTTAATCGTTCTGGGGCGGGCCCCCTTGTCATTGGCCCATAGGGGTCGAGTAGGCTAACGGGCGCGGTTGCTGGGGCGAAGCCCCATGAGCGTGCGGGCGCGTGGGCGCCAATTGGGCGAGCCCAGGCGCAGGACGATGGGGCACCGCGGGGCGAACGCCGGCAGCAGGCGAGCAAGGGCCACCGGCAGCGAGCGTGCGAGCGCATGGCGGCCGCGGAGTGTGGGCAGGGGAGCCCGGGGGTGCGGCGACGCGGGGCAGGACGCACCCAGGGCGGCAACGCGCACTGGGGGGTGAGGCGCAGGTCGCGGGTGGCGCAGCGCGATGGCGGCCACGGGATGCAGCGGGCGGGCACGGTGACTGCGGCGCGCGCGCATAGAGGAGGAGAGGGAGGAAGAGAGAGGCAGTGGCTCACATAGGAGCGGGAGGGGCATGGCAGCGGGCTCGGGAAGGTGGCGGCAGGGTCGCCGGCGACGGGGGAGCGGCAGAGGGCAGCGCCATTCGGGGAAGCAGCCAGCGTCGGGGTCGAGCGGCACCGGGCTCGGGGAGTTCCAGCTGGGAGGAGGACGAGCAGGCGACGACGATGATGGGCGGTACGACGAGGTCCCAGCGTCGGTGGTGCGGAGAGAACGAGCTGGCACTAGAGGAAGCGAGCAGCGACGCGTGTGCGGTGTCGGGCGCCGCTCGATCCCGATCCATAATGGGGTGGGGGAGTGCGAGGGGGAAGTGGGGTTCGTGTGTTAGGGTTTCGGGGGGTGGGGGAATAAGGGGTGGCCGGCTGGGCCTGTTGGTTGGCCCAGTGGGGTTGATGGCCTGCTGGGCCGGAGCCCGGGGGTGTTTTTTCCTTCTTATTTATTTTCTTTTCTGTTTTAAATCATTTTGAAATATTTAGGCATTTTCTAAAATGGAGTTCTCTTCACTATAATTACCTATGTAATATTAGGCACTACCCGAACATTTTTGTTTTAACTTTTGAAAACTTTGATGATTGGCATTATTTAAATTTCTGGATTTGAAAAGTTTTGATCCAACGCGAGATTAGCAACAGTAACCGGGGTGACGTGGCACCATTAGCAGGGTATTACTGTAGCATAATTCTCCGGGCGTCACACCTCAGACCTTCGGGTCCATAGTTAGTAGCTAGATGGCTTCTTCTCTCTTTTTGGATCTCAATACAATGTTCTCCCCCTCTCTCGTGGAGATCTATTCGATGTAATCTTATTTTTGCGGTGTGTTTGTTGAGGCCGATGAATTGTGGGTTTATAATCAAGTCTATCTATGAATAATATTTGAATCCTCTCTGAATTCTTTTATGTATGATTGGTTATCTTTGCAAGTCTCTTCGAATTATCAGTTTGGTTTGGCCTACTAGATTGGTTTTCTTGCAATGGGAGAAGTGCTTAGCTTTGGGTTCAATCTTGCGGTGTCCTTACCCAGTGACAGAAGGGGCAGCAAGGAACGTATTGTATTGTTGCCATCGAGGATAACAAGATGGTTTTTTTATCATATTGCATGAAACTATCACTCTACATCATGTCATCTTGCTTAAGGCGTTACTCTGTTTTTAACTTAATACTCTAGATGCATGCTGGATAGCGGTCGATGAGTGGAGTAATAGTAGTAGATGCAGGCAGGAGTCGGTCTACTTGTCTTGGACGTGATGCCTATATAAATGATCATACCTAGATATTCTCATAACTATGCTCAATTCTGTCAATTGCTCAACAGTAATTTGTTCACCCAACGTAGAAATACTTATGCTCTTGAGAGAAGCCACTAGTGAAACGTATGGCCCCCGGGTCTATTCTCATCATATCAATCTCCATCACTTTATTATTGCTTTGCTTTTTTACTTTGCCTTTTACTTTTCACTTTGCATCTCTATACCAAAAATACCAAAAATATTATCTATTATCTCTATCAGATCTCACTCCCGTAAGTGACCGTGAAGGGATTGACAACCCCTAATCGCGTTGGTTGTGTTGAGCTATTGTTTTTGTGTAGGTACGAGGGACTCGTGCGTAGCCTCCTACTGGATTGATATCTTGGTTCTCAAAAACTGACTACTTTGCTACATCATCCTCTCCTCTTCGGGGAAATCCAACGCAGTGCTCAAGAGGTAGCAAGAAGAATTTCTGGCGCCGTTGCCCGGGAGTCTACGCAAAAGTCAACATACCAAGTACCCATCACAATTCATATCTCTCGTATTACATTAGTTGCCATTTGCCTCTCGTTTTCCTCTCCCCCACTTCACCCTTGCCGTTTTATTCGCCCTTTTTCTGTTCACCTTGATGTCTTTCTTGGTTTGTTTTCTCGCTTGGTTGAAATAGTTGAGTATTTATTCCTAAACAAAGAAGCTAATATCTATGGATCCTCATCTGCTTGCCAATATTTTAAAGAGATCCAATTATGATGAACCAATTCCTAGTGATTTGGATGCACTAGATTATCTTTATAATCTTTTGCCTGAAACCCGTAAATCTAAAAATTGTGATGAAGTGCTTCACAATAGATCTTTGAATAAAAAGCATGATTGCAATGATTTTATTATAAATTCTCTTGATTTCAATTGTGCTAATAATATGCAAAACTCTAAGCTTGGGGATGCTAGTTTTGTTATGTCTACTACTTGTTGCAATGGTCATGATTGGGGTGATTCTTCTTATGATCTTGAAAATTTATTTAAGCCCCATGATGAATATGAGATTGATAATAGTGTTTGTAATAATATTGAAAGTGGGTTTGGAAGAGTGTCAACTTTAGATCCCACATATTTGGATAATGTTCAATCTTATGAAGTTTTTGATAAAAGTGGGTTTGGAGAGGTCATGACTTTAGTTAATATTAATCCCTCTATTTCGGAAGAGTGTCAACTTTGCAGGCATGTGGATCGTGCTGAGAATATGTTTTGTGAGAGCTATATTGTTGAATTTGCTTATGATCCTACATGTAATTATTATGAGAGAGGAAAATATGGTTGTAGAAATTTTCATGTTGCTAAATTACCTCTGTTATGTTGAGATTGCTATTGTTTCTTTCCGCTTCCTTGCATATGCTAGTTTTTGCTTGCCTTAATAATTTGTTTGCCTATAAGGTGCCTATGCGTAGGAAGTATGTTAGACTTAAGTGTGTTTGTCACATGTTTTATGATGCTCTCTTTATGCTTCAATTCTTGTCTTTCACGTGAGCATCATTGAAATTTTAATGCCTAGCTAAAAAGGCTTTAAAGGAAAGCGCTTGTTGGGAGGCAACCCAATATTTTTACTTGCTAACGGAGCTTACGAGATTTCTGTTGAGTTTTGTGTTGTGAAGTTTTCAAGTTTTGGGTGAAATCTTTTGATGGATTATGGAACAAGGAGTGGCAAGAGCCTAAGCTTGGGGATGCCCATGGCACCCCCAAGATAATCCAAGGACACCAAAAATTCAAAGCTTGGGGATGCCCCGAAAGGCATCCCCTCTTTCGTCTACTTCCATCGGTAATTTTACTTGGAGCTATATTTTTATTCACCACATGATATGTGTTTTGCTTGGAGCGTCTTGTATGATTTGAGTCTTTGCTTTTTAGTTTACCACAATCATTCTTTCTGTACACACGTTTTGAGATAGCCATACATGAATTGGAATTTGTTAGAATACTCTATATGCTTCACTTATATCTTTTGAGCTTCATAGTCTTGCTCTATGTGCTTCACTTATATCTTTTTGAGCTTTATAGTTTTGATCTATGTGCTTCACTTATATCTTTTAGAGCACGGTGGTGGATTTGTTTTATAGAAACTATTGATCTCTCATGCTTCACTTAGATTATTTTGAGAGTCTTTAATAGCAAGGTAATTTGCTTAATAATAATATGCTTGGTATTCAAGATTTGTAAAACTTTCTTTTGAGTGCATTGAATACTAAGAAAAGATTGATGCTTGATAATTATTTTGAGATATAAAGATGGTGATATTAGATTCATGCTAGTTGAGTAGTTGTGAATTTGAGAAATACTTGTGTTAAAGTTGTGATTCCCGTAGCATGCACGTATGGTGAACCGTTATGTGATGAAGTCGCAGCATGATTTATTTATTGATTGTCTTCCTTATGAGTGGCGGTCGGGGACGAGCGATGGTATTTTCCTACCAATCTATCCCCCTAAGAGCATGCGCGTAATACTTTGCTTTGATAACTTCTAGATTTTTGCAAAAAGTATATGAGTTCTTTATGACTAATGTTGAGTCCATGGATTATACGCACTTTCCATCCTTCCACCATTGCTAGCCTCTCTAATACCGCGCACCTTTCGCCGGTATCATACACCCACCATATACCTTCCTCAAAACAGCCACCATACCTACCTATCATGGCATTTCCATAGCCATTTCGAGGTATATTGCCATGCAACTTTCCACCGTTCCGTTTATTATGACACGCTCCATCATTGTCATATTGCTAGCATGATCATGTAGTGGACATCGTATTTGTGGCAAAGCCACCGTTCATAATTCTTTCATACATGTCACTCTTGATTCATTTCATATCCCGGTACACCGCCGGAGGCATTCATATAGGGTCATATTTTGTTCTAAGTATTGAGTTGTAATTGTTGAGTTGTAAGAAAAATAAAAAGTGTGATGATCATCATTTTTAGAGCATTGTCCCAAGTGAGGAAAGGATGATGGAGACTATGATTCCCCCACAAGTCGGGATGAGACTCCGGACGAAAAAAGAGAAAGAGGCCATAAAAAAAGAAAAGGCCCAAAAAATGAGAGTAAAAGAGAGAAGGGACAATGTTACTATCCTTTTACCACACTTTTGCTTCAAAGTAGCACCAAGATCTTCATGATAGAGAGTCTCTCATTTTGTCACTTTCATATACTAGTGGGAATTTTTCATTATAGAACTTGGCTTGTATATTCCAATGATGGGCTTCCTCAAATTTCCCTAGGTCTTCGTGAGAAAGCGAGTTGGATGCACACCCACTTAGTTTCTTTTGTTAAGCTTTCACATACTTATAGCTCTAGTGCATCTGTTAATCCCTACTCACTCACATTGATATCTATTGATGGCATCTCCATAGCCCGTTGATACGCCTAGTTGATGTGAGACTATCTTCCCCTCTTTTTGTCTTCTCCACAACCACCATTCCATTCCATATATAGTGCTATATCCATGGCTCATGCTCATGTATTGCGTGAAGATTGAAAAAGTTATGAAAATGTTAAAGTATGAAACAATTGCTTGGCTTGTCATCGGGGTTGTGCATGATTTAAATACTTTGTGTGGTGAAGATAGAGCATAGCTAGACTATATGATTTTGTAGGGATAACTTTCTTTGGCCATGTTATTTTGAGAAGACATAATTGCTTTGTTAGTATGCTTGAAGTATTATTATTTTTATGTCAACATGAACTTTTGTCTTGAATCTTTCGGATCTGAATATTCATACCACAATTGAGAAGATTTACATTGAAATTATGCCAAGTAGCACTCCGCATCAAAAATTCTCTTTTTATCATTTACCTACTCGAGGACGAGCAGGAATTAAGCTTGGGGATGCCTGATATGTCTCCAACGTATCTATAATTTTTTATTGCTCCATGCTATATTATCTACTGTTTTGGACTATATTGGGCTTTATTTTTCACTTTTATATTATTTTTTCCTATTAACCGGAGGCCCAGCCCGGAATTGATGTTTTTTTGCCTATTTCAGTGTTTCGGAGAAACATAATATCAAACGGAGTCCAAACGGAATGAAACCTTCGGGAATGTGATTTTCTCATCAGATAAGACCCAGGAGACTTGGACCCTCCGTCAAGAAAGCCACGAGGCGGTCACGAGGGTGGAGGACGTGCCCCCTGCCTCGTGGGCCCCTCGAAGCTCCACCGACGTACTTCTTCCTCCTATATATACCTAGTACCCCCAAACGATCAGAAACGGAGCCAAAAACCTAATTCCACCGCCGCAACCTTCTGTACCCACGAGATCCCATCTTGGGGCCTGTTCCGGAGCTCCGTCGGAGGGGGACATCATCACGGAGGGCTTCTACATCATCATAGCCTCTCCGATGAAGTGTGAGTAGTTTACCTCAGACCTTCGGGTCCATAGTTAGTAGCTAGATGGCTTCTTCTCTCTTTTTGGATCTCAATACAATGTTCTCCCCCTCTCTCGTGGAGATCTATTCGATGTAATCTTCTTTTTGCAGTGTGTTTGTTGAGACCGATGAATTGTGGGTTCATGATCAAGTCTATCTATGAATAATATTTGATTATTCTCTGAATTCTTTTATGTATTATTGGTTATCTTTACAAGTCTCTTTGAATTATCAGTTTGGTTTGGCCTACTAGATTGGTTTTTCTTGCAATGGGAGAAGTGCTTAGCTTTGGGTTCAATCTTGCGGTGTCCTTACCCGGTGACAGAAGGGGCAGCAAGGCACGTATTGTATTGTTGCCATCGAGGATAACAAGATGGGGTTTTTATCATATTGCATGAAACTATCCCTCTACATCATGTCTTAAGGCGTTACTCTGTTTTTAACTTAATACTCTAGATGCATGCTGGATAGTGGTCGATGACTGGAGTAATAGTAGTAGATGCAGGCAGGAGTCGGTCTACTTGTCTCGGACGTGATGCCTATATACATGATCATACCTAGATATTCTCATAACTATGCTCAATTCTGTCAATTGCTCAACAGTAATTTGTTCACCCACCATAGAAATACTTACGCTCTTGAGAGAAGCCACTAGTGAAACCTATGGCCCTCGGGTCTATTCTCATCATATCAATCTCCATCACTTTATTATTTCTTTGCTTTTTACTTTTCACTTTGCATCTCTATACCAAAAATACCAAAAATATTATCTATCATCTCTATCAGATCTCACTCCCGTAAGTGATCGTGAAGGGATTGACAACCCCTAATCGCGTTGGTTGCGTTGAGCTATTGTTTTTATGTAGGTACAAGGGACTCGCGCGTAGCCTCCTACTGGATTGATACCTTGGTTCTCAAAAACTGAGGGAAATACTTACGCTACTTTGTTGCATCATACTCTCCTCTTCGTGGAAATCCAACACAGTGCTCAAGAGGTAGCACCCATCTTCTGGTATATAGGTCATTTTGACCTGGAAAAAATCAAGAGAGGACTTTCGGGATGGAGCGCCGCTGTCTCGAGGCGGAACTTGGGCAGGAAAACTTTTGCCCTCTGATGGAGCGATTCCGCCGGGGGAGCTTCCCTCCTAGAGGGGAAAACCATTGTCATAATCATCACCAACAACTCTCCCAACTTGGGGAGGGCAATCTCCATCAACATCTTCAACAACACCATCTCATCTCAAACCCTAGTTTATCTCTTATGTTCAATCTCGTTACCGGAACTATAGATTGGTGCTTGTGGACGGTGGGTTTTGCCCACCTGGTGGGCACCCTCTGGTACTTATTGGCTCCAATATTCTTCATATATTCCATAAAAATTCTCCATAAAGTTTCAGCTTGTTTGCAGTTGTGCAGAATAGGTAGCCTGACGTAGCTTTTCCAGTTCCATCTTTCTAGATGACGCAATTCTCCTCTTTGTGTGTACCTTGCATATTACGAGAGAAAACACATTAGAATTGCTCCAAAAAGCATTATTATGCATAAAAACATCATAAATAACAATAATAAAACATGATACAAAATGGATGTATCAATGTGCCATCTAATTTTCAAAATAATTTTCTTCTTTGTGTGCTCGTACCGCTCATGAACCGGTAGGGGGTGGCTAATATATTTCCATGCTAGATATGTTATTCTCACGATGAGTGTTTATGCACTTGTCATTGCACGAGAGTAAGGCAAAGGTATTAGGGATGCCCAGTCCCAAAATGAAAAATGAATTTTACTTTATGTTGTCAAATAATAAATTCCTCGGAAAGTGTTGGTATGGAAGGCACCCACGGATACGGATAGCCATGGAAAGTGAAAGTATGGTTGAAAAATGGATAAACTTTAATTTCTGTTTGGGAACCGCTTATGATATATCTAGCATGGAAAGTATTGGGAACGACTTGATCGTTCTCGTTGACCGAAAAAGCATGCCTGAGGGAGTCCTGGATTAGGGGGTGTCCGGATAGCCGGACTATAACCTTTGGCCGGACTCTTGTACCATGAAGATACAAGATTGAAGACCTCTTCCCGTGTCCGGATGGGACTTTCCTTGGATTGGAAGGCAAGCTTGGCGATGCGGATATGTAGATCTCCTTCCGTTGTAACCGACTCTGTGTAACCCTAGCCCTCTGCGGTGTCTATATAAACCGGAGGGTTTTAGTCCATAGGACGAACAACAATCATACTATAGGCTAGCTTCTAGGGTTTAGCCTCTCTGATCTCGTGGTAGATCTACTCTTGTACTACCCATATCATCAATATTAATCAAGCAGGAGTAGGGTTTTACCTCCATCGAGAGGGCCCGAACCTGGGTAAAAACATTGTGTCCCTTGTCTCCTGTTACCATCCGCCTAGACGCACAGTTCGGGACCCCCTACCCGAGATCCGCCGGTTTTGACACCGACATTGGTGCTTTCATTGAGTGTTCCTCTGTGTCGTCATCTTTAGGCCCGATGGCTGCTCCGATCATCAACAGCGATGCGGTCCAGGGTGAGACTTTTCTCCCTGGACAGATCTTCGTATTCGGCGGCTTTGCATTGCGGGCCAATTCGCTTGGCCATCTGGAGCAGATTGAAAGCTACGCCCCTGGCCATCAGGTCAGATTTGGAAGCTTGAACTACACGGCTGACATCCGTGGAGACTTGATCTTCGACGGATTCAAGCCGCAGCCGGGCGCGCCGCACTGTCATGATGGGCATGACCTAACTCTACCACCGAACAGTGCCCTGGAGGCCGCACCCGCGTTAGCTCCGACCCTTTGCTCGGAGCCAACTGCGCTGATGGAGGACGGGTGGCTAGACACCGCCTCGGGGGCTGCAGTCTCAACGACGATCGAGCCGAACACCAGCCTTATCCTCTACGAAGCCCGTGACTCCAAGGTGCCGGACTCTTATCCGGACTCCGAACCCTCCGCGCCCCTGCCAATTGAATCCGATTGGGTGCCGATCATGGAATTCACCGTCGCGGATATCTTTCAGTACTCGCCCTTCGGCGATATTCTGAATTCACTAAAGTCTCTCTCTTTGTCAGGAGAGTCCTCGCCGGATTATGGCCAACAGGATTGGGATGCGGACGACGAAGAAATTCGATGCCCACCCACCACCCACTTCGTAGCCACTGTCGATGATTTAACCGACATGCTAGACTTCGACTCCAAAGACATTGACGGTATGGACGACGATGTAGGAGACGAACATGAACCAGCGCCTATAGGGCACTGGAAAGCCACCTCGTCATATGACATATATATGGTGGACACACCCAAAGAAGGCAATGGCGACGGAACAACGGGGGACGACCCCTCCAAGAAGCAACCCAAGCGCCGGCGTGAGAGGCACCGCTCTAAGTCCCGCCCAAGCAAAAACGGTGATACCGACACGGGAGATAATAACACCCCGGACAGTGCCGAAGACAACTCCCTCCAGCAAGACTCCGCACAGGAGGATGGAGAGGCCAGCCCCCCTGAAAGGGCGGCAGACAGAGAGGAAGAGGATGATAACTACATGCCTCCCTCCGAAGACGAGGCAAGCCCCCCTGAAAGGGCGGCAGACAGAGAGGAAGAGGATGATAACTACATGCCTCCCTCCGAAGACGAGGCAAGCCTCGGTGACGACAAATTTGTCGTGCCTGAGGATCCCGTCGAACAAGAGCGCTTTAAGCGCAGGCTTATGGCCACGGCGAGTAGCCTTAAGAAAAAACAGCAACAACTTAGAGCAGATCAAGATTTGCTAGCCGACAGATGGACTGAAATCCTTGCGGCCGAGGAATACGAACTCGAACGCCCCTCCAAGAGCTACCCAAAGCGCAGGTTGCTACCCGATTGGAGGAGGAAGCACTTAAACCTACATCACCAGCGCATGAGGCGGCTGATCAGCCACCTCGCGGCCACGACACAGAGGCCTCTCGGCCCTCCACTCTAGCCGCACCCCGGCGTCGCTCAAAACATACCAAGGCACGGGGAAACGCGCCAGACCTGCGCGATATGTTGGAGGACAAGGCAAGGCAAACAAGATCAATCTACAGATCGCGTGGGCGCCCCATGACATGTGTGTTGGAAATATGCCCTAGAGACAATAATAAAAGCATTATTATTATATTTCCTTGTTCATGATAATTGTCTTTATTCGTGCTATAATTGTGTTATCCGGAAATCGTAATACATGTGTGAATAACAGACAACAATATGTTCCTAGTAAGCCTCTAATTGACTAGCTCGTTGATCGACAGATAGTCATGGTTTCCTGACTATGGACATTGGATGTCATCGATAACGGGATCACATCATTAGGAGAATGATGTGATGGACAAGACCCAATCCTAAACATAGCATAAGATCGCTTAGTTCGTTTGCTAGAGTTTTCCAATGTCAAGTATCCTTTCCTTAGACCATGAGATCGTGTAACTCCCGGATACCGTAGGAGTGCTTTGGGTGTGCCAAACGTCACAACGTAACTGGGTGACTATAAAGGTATACTACGGGTATCTCTGAAAGTGTCTGTTGGGTTGACATGGATCGAGACTGGGATTTGTCACTCCGCTTGACGGAGAGGTATCACCGGGCCCTCTCGGTAATGCATCATCATAATGAGCTCAGTGTGATCAAAGTGTTTGATCACGGGATCATGCATTACGGTACGAGAAAAGTGACTTGC
Source organism: Aegilops umbellulata (assembly GCA_032464435.1). Lineage (NCBI taxonomy): Eukaryota > Viridiplantae > Streptophyta > Magnoliopsida > Poales > Poaceae > Aegilops > Aegilops umbellulata. The sequence goes on from CP136057.1 coordinate 448,066,299, forward strand.
CGGTAACGAGATTGAACGAGGTACTGGGATACCGACGATCGAATCTCGGGCAAGTAAAATACCGATTGACAAAGGGAATCGTATACGGGATTAATTGAATCCTCGACATCGTGGTTCATCCGATGAGATCATCGTGGAGCACGTGGGAGCCAACATGGGTATCCAGATCCCGCTGTTGGTTATTGCCCGAGAGCCGTCTCGGTCATGTCTGCATGTCTCCCGAACCCGTAGGGTCTACACACTTAAGGTTCGGTGACGCTAGGGTTGTGAAGATATGTATATGTAGTAACCCGAATGTTGTTCGGAGTCCCGTATGAGATCCCGGACGTCACGAGGAGTTCCAGAATGGTCCGGAGGTAAAGAATTATATATAGGAAGTGCTATTTCGGCCATCGGGACAGGTTTCAGTGTTATCGGTATTGTACCGGGACCACCGGAGGGGTCCCGGGGGTCCACCAGGTGGGGCCACCTGCCCCGGTGGGCCACATGGGCCTTGGGGGGTGCGCCTTGGCCTGCATGGGCCAAGGGGAACCAGCCCCAAAGGGGCCCATGCGCCTAGGGTTCCAAAAGGGAGGAGTCCTAGTGGTGGAAGGCACCTCCTAGATGGCTTGGGGGGAGGGAAACCTCCCTGGCCGCCGCCCCCCTTGGGAGATCAGATCTCCCAGGGCCGGCGCCCCCCCAAAGGCCTATATAAAGGGAGGATGGGAGGGGGGCAGCTGCACCCTATGCCCTGGCGCCTCCCTCTCCCTCTCGAACACATCCTCCTCCTCCGTAAGAGCTCGGCGAAGCCCTGTCGGAGTACTGCGGCTCCACCATCACCACACCGTCGTGCTGCTGCTGGAGTCTTCTTCCCCAACCTCTCCTTTGCCTTGATGGATCAAGAAGAAGGAGACGTTATGCAAACCGTACGTGTGTTGAACGCGGAGGTGCCGTGCTTTCGGTGCAAGGATCTCCGGTGATTTGAATCACGGTGTGTACAACTACATCATCCCCGTTCGTTGAACGCTTCCGCTCGCGATCTACAAAGTGGTATGTAGATGCAATCTCTCTCTCCCATGACTCGTTGCTAGATGAACTCATAGATGGATCTTGGTGAAACCGTAGGAAAAATTTTAATTTTCTGCAACGTTCCCCAACAGTGGCATCATGAGCCAGGTTTATGCGTAGTTCTCAATTGCACGAGTGGAACACAATTTGTTGTGGGCGTAGATGTTGTCAACTTTTCTTGCCGCTACTAGTCTTATCTTGCTTCAGCGGTATTGTGGGATGAAGCGGCCCGGACCAACCTTACACGTACGCTTACGTGAGACCGGTTCCACCGACTAACATGCACTAGTTGCATAAGGTGGCTGGCGGGTGTATGTCTCTCCCACTTTAGTTGGAGCGGATTCGATGAAAAGGGTCCTTATGAAGGGTAAATAGAAGTTGACAAATCACGTTGTGGTTTTTACGTAGGTAAGAAAACGTTCTTGCTAGAACCCTATCTCAGCCACGTAAAACTTGCAACTACAATTAGAGGACGTCTAACTTGTTTTTGCAGCAAGTGCTTTGTGATATGATATGGCCAAAGTTGTGATGAATGATGAATGATCTATATGTGATGTACGAGATGTTCATGCTATTGTAATAGGAATCACGACTTGCATGTCGATGAGTATGACAACCTGCAGGAGCCATAGGAGTTGTCTTTATTTTTTGTATGACCTGCGTGTCATTGAGAAACGCCATGTAAATTACTTTACTTTATTGCTAAACGCGTTAGCCGTAGTAGTAGAAGTAATAGTTGGCGAGCAACTTCATGGAGACACGATGATGGAGATCATGATGATGGAGATCATGGTGTCAAGCCGGTGACAAGATGATCATGGAGCCCCAAGATGGAGATCAAAGGAGCTATGTGATATTGGCCATATCATGTCACGTTTATTATTTGATTGCATGTGATGTTTATCATGTTTTGCATCTTGTTTACTTAGAACGACGGTAATAAATAAGATGATCCCTCATAATAATTTCAAGAAAGTGTTCACCCTAACTGTGCACCGTTGTGACAGTTTGTTGTTTCGAAGCACCACGTGATGATCGGGTGTGATAGATTCTAACATTCACATACAACGGGTGTAAGACAGATTTACACACGCAAAACACTTAGGTTGACTTGACGAGCCTAGCATGTACAGACATGGCCTCGGAACACAGAAGACCGAAAGGTCGAGCATGAGTCGTATAGAAGATACGATCAACATGAAGATGTTCACCGATGTTGACTAGTCCGTCTCACGTGATGATCGGACACGGCCTAGTTGACTCGAATCATGTAATACTTAGATGACTAGAAGAGGGATGTCTATCTAAGTGGGAGTTCATTAAATAATTTGATTAAATGAACTTTATTATCATGAACTTAGTCTAAAATTTTACAATATGTCTTGTAGATCAAATGGCCAACGTAGTCCTCAACTTCAACGCGTTCCTAGAGAAAACCAAGCTGAAAGACGATGGTAGCAACTATACGGACTGGGTCCGGAACCTGAGGATCATCCTCATAGCTGCCAAGAAAGATTATGTCCTACGAGCACCGCTGGGTGACGCACCTATTCTCCCTGCAGAACAAGATGTTATGAACGCTTGGCAGTCACGCTGCGATGATTACTCCCTCGTTCAGTGCGGCATGCTTTACAGCTTAGAGCCGGGGCTCCAAAAGCGTTTTGAGAGACATGGAGCATATGAGATGTTCGAAGAGCTGAAAATGGTTTTCCAAGCTCATGCCCGGGTCGAGAGATATGAAGTCTCCGATAAATTCTTTAGCTGTAAGATGGAGGAAAATGGCTCTGTCAGTGAACACATACTCAAAATGTCTGGGTTGCACAACCGCTTGACTCAACTGGAAGTTAATCTCCCGGATGAAGCGGTCATTGACAGAATCCTCCAGTCGCTTCCACCTAGCTACAAGAGCTTTGTGATGAACTACAATATGCAGGGGATGGTAAAGACCATTCCTGAGGTATATGCTATGCAGAAATCAGCAGAGGTAGAAATCAAGAAGGAGCATCAAGTGTTGATGGTGAATAAAACCACTAAGTTCAAGAAGGGCAAAGGTAAAAAGAACTTCAAGAAGGACGGCAAGGAAGTTGCCGCGCCCGGTAAGCAAGTTGCCGGGAAGAAGCCAAAGAATAGACCCAAGCCCGAGACTGAGTGTTTTTATTGCAAGGGAAGTGGTCACTGGAAGCGGAACTGCCCCAAATACTTAGCAGACAAGAAGGCCGGCAAAACAAAAGGTATATGTGATATACATGTAATTGATGTGTACCTTACCAGTACTCGTAGTAGCTCTTGGGTATTTGATACCGGTGCAGTTGCTCACATTTGTAACTCAAAACAGGAGCTGCGGAATAATCGGAGACTGGCGAAGGACGAGGTGACGATGCGCGTCGGGAATGGTTCCAAGGTCGATGTGATCGCCGTCGGCACGCTACCTCTACATTTACCTACGGGATTAGTTTTAAACCTCAATAATTGTTATTTAGTGCCAAGTTTGAGCATGAACATTGTGTCTGGATCTCGTTTAATTCGAGATGGCTACTCATTTAAATCCGAGAATAATGGTTGTTCTATTTATATGAGAGATATGTTTTATGGTCATGCTCCGATGGTTAATGGTTTATTCTTAATGAATCTCGTACGTGATGATACACATATTCATAGTGTGAATACCAAAAGAGTTAAAGTTGATAACAATAGTCCCACATATTTGTGGCACTGCCGCCTTGGTCACATAGGTGTCAAACGCATGAAGAAGCTCCATGCAGATGGACTTTTAGAGTCTCTTGATTATGAATCATTTGACACGTGCGAACCATGCCTCATGGAGAAAATGACCAAGACTCCGTTCTCAGGAACAATGGAGCGAGCAACCAACTTATTGGAAATCATACATACCGATGTGTGCGGTCCAATGAGTGTTGAGGCTCGCGGTGGCTATCGTTATGTTCTCACCCTCACTGATGACTTGAGTAGATATGGGTATGTCTACTTAATGAAACACAAGTCTGAGACCTTTGAAAAGTTCAAGGAATTTCAGAGTGAGGTTGAAAATCAACGTGAGAGAAAGATCAAGTTTCTACGATCAGATCGTGGAGGAGAATACTTGAGTCACGAATTTGGCACACACTTAAGAAAATATGGAATAGTTTCAGAACTCACGCCGCCTGGAACACCTCAGCGTAATGGTGTGTCCGAACGTCGTAATCGCACTCTATTAGATATGGTGCGATCTATGATGTCTCTTACTGACTTACCGCTATCTTTTTGGGGCTATGCTTTAGAGACTGCCGCATTCACTTTAAATAGGGCTCCGTCGAAATCCGTTGAGACGACACCGTATGAATTATGGTTTGGGAAGAAACCTAAGCTGTCGTTTCTAAAAGTTTGGGGATGCGATGCTTATGTCAAGAAACTTCAACCTGAAAAGCTCGAACCCAAGTCGGAAAAATGCGTCTTCATAGGATACCCTAAAGAAACTGTTGGGTATACCTTCTACCTCAGATCCGAAGGCAAGATCTTTGTTGCCAAGAATGGATCCTTTCTAGAGAAAGAGTTTCTCTCGAAAGAAGTAAGTGGGAGGAAAGTAGAACTTGATGAAGTGTTACCTCTTGAACCGTAAAATGGCAAAACTCAAGAAAACGTTCCTGAGGTGCCTGCACCAACTAGAGAGGAAATTAATGATGATGATCAAGATACTTCTAATCAAGCTCCTACTGAAATTCGAAGGTCCACAAGGACACGTTCCGCAGCAGAGTGGTACGGCAACCCTGTCTTGGAAATCATGTTGTTAGACAACGGTGAACCTTCGAACTATGAGGAAGCAATGGCGGGCCCGGATTCCGACAAATGGCTGGAAGCCATGAAATCCGAGATAGGATCCATGTATGAAAACGAAGTATGGACTTTGACTGACTTGCCCGTTGAACGGCGAGCCATAGAAAATAAATGGATCTTTAAGAAGAAGACAGACGCGGATGGTAATGTGACCATCTATAAAGCTCGGCTTGTCGCTAAGGGTTATCGACAAGTTCAAGAAATTGACTACGATGAGACTTTCTCACCGGTAGCGAAGCTGAAGTCCGTCCGAATCATGTTAGCAATTGCCGCATACTATGATTATGAGATATGGAAAATGGACGTCAAAACGGCATTCCTTAATGGTTTCCTTAAGGAAGAATTGTATATGATGCAGCCGGAAGGTTTTGTCGATCCTAAGAATGCTGACAAGGTGTGCAAGCTCCAACGCTCGATTTACGGGCTGGTGCAAGCATCTCGGAGTTGGAACATTCGCTTTGATGAGATGATCAAAGCGTTTGGGTTTACACAGACTTATGGAGAAGCCTGCGTTTACAAGAAAGTGAGTGGGAGCTCTGTAGCATTTCTCATATTATATGTAGACGACATACTTTTGATGGGAAATGATATAGAACTCTTGGACAGCATTAAGGCCTACTTGAATAAGAGTTTTTCAATGAAGGACCTTGGAGAAGCTGCTTATATATTAGGCATCAAGATCTATAGAGATAGATCGAGACGCCTCATAGGTCTTTCACAAAGCACATACCTTGATAAAATATTGAAGAAGTTCAATATGGATCAATCTAAGAAAGGGTTCTTACCTGTGTTACAAGGTGTGAAATTGAGCTCAGCTCAATGTCCGACCACGGCAGAAGATATAGAAGAGATGAGCGTCATCCCCTATGCCTCAGCCATAGGTTCTATTATGTATGCCATGCTGTGTACCAGACCTGATGTAAACCTTGCCGTAAGTTTGGTAGGAAGGTACCAAAGTAATCCCGGCAAGGAACACTGGACAGCGGTCAAGAATATCCTGAAGTACCTGAAAAGGACTAAGGAAATGTTTCTCGTTTATGGAGGTGACGAAGAGCTCGTCGTAAAAGGTTACGTCGACGCTAGCTTCGACACAGATCTGGATGACTCTAAGTCACAAACCGGATACGTGTATATTTTGAATGGTGGGGCAGTAAGCTGGTGCAGTTGCAAGCAAAGCGTCGTGGCGGGATCTACATGTGGAGCGGAGTACATGGCAGCCTCGGAGGCAGCACATGAAGCAATTTGGGTGAAGGAGTTCATCACCGACCTCGGAGTCATACCCAATGCGTCGGGGCCAATCAAGCTCTTCTGTGACAACACTGGAGCTATTGCACTTGCAAAGGAGCCCAGGTTTCACAAGAAGACCAGGCACATCAAGCGTCGCTTCAACTCCATTCGTGAAAATGTTCAAGATGGAGACATAGAGATTTGTAAAGTGCACACGGATCTGAATGTCGCAGATCCGTTGACTAAACCTCTCCCTAAGGCAAAACCTGATCAGCACCAGAACTCTATGGGTGTTCGATTCATCACAATGTAACTAGATTATTGACTCTAGTGCAAGTGGGAGACTGTTGGAAATATGCCCTAGAGACAATAATAAAAGCATTATTATTATATTTCCTTGTTCATGATAATTGTCTTTATTCGTGCTATAATTGTGTTATCCGGAAATCGTAATACATGTGTGAATAACAGACAACAATATGTTCCTAGTAAGCCTCTAGTTGACTAGCTCGTTGATCGACAGATAGTCATGGTTTCCTGACTATGGACATTGGATGTCATCGATAATGGGATCACATCATTAGGAGAATGATGTGATGGACAAGACCCGATCCTAAACATAGCATAAGATCGCTTAGTTCGTTTGCTAGAGTTTTCCAATGTCAAGTATCCTTTCCTTAGACCATGAGATCGTGTAACTCCCGGATACCGTAGGAGTGCTTTGGGTGTGCCAAACATCACAACATAACTGGGTGACTATAAAGGTATACTACGGGTATCTCTGAAAGTGTCTGTTGGGTTGACATGGATCGAGACTGGGATTTGTCACTCCGCTTGACGGAGAGGTATCACCGGGCCCTCTCGGTAATGCATCATCATAATGAGCTCAGTGTGATCAAAGTTTTTGATCACGGGATCATGCATTACGGTATGAGAAAAGTGACTTGCCGGTAACGAGATTGAACGAGGTACTGGGATACCGACGATCGAATCTCGGGCAAGTAAAATACCGATTGACAAAGGGAATCGTATACGGGATTAATTGAATCCTCGACATCGTGGTTCATCCGATGAGATCATCGTGGAGCATGTGGGAGCCAACATGGGTATCCAGATCCCGCTGTTGGTTATTGCCCGAGAGCCGTCTCGGTCATGTCTGCATGTCTCCCGAACCCGTAGGGTCTACACACTTAAGGTTCGGTGATGCTAGGGTTGTGAAGATATGTATATGCAGTAACCCGAATGTTGTTCGGAGTCCCGGATGAGATCCCGGACGTCACGAGGAGTTCCGGAATGGTCCGGAGGTAAAGAATTATATATAGGAAGTGCTATTTCGGCCATCGGGACAAGTTTCGGTGTTATCGGTATTGTACCGGGACCACCGGAGGGGTCCCGGGGGTCCACCAGGTGGGGCCACCTGCCCCGGTGGGCCACATGGGCCTTGGGGGGTGCGCCTTGGTCTGCATGGGCCAAGGGGAACCAGCTCCAAAGGGGCCCTTGCGCCTAGGGTTCCAAAAGGGAGGAGTCCTAGTGGTGGAAGGCACCTCCTAGATGGCTTGGGGGGAGGGAAACCTCCCTGGCCGCCGCCCCCCTTGGGAGATCAGATCTCCCAGGGCCGGCGCCCCCCCCAGAGGCCTATATAAAGGGGGGAGGGGAGGGGGGCAGCCGCACCCTATGCCCTGGCGCCTCCCTCTCCCTCTCGAACACATCCTCCTCCTCCGTAAGAGCTCGGCGAAGCCCTGTCGGAGTACTGTGGCTCCACCATCACCACGCCGTCGTGCTGCTGCTGGATTCTTCTTCCCCAACCTCTCCTTTGCCTTGCTGGATCAAGAAGAAGGAGACGTTACGCTGACCGTACGTGTGTTGAACGCAGAGGTGCCGTGCTTTCGGTGCTAGGATCTCCGGTGATTTGAATCACGGTGTGTACAACTACATCATCCCCGTTCGTTGAATGCTTCCGCTCGCGATCTACAAAGTGGTATGTAGATGCAATCTCTCTCTCCCATGACTCGTTGCTAGATGAACTCATAGATGGATCTTGGTGAAACCGTAGGAAAAATTTTAATTTTCTGCAACGTTCCCCAACAATGTGACGATAACTGTCACACCGGATACAGTAAATCCGGCCGGGCCGAACACAGCAGACAAAGTCATTTGAGCTACGTCGCGATATAGCCCAATACAGAGGTGACGTACACCCACTATGCTTCACAGATGAAGTAATGGATCATCAAATCCCAGAGGGATTCAAAACCATAAAAATCGAATCATACGATGGCACAACAGACCCTGCGGTATGGATCGAGGACTATCTCCTTCACATCCACATGGCCCGCGGTGATGATCTACACGCCATCAAATACCTCCAACTCAAGCTTAAAGGACCAGCTCGGCATTGGCTTAACAGCTTGCCAGCAGAATCAATTGGTTGTTGGGAGGACCTGGATGCCGCATTCCTCGACAATTTCTGTCACAGCCCTAGTTCAGGCCTTGCTTGTCTTTGCATTAGCTTCTATGCATCATGTTTAAATTTCATGAAATTTGAAATGGGGATTGCCTAAACCCTAGCATTAAAGGAATTCACTAGGATCAACCAAAATATTTTCAGTAAATCCAAATGGGTTTCAAAAATGTTCATCATTTCTGGAAAATGCTAAAACCATAACCAGAGGTGTTGCACATTTTTCTATGACATATTTGGTCACTGAATTAAATCATACTTTATTTGCATTTGGGCATTTAAATGCTACTAAATATTTTAAATGCTCAAATAATCATAAACTAAAATGTTTACTGTTTGATATATTCTAAACAGTAGCCATGAGCAGTTTCTTGATTTTTGGGTTTGATCTGGTATTTTAATTAAAGCCCTAAAGCTACATAAGATATAGAAAACAAGAAATAATAGAATAGAAGTTACCTGTCCACTTACCTGGCAGCCCAGCCAGCGCACCACTGTAGCAGCCCAGCCGGGCAAAGCCAGCCCGGCCCACCAGGGGCAGCACTGTCTTCTTCCTCTTGCCAGGAGGAGAAGCAGCTGCGTGCCCGGCGCGCAGGCGAGCCGCCCAGCTCCTCCCTGCCTGTCTGGCCTCCCCGATCTTCTGGACGACGCCACGCACCCCCCTGGACCGCTCCCTCTCTCCCCTGAATGCTCTCCCCCTCCTCTGCTCTCCTCACCGAACGCGCCCGCCGCCGCCGACGAGAACCACCGTGGCCACCGTCCACCCCTCGCCTCGCCGACTCGCCCTGAAGAACCGCAGCGCCGTCCTCGTCGTCTATGCAGAGCCACGCGACGCCTGCCGCCCTGCATCGCCGTCAGCATCATCGTCTTCCTCGTCGGCAATCCGTGGATCGCCGTCGTCGATTCGCGCCAAAGAGGGCCTCCCCGAGCCTCCCGTGCTTTTCTTCAGGACCGCTGTGAGCTTGTCGTCGTTTTCCCTCACCTCCCTCTCTCGCGCGCTCCCTGTAGCCGCTGCCCCGCGAGCACCCGAAGCCGCCGTCCGCCATGACCGGCGAGCTCTGTGCCCCCGAGCACCTCTGCCTCGCGTAGTAGCTCCGACATGCTCCTGCTGCCCTTTAGGTGCCGCCTAGCATCCCCGTTCACTCGCCTACGAGCTGCAGCACCGCGGCCGCGCTTAGCCGAGCTCCGGCCGCCGAAAACCTCGACGCCGGCGTCATCTCGGGCCACCCCAGCTCCAGCCGCTGCCACAGTTAGATGCGGCACTCCGCCAGCTAGCCATAGGACCAAACTGCGGCCAAAATCATGGCCTATAGCTCGATCCCGAGCATCGCCGCCACGAGTCGTGGTCGCCGCCGGCCACACTCCGGCGGGCCGACGTGGCCATTTAATTAGGGCCTAAACACCCCGGTAATCACCCCCTAGAGCCACTGCCATGTGGGCCCCTGTGCCTGTTTAGGTTAGTTTAATTTCTGTTTAAATTAGTGCTAATATCGCGGACCCCACGTGTCAGCTTTGACTTTGACCAAGTCAGCTTTGACCGGTCCCACCTGTCAGCGACCTAACCAACCTTGTGTCACTGACCAATAGGCCCCACCGGTCAGGTTTGACCTGGCCGGCCCAGTTGACCCGCTGACATCAGCCATGCGCGATGCTGACGCAATAAAGCTTTTCTGGAAATTAAATAAATCTAAATGATTTATTTATTTATTCAGAAAATGCCTAAAACTTCTAAAAATCATAGAAATTCAACCATAGCTCAGAATGAAATAAGTTATATATGAAAAATGATCAGAAAAATCCAATCTTTCCATCTGTACCATTTTCTTGCATGTTTAAACAACTTATACCTGCTGATCAGGTCAAATCAATTAAATAGCATTTGAATTTCACATATGAAGTTTGAATTTGAACCTAGGGTTCAAACCAACTCCATTTAACATGTTGCTAGTTGCATTAGATCAAAACACAACATATTGACATGTCATGATCATGCATCATATTGTGCATTGCATTGATTGTGTTCTTCTTTATTTGCCAGTGTTTGTCCCCTCTCAGTAGACGACGTACCGACGATGAGTTCGATGACACCGATGAAGAACTATATTATCTTCAGAAGTGCCAGGCAAGCAAAACCCCCTTGTTCATTCCGATACAATCCCACTCTCTCGCTCCTGCTCTCTTTTACTGCATTAGGACAACAACAATTCAACTGTTACATGCTGCGGTAGTTGAACCCCTTTCCTCTGCATGACCTGTCATTGCCACAGTAAATAGATGAAACCCACTAGCATGAGTAGGAGTTGTTTGAGCCCTGATGTGCCTACTCATTCATGCTTGTTGTCATGCCTGCTACTGCTTAGAGTTGAGTCGGGTCTGATTCATCGGGAATGAATTGGAATGTGGTGAACATGTCCTACTGTTGAGAGCTAAGTGTGTGAACACGATTTGGTAAAGGTAGCGGTGAGAGGCCATGTAGGAGTACATGGTGGGTTGTCTCATTGCAGCCGTCCTCAGGAACTGAGTTCTGTGTTTGTGATCCATGAACAGCTACTACCACACATTGGAATGCTTAAGTGCCCCTCTCGACTTATTAATCAACCCGATTTCTGTCCAGGAGTTGCAACTAGTTTCTGGTGTTTGTAGGCAGTGTTAGTAGTCTACCAGGTGGCATCCGGTACAGGTGGGCTTGGGACAGACTAGGCACAATGGCACGGTGTACCAAGTGGCACCCGGTTGGTGGGCTTGGGAACCCTGCTCACATCGTTTGGGGCCGTGAGCGACACCCCGGCCGGATCTCCTTGCGGATGGAACCCGAATAGGCGATAAACCTGGACGAGAGACTTGTTGGTTAGTCAGGTCGTGGCCGACTCCCTCGCCCGGCTTCCGCTTGAAGGTTGCCGAGGTACATGACGTGTACAGGGCGATAAGTGGAGAGAGCGTGTGTGAAGAAGTACACCCCTGCAGGGTTATCATTATCTATTCGAATAGCCGGATTCCTCGGATATGGAAACTTGGACCCCTTGTACAGTTCATAGACAAGTGAAAGTGGATACTCTAAAATGCGCAAGATAAGCGTGAGTGCTATGGATGGCCTTCTCGTAGGGAGACGGGAGCGGATCCATAGTGGTGTATTGAAATGGTGAATATGTGGACTCGTGTGCGCCACCTCAAAAGAGTTACTTGCAGTCGTAGTTCAGGATAGCCACCGAGTCAAAGCTGGCTTGCTGCAGTCAAACTCCACCACCCCATTTATTGGAACTGATGCATGTGTAGTTAGTTCTGATGTAAGTCTTGCTGAGTACGTTTGTACTCACGTTTGCCTATTTTATGTTTTGCAGAGAGACGTCAGTCTCGCTAGTAGTACCGCTTGGACTTCGACGTTTAGCTTGATACCTCAGCTACGATCTTGTGCCCTCAGCAGGATCTAGTGGATAGTCAGGCTTCTCAGCCTTTTTTTCATTTGTAGATGTCTGTACTCAGACATGTTTAGCTTCCGCATGTGTTTTGCCTTGTATGCTCTGAATGTTGGGTCATGAGACCCATGTTTGTAATATCTCGCTCCTCGGAGCCTAATGAATAATACTTGAGTCGTAGAGTCTTGTTGTGATGCCATGTTGTATCTACACATATCGAGCATATTGTGTGTATGATTGAAATGCTTGCTATGTGTGGGATCCGACTATCTAGTTGTTTATCCTTGGCAGCCTATCATATGGGGAAATGTAGTCTAGTGCTTCTGAGCGATAGTAGTCCGCTACAGCCCGGATCACCGGAGTCCTGCTAGCCCAGCACTACTGCTCGGAACACTTGACTGGCCGGCATGTGAATCACTTCGTTCCTGTGTCTGTCCCTTCGGGGAAATGTCACGCGGTGACTTCCGGAGTCCTGCCTAGCCTGCTACAGCCCGGGTTACCGGAGCCATGTTAGCCCAGTGCTACAGCCCGGATTCACACGTTGATGACCGACATGCTCGATGTGTTTCATGTATGCCTGTCCTCATAGGTTAGCGCCGCTTTGGGTTCACGACTAGCCATGTCGGCCCGGGTTCTCTGTCATATGGATGCTAGCGACACTATCATATACGTGAGCCAAAAGATGCAAACGGTCCCGGGCCAGGTAAGGTGGCACCCGTGGGAGAACCGTGCGTGAGGCCGCAAGGTAATATGATGTGTTACACGCTGGATCGATGTGGCTTAGGATCGGGGTCCCGACAGCGTTGGTATCAGAGCCTGACTGCCTGTAGGATTACCAAGCCAAACTGGTCGAAGTTGAGTCTAGAAATGCTTTAGTTATGTAAGGGAATTGATTGTGGGATGGAACGTAACTTTTTACTCCTTTACCTTATGACCTTCTGATCTGAGTCAACCTCTTCTCTTCTACGGGGGTTAAGAACTAGGCTTCTCTTCTATCTCTCAGGATGACGTGTTACTAAACCGTAGTTGCCTAGGATTGTTGAGTTCAAGCCTCAATTCAGTTTCTACTACTTCCATGTGTTCTTAGCTGGCTTCAGAACATTGATATTGTGATGTTGAGTGGCTATGCCACCATTTTATGCAGGTTGTCTCTAATCATTTCAAGCATTTACAGCCGTTATGCTGCCCGAGTCATCCCAGGTTTCTAACTAGTCTGATGCATTTGCAAATCCTTTCCTTCCATTCCCGATGTCCTTTTGGTCAGAATAAGCACACTAATCGGTGAGTTGAGGTATTCTATTACCTCGACATATATGTTGGAGTTATTATTATGACCCTAGGTGTCTTAGGGGTTCATCTAGTAATCTAGCAATGCTATGTGTTTCCGGTGTGATGATTCTGGCCACCATTCTCGAAAGCATCCCGTGATGCCGTTTAGTAGTAGGTATTCTACTCCTGGGTTTTCGAACCCGAGATTCATCCTACTTACTTCATGTTGATAGTGCTTGCTAGTTCCTTTAGGACATTAGTAACCTTTGCGATAGTCATCGAGGTCCGTGGTATATCATTCTTCCAAATACCATGAACTGCTTATGGCAGAAGTTCTGTTGAACCAAAAGATCACAACCAGAGTACTCTTGAGGAGTTCTCCATCCATAATTGTGAATCTGCCCATCCTACCTCTCCGCATGGATTATCCGGAAGAGATTCTTTGAACTCGTTTGACATACTATTCCATGCATCCACAACTCAGAAGATCATATGTTCCTTGAGTTGTCCCTCTTCATTTGTATTCCGACCATCGTCTATCAATTGATAGTCAGGAGTGGTCGTGCATTCGTGTTCATCGATCCTAGTATTCTTGTGGTTCGTCAAGCCATTCTGTTCTGGAATGACTAGGAGAAACAAACTCCAGTACCTCATCCATATCTAGGATTGGGTCAAAGTAATTGTATCCCGCAGATCGAAATGCCAATCCATCTTCTGCTCTGTTCTACCTTGGAGTGTTACCATCTTTATGTCAAGAGTGTCATGAGAATTGCACCCCTCTTATGAATTCTTGACGCAGTGATACTTCTTGCCATCATTTTTCTTTCCTCGGTCCCGTGTTGTCACAACCGGAATGCCGTCGAGTGAACCATGATGTGTGAAATCAATACTCCTAGCAACCGTGTTGCTTGGTAGTTAATGGACAATATTCTCATTCTTAGCGTGTTGGTTATTAAATCATCATCCTAAGATTGAACGTGCTACCTAGTCCTTATTTCTGGTGCACTCCTCGATCAATGAGTTAGGATTATTCAATCCCTTGCTTATTTGATCATATCATCTTGCCCTGAAAAGCAAGATTGTTCTCGAGCTTAGTAACATACCGGTGGTTCGTGATGTTCCGAATATCTTCTCGGAAGTATTACCAGGTTGTCACCTGACCGCTATGTTGAGTTCGTGATCAAGTTGGTTTCTTGTAAACCACCCTTTCTCCAAGAATCTGTGTTGGATACCCCTGAGCTAGTTGGTTAAGCTAAACAACAACTTGGAGAGTTGGAAGATAAAAGCTTGTCTGACTTAGTTCACGTTAGGGGATATCTTTTCGTGTGTGTGTGTGTGTGGAAGAAAGATGATATCTTCATTGATTGGTCCTCGTGATCAGTTGTTGAATCTATTGTCCTGTCAAAATTTTGATTTGAGTATGGGCTATCATCAAGTCAAATCAGAACCAACGATGTTCGTAATGTTGTCTTACTCGTGGTTGATCCCTCGAGTATACACCAATACATCTTTTGGTCTGACCATTACTATCACTGTGTTCACATGATGGTGGAAGTCTAGTGATATGGAAATTCCGATGAGTTGTTGTTGAGCCCATCAGCAGCATTTTTGTCTCCCCCATGATTCATGTTGAACGCTACACTAGTATTGGAAACTTTGTAAGCAATGCCTTTGTGTTCCATTCATGAAGCCTATGCTTGGATGGAAGAAGTGACTTCCTCGGATTCATGTGCTTTAGGTGTAAGTTGCCGCCATGAATTTGAGAAGGGTTTGTTTTGCTTCCTCTGGAATCATCCCAAGTTAGTCATGCACGTGCGAAGTGCCCTATGGTTTGATAGGTTGGCCGCCTCCACTCCATATGTGTTCCTAGCACACCAAGCCACTGATTGACTTGTTCAAGGAGAAGAAGTTCCTTCATAAGAGCTAATCATATGACTTATGCAAGGGCTTCACACTCCACAATGATGGTTCCCAACCAGAACTCGGTAGTGTTTTGTTGTAAGACTTCTATGTGATCATGCTTGTCTTGGACATCATGTTCACATGTATGTAGCAGAATCAGCTCATGTTTTGGAGCTTACTATCGTAGTTCATTCCCCGAGAATCTCGCGACGCCATCTCGTCGGTTTGTGTTGCAAACTTTCATTTTTCTTCTAGACCCGATGAGTCTGGAATATCCTGTCTCCAACCAGATCTGAATCTCAGGCAGATATGATGGTTGGAACACTTCCAACATTTGCATGTTATCCCAGCTAGCACCGCCGTTGTGCCATCCTATCATGGGTCCCATCCATTTCCGGTGATAAGCAAAATCATTCATTGTGTTGTCTTCAACAAGGTAGTCCACATCATCCAACCTAGTCCGAGTATGCCATTTCTTCGAGCTCTTTCAAACGATCATTTGAAAATTGCTTAAGCTGGTATGAAGAGTTTCAATGATCGTTGAATCAAAAGTAACTCTTTTTTCCACTTAAGGGAATATTTCTGCGAGTCACCTTTCCCAAGGTGCCCCGTTTTGGATCATGGCAATTTTTCCTCGCTACCTTGTCACCTCGTCAAACTGTTTTTTTTTCGTCCCTCCTCATGCATGTTTTGCCTCTCAGCTCGAGAGATGTTTCAATGTCTCACTCGATGAGTGATCCTGAGTTGTGCGATCTTCGAGAAGATCGATCCTCCTGGAGTTTTCCCTTTCCTCTCATTGTCATGTTAGTTGGAGTTCTCAGAGCAAGACATCAAGGCAAAGATGATGATCGTATCAACGTTCTTATGAAGAGCAACCTGGATCGTGAAGACTGTGTCAGATCCGTGTCCCCTCTGTCTTCTTACCTCACGTCTTGAATCTCGGGACGAGATTCTTGTTTAGTGGGGGAGAGCTGTCACAGCCCTAGTTCAGGCCTTGCTTGTCTTTGCATTAGCTTCTATGCATCATGTTTAAATTTCATGAAATTTGAAATGGGGATTGCCTAAACCCTAGCATTAAAGGAATTCACTAGGATCAACCAAAATATTTTCAGTAAATCCAAATGGCTTTCAAAAATGTTCATCATTTCTGGAAAATGCTAAAACCATAACCAGAGGTGTTGCACATTTTTCTATGACATATTTGGTCACTGAATTAAATCATACTTTATTTGCATTTGGGCATTTAAATGCTACTAAATATTTTAAATGCTCAAATAATCATAAACTAAAATGTTTACTGTTTGATATATTCTAAACAGTAGCCATGAGCAGTTTCTTGATTTTTGGGTTTGATCTGGTATTTTAATTAAAGCCCTAAAGCTACATAAGATATAGAAAACAAGAAATAATAGAACAGAAGTTACCTGTCCACTTACCTGGCAGCCCAGCCAGCCCACCACTGTAGCAGCCCAGCCGGGCAAAGCCAGCCCGGCCCACCAGGGGCAGCACTGTCTTCTTCCTCTTGCCAGGAGGAGAAGCAGCTGCGTGCCCGGCGCGCAGGCGAGCCGCCCAGCTCCTCCCTGACTGTCTGGCCTCCCCGATCTTCTGGACGACGCCACGCACCCCCCTGGACCGCTCCCTCTCTCCCCTGAATGCTCTCCCCCTCCTCTGCTCTCCTCACCGAACGCGCCCGCCGCCGCCGACGAGAACCACCGTGGCCACCGTCCACCCCTCGCCTCGCCGACTCGCCCTGAAGAACCGCAGCGTCGTCCTCGTCGTCTATGCAGAGCCACGCGACGCCTGCCGCCCTGCATCGCCATCAGCATCATCGTCTTCCTCGTCGGCAATCCGTGGATCGCCGTCGTCGATTCGCGCCAAAGAGGGCCTCCCCGAGCCTCCCGTGCTTTTCTTCAGGACCGCTGTGAGCTTGTCGTCGTTTTCCCTCACCTCCCTCTCTCGCGCGCGCCCTGTAGCCGCTGCCCCGCGAGCACCCGAAGCCGCCGTCCGCCATGACCGGCGAGCTCTGTGCCCCCGAGCACCTCTGCCTCGCGTAGTAGCTCCGACATGCTCCTGCTGCCCTTTAGGTGCCGCCTAGCATCCCCGTTCACTCGCCTACGAGCTGCAGCACCGCGGCCGCGCTTAGCCGAGCTCCGGCCGCCGAAAACCTCGACGCCGGCGTCATCTCGGGCCACCCCAGCTCCAGCCGCTGCCACAGTTGGATGCGGCACTCCGCCAGCTAGCCATAGGACCAAACTGCGGCCAAAATCATGGCCTATAGCTCGATCCCGAGCATCGCCGCCACGAGTCGTGGTCGCCGCCGGCCACACTCCGGCGGGCCGACGTGGCCATTTAATTAGGGCCTAAACACCCCGGTAATCACCCCCTAGAGCCACTGCCATGTGGGCCCCTGTGCCTGTTTAGGTTAGTTTAATTTCTGTTTAAATTAGTGCTAATATCGCGGACCCCACGTGTCAGCTTTGACTTTGACCAAGTCAGCTTTGACCGGTCCCACCTGTCAGCGACCTAACCAACCTTGTGTCACTGACCAATAGGCCCCACCGGTCAGGTTTGACCTGGCCGGCCCAGTTGACCCGCTGACATCAGCCATGCGCGATGCTGACGCAATAAAGCTTTTCTGGAAATTAAATAAATCTAAATGATTTATTTATTTATTCAGAAAATGCCTAAAACTTCTAAAAATCATAGAAATTCAACCATAGCTCAGAATGAAATAAGTTATATATGAAAAATGATCAGAAAAATCCAATCTTTCCATATGTACCATTTTCTTGCATGTTTAAACAACTTATACCTGCTGATCAGGTCAAATCAATTAAATAGCATTTGAATTTCACATATGAAGTTTGAATTTGAACCTAGGGTTCAAACCAACTCCATTTAACATGTTGCTAGTTGCATTAGATCAAAACACAACATATTGACATGTCATGATCATGCATCATATTGTGCATTGCATTGATTGTGTTCTTCTTTATTTGCCGGTGTTTGTCCCCTCTCAGTAGACGACGTACCGACGATGAGTTCGATGACACCGATGAAGAACTATATTATCTTCAGAAGTGCCAGGCAAGCAAAACCCCCTTGTTCATTCCGATACAATCCCACTCTCTCGCTCCTGCTCTCTTTTACTGCATTAGTACAACAACGATTCAACTGTTACATGCTGCGGTAGTTGAACCCCTTTCCTCTGCATGACCTGTCATTGCCACAGTAAATAGATGAAACCCACTAGCATGAGTAGGAGTTGTTTGAGCCCTGATGTGCCTACTCATTCATGCTTGTTGTCATGCCTGCTATTGCTTAGAGTTGAGTCGGGTCTGATTCATCGGGAATGAATTGGAATGTGGTGAACATGTCCTACTGTTGAGAGCTAAGTGTGTGAACACGATTTGGTAAAGGTAGCGGTGAGAGGCCATGTAGGAGTACATGGTGGGTTGTCTCATTGCAGCCGTCCTCAGGAACTGAGTTCTGTGTTTGTGATCCATGAACAGCTACTACCACACATTGGAATGCTTAAGTGCCCCTCTCGACTTATTAATCAACCCGATTTCTGTCCAGGAGTTGCAACTAGTTTCTGGTGTTTGTAGGCAGTGTTTGTAGTCTACCAGGTGGCATCCGGTACAGGTGGGCTTGGGACAGACTAGGCACAGTGGCACGGTGTACCAAGTGGCACCCGGTTGGTGGGCTTGGGAACCCTGCTCACATCGTTTGGGGCCGTGAGCGACACCCCGGCCGGATCTCCTTGCGGATGGAACCCGAATAGGCGATAAACCTGGACGAGAGACTTGTTGGTTAGTCAGGTCGTGGCCGACTCCCTCGCCCGGCTTCCGCTTGAAGGTTGCCGAGGTACATGACGTGTACAGGGCGATAAGTGGAGAGAGCGTGTGTGAAGAAGTACACCCCTGCAGGGTTATCATTATCTATTCGAATAGCCGGATTCCTCGGATATGGAAACTTGGACCCCTTGTACAGTTCATAGACAAGTGAAAGTGGATACTCTAAAATGCACAAGATAAGCGTGAGTGCTATGGATGGCCTTCTCGTAGGGAGACGGGAGCGGATCCATAGTGGTGTATTGAAATGGTGAATATGTGGACTCGTGTGCGCCACCTCAAAAGAGTTACTTGCAGTCGTAGTTCAGGATAGCCACCGAGTCAAAGCTGGCTTGCTGCAGTCAAACTCCACCACCCCCTTTATTGGAACTGATGCATGTGTAGTTAGTTCTGATGTAAGTCTTGCTGAGTACGTTTGTACTCACGTTTGCCTATTTTATGTTTTGCAGAGAGACGTCAGTCTCGCTAGTAGTACCGCTTGGACTTCGACGTTTAGCTTGATACCTCAGCTACGATCTTGTGCCCTCAGCAGGATCTAGTGGATAGTCAGGCTTCTCAGCCTTTTTTCATTTGTAGATGTCTGTACTCAGACATGTTTAGCTTCCGCATGTGTTTTGCCTTGTATGCTCTGAATGTTGGGTCATGAGACCCATGTTTGTAATATCTCGCTCCTCGGAGCCTAATGAATAATACTTGAGTCGTAGAGTCTTGTTGTGATGCCATGTTGTATCTACACATATCGAGCATATTGTGTGTATGATTGAAATGCTTGCTATGTGTGGGATCCGACTATCTAGTTGTTTATCCTTGGCAGCCTATCATATGGGGAAATGTAGTCTAGTGCTTCTGAGCGATAGTAGTCCGCTACAGCCCGGATCACCGGAGTCCTGCTAGCCCAGCACTACTGCTCGGAACACTTGACTGGCCGGCATGTGAATCACTTCGTTCCTGTGTCTGTCCCTTCGGGGAAATGTCACGCGGTGACTTCCGGAGTCCTGCCTAGCCTGCTACAGCCCGGGTTACCGGAGCCATGTTAGCCCAGTGCTACAGCCCGGATTCACACGTTGATGACCGACATGCTCGATGTGTTTCATGTATGCCTGTCCTCATAGGTTAGCGCCGCTTTGGGTTCACGACTAGCCATGTCGGCCCGGGTTCTCTGTCATATGGATGCTAGCGACACTATCATATACGTGAGCCAAAAGATGCAAACGGTCCCGGGCCAGGTAAGGTGGCACCCGTGGGAGAACCGTGCGTGAGGCCGCAAGGTAATATGATGTGTTACACGCTGGATCGATGTGGCTTAGGATCGGGGTCCCGACAGCGTTGGTATCAGAGCCTGACTGCCTGTAGGATTACCAAGCCAAACTGGTCGAAGTTGAGTCTAGAAATGCTTTAGTTATGTAAGGGAATTGATTGTGGGATGGAACGTAACTTTTTACTCCTTTACCTTATGACCTTCTGATCTGAGTCAACCTCTTCTCTTCTACGGGGGTTAAGAACTAGGCTTCTCTTCTATCTCTCAGGATGACGTGTTACTAAACCGTAGTTGCCTAGGATTGTTGAGTTCAAGCCTCAATTCAGTTTCTACTACTTCCATGTGTTCTTAGCTGGCTTCAGAACATTGATATTGTGATGTTGAGTGGCTATGCCACCATTTTATGCAGGTTGTCTCTAATCATTTCAAGCATTTACAGCCGTTATGCTGCCCGAGTCATCCCAGGTTTCTAACTAGTCTGATGCATTTGCAAATCCTTTCCTTCCATTCCCGATGTCCTTTTGGTCAGAATAAGCACACTAATCGGTGAGTTGAGGTATTCTATTACCTCGACATATATGTTGGAGTTATTATTATGACCCTAGGTGTCTTAGGGGTTCATCTAGTAATCTAGCAATGCTATGTGTTTCCGGTGTGATGATTCTGGCCACCATTCTCGAAAGCATCCCGTGATGCCGTTTAGTAGTAGGTATTCTACTCCTGGGTTTTCGAACCCGAGATTCATCCTACTTACTTCATGTTGATAGTGCTTGCTAGTTCCTTTAGGACATTAGTAACCTTTGCGATAGTCATCGAGGTCCGTGGTATATCATTCTTCCAAATACCATGAACTGCTTATGGCAGAAGTTCTGTTGAACCAAAAGATCACAACCAGAGTACTCTTGAGGAGTTCTCCATCCATAATTGTAAATCTGCCCATCCTACCTCTCCGCATGGATTATCCGGAAGAGATTCTTTGAACTCGTTTGACATACTATTCCATGCATCCACAACTCAGAAGATCATATGTTCCTTGAGTTGTCCCTCTTCATTTGTATTCCGACCATCGTCTATCAATTGATAGTCAGGAGTGGTCGTGCATTCGTGTTCATCGATCCTAGTATTC
Organism: Aegilops umbellulata; assembly: GCA_032464435.1. Classification (NCBI taxonomy): domain Eukaryota; kingdom Viridiplantae; phylum Streptophyta; class Magnoliopsida; order Poales; family Poaceae; genus Aegilops; species Aegilops umbellulata. The sequence continues at coordinate 448,087,687 of CP136057.1, forward strand.
TTGTGGTTCGTCAAGCCATTCTGTTCTGGAATGACTAGGAGAAACAAACTCCAGTACCTCATCCATATCTAGGATTGGGTCAAAGTAATTGTATCCCGCAGATCGAAATGCCAATCCATCTTCTGCTCTGTTCTACCTTGGAGTGTTACCATCTTTATGTCAAGAGTGTCATGAGAATTGCACCGCCTCTTATGAATTCTTGACGCAGTGATACTTCTTGCCATCATTTTTCTTTCCTCGGTCCCGTGTTGTCACAACCGGAATGCCGTCGAGTGAACCATGATGTGTGAAATCAATACTCCTAGCAACCGTGTTGCCTGGTAGTTAATGGACAATATTCTCATTCTTAGCGTGTTGGTTATTAAATCATCATCCTAAGATTGAACGTGCTACCTAGTCCTTATTTCTGGTGCACTCCTCGATCAATGAGTTAGGATTATTAAATCCCTTGCTTATTTGATCATATCATCTTGCCCTGAAAAGCAAGATTGTTCTCGAGCTTAGTAACATACCGGTGGTTCGTGATGTTCCGAATATCTTCTCGGAAGTATTACCAGGTTGTCACCTGACCGCTATGTTGAGTTCGTGATCAAGTTGGTTTCTTGTAAACCACCCTTTCTCCAAGAATCTGTGTTGGATACCCCTGAGCTAGTTGGTTAAGCTAAACAACAACTTGGAGAGTTGGAAGATAAAAGCTTGTCTGACTTAGTTCACGTTAGGGGATATCTTTTCGTGTGTGTGTGTGTGTGGAAGAAAGATGATATCTTCATTGATTGGTCCTCGTGATCAGTTGTTGAATCTATTGTCCTGTCAAAATTTTGATTTGAGTATGGGCTATCATCAAGTCAAATCAGAACCAACGATGTTCGTAATGTTGTCTTACTCGTGGTTGATCCCTCGAGTATACACCAATACATCTTTTGGTCTGACCATTACTATCACTGTGTTCACATGATGGTGGAAGTCTAGTGATATGGAAATTCCGATGAGTTGTTGTTGAGCCCATCAGCAGCATTTTTGTCTCCCCCATGATTCATGTTGAACGCTACACTAGTATTGGAAACTTTGTAAGCAATGCCTTTGTGTTCCATTCATGAAGCCTATGCTTGGATGGAAGAAGTGACTTCCTCGGATTCATGTGCTTTAGGTGTAAGTTGCCGCCATGAATTTGAGAAGGGTTTGTTTTGCTTCCTCTGGAATCATCCCAAGTTAGTCATGCACGTGCGAAGTGCCCTATGGTTTGATAGGTTGGCCGCCTCCACTCCATATGTGTTCCTAGCACACCAAGCCACTGATTGACTTGTTCAAGGAGAAGAAGTTCCTTCATAAGAGCTAATCATATGACTTATGCAAGGGCTTCACACTCCACAATGATGGTTCCCAACCAGAACTCGGTAGTGTTTTGTTGTAAGACTTCTACGTGATCATGCTTGTCTTGGACATCATGTTCACATGTATGTAGCAGAATCAGCTCATGTTTTGGAGCTTACTATCGTAGTTCATTCCCCGAGAATCTCGCGACGCCATCTCGTCGGTTTGTGTTGCAAACTTTCATTTTTCTTCTAGACCCGATGAGTCTGGAATATCCTGTCTCCAACCAGATCTGAATATCAGGCAGATATGATGGTTGGAACACTTCCAACATTTGCATGTTATCCCAGCTAGCACCGCCGTTGTGCCATCCTATCATGGGTCCCATCCATTTCCGGTGATAAGCAAAATCATTCATTGCGTTGTCTTCAACAAGGTAGTCCACATCATCCAACCTAGTCCGAGTATGCCATTTCTTCGAGCTCTTTCAAACGATCATTTGAAAATTGCTTAAGCTGGTATGAAGAGTTTCAATGATCGTTGAATCAAAAGTAATTCTTTTTTCCACTTAAGGGAATATTTCTGCGAGTCACCTTTCCCAAGGTGCCCCGTTTTGGATCATGGCAATTTTTCCTCGCTACCTTGTCACCTCGTCAAACTGTTTTTTTTTCGTCCCTCCTCATGCATGTTTTGCCTCTCAGCTCGAGAGATGTTTCAATGTCTCACTCGATGAGTGATCCTGAGTTGTGCGATCTTCGAGAAGATCGATCCTCCTGGAGTTTTCCCTTTCCTCTCATTGTCATGTTAGTTGGAGTTCTCAGAGCAAGACATCAAGGCAAAGATGATGATCGTATCAACGTTCTTATGAAGAGCAACCTGGATCGTGAAGACTGTGTCAGATCTGTGTCCCCTCTGTCTTCTTACCTCATGTCTTGAATCTCGGGACGAGATTCTTGTTTAGTGGGGGAGAGCTGTCACAGCCCTAGTTCAGGCCTTGCTTGTCTTTGCATTAGCTTCTATGCATCATGTTTAAATTTCACGAAATTTGAAATGGGGATTGCCTAAACCCTAGCATTAAAGGAATTCACTAGGATCAACCAAAATATTTTCAGTAAATCCAAATGGCTTTCAAAAATGTTCATCATTTCTGGAAAATGCTAAAACCATAACCAGAGGTGTTGCACATTTTTCTATGACATATTTGGTCACTGAATTAAATCATACTTTATTTGCATTTGGGCATTTAAATGCTACTAAATATTTTAAATGCTCAAATAATCATAAACTAAAATGTTTACTGTTTGATATATTCTAAACAGTAGCCATGAGCAGTTTCTTGATTTTTGGGTTTGATCTGGTATTTTAATTAAAGCCCTAAAGCTACATAAGATATAGAAAACAAGAAATAATAGAACAGAAGTTACCTGTCCACTTACCTGGCAGCCCAGCCAGCCCACCACTGTAGCAGCCCAGCCGGGCAAAGCCAGCCCGGCCCACCAGGGGCAGCACTGTCTTCTTCCTCTTGCCAGGAGGAGAAGCAGCTGCGTGCCCAGCGCGCAGGCGAGCCGCCCAGCTCCTCCCTGACTGTCTGGCCTCCCCGATCTTCTGGACGACGCCACGCACCCCCCTGGACCGCTCCCTCTCTCCCCTGAATGCTCTCCCCCTCCTCTGCTCTCCTCACCGAACGCGCCCGCCGCCGCCGACGAGAACCACCGTGGCCACCGTCCACCCCTCGCCTCGCCGACTCGCCCTGAAGAACCGCAGCGTCGTCCTCGTCGTCTATGCAGAGCCACGCGACGCCTGCCGCCCTGCATCGCCATCAGCATCATCGTCTTCCTCGTCGGCAATCCGTGGATCGCCGTCGTCGATTCGCGCCAAAGAGGGCCTCCCCGAGCCTCCCGTGCTTTTCTTCAGGACCGTTGTGAGCTTGTCGTCGTTTTCCCTCACCTCCCTCTCTCGCGCGCGCCCTGTAGCCGCTGCCCCGCGAGCACCCGAAGCCGCCGTCCGCCATGACCGGCGAGCTCTGTGCCCCCGAGCACCTCTGCCTCGCGTAGTAGCTCCGACATGCTCCTGCTGCCCTTTAGGTGCCGCCTAGCATCCCCGTTCACTCGCCTACGAGCTGCAGCACCGCGGCCGCGCTTAGCCGAGCTCCGGCCGCCGAAAACCTCGACGCCGGCGTCATCTCGGGCCACCCCAGCTCCAGCCGCTGCCACAGTTGGATGCGGCACTCCGCCAGCTAGCCATAGGACCAAACTGCGGCCAAAATCATGGCCTATAGCTCGATCCCGAGCATCGCCGCCACGAGTCGTGGTCGCCGCCGGCCACACTCCGGCGGGCCGACGTGGCCATTTAATTAGGGCCTAAACACCCCGGTAATCACCCCCTAGAGCCACTGCCATGTGGGCCCCTGTGCCTGTTTAGGTTAGTTTAATTTCTGTTTAAATTAGTGCTAATATCGCGGACCCCACGTGTCAGCTTTGACTTTGACCAAGTCAGCTTTGACCGGTCCCACCTGTCAGCGACCTAACCAACCTTGTGTCACTGACCAATAGGCCCCACCGGTCAGGTTTGACCTGGCCGGCCCAGTTGACCCGCTGACATCAGCCATGCGCGATGCTGACGCAATAAAGCTTTTTTGGAAATTAAATAAATCTAAATGATTTATTTATTTATTCAGAAAATGCCTAAAACTTCTAAAAATCATAGAAATTCAACCATAGCTCAGAATGAAATAAGTTATATATGAAAAATGATCAGAAAAATCCAATCTTTCCATATGTACCATTTTCTTGCATGTTTAAACAACTTATACCTGCTGATCAGGTCAAATCAATTAAATAGCATTTGAATTTCACATATGAAGTTTGAATTTGAACCTAGGGTTCAAACCAACTCCATTTAACATGTTGCTAGTTGCATTAGATCAAAACACAACATATTGACATGTCATGATCATGCATCATATTGTGCATTGCATTGATTGTGTTCTTCTTTATTTGCCGGTGTTTGTCCCCTCTCAGTAGACGACGTACCGACGATGAGTTCGATGACACCGATGAAGAACTATATTATCTTCAGAAGTGCCAGGCAAGCAAAACCCCCTTGTTCATTCCGATACAATCCCACTCTCTCGCTCCTGCTCTCTTTTACTGCATTAGTACAACAACGATTCAACTGTTACATGCTGCGGTAGTTGAACCCCTTTCCTCTGCATGACCTGTCATTGCCACAGTAAATAGATGAAACCCACTAGCATGAGTAGGAGTTGTTTGAGCCCTGATGTGCCTACTCATTTATGCTTGTTGTCATGCCTGCTATTGCTTAGAGTTGAGTCGGGTCTGATTCATCGGGAATGAATTGGAATGTGGTGAACATGTCCTACTGTTGAGAGCTAAGTGTGTGAACACGATTTGGTAAAGGTAGCGGTGAGAGGCCATGTAGGAGTACATGGTGGGTTGTCTCATTGCAGCCGTCCTCAGGAACTGAGTTCTGTGTTTGTGATCCATGAACAGCTACTACCACACATTGGAATGCTTAAGTGCCCCTCTCGACTTATTAATCAACCCGATCTCTGTACAGGAGTTGCAACTAGTTTCTGGTGTTTGTAGGCAGTGTTAGTAGTCTACCAGGTGGCACCCGGTACAGGTGGGCTTGGGACAGACTAGGCACAGTGGCACGGTGTACCAAGTGGCACCCGGTTGGTGGGCTTGGGAACCCTGCTCACATCGTTTGGGGCCGTGAGCGACACCCCGGCCGGATCTCCTTGCGGATGGAACCCGAATAGGCGATAAACCTGGACGAGAGACTTGTTGGTTAGTCAGGTCGTGGCCGACTCCCTCGCCCGGCTTCCGCTTGAAGGTTGCCGAGGTACATGACGTGTACAGGGCGATAAGTGGCGAGAGCGTGTGTGAAGAAGTACACCCCTGCAGGGTTATCATTATCTATTCGAATAGCCGGATTCCTCGGATATGGAAACTTGGACCCCTTGTACAGTTCATAGACAAGTGAAAGTGGATACTCTAAAATGCGCAAGATAAGCGTGAGTGCTATGGATGGCCTTCTCGTAGGGAGACGGGAGCGGATCCATAGTGGTGTATTGAAATGGTGAATATGTGGACTCGTGTGCGCCACCTCAAAAGAGTTACTTGCAGTCGTAGTTCAGGATAGCCACCGAGTCAAAGCTGGCTTGCTGCAGTCAAACTCCACCACCCCCTTTATTGGAACTGATGCATGTGTAGTTAGTTCTGATGTAAGTCTTGCTGAGTACGTTTGTACTCACGTTTGCCTATTTTATGTTTTGCAGAGAGACGTCAGTCTCGCTAGTAGTACCGCTTGGACTTCGACGTTTAGCTTGATACCTCAGCTACGATCTTGTGCCCTCAGCAGGATCTAGTGGATAGTCAGGCTTCTCAGCCTTTTTTTCATTTGTAGATGTCTGTACTCAGACATGTTTAGCTTCCGCATGTGTTTTGCCTTGTATGCTCTGAATGTTGGGTCATGAGACCCATGTTTGTAATATCTCGCTCCTCGGAGCCTAATGAATAATACTTGAGTCGTAGAGTCTTGTTGTGATGCCATGTTGTATCTACACATATCGAGCATATTGTGTGTATGATTGAAATGCTTGCTATGTGTGGGATCCGACTATCTAGTTGTTTATCCTTGGCAGCCTATCATATGGGGAAATGTAGTCTAGTGCTTCTGAGCGATAGTAGTCCGCTACAGCCCGGATCACCGGAGTCCTGCTAGCCCAGCACTACTGCTCGGAACACTTGACTGGCCGGCATGTGAATCACTTCGTTCCTGTGTCTGTCCCTTCGGGGAAATGTCACGCGGTGACTTCCGGAGTCCTGCCTAGCCTGCTACAGCCCGGGTTACCGGAGCCCTATTAGCCCAGTGCTACAGCCCAGATTCACACGTTGATGACCGACATGCTCAATGTGTTTCATGTATGCCTGTCCTCATAGGTTAGCGCCGCTTTGGGTTCACGACTAGCCATGTCGGCCCGGGTTCTCTGTCATATGGATGCTAGCGACACTATCATATACGTGAGCCAAAAGACGCAAACGGTCCCGGGCCAGGTAAGGTGGCACCCGTGGGAGAACCGTGCGTGAGGCCGCAAGGTGATATGATGTGTTACACGCTGGATCGATGTGGCTTAGGATCGGGGTCCCGACAATTTCCAGGGCACCTATGTGCGACCACAAGACGCCGATGACCTGAGCCACTTTATTCAGCAGCCAGATGAATCTGCCAGACAATTCTGGACACGGTTCTTAACCAAGAAAAATCAAATCGTCGACTGTCCGGACGCCGAGGCCCTAGTAGCCTTCAATCATAACATCCGTGACGAGTTGCTTGCCCGGCACCTCGGACAGGAAAAGCCAAAATCTACGGCAGCCCTCACGACACTCATGACCCGCTTTTTGCGCGGGAGAAGACAGCTGGCTGGCTCGTGGCAACAACATGACCAAGAGTCCTGGTAATTCGGATACCAAGGACAGCAATGGCAGGTCGCGTCGCAATAAGCACAAGCGCCGCATTAACAACGACAATGCAGAGGATACGGCAGTTAATGCCGGATTCAGAGGCTCTAAACCCGGTCAGCGGAAAAAGCCATTCAAAAGAAACATCCGGGGCCCGTCCAGTTTGGACCGAATACTCGATCGCTCGTGCCAAATACATGGCACCCCCGAAAAGCCAGCCAATCACACCAACAGGGATTGTTGGGTGTTCAAGCAGGCCGGTAAGTTAAATACCGAAAATAGAGACAAGGGGCTGCATAGCGACGAGGAAAAAGAGCCCCGACCGCCGAACAATAGTGGACAGAAGGGCTTCCCCCCACAAGTGCGGACGGTGAACATGATATACGCAACCCACATCCCCAAGCGGGAGCGGAAGCGTGCACTCAGGGACGTATATGCGTTGGAGCCAGTCGCCCCAAAGTTCAACCCATGGTCCTCCTGCCCGATCACTTTTGATCGAAGGGACCACCCCACTAGCATACGTCATGGCGGATTCGCCGCATTGGTTCTAGACCCAATCATTGACGGATTTCATCTCACTAGAGACCTTATGGACGGTGGAAGCAGCCTGAACCTGCTTTATCAGGATACAGTGCAAAAAATGGGAATAGATCCCTCAAGGATTAAACCCACAAAAACGACCTTTAAGGGCGTCATACTAGGTGTAGAGGCCAACTGTACAGACTCAGTTACAATTGAAGTGGTCTTTGGATCCCTGGATAATTTCCGAAGTGAGGAGTTAATCTTCGACATAGTCCTGTTCCACAGTGGCTATCACGCACTGCTCGGACGAACCGCATTTGCAAAGTTCAATGCGGTGCCGCACTACGCATACCTCAAGATCAAGATGCCAGGCCCTCGAGGAGTCATCACGGTCAATGGAAACACCGAACGCTCTCTCCGAACGGAGGAGCATACGGCGGCACTGGCAGCGGAAGTACAGAGCAGCCTCTCAAGGAAATTCTCCAGTCCGGCTTTTAAACGTCCGGACACCGTCAAGCGCGCCCGGAGTAACCTACAACAAGATCACCTGGCACGTTCCGAGCAAGCGTAGCAATACAGCCCCAACCCCAGCCCTCGCGAAACTACGAAATCAGTACCACACGTACATAACTACGCTCTGAAAAATTCCATGGGCACAGGAGGAGGGGCACGGCCACGGCATGCCCTAAATGCGGCTCAACCGCACTAGGGGCTCCCGATTTCAACATTTTTTCTTACTTTCAGGACTCCATCATCCAGAAGGTCTGTCCGGCAATACAATCGCCGAACACACGATGCAACAACCAAGGAGGCAGAAAGCTACGTCGAATTCCCACGTGGTCTCTCTAACGAGCAAAATACATGTCTTACATATCGTCTCGCAGCTCGCCCCTGGAGGGGGACATGTCAAATAGTCCTATCTCTTGCTTATCACACTATTTGTATCGTTCTGCTTTTACATCAGCATTTCAAAATAAACAATGCTTAGCTTCGGCTCATTATTGCATTCTCTATTCATTTTCAATATATATGTTCACTCATGACATTTAGCACCCATACACTTTGGTACGGTCAATACGCCAGGGGCTCAAGCACCCCATAATACGGTGTGAGAAGTCCGAACACTTTCACAAGTGCGGTCCTCCGAACTTATAGCATTATATGCATCAGCTCCGAATATGTCTTTGGTCTATAGTTGGGTTTGCCCGGCTCCCATGTTTTGGTACCTTACGTTCCGCTATATCGGCTAAGGTAGCGCTGGGAGAACTACTGCGATTGTGCCCTAGTTGAGCTGGGCTAAGCACCTCAGTAGAGAAAGCTAAAACTGACTGTCATGATAGGACGAGAGCTGGTCGCTGTTCGGGAGGTTTCGAGTCCCTAAAGACTTATGCCGCTTAGAGCGAGGATTCGGCTTTGTCCGGCCTAGGCGTGTATAGCGCCCCGAACTCGGTCTTCCGAACACTAGGGGCTTCGCGAAATTTAAAATTATAGAATTCTCTGGCTAAGTGAGAGTGATAACGCATTATAGTCTGATTGCCTTGTTCATTGTGCTGAGCACCTCCCTCGAAGGACCCAAGAATGGGAAAAAGAGTGCTCAGGTTTATCCCGAACACCCGAGCACTCGTGGCATGGGGGCAGAAGCCGACGACTCGCCATCTCTCAAATTTAATAAACGACCGCATAGAAGGTAATATTTTAAATTAAACAAGCGTTGCATAGCGCACATGAACAAGTTTTCAGCGCAGAGGATAAAAGCGAACAAGTTTCACTCAAATATTACATCTTTCGAACATTCGTCCGCCATAAGGCAGGCGCCCTTCAGGACGCCCTCATAGTACATCTCGGGGTGGCGATGCTCCTTGCCCAGCGGTGGCCCGTCCTTCACAAGCTTCACAGCATCCAGTTTTCCCCAGTGCACTTTAGCATGGGCAAGCACCCTACAGGCACCCTCGATGTAGACGGAGCGCTTGACGACTTCAAGCCTCGGACAGGCGTCCACCAGCTGCCTCACCAGCCCGAAGTAGCTCCTAGGCAGGGCCTCTCCAGGCCACAGCCGAACTATAAAGCCCTTCATGGCCTGTTCGGCCACCTTATGGAGCTCGACCAGCTGCTTCAGCTGGTCGCTCAGGGGCACCGGGTGTCCGGCCTCAGCATACTGAGACCAGAACACCTTCTCCATCGAGCTCCCCTCCTCGGCCCGGTAAAAGGCGGCAGCATCCGACACGCTGCGGGGCAAATCTGCGAATGCTCCTGGAGAGCTCCGGACTCGGGTAAGTAACAAGTAATTCACTTCGACGTGCTTGCTTTGCATAAAGAATGCCTTACCCGCCGCTATCTTCTTCAGCGCCTCAACTTCCTGGAGGGCTTTCTAGGCTTCGGCCTTGGCAGATTTGGCGCTTTCAAGGGCCGCCGCGAGCTCGGACTCTCGCGTCTTTGAGTCAAGCTCCAAACTCTCGTGTTTTTTCACGAGCCTCGAGCTCTTGCTGCACCTCGCCAACCCGTGCCTCATACTTCTCCCGCTCGGTGCGCTCCGTGGCTGCCCTCTTTTCGGCCTCGGACAGCGGTTGCCTAAGGGTCGCCACCTCAGTCGTGGCCCCTATGACACCAATAGCGATCCTGTCATTTTTTGCAACTGCATCTTTTTATATTATACTCCACAAGGTATTACATACCTTCTTTTTCCCCGAGCTCCTTCTTGGCAAGGCCGAGCTCTTGCTCGGACCGCTCGAGGCTCTGCTTCAGCACATCCACCTCCGCAGTCAGTGCGGCAGAGGCCAGCAGCGAAGCCTGCATACGCATATTGACTTAATTCTGTTAGACTCCTGCGAATGTTATTAGATCCTCTATTCGGCTTTTCTTTCCGAACGCCAAACAAAGCATCAGGGCCTACTGTCTATGCGGTAATATTCTCACATATTTTTTACATACCTCAAAGCCTGTTAGCAGGCTGGCGCAGGCTTCAGTCAGCCCGCTCTTGGCGGACTGAACCTTCTGGATCACCACACTCATAATAGTGCGGTGCTCCACGTCGATGGAGGTGCCGTTAAGCACCTCCAACAAGCTATCCGGTGCCTCCGGTTGGACGGAGGTCACCGGCGTCGTAGGCTTGCCCTTCTTCTTAGGGGCCGCTTGCCAGACTCCGAAACCTTTGAAGGTTCCGGTGCAGTGTCCGGCCCAGGGCCGGACTTGGAGCCCTTGGGGGTTTTGTCCCCTTTGCGCATGGAGTCCGGAAGGTCGCCTTGCGGCGCCTCCAGGACCACCTCCCCCTGTCTTGGAACCTTTTGGGACAACACCTCGGCGGCGTCCGTAGGGGGAGGGCAGGTAGCGGCCGGAAGTGAAAAGCTATTCACGTCCGACGAATCCAAGGAGCCACTCGAAGGTACGTCGAGCCGGTCTCGGGCCGGACTACACGATTACATTCGGCGTTAGGAAAAGTTGTGCGATAAAGGAACACTATGAGTCACTCTGGTGTCCGAATACTTACGACTTCGCCAGGGGTTTGGCCCTAGACGGCCACACCTCCTCGCTGTCGGGGGCGTTGGTGGAGTAGTCCGGAGGGAGGGTCTTCGTCTTCTTGGACCCTCCGGCCTCCCCAGTTGGGGCGGCCTTTCTTTTCTTTTCTCCCCCTACTGGGGGAGAAACCTCTCTCTCCCGCTCCTCGTCTTCATGGGAGGAGTCCGCCTTGGAGTCATCAGACGATGAGTACGACTCCGCCGGGCGCCGGGAACTCTTCCGGGTTCCCATGTCCTTCTTCTTGGCCTTCTTCTCCGGCACCACGTAAGGTGCCGGAACCAGCAGCTCCGCCAAACGAGCGTCTGCTGGGTCTTCGGGCAAAGGAGCCGGACAGCTGATCTGCCCGGATGTCTCCTACCACTCTTGTCAAAGGTATGGGAGTTTAGATCCAGCATAGAGTCAAACTATGAAAGACTAATATCCCGTAAGTAAAAACAGCTTACCGCGTTGGCTTGACGCTGCGCGCTGAATCCGCGATCCTCGGTAGCGGATGCGGGAGCCTTGGCGCCCTTGAATAGCACCTTCCAGGCAACTTCGTACGTTGTGTCGAAGAGCCTGCTCAAAGTTCGGTGCTGGGCCGTGTCAAACTCCCACAAATTGAAAGCCCGTCGTTGGCACGGGAGGATCCGGCGGATGAGCATAACCTGGACCACGTTTACAAGTTTGAGCTTCTTGCTCACCAGGTTCCGGACACATGTTTGGAGTCTGGTCACCTCTTCCGAACTGCCCCACGCCAGGCCCTTCTCTTTCCAGGAGGTGAGCCGTGTAGGGGCTCCGGATCGGAACTCGGGGGCTGCGACCCATTTAGGGTCACGCGGCTCGGTGATGTAGAACCACCCCGATTGCCACCCCTTTATTGTCTCCACAAAGGAGCCCTCGAGACATAGGACGTTGGGCATCTTGCCCACCATGGCGCCTCCGCACTCCGCCTGGCGGCCGCCCACAACCTTCGGCTTGACATTGAAGGTCTTCAGCCATAAGCCGAAGTGGGGCCGGATGCATAGGAAGGCCTCGCACACGATGATAAACGCCGAGATGTTGAGGATGAAGTTTGGGGACAGATCATGGAAGTCCAGGCCATAATAGAACATGAGCCCCCGGACGAATGAATGGAGGGGGAATCCCAGTTCGCGAAGGAAATGGGTAAGGAAGACGACCCTCTCATGGGGCCTGGGGGTGGGGATGAGCTGCCCCTCATCGGGGAGCCGGTGCGCGATGTCGTCGGGCAGGTATCCGGCTCTCCTCAAATTTTGGACGTCTCCCTCCATGACGGAGGAGACCATCCACTTGCCTCCCGCTCTGGACATGTCTGGAGAAGGTTGAGGTGGGGAATGCAGACTTGGGCGCTGGAGCTCGAGTGCGCGAAAATGGATGAGCAAAGGAGGAAGAAGGCGTAGGTGAAAAGGTGGATCCTTATCCCCTTATATGGGCGGATGAAACTGCGCGTCCCCACCAGCCTGGTAAAACTCGCTTATCTCCCAAAGCGCCGTAATCAATGGCACAGTTGGGTTACCCATGCCCGTATTGATGAGAATCCCAGAATAAGGGGACACGATCTCTGCTTCGACAGGATGTGCCAAGGAAACCGCCTCGCTAAACGCGCCGAGGTGGAACAGTAAAACGATTCGAATAAAGAATTGGTCGTGGTGTGATGTCACACTACAGAATACGTCAGCAGATTAGATTTGTGTAAATATTATTCTCTCTATGGCAATATGTGCAACTTATTTTGCAGAGCCGGACACTATCCTTGTGTTCAAGATCTTCTACGAAGTATTCGGAGGAGGAACCCGCCTTGCAATGCCGAAGACAATTTGCGCGCCGGACTCGTCGTCATTGAAGCCTGATTCAGGGGCTACTGAGGGAGTCCTGGATTAGGGGGTGTCCGTATAGCCGGACTATAACCTTTGGCCGGACTCTTCGACCATGAAGATACAAGATTGAAGACCTCTTCCCGTGTCCGGATGGGACTTTCCTTGGCGTGGAAGGCAAGCTTGGCGATGCGGATATGTAGATCTCCTTCCGTTGTAACCGACTCTGTGTAACACTAGCCCTCTCTGATGTCTAGACAAATCGGAGGGTTTTAGTCCATAGGACGAACAACAATCATACTATAGGCTAGCTTCTAGGGTTTAGCCTCTCTGATCTCGTGGTAGATCTACTCTTGTACTACCCATATCATCAATATTAATCAAGCATGAGTAGGGTTTTACCTCCATCGAGAGGGCCTGAACCTGGGTAAAAACATTGCGTCCCTTGTCTCCTGCTACCATCCGCCTAGACGCACAGTTTGGGACCCCCTACCCGGGATCCGCCGGTTTTGACACCGATAATGCCTCTCAAAATGTTGTATCTCTATGTTTTTCGCTTTGAGCTCTCGCACCTCTACAAATCCCTACTTCCCTCCGTGAAGGGCTTTTCTTTTACTTTATGCAATTATTATTATTTTTATTTTGAATCTCCATCTTCTATTATAAAGCACCAACTAAGGGGCACTATGATCGTACTTGAGCATTGGGTCTAGATAATATGCGAGTGTGTTTCATTAATGGATCAATGATTGAGCATAATGGTCTAGGGATAACTTATTTTAGCTATTTGAAAAGACATGGTTGCTTGTTGGTATGCTTGCGTATTAAAGTCCTAATGTCAAAACTAGAATATTTCCGTGAACCATATAAAAGTCCAAATGTCCATGCTACAAAGAAAAGAATATGAGATGAGCATGTTAGGCAGCATTCCATATCAAATTTTTTGTTTTTATCATTTACCTACTCGAAGATGAGCAGGAATTAAGCTTGGGGATGCTAATACGTCTCCAACGTATCTATAATTTTTTTTATTGTTCCATGTTGTTATATTATCATTTTTGGATGTTTTACAATCATTCGATAGCAACTTTATATCATTTTTGGGACTAACCTATTGACCCAGTGCCCAGTGCCAGTTGTTGTTTTTTGCTTGTTTTTTACATCGCAGGAAATCAATATCAAACGGAATCCAAACACCGTGAAACTTTTTGTGCATTTTTATGGACTAGAAGACATCCAGTGGTCCAAAGCAGCACCTGGGAGGTGCCCCGAGGGGGCACAACCCACCAGGGCGTGCCTGGGGGCTCAGACGCTCCCAGGTGGATTGTGCCCATCTCGGTGGCCTCCCGCACCCCCTCTTTACCCTACAAATTCCCAAATATTCCAAAAACCGTCGGGGGAAACCTAGATCAGATGTTCCACCACCGTAGGCCTCTGTAGCCACTGAAAACCAATCTAGACCCCATTTCGGCACCCTGCCGGAGGGGGGGAATCATCATCGGTGGCCATCTTCATCATCCCGACGGCCACCGTGATGAGGAGGAAGTAGTCCACCCTCGGGGCTGAGGGTATGTACTAGTAGCTATTTGTTTAATCTCTCTCTCTCTCTCTCTCTCTCTCTCTCTCTCTCTCTCTCTCGTGTTCTTGAAATGTCACGATCTTGATGTATCGCGGGATTTGTTGATATAGTCGGATCATATGGTGTTTTCCCCTCTCTATGTTGTTGTGATGAATTGAGTTGTCCCTTTGAGATTTCGTTTTATCGGATTGAATACTTTTATGGATTTGTGAGCACTTGATATATGTTTTGCATCTGAATACTCGTGGTGACAATGGGGTATCGTATTGATTCACTTTATATATGCTTTGGCATTCAACTCGCGGATTCCCAGGGTGACATTGGGGTAATCTATGCATAGGGGTTGATGCACGTTCTTGTCTTTGTTTCTCCGGTAGAAATCTTGGGGCACTCTTTCAGGTTCTTTGTGTTGGATTGAGTATTATGAATCTAAAATTATTTAGTGTTATTTTAGTACGAACTCTTGGATAGATCGATCGGAAAGAATAGTTTCGAGGTGGTTTCATACCCTACAAACAATTTTTTCTTATGTTCTCCGCTAGATAGGAACTTTGGAGTGGTTCTTCATCGCACTTTAAGGGATGGTTATGTGATCCAATTATATTAGCATTATTGAGAGATTGCACTAGCGAAAGTACGGACCCTAAGCCTCATTTTCAAGCATTGCAATACCGTTTGTGCTCCGTATTATCAATTGCTACCTTGCTGTTTTTTATTGTTCCTATTACAAAAATCAATATCTACTATCATTACTGTGCTTTTATCACCATCTATTCGCGAACTAGTGCACGTATACAAATTACCATTGTATTTGGTGTGTTGGGGACACAACAGACCTTTTTATTATTATTTGGTTGTAGGGTCATTTGAGAGAGACCATCTTCATCCTACGCCTCCCACGGATTGATAAATCTTAGGTCATCCACTTGAGGGAAAATTGCTACTGTCCTACATAACTCTGCGCTTGGAAGCCCAAAACGTGTCTACAAGAATAAAGTTGCGTAGTAGACATCACTCCCCTGTCTTTGCCAATCTTGTTGAAGGTCATTCTCCTCCGGTGAACTTCGAGGTCAATGGGCAGCACTGCAATAAGGGACACTACCTAGTTGATGGCATCTATCCGAGATGGTCGACATTCGTGAAGACTATCTCAAACCCTGTGCCAGGAGGCAAGAACTCCCATTTCGCGAAGGTTCAGGAGGCTTGCAGGAAGGATGTCGAGCGGGCATTTGGTGTGCTCCAATCTCGATTTGCTGTTGTCTGGTACCCTGCTCAGACCTGGTCGAAAGATCAAATGTGGAAGATCATGACTTGCCGTGTCATCTTGCACAACATGATCATTGAGAGCGAGCATGAAGAGCCAGTGTTTGACACTGAACCATATTACAGGTAGGGTCCTCTTGCACAAGTTGATCACCAGCTACTGGCAACTTGGACTGCCTTCCTCAATATGCATCAGGAGATCTGAGATCCATAGGTGCATCAACAACTACAGCAGGATCTGGTGGAGCACCTATGGAGGCTCAAGGGCAACGCCTAGCTCGACGTGTGATGAAATATGAGTTTTTATTTGTTGAACTATATAATTTGTATTGAACTATTTGTTGTTAAACTCTATTTATTGAACTATTTGATTTATATTGATTTTCTGTGATAAACTATGTGATACAAAAATACTTTTGTTGAATTTGCGCTGAACGACGGCGAATATGGGCCGATTTGCGCCAATATCAGCCTAATTTTTCGCCAAAAGTAGGCTGAAAAGCGGACACATTTTACATCAAAAATAGGCTGATATCGACGCCAGGGGGTGATTTGGGGGCGGCGGCTCGGAACCCAATCGCCCCCAGAGCCGATTTTAGCGCTGGCTCGCCCTCAGACGGTGATTTTTAAGCCTCCTGGGAGGCCAACGGCTGGAGATGCTCTCACCAGCCGTCCGTGGTAGGCCCGAGACCTCGTTGACCCAGCAAGCTAGTAGAAGCAGCAACTAAAAATACCTAATGGTAGAAGTAGTACCATGTAGTGGCGGATCTAGGCCCAAGGCCGGGGGGCCCAGGCCCGGGGCGTGAGGCCCATTTCCTTCAGGACCGTAGCGAAATAATGTAGCAATTGCTACAGTATACAAAGGGGGCCCGGGGCGCTGGGCTGGGCCTGGATCCGCCCCTGGTACCATGTATACACAGTAAGAAGGGTGTGTCTAAGACACATCTAGATGTGACATAACTATGTCACATCTAAGATGACATCAGCAATGTTTATAGCCTTTCGTTTGTCTTATTTGTTTGTTGGGTAATTATTAGTCCAGCCCAAAATAGCACTGTCCACGCTAGTTGTCCTCTGTTGTTTTTGATCGCTAAAGCCACTCACGTCTAGCATTAACGATGTCTCTAACAAAAAGGAAAATGATAACGTTAGCGTCAACCTGCGAAAAAAGCACCGAAGCATGTATGTCCCCCAAAAACATGTTTACGCGGGCGCTAGATGCTTTCTTCTTCTTTTTTTGCAGGAAAACTACTTTTTCTTTTCAAAACATGAAAGTGAGTTTGGGATAAAATACTAATAAAAATGATGAATTTAAATATTATGCACTCATCTGAAAATTGTTCATGAATTTGGCGAGTACAAAAATTGTTTGTATTTAAAGAAATGTTCACAAGTCTTGAAAATATCTGTGATTCCTTGTGGATGCTAAAACAAAAAAAATGGTCGTGAATTTGGAAAATGTTCACAAGTTCAAAAAATGGTCACGAGTTCCAGTAATGTTCCCGAATATGAAACAATGTTCACAAAGTTCAAAAGATGTACGTGGATTGATGAAATGGTCAATAACATGAAAAAAATGTTCACAAGCTAAAAAAATGTTCATGTGTTCAAAAAATATTCGTGAGTTCCACAAAATGTTAGAGTATTAAAAATATGGTCGAGGATTAAGAAGATGATCAAGAATACGGAAACATGATCACGAGTTCCAAATACAATAACGACTTCAGAAAGTGCTCGTAGATATAAAAAATCATGACTTCAAAAAGATGATCATGGTTTCAAAAAATGCCCGGGAAACAATATCGGCGGATACGAAAAACAGTTCATGAATTTTAAAAATGGTCAGGGGTTCCAAAAATGTTCGCGGATTAAAGAAATGGCCGACGACTAAAAACAATGGCCCGGAATATGAAAAAATGTTCACATGTTCAAATAATTGTTCTCAAAATCAACAAAGGAAAAAAAAAGTAGGATCCAATTGCGAGTGAAGGGTGGAGTTATCAAAACAGGAGTAAGGGCCCAGTTGCATGTCGATGGTGGATTTGCAACAGGGACAAAAAATAGTCGAGCCTAGTTGCGAGTTGGTGTTTGACTTGCAACTGGGAAAAACTCAACCATGTCTGCGAGTCGGTAGTGGACTTGCAAGCGAGGCAGAAAAAAATTTGAACCAGTCGTGACTCGAAGAGGGGACTTGCAAATTGGGAAAAAAGAGTCGGCCCAGTTGCGTGCCAATGGTGGATTTAAAACTTGAAAAAAGGGTCGAGCCAAGTTGCGAGTCGATCGTGGACTTGTAGTTCAGTAAAAAATGTCGGGCCCAGTCGCAAGTCAAGAGTGGAGTTGCAACTAGGGGAAAAAATAGGATCAAGGGCCCAGTTTCATGGCAATGGTGGACTTGCAATGGGGACAAAAATGGTCGCCCACTCCCAAGTTGCGTGTCAAGAGTGGATTTGCAATTGGGAAAAAACGGGTCGAGTCTAGTTGCATGTCGAGAGTGGACTTGCAACTGAGAAAAACAATTGGGTCGGGCCTTAGGGTGGAATTATGACTAGGACAAGAAGCCCCCGGTTGCGTGTTGAGGGTGGACTTGCAATTGAGGTGTGTCGGGCCCAGTTGCAGGTCAATGGTTGAATTGCAGTTGGGGCAACTACAAAAAAGCAGGACACGCCCCAGTTGCGAGTGGATGGTTAACTTGCAACTGGTCCCCTACAAACATGTTCCCCCTCCCTAGTTGTGAGCCGATGGTTGACATGCAACTGGGGCCACTACAAAAAAGTACAACGCGTCCTAGTTGCGAGTCGATGGTTGACTTGCAATTGGGGCAACTACAAAAAAGTTGGACACACCCCAGTTGCGAGTTGATGGTTGACTTGCAACTGGTCCCCTACAAACATGCACCTCCTCCCTAGTTGCAAGTCGATGGTTGACATGCAACCGGGGGCATTACAAAATGTACGACGTGTAGTTCCGAGTCGATGGTAGACTTGCAACTGCGCCCCTATAAACATATATCCCCCTAGTTGCGAACCAATGGTTGGCACGCAACTGGGGCCACTACAAAAAATTAAGATGATTCGTAGTGGAGAGTCGATGGTTGACTTGCAACTGAGCCCCTACAAACATACGCCCCCTAGTTGCGAGTCGACGATTGATTGGAAACTGGGCCCCTACAAACATAGTCCCCCTAGTTGCGAGTCCATGGTTGAGTTGCGACTAGGCCCCTACAAACATACGTCCCTCGCCTAGTTGCAAGTTGATGGTTGACTTGCAAACTGGGCCCCTACAAACATATGCCCCCTAGTTGCTATTCGATGTTTGACTTGCAGCTAGGCCCCTACAAACATATGTTCCCCTTAGTTTTGAATTGATGGTTGACAAGCAACTGGGGCCACTACAAAAAAGTACGACGCGTGCTAGTTGCGAGTCGATGGTTGACTTGCAACTGAACCCCCCCTACAAACAAACACCCACCCTAGTTGCGAGTCGATGGTTGACTTGCAACTGGGTGCCTACAGACATAGGCCCCTTAGTTGTGAGTCGATGGTTGACTTGCAACTAGGACCCTACAAACATATGCCCATAGTTGCGAGTCGATGGTTGACGTGCAATTGGGGTAACTACAAAAAAGTACAACGTGTCCCAGTTGCAAGTCGATGGTTGACTTGCAACTGGGCCCCTATAGACAGGCGCCCCCCTAGTTGCGAGTCGCAACTGGGGCCACTACAAAATAGTAGGGCATGTCCTAGTTGCGAGTGGATGGTTGACTTGCAACTAGACCCCTACAGCACATACGCCCCTCTAGTTGTGAGTTGATGATAAACATGCAACTAGGGCCACTAGAAAAAAGTACG
Organism: Aegilops umbellulata; assembly: GCA_032464435.1. Classification (NCBI taxonomy): domain Eukaryota; kingdom Viridiplantae; phylum Streptophyta; class Magnoliopsida; order Poales; family Poaceae; genus Aegilops; species Aegilops umbellulata. The sequence continues at coordinate 448,107,020 of CP136057.1, forward strand.
ATGCATCCTAGTTGCAAGTCGATGGTTGACTTGCAACTTGGTCCCTACAAATATACGTCCCCCTAGTTACGAGTCGATGGTTGACATGCAACTGGGTCACTACAAAAAGTATGATGTGTTCTAGTTCCGAGTCATTGGTTGACTTGCAACTGCCCCATACAAACATGCGCCCTCCTAGTTGCGAGTCGATGGTTGACTTGCAACTGGGGCCCTACCTAGTTGCGAGTTGATGGTTGACTTGCAACCGGCCCCTCCTACAAACATCCGTCCCCCTAGTTCCGAGTCGGCGGGTCACTTGCAACTGGGGCAACTATAAAAATTCGATTTTCGAGATGACTAATTGCAAATGAGGTGACTACAAAAACTACAATAGCTCTATTCTAGAGTCGAGGGGTTTACATACAAAATTGGGGAAAAATTGTGAAAAAAAACTAGGTAAACACTTGCATATGCAATATACAAAAAGTTTGCCATGGAAAAAAGAGTGCATGAAACTAATAGGGGGAACAAAAAAAGAACGTTCCCTGCCATATCTGAGCCACATACCTGCTAGGTCTGGTTGTCTCCTTCGGATTCAAAACAAAACAATAGAAATGGAAGAATAGGGGAGGGGAGCAACGACTCAAGGGAGGCTGCCATATCTATGTAATATACTCTCGGCTATACCCGTCGTATTCTAAAAAATCCCAACACAAACAAAGGCAACACCGGCCCAACAAAAAAGAAAAGAAAGGCAAAAACGGTCCCGCTCCGCTACAGGCCTCCCAGCCCAGCAAACTCTGCAACACAGCACGGATTGATCACGAGACGGGTGATCACTCGAGCACGAAAAATAAAGACAATATATCGGAGGGCTGGACATCTAGACGTGAGATCACTAAATTTCATCTAGATGTGTTTTAGCAACCCCACTCAAAAAATAAACAAAAAGAAACATAAACACGGAAATGACCAAAAAAATAGATGGACAAGGATGCGCATATCACTCGTGTTGGGACAACAACTACACATGAGCCATGCTAAAAATATATGAATCTTGGAAATTGCATATATAGAGAGAGAGGAAAAAAGAAGAGAAAAATGAACATCACAACCTAAAAACAAAAAGGGAGAAACCAAGCCTAAAACACACAAGAAAGGGCAAAAAAAAGACGCCTACAGCCCACGTAGAGATGCCAAAGAGCAGCATACAGTAGGCCAACATGGCAACAAAGCCAACAACAGCGCCGTGTAAGAGGAGCAGGCCGACAACAGTGTAGAGCCGCACACACGCATCCCACACACAAACAAACCGCAGCCCCTGCATAGACAACAGCGGTGTCGGTGTCAAAACCGGCGGATCTCGTTTAGGGGGTCCCGAACTGTGCATCTAGGCGGATGGTAACAGGAGACAAGGGACGCGAAGTTTTACCCAGGTTCGGGCCCTCTCGATGGAGGTAAAACCCTATGTCCTGCTTGATTAATATTGATGATATGGGTAGTACAAGAGTAGATCTACCACGAGATCAAGGAGGCTAAACCCTAGAAGCTAGCCTATGGTATGATTGTTGTATGTTTTCCTATGGACTAAAGGCCACCGGTTTACATAGACACTGGAGAGGGTTAGGGTTACACAAAGTCGGTTACAATGGTAGGAGATCTAAATATCCGCATCACCAAGCTTGCCTTCCACGCCAAGGAAAGTCCCTTCCGCACACGGGACGGAGTCTTCAATCTTGTATCTTCATAGTCCAGGAGTCCGGCTGAAGGTATAGTTCGGCCATTCGGACACCCCCTAATCCAGGACTCCCTCAGTAGCCCCTGAACCAGGCTTCAATGACGATGAGTCCGACGCGCAGATTGTCTTCGGCGTTGCAAGGCGGGTTCCTCCTCCAAGTACTTCATAGAAGATTTTGAACACAAAAGACAGTGTCTGACCCTGCAAAATAAGTTTCCACATATTGCCATAGAGAGAATAATATTTACACAAATCTAATCTGCTAACGTATTCCATAGCGTGACATCACACCACGGCCAAGTCTTTATTCGAATCGTTTTTACTCCCCCACCTCAGCGCATTTCGCGAGGCGGTTTCCTTGGCACGTCTTGTCAAAGCAGAGATCGTGTCCCCTTATTTACGGGATTCTCATCAATACGGACGTGGGTAACCCAACTGCACCATTTATCACGGCGCTTGGGAGATAAGCGAGTTTTACCAGGCTGGTGGGGACGCTTAGCCGCATCCACCCATATAAAGGGATAAGGATCCACCTTTTTACCTACGCCTTCTTCCTCCTTTGCCTATCCATCTTCCGCGCACTCGAGCTCCAGCGCCCAAGCTCGCACTTCCCACCTCAACCTTCTCCAGCCATGTCCGGAGCGGGAGGCAAGTGGATGGTCTCCTCCATTACGGAGACATGTCAAAAAACTAAGGAAAGCCGGATACTTGTCTAACGACATCGCGCACCGGCTTCCTGAAGAGGGGTAGCTCCTCTCCACCCCAAGGCCCCATGAGAGGGTAGTATTCCTTCCCCATTTCCTCCGCGGACTGGGCTTTCCTCTCCACTCGTTCGTCCGGGGGCTCATGTTCTACTATGGCCTAGATTTCCACGATCTGGCCCCGAACTTCGTCCTCAACATCTTGGCGTTTATCGTCGTGTGTGAGGCTTTCCTCTGCGTCCGCCCCCATTTCGGCCTATGGCTCAAGACTTTCAACGTCAAGCCCAAGGTGGTGCGCGGCAACGAGGCGGAGTGCGGAGGTGCCATGGCGGGCAAGATAGCCAACGTCCTATGGCTCAAGGGCTCCTTTGTGGAGACCCTGAAGGGGTGGCAATCGGGGTGGTTTTTCATCACCGAGCCGCGCGATCCCGAATGGGTCGCAGCCCCCGAGTTCCGGTCCGGACCCCCTACGCGTCTCCCGTCTTGGAAAGAGACGGGCCTGTCGTTGGGGAAATAAAGGAGAGGTAACCGGACTGCAAAAATGCATCCAAACCTTGGTGAACAAGAAGCTCAAGCTTGTCAACATAGTCCAGGTTATGCTCATCCGCCGGATCCTCCCGTGTCAACAACGGGGCTTCAATTTGTGGGAGTTCGACCCGGCGCAGCACCCAACCCTGAGCAGGCTCTTCGACACAACGTACGAAGACGCCTGGAAGGTGCTATTCAAAGGCGCCGAGGCTCCCGCATCCGCTTCCGAGGACCGTGGATTCAGCATGCAGCTTCCCGCTAGTGCAGTAAGCTATTTTTACCTTTTACAGGATGTTGGTTTTCCATAGTTTGACTCTATGCGGGATCTAAACTCCCTTTCCTTTGACAGGATTGGCTGGCGAAGTCCGGACAGATCGACTGTCCGGCCCCTTTGCCCGAAGACCCATCCGATGCTCGCTTAGTGAAGCTGCTGGCTCCGGCACCTTACGTGGTGCTGGAGAAGAAGGCCAAGAAGAGGGCCACAGGGACTCGAAAGAGTTCTCGGTGCCCGGAGGTGTCGGATTCATCATCCGACGAATCTGAGACGCGCTCCTCCCGTGAAAGCGAGGAGGAGGAAGAGGAAACCTCTCCCCCTCCAGCAGGGGGAGGAAAGAAAAGGAAGGCCGCTCCGACTAGGGAGGCCGAAGGGTCCAAGAAGGGGAAAACCGTTCCTCCGGACTACCCCGCCGACGCCGACGACAACGAAGAGGAGTGGCCGCGCAGGGCCAAGCGTCCGGCGGAATCGTAAGCATCCGGGCACCCGAGTAATTCATAGCATTCCTTTATTGCCCAGCCTTTCCTTATGTCGAATATATCTATGCAGTCCGCCCAAAGCCAGGCTCGACGAGTCGTCGAGCGGCTCCCTGGATTCGTCGGACGTGAACTCCCTTCCGACGGCTACTTCCCCCCGCCCTACGGACGACGCCAAAGTGTTGTCTCAACAGGTTCCAAGCAAGGGGAGGTGGTCCTGGAGGCGCCACAAGGCGACCTCCCGGACTCCAGGAGTAAAGGGGATAAAACCCCCCAGGGCTCCAAGTCCGGCTTTGAGCCAGACACCGCGCCGGAATCGTCAACGGTTCCGGACCGCGGTAGGCGAACTCCTTCCAAGAGGAGCAAGCCTACTGAGCCGGCGGCCCCATACAACCGGAGGCGCCGAACAATCTGCTGGAGGTGCTTAACGGCGCCTCCATCGACGAGGAGCACCGCACTATTATGAGTGCGGTGATCCAGAAGGTTCAGTCCGCCAAGAGCGGACTGACTGAAGCTTGTGCCAACCTTCTAACAGGCTTCAAGGTAAGTACATAATATATAAAAAATATTACCGCATAGACAGTAGCCCCTGATGCTCTGTTTGGCGTTCGGAAAGAAAAGCCGAATAGAGGATCTAATAAAATTCACATGAGTCTAACAGAAAAAGAGTCAATATGCGTATGCAGGCTTCGCTGCTGGCGACCGCCGCACTGACTGCGGAGGTGGGCACCTTGAAGCAGGGCCTCGAGTGGACCGAGCAAGAGCTCGGCCTTGCCAAACGGCAGCTTGAGGAGAAAGAAGGTAAGAAATACCTTATAGAAAAAGAAAATATAAAAGTGCAATTGCAAAAATATGACAGGATTAACATGGTTATTGTAGGGGCCATAACTGAGGTGCCGACCCTCAAGCAAGCGCTGGCCGAGGCCGAGAAGAAAGCGGCCACGGAGCGCGCCGAGCGGGAGAAATATGAGGCGCAAGTTGGCGAGGTACGGCAAGAGCTCCAGGTTCTCATGGAAAAACATGAGAGTTTGGAGCTTGACTCAAAGACGCGAGCGTCCGAGCTCGCGACAACTATTGAAAATGCCAAATCTGCCAAGGCCGAATCCCAGAAGGCCCTCCAGGAGTTGGATGCGGTGAAAAAGATAGCAGCGGGTAAGGCATTCTTTATGCAAAGCAAACATGTAAAAGTGAGCTTCTTGTTACTTACCCGAATCCGGAGCTCTCCAGGAGCATTCGCAGATCTTCCCCGTAGCGTGTCCGATGCCGCCGCATTCTACCGAGCCGAGGAGGGCAGCTCGACGGAGAAGGTGTTCTGGTCTCAGTATGCTGAGGCTGGACACCCAGCGCCCCTGAGCGACCAGCTGAAGCAGCTGGTCGAGCTCCACAAGGCGGCCGAACAGGCCATGAAGGGCCTCATAGTTCGGCTGTGGCCTGGAGAGGCTCTGCCTGGGAGCTACTTCGGGCTGGTGCGGTGGCTGGTGGAGGCCTGTCCAAGGCTCGAGGTCATCAAGCGCTCCGTTTGCCTTGAAGGTGCCCGTAGGGCCCTTGCCCGCGCTAAGGTGCACTGGGGCAAGCTGGATGGTGAGAAGCTTGTGAAGGACGGGCCACCGCTGGGGAAGGAGCATCGCAAGCCCGAGAACTATTATAAGGACGTTCTGAAGGGTGCCCGCCTTGTGGCGGATGAATGTTCCATGGATGTAATTTTGGAGTAAACTCGCTCGTGTTATCCTATGCGCTGAAAACTTGTTCATGTGCGCTTAAGCAATGCGTTTTGAATTTAAAATATTACCTTATGTGCGGCCGTTTATCAAATTTGAGAGATGGCGAGTCGTCGGCTTCTACCCCCATGCCACTAGTGCTGGGGTGTTCGGGAGAAACCTGAGCGCTCTTTTTCCCATGTATGGGTCCTTCGAGGGAGGCGCTCAGCACAACGAATAAGGCAATCGGACTATAGTGCTTGAACACTCTCACCTTAGCCATAGAATTCTATAATTTTAAATTTCGGCGAAGCCCCTAGTGTTCGGAAGACCGAGTTCGGGGTGCTATCCACGCCTTTGGCCGGACAAAGCCGACTCCTCGCTCTAAGCGGCATAAGTCTTTAGGGACTCGAAAAACCTCTCGAACAACGACCAGTCTCTCGCTTCATCATGACAGTCAGTTTTAGCTTTCTCTACTAAGGTGCTCCACCCAACTCAACTGGGGCACAATCGTAGTAGTTGTCCTAGTGCTACCTTAGCCGATACAACGGAACGTAAGGCACCAAACCATAGGAGCCGGGCAAACCCAACTATTGACCCAAGACATGATTCGGAGCCGATGCATATAATGCTATAAGTTTAGGGTGCCGCACTTGTTAAAGTGTTCGGACTTCTCACACCATATAAGGGGGGTACTGAAGCCCCTGGCGTATTGGCCGTACCGAAGTGTACGGGTGCAACATGTCGTTAATGAACATATATTTGTAAAAAACAGTAATGCAAAAGTAGACAAAAGCTATGCATTGTTTATAGAAAGGTTGCGATCGAAGCAGAACGATACAAATAGTGTGATAAGCAAAAGCGGGACTATTTAACATATCCTTTCCAGGGGCAGGCTGTGGAATAGTATGGAAAACAGGTATACTGCTCGTGATAGAGACCACCTGGGAGTTATATAATGCGGCGTAGCTTTTCTGCTTCCCTGGTTCTTGCATCGTTTGAACGGCAGTTGGATTACCGAACAGGTCTTCCGAAGTATGGAGTCCTGAAAGTAAGAGAAAATAAAGAAATCGGCAGCCCCTAGTGCGGTTTAAGCCGTGTTTCGAGCGTGCCGTGATGGTGCCCCTCCCCCTGTGCCCATGGTATTTCGATAGCGTAGTTATGTACGCGAGGCACTGGTTTCGCTAGTTCGCGAGGGGTGGGGTTGGGCCGCGTTGCTACGCCTGCTCGGAACGTGCCAGGCGGTCTTGTTGTAGGTTACTCCGGGCGCGCTTGACGATGTCCGGACGTTTAACGGCCGGACTGGAGAGCTGCCTTGAGAGGCTGCTTTGTACTTCCTCTGCGAGGGCCGCCGTGGGCTCCTCCGTTCGGAGGGAGCGTTCGGTGTTTCCATTGACCGTGATTACTCCTGGAGGGCCTGGCATCTTGAGCTTAAGGTATGCGTAGTGCGGCACCGCATTGAACTTTGCGAATGCGGTTCGCCCGAGCAGTGCGTGATAGCCACTGCGGAACGGGACTATGTCGAAGATTAACTCCTCGCTTCGGAAATTGTTCGGAGATCCGAAGACCACTTCAAGTGTGACTGAGCCTTTACAGTTGGCCTCTACACCTGGAATGTCGCCTTTAAAGGTCGATTTGGTGGGCTTAATCCTCGAGGGATCTGTGCCCATTTTCCGCACTGTATCCTGGTAAAGCAGGTTCAGGCTGCTGCCGCCGTCCGTAAGGACTCTTGTGAGATGAAATCCGTCAATAATTGGGTCTAGAACCAATGCGGCGAATCCGCCATGACGGGTGCTAGTAGGGTGGTCCCTTCGATCGAAGGTGATCGGGCAGGAGGACCATGGGTTGAACTTTGGGGCGACTGGCTCCATCGCATATACGTCCCTTAACGCACGCTTCCGCTCCCTCTTTGGGATGTGGGTTGCGTATATCATGTTCACCGTCCGCACTTGTGGGGGAAAACCCTTCTGTCCACTGTTGTTCGGTGGCCGGGGCTCCTCCTCGTCATCGCTACGCAGCCCCTTGCCTCTATTTTCGGCATTTAGCTTGCCTGCCTGCTTGAACACCCAACAATCTCTGTTGGTGTGATTGGCTGGCTTTTGAATGGCTTTTTAATGCACAAGCGGTCGAGTATTCGGTCCAAACTGGACGGGCCCTGAGTATTTCTTTTGAATGGCTTTTTCCGCTGACCGGATTTATGGCCTCTGAATCCGGTATGGACTGTCGTATCCTCGTTGCTGTCGTTGTTAATGCGTCACTTTTGCTTGTTCCGACGCGACCTGCCACTGTTATCCCTGGTGTCCGAATTACCAGGATTCTTGGTCAAGTTATTGCTACGAGCTAGCCAACTGTCTTCTCCCGCGCAAAAGCGGGTCATGAGTGTCGTGAGGGCTGCCATAGATTTCGGCTTTTCCTGTCCAAGGTGCCGGGCAAGCCACTCGTCGCGGATATTGTGCTTGAAGGCTGCTAGGGCCTATGCGTCCGGACAGTCGACTATTTGGTTTTTCTTTGTTAGGAACCGTGTCCAGAATTGCCTGGCCAATTCCTCTCGCTGCTGAATTATGTGGCTTAGGTCATCGGCGTCTGGTGGTCGCACATAGGTGCCCTAGAAATTGTCGAGGAATGCGGCTTCCAGGTCCTCCCAACACCCGATTGATTATGCTGGCAATCTGTTAAGCCAATGCCGAGCTGGTCCCTTGAGTTTGAGTGGGAGGTATTTGATGGCGTGTAGATCGTCGCCGCGGGCCATGTGGATATGAAGGAGATAATCCTCGATCCATACCACGGGATCTGTTGTGCCATCGTATGATTCGATGTTCACGGGTTTGAAACCCTCAGGGATTTGATGATCCATTACTTCATCTATGAAGCATAGGGGGTGTGCGGCGCCTCTGTATTGGGCTATATCACGACGCAGCTCAAATGAGCTTTGTCTATTGTGTCCGGCCCGGCCGGATTTATTATATCCGGAGTGACGATCATCGTCACGTGCCGTGGGGCGTCTGCGCGATCCATAGATCGATCTTGTTTGCTTTGCCTTGTCCTCCAATATATCTCGCAGGTCTGGCGCATTTTCCCATGCCTTAAAATGTTTTGAACGGCGCCGGGGTGCGGCTTGAGTGGAGGGCCGAGACGCCTCTCTGTCGTGGCCACGAGGTGGCCGATCGGCCGTATCATGCGCTGGTGATGTAGGTTTAGGTGCTTCCTCATTTAATCGGGGTAGCAGCCTACGCTTTGGGTAGCTCTTGGAGGGGCGTTCGAGTTCATACTCTTCGGCCGCAAGGAGTTCAGTCCATCTGTCGGCTAGCAAATCTTGATCAGCTCTAAGCTGTTGCTGTTTTTTCTTAAGGCTGTTTGCCGTGGCCATAAGCCTGCGTTTGAAACGCTCTTGTTCGACGGGATCCTATGGCACGACGAATTCATCGTCGTCGAGGCTTGCCTCGTCTTCGGAGGGAGGCATATAATTATCATCCTCGACCTCTCTGTCTGCCGCTCTCTCGTGAGGGCTGGCTTCTCCATCCTCCTGCGCTGAATCTTGCTGGAGGGGGTGTTCTTCGGCGCTATCCGGAGTATTATTATCTCCTGTGCCGGAATCACCGTTTTTGCTTTGGCGGGATTTAGAGCGACGCCGCTGACGCCGGCGCTTAGGTTGTTTCTTGGAGGGGTCATCCCCCGCTGTTCCATCGCCATCTCCTTCTTTTGGTGTATCCACCATGTATATGTCATACGACGAGGTGGCTTTCCAGTGCCCTATAGGTGTTGGTTCTTAGTCGTCTCCTACATCGGCGTCCATACCGTCGATGTCTTCGGACTCGAAGTCGAGCATGTCGGTTAAATCATCGACATTGGCTACAAAGTGGGTGGTGGGTGGGCTTTGAATTTCTTCGTCGTCCGTATCCCAACCTTGCTGACCGCAGTTCGGCCAGGGCTCTCCTGATAAAGAGAGTGACTTTAATGACTTCAGAATATCGCCAAAGGGCGAGTGCTGAAAGATGTCCGTGGCGGTAAACTCCATGATCAGCGCCCAATCGGATTTGATTGGCAGGGGCGCGGAGGGCTTGGAGTCCCGAGAGGAGTCCGGCCCCACGGAGTCACGGGCCTTGCGGAGTGCGGGGCTGTTGTTCGGTTTGATCGCCGTTGGGATCGCATCCCCCGAGGCGGCGTCCAACCACTCGTCCTCGATCGGCGCAATTGTTTCCGAATCAAGGGTCGAAACCGATGCGTGCACGGCCTCCAGGGCACTGTTCGGCGACAGAGCTAGATCATGCCCATCGCAACAGTGCGGCGCGCTCGGCTATGGCTCGAATCCGTCGAAGATCAAGTCCCCGCGGACGTCAGCCGTATAGTTTAAACTTCCAAATCTGACCTGATGGCCAGGGGCGTAGCTTTCGATCTGCTCCAGATGGCCAAGCGAATTGGCCCGCAGTGCAAAGCCGCCGAAGACGAAGATCTGTCCGTGGAGAAAAGTCTCACCCTGGACTGCATCGTTATTGATGATCGGAGGAGCCATAGGGCCTAAAAGCGACGACACAGAGGAACTCTCAATGAAAGCACTAATGTCGGTGTCAAAACCGGCGGATCTCGGGTAGGGGGTCCCGAACTGTGCGTCTAGGCGGATGGTAACAGGAGACAAGGGACACGAAGTTTTACCCAGGTTCGGGCCCTCTCGATGGAGGTAAAACCCTACGTCCTGCTTGATTAATATTGATGATATGGGTAGTACAAGAGTAGATCTACCACGAGATCAAGGAGGCTAAACCCTAGAAGCTATCTTATGGTATGATTGTTGTATGTTGTCCTATGGACTAAACCCCTCCGGTTTATATAGACACCGGAGAGGGTTAGGGTTACACAAAGTCGGTTACAATGTTAGGAGATCTAAATATCCGCATCGCCAAGCTTGACTTCTACGCCAAGAAAAGTCCTTTCCGGACACGGGACGAAGCCTTCAATCTTGTATCTTCATAGTCGAGGAGTCCGACTGAAGGTATAGTCCGGCCATCCGGACCCCCCTAATCCAGGACTCCCTCAAGCGGCGCTACTTATATACAGTATATATAGAAAAAGGGACAACAGCCGCTAAACTGCATTGCCAAGAAAAAAATGCAGTACCAATCTTAAAGCCTTTAGATCATGTGGTGGAGAGGTTAGATGTGACATAGTTAATTTTCATCTAGATCTGAGTTAGTCTTTCCGCAGTAAGAAACCACGAGCTACATAGATACATCCAGCCAGTGAACCAGAGAAAAAAGAGACAAAGTGCAGCCGCATGCTCCGAGCTCCAACTACGGTGACCGGCTGGATCGGAGGGATCGTGGCAGGCAGAGGAGCGCATGTGGCGACGCCGTGCAAAGCCGCGCGCACAATGGAGCACGGCATGCACTGTGCCGCTGCATGTTCCTTCCTGTCCATTATTGGTGGTCCAGTCCGGTGCAGAGCCTCGAGCGAGACTCCAGCCAGAGCCCCACGCCGATCCATCGCGCGCGCTGGCCGAGACAGGCCATATGCGCTGCCATGCCGGTGCCGCTGCCACTGCCACACACAAGGCGAGCTTTAGGTTTAGCTCGATCGATCGCCTGCACGGCACGGCCACCACGGCCGTCGGTCAGGCAGGCAAGAGCCCGGCCGGCCGGCCGTACGCGTCGCATGCATGCAGATGCGCGCATGAGATTTGCAGTGGTGGGTGGTAGGATAGGATACGTACGAGGCCAGACCCACGCACCAAATACATGCAACTTTAGGTCGTTCGCAGTCGAGGGGGCGGTTCATCCATGTGATGGGAAAACTAACCCGATAGAGAGCTAGCAGGGGAGGCGAAACCTTCATGGCCATCTCCATGGGTTCCTCCTAGCTAGTAGCTCGGCTTTTGCGAGGCACGTTCGCTTTGCCATTTTGGTGCGTCGCGCGCCGACGAGCCGTGTCCCGTCCTGTCTCCCATGTGCTACATCGCCTGCCGGCCTGCCCGTATAATGCCGGGGTCGATGTGATTGTCTGACGCGACACAAGAGTTTCCTTTAACTATATCCATATGTATAGTCTGTTCAATTTAATACTCCCTCCGTTCCCAAATAATTGTCTTTCTAGCCATCTCAAATAGACTACAACATACGGACGTATATAGACATGTTTTAAAATGTAGATTCACTCATTTTGCTTCGTATGTAGTCATTTGTTGAAATCTCTAAAAAAACAATTATTTAGGAACACGTTTTTTAGCATTACTAGTGTCAAAAAACGTTTTACATTATGAAAAAGTGGGAGTATGTTTTTCTTTTACGAAATAACTTAATTTGTTGGGAGCACAAGAGCAATGGAGTACTACGTGGCTCGCTGCAGACTACAAACACAGCGGAGCGAAGAGTACGTATATTACCTGGTGGTCTAATGGAGGCGTGCACTTTAATTATTTATCAATCATGCGGATGCGGTGACTGATGGGCACGCCCGTGCGGTGGCTGTCATTTCTCGGGTGATACTGGAATCACCGCCGGCCGCGGCTGCGGTGAAAATGGACAAAAATGGTCCTTATCTGAAACCTCAATATAAAATGGCCTCAATCTAAAAGTATTTTACGAAATGGCCCTTTTTCATGACGCTTCGGGCTAGGGCGTCATGCTATGTGGCATGGCGTCCTAGGCTAGAGCATCATGCTACATGTCGCTATCATGGCGCCCTAGCCCGGGGCGTCATGCTCTTTACTTTTTAGCATGACGCCCTAGCCGTGAGCGTCATGCAAAAAAGGGCCATTTCATGAAATATTTTCAGATTTATGCCATTTTGTGTTGAAGTTTCAGATAAATGCCAGTTTTGTTCATTTTCACGCGGCTTTGTGTTGAAGTTTTACATAAAGGCCAGTTTTGTTCATTTTTTTCACGCGGCTGCGTGTGCATGCGACGGCGACGGCGTGAGCTGGCCGTGTCCCCACCGGAAGCAACCTATGCATGCAGTGGCTCTGAGGCTGAGTTTGGTCTGTCCCTCATGCCCCGCGCATGAATCCAATCCAATTCCAAAGCCCCCGCCCGGCAAGGTTGCATGGCAACTGCTATGCCCATTTGCATGTCTTCTCCACACCTCCAGTAGGTGCTACAAGGCAGTATACTGATGCCGCCTAGCCACAGGCATTCAGATTCAGGAATCAAGACGTGGCTCCCTTTCTCTTGGAGCCTTCGTGGCCAGGACCCGCCCTCGTCAAAATGGCTAGCTACGGCTTCTATGAGAGATTATTTGCACCTAATTTGGTTATTTCGATCTTTCGATTAACTTATGAGCGTGGGACGGAAAGAAAAAACAAACTATTTGATCCAACTGTTGGGTGATTACTCTCTCTATAAACAAATATAAGAGCATTTAGATGGGGGATTCGAGGCTCCCGCAAAAAAGGGAACGCTCCCGCGACGCGCCCCGCGTGCGCGTCACGGGAGATTAACCACTCGCTGCCGAAGAAGAGTCCTCCGCCTCCATCCCCTCCCCTCGCCGCCGCCGATCTGCGTCGCCGGGCAAAGCCTCGCTGATGCTGGCGGCGGCGGGGCCCTCTCTCCTCTCCGCGTGTGGGGCCGCGGCACGGGCCGGTGATCCCGGGTGGGGGCGCGGCGCTGGGCTAGGACGTGGCGGTGCTGGGCAGAGCTTGGAGACGTCGGTCTTCGTCTTCGTCCTGGTCGTGGAAGGCTGGCCGCAGCGGCGACTCTCGCCTTGGTTGGCGGCGGCCGGTGGGCGCACTGTCATGATCCGGCCTGCTCAGACCCAAAGGAGTCTTGCGGTGGTTGACCCAGCTGTTCTTCATTCTCCAAAATTTCGATCTGCTTCATGCGGGCCTCCTCGATGTGGACACGGACGGGTTCACATCCTCCTCTCAGAGATCTTAGCTTTTGGTGCATGGCGCCACTGGATGTCTAGATCGGAATTGATCCGGTCGTGTGCGGCCTCAACTTCGGCCAAAGAGGCCTCATGAGGGTGTGGCCCAAAGCTTCGATGTCTTGCCGGTGCCATGGGACATGGCTAAGTATAGATTTCCACGACATTGACAGTGGTGAAGAAAGTCATGGTGCCTGCAATCGGAGACTTGTAATGATGGAGAGGAGTTTTGGTTGCGTTGAAGAACGGCGGCACAAGTTCCTGTGTGTCAGGTGTTGAGGACTTACAGCGGCGGCCTTGGCAGGAGGGGGAGGCAACACAGGTGGACAACAGTTTTGCGGGTGCTTCTCGAGTACCGAGCGGCGATCTCGAGGATGAAACCCCAAGGTGTGGCCTTTATTGGTTGTACCTGGCAATGATCTTGTGATGGCATTGTTTTTGGGATCTCGGACTCTCTCCAGGGTGAAAAGTCAAGATCCTTGATCGGACGACGACAATGCTTGAGCACTATTTCCTTCTTGTAGGCGTCATTTTTGGAGAACCTCTTCTGTTGTCCAGGTGTTGTCTTCGGTGGTGGTTATAGTGTCGCTGTTGCGAGTTTTTCATCACTGCGCTGGGGTCTTTGTTTTTATATTTCTCTCTTTTTATTTTTGTTTTTGGCTGTGTGCATCCTTGATGTCTTCCGATATCTTGTTGGTGCAGAGGCCGGGTGTAATTGGTATCTTCGCGATATTAATATATTCCCTTTAAAAAAAGAACATTTAGATTACTACTTTAGTGATCTATAAACGCTCTTAAAAAAGCAAACTATCCAATCCAACTGTTTGGTGATTACTCCGTCTGTAAACAAATATAAGAGCATTTAGATTACTTCTTTAGTGATCAATACGTTTTTATATTTCTTTACAGAGGGAGTACACAATTACCTGAGTGCGTGCTCTCATCCGTGTGAGCGGTAGCTGCTATATTAGTTGAACTTTTTTTGGAAAAGGAGGAATACCCCCGGCCCCTCCATCAATCAATGCATGCAGTCATATTATTAAATAAAAATATAATAAGGTCATAAAGTCCAAAGATGCTTATAAACTGAGTAGTAGTTGAAAGTAAATAAATCTGAAAAATGCCACACTCGACGGTATAGAACTGAAAAAGTGCCACATCCGGCGATATAAAAATAAGCTACGATGCCTACACACCTAGCCTATTATTAGCTCGCCACTCAAATCGGCTGAAGATAGCCCGTACTACCGTCTCCCAACGGTTGCACCGAATAGCCAAAGGGTTCCTAAAGTCCGCATGAATGAGTAAGGACCACATACGGATCCAAGTTGTAGCTCTGTAGATAACCTGCAAAAAATTGGTGAATTGTGTCCCATTCAAAATCATATCATTTCTAGTATTCCATATAGCCCAAAATAATGCGCATACTCCTATCTGAATATGTTTAGCTAAGTGTACATACACTCCATTAAGCCATGTCCCAAATAATGTATTTATGCTTCTTGGAGGCTGAACGTTAAAGGCTATATGAATTGATCGCCATAATAATTGTGCTAGAGGACATTCGAGAAAGAGGTGTTTAATCGTTTCATTTTTATTAAAAAACAACACCTAGAGTTACCAACTCAATTCCTTTTTGCCAAGTTATCTTTGGTTAGAATAACCTCTTTATGGACAAACCACACAAATTGTTTAATACGGAGCAGAACTTTAATCTTGCAAATGTGTGAAGGAAATATGCCCTAGAGGCAATAATAAAGTTATTATTTTATGTTTCCTTATATCATGATAAATGTTTATTATTCATGCTAGAATTGTATTAACCGGAAACTTGATACATGTGTGGATACATAGAAAAAACACCATGTCCCTAGTAAGCCTCTACTAGACTAGCTCGTTAATCAAAGATGGTTAAGTTTCCTAACCATAGACATGTGTTGTCATTTGATGAACGGGATCACATCATTAGGAGAATGATGTGATGGACAAGACCCATCCTTTAGCTTAGCATATTGATCATTCAGTTTTATTGCTACTGCTTTCTTCATGTCAAATACATATCCCTTTGACTATGAGATTATGCAAATCCCGGATACCAGAGGAATACCTTGTGTGCTATCAAATGTCACAACTTAACTGGGTGATTATAAAGATGCTCTGCAGGTATCTCCGAAGGTGTTTGTTGGGTTGGGATAGATCGAGATTAGGATTTATCACTCCGAGTATCGGAGAGGTATCTCTGGGCCCTCTCGGTAATGCACATCATAAGAAGCCTTGCAAGCAATGTGACTAACGAGTTAGTTACGGGATGATGTATTACGGAATGAGTAAAGAGACTTGCCGGTAACGAGATTGAACTAGGTAAGAAGATACAGATGATCTAATCTCGGGCAAGTAACATACTGATGACAAAGGGAATAACGTATGTTGTCATTACGGTTCGACCGATAAAGATCTTCGTAGAATATGTAGGAACCAATATGAGTATCCAGGTTCCGCTATTGGTTATTGACCGGAGAGGTGTCTCAGTCATGTCTACATAGTTCTCGAACCCGTAGGGTCCGCACGCTTAACGTTCAATGACGATTTAGTATTATATGAGCTATGTGATTTGGTGACCGAATGTTGTTCAGAGTCCCCGATGAGATCATGGACATGACAAGGAGTCTCGAAATGGTCAAGAGGTAAATATTGATATATGGGACGACGGTATTTGGACACCGGAAGTGTTCTGGACGGTACCGGGTACCTATCGGGCCACCGGAAAGGAGTTTTGGGCACCCCGACAAAGATATGGGCCTTATGGGCCAAGTGAGGGAACACATCAGCCCTGGTGCGCCCCTATAGAGACCAGCCTTATGAGGAGGAGAAGGAAAGAGGGGAGGGCAAGGAAGGTGTGGATTAGAATTCCTACTTCCTTCCCTCTCCCGCCCTCTTTCCTTCCACCTCGGTTATATATGGCAGGGGGCGCGCGGCTTGGGAGGGACTCGAAGTAGGATTCCTCCTACTTGGGCGCCTCCTATGGCCGCTCCTCCCTCCCTCCCTCCCACATATATATATGAGGAGGGGGCGCCTAGCACGCAACAGACAATTGCCTAGCCGTGTGTGGTGCCCCCCTCCACAGATTACACCCTCGGTCATATTCTCGCGGTGCTTAGGCGAAGCCATGCGCAGATCACATCACCATCACCGTCACCACACCGTCGTGCTGACGGAACTCATCTACTTCATCGGTACTCTGTTGGATCAAGAGTTCGAGGGACGTCATCGAGCTAAACATGTGCAGAACTCGGAGGTGCCGTACGTTCGGTGCTTGAGCGGTCAAAACAAGCAGAAGTTCGACTACATCAACCGCGTTGTCAAACGCTTCTGATTTCGGTCTATGAGGGAACGTAGACATACTCTCCCCCTCTCGTTGCTATGCATCTCCTAGATAGATCTTGTGTGAGCGTAGGAATTTTTTTGAAATTGCATGCTACGTTTCCCAGCAGTGGCATCCGAGCCAGGTCTATGCGTAGATGATACGCACGAGTAGAACACAAAGAGTTGTGGGCAGTGATCATCACACTGCTTACCACTAATGTCTTATTTTGATTCGACGGTATTGTTGGATGAAGCGGCCCGGACCAACCTTACATGACCACGTTCATGAGACCGGTTCCACCGACAGACATGCAGCTAGTTTGCATAAAAGTGGCTGGCGGGTGTCTGTTTCTCCAACTTTAGTTGAATTAAATTTGTCCGCGGCCGGTCCTTGTTGAAGGTTAAAACAGCAAACTTGATAAATCACCATTGTGGTTTTTGATGCGTAGGTAAGAATGGTTCTTGCGAGAAGCCCATAGCAGGCACGTAAAACTTGCAACAAGAAAGTAGAGGACGTCTAACTTGTTTTTGCAGGGCATGTTGTGATGTGATATGGTCAAGACATGATGTGATATACGTTATTGTATGAGATGATCATGTTTTTTAAAATTCACTGGCAACCGGCAGGAGCCTTATGGTTGTCTCTTTATTGTATGAAATGCAAACACCATGTAATTGCTTTATTTTATCACTATGCATTAGCGGTAGTTGTAGAAGCAATAGTTGGCGAGACGACCACAACGCTACGATGGAGATCAAGGTGTCAAGCCGGTGACGATGGAGATCATGACAGTGCTTTGGAGATGGAGATAAAAGGCACAAGATGATGATGGCCATATCATGCCACATATTTTGATTGCATGTGATGTTTATCTATTATGCATCTTATTTTGCTTAGTACGGCGGTAGCATTATAAGATGCTCCCTTAACTAAAATTTCAAGGTATACGTGTTCTCCCTGAGTATGCACCGTTGCGACAGTTCGTCGTGCTGAGACACCACGTGATGATCGGGTGTGATAGGCTCTACGTTCACATACAACGGGTGCAAGACAGTTTTGCACATGCGGAATACTCGGGTTAAACTTGACGAGCCTGGCATGTACAGACATGGCCTCGGAATACTGGAGACCGAAAGGTCGAACATGAATCATATAGTAGATATGATCAAAATAGAGATGTTCACCATTGATGACTACTCCATCTCACGTGATGATCATACATGGTTTAGTTGATTTGGATCACGTATCATTTAGATGACTTGAGGGATGACTATCTAAGTGGGAGTTCTTAAGTAATTTGATTAATTGAACTTAATTTATCGTGAACTTAGTCCTGATAGTATTTTCATATCTATGTTGTAGATCAGTAGCTCGCGTATAGCTCCCCCTGTTTTATTTTTGATATGTTCCTAGAGGAAACTAAGTTGAAAGATGATAGTACAATGATGCGGACTGAGTCCGTGATCCTAGGATTGTCATCATTACTGCACAGAAGAATTATGTCCTTGATGCACCGCTAGGTGACAAACCTATTGCAGGAGCAGATACAGACGTTATGAACGTTTGGCAAGCTCGATATGATGACTACTTGATAGTTTTGCGCACCATGCTTTACGGCTTAGAACCGGGACTTCAAAAACGTTTTGAACGCCATGGAGCATATGAGATGGTCCAAGAGCTGAAAATGATATTTCAGACTCATGCCCGTGTTAAGAGGTATGAGACCTCTGACGAGTACTTTTCCAACAAGATGGGGGAGAATAGCTCAGCTAGTGAGCATGTGCTCGGAATGTCTGGGTACTACAATCACTTGAGTCAAGTGGGAGTTTATCTTCCAGATAAGATAGTGATTGACAAAGTTCTCTAGCTATCACCAAGTTACTAGAACTTTGTGATGAACTATAATATGCAAGGGATGACGAAAACAATTCCCAAGCTCTTCGCGATGCCAGAATCGGCAAAGGTAGAAATCAAGAAATAGCATCAAGTGTTGATGGTTAACAAGACCATTAGTTTCAAGAAAAAGGGCAAGGGAAAGAAAGGGAACTTCAAGAAGAATGGCAAGCAAGTTGCCACTCCCGTGAAGAAGCCCAAAGCTAGACCCAAACCTGAAACTGAGTGCTTCTACTGCAAAGGAAATGGTCACTTAAAGCGGAACTACCCCAAATAAAACTTGAAGATAAGAAGGATGGCAAAGTGAACAAAGGTATATTTGATATACATGTTATTGATGTGTACTTTACTAGTGTTCATAGTAGCTGAGGGAGTCTTGGATTAAGGGGTCCTCGGGCGTCCGGACTATGGTACGTGGGCCGGACTGATGGGCTGTGAAGATACAAGACCGAAGACTCTCTTTCGTGTCTGGATTGGACTCTCCTTGGCGTGGGAGGCAAGCTTAGCACCCTGATATGAAGATTCCTTTCTCTATAACCAAATTTGTACAACCCTAGTCCCCTCCGATGTCTATATAAAGCGGAGGGCTTAGTCCGTAGAGACAGAATCATAGTCATACAAGCTAGACTTTTAGGGTTATAGCCATTACAATCTCGAGGTACATCAACTCTTGTAATACTCATCTTCATCAAGATCAATCAAGCAGAAAGTAGGGTATTACCTCCATAGAGAGGGCTCGAACCTGGGTAAACATCATGTCCCCTGTTTCTTGTCACCATCAACCTTAGACACACAGTTCGGGACCCCCTTCCCGAGATCCGCCGGTTTTGACACCGACATTAGTCCTTTCATTGAGAGTTCCACTGCGTCGTCTTCAAAAGGTTCGATGGCCCCGTCAATCATATACAACAATGCTATCCAGGGGGAAGTCTTCCTCCCCGGACAGATCTTCGTATTCGGCGGCTTCGCACTACGGGCCAACTCGCTTGGCCATCTAGAGCAGATCGACAACTACGCCCCCATCAGGTCAGATTTGGAAGCTTGAACTACGTCGCTGATATCCGCGGAGACTTGATCTTCGATGGATTCGCGCCCACGGCAGCCGCTCCCTGCCACCACGATGAACATGACTTAAATCTGTCATCGGACCACACCCAGGAGATAGCGCCTGTAACTGCTCTGGCCCTAGATCTGGAGCAGACCGCGCCATCCGAGGATGGGAAGCTTAACCCCGCCACGGAAGCCGCAGACTGAGCGGCGTTCGAGCCGCACACAGACCCAACCTCAGGTGGAATCTGCGTCACCGGAACCTCGGACTCGTTTCCGGCTACCTGTTCCGAACAACGTGCGCCCGCGTACGTCGACCGTGATCGGACATCGATCGTTGAATTCAGCGCCGCGGACATCTTCCGGAACTCACCTTTAGGCGATGTGCTAACCTCATTAAAAACACTCTCCTTAGCAGGGGACTCACAGCCGAATTATATCCGGTTCGATCTGGAGGCTGATGACGGAGAATTTCGCTTCCCACCCACCGCCCACTTCATAGCCACTGTTGAAGACTTAACCGACATGCTCGATTATGGCTCCAGAGACATCAACGGTATGGACGACGATACCTAAGAGGAGAGGGCCAAAACCCTCCATTTACCGGGCGCTGGACGGCCACTTCTTCGTACGACGTATACATGGTGGATTCACCTAAAGATAACAATGGCGATAACGAGAAGGATCCAGTCGATGGTAAACCTCCTGAGACACAGCCAAAACGCCGACGTCAGCGGCGCTGTTCTAAATCACGCCGTGGAAAAGATAGTGATACCGGCACGAGAGAAAACAATACTCCGGATGATGCCGAAGACAAGGAATACCTCATTGAGCCAACCTCCGAATAGGACGAACGGGAGGACGGGCGAGTCAACCCTGATGAACAGGCCGTAAACGAAGACTCGGAGGACAGTAATTATCTTCCACTCTCCGAGGATGAGGTGAGCCTCGGCAACGAGGATTTCATCGTGCCTGAGGAACCTCTCGAGCAGGCGTGCTTTAAGCGCCGGCTAATAGCCACTGCGAGGAGCCTGAAAAAGAAGCAGCAGCAGCTTCAAGCTGATCAAGACCTGCTCAATGACAGATGGACTAATGTCCTGGCAGCCGAGGAATACGGCCTCGATCGCCAAACTAAAAGTTACCCGAAGCGAAAATTGTTACCCCAATTCGACGACGAGGCATTGGAGCCCGTACCATCAGCATGTAATGCAGCTGACCGACCACCACGTGGCCAGGATAAAGCGGAACCTCAAGCCAAACACCAGCCCGTCCTACCTCACCATCAAGGAAGAGATAAAACGGCTCGAGGTTATACATATGACCTACGTCAGGACCTAAAAAACATAATAGGTTAGACCAGATCGATCTATGAATCACAGGGGCGTGCCCTGACGCGCGATGACGGCCATTTGGCTGGACGTGACAAACATAACCAAGCCCGGGCCAAAAATCGCAGATAGAATACATCCGAACTACGTCGCGACTTGTCCCGATACAGAGGCGCCGCACACCCCCTCTACTTCACTGACGAAGTAATGGAGCATGAATTCCCAGAAGGGTTTAAACCCGTAAATATCGAATCATATGATGGAACAATAGATCCCGCGGTATAGATTGAGAATTTTCTTCTCTATATTCATATGGCCCACGGTGATGACCTTCACGCCGTCAAATACCTCTCGCTAAAACTCAAAGGGCCAGCTCGACACTGGTTAAACAGTCTGCCTAAAAACTCTATTGGCAGCTGGGAGGACTTGGAAGACGCCTTCCGCGACAACTTCCAAGGTACATATGTATGTCCTCCAGATGCTGATGACTTTTAAGTCACATAGTTCAACAGCCCGGAGAGTCAGCCAGGAAATTCTGGACCAGGTTCCTAACTAAAAAGAACCAGATCATCGACTGTCCGGATGCTGAAGCCCTAGCGGCCTTCAAGCATAGCATCCGTGACGAGTGGCTCGCCCGTCACCTCGGCCAAGAAAAGCCAAAGTCTATGGCAGCCCTCACGACACTCATGGCCCGTTTTTGTGCGGGCGAAGATAGTTGGCTAGCCCGTAGCAATAACACTTCAAGCAAAGCTGGCACCTCTGAGAACAAAAACAGCAGCGGCAAGCCCCGACACAACAGGCACAAGCGTCGAAGCAACGGTGACAATACCGACGACACGGCGGTCAAAGCCGGATTCAGTGGCTCCAAGTCCGGCCAGCGGAAGAAGCCATATAAAAGAAATCCGGGCCCATCCAGCTTGGACCGCATACTCGATCGTCCATGCCAGATCCATGGCACCCCAGAAAAATCAGCCAATCATACCAACAGAGACTGTTGGTTTTTAAATAGGCCGACATATTAAATGCCGAGAACAAGGAGAAGGGGTTGCAAAGCGAGGACGGTGACGAGGACTCCCGTCCGCCACACATAGGGGGACATAATAAGTCCCCCCCCCCAAGTTAAAATAGTGAACATGATATACGCTACCCATATCCCCAAGAGGGAGCGCAAACGCGCGCTCAGGGACGTCTACGCGATGGAGCCAGTCGCCCCAAAGTTCAACCCATGGTCTTCCTGTCCGATAACTTTCGATCGTAGGGACCATCCGACCAGTATCCGTCATGGCGGTTCAGCCGCACTGGTCCTCGACCCAATCATTGATGGATTCCATCTCACGCGAGTCCTCATGGATGGTGGCAGCAGCCTGAACCTGCTCTATCAGGATACAATGCGCAAAATGGGCATTAATCCCTCAAGGATCAAGCCCACAAAGACTACCTTTAAAGGAGTCATACCAGGTGTAGAGGCCCGTTGTACGGGCTCAATCACAGTAGAGGTTGTCTTCGGATCCCCGGACAACTTCCGAAGCAAAGAATTGATCTTCGATATCCTCCCCTTCTGCAGTGGCTATCACGCACTACTGGGACGAACCGCATTTGCTTGATTCAACGCAGTGCCACACTATGCTTATCTCAAGCTCAAGATGCCCGGACCACGCGGCGTCATAACAGTCAATGGAAACAAGGAACACTCCCTCTGTACCGAGGAGCACACCGCTGCTTTAGCAGTAGAAGTACAGAGCGGCCTTCTCAAGCAGAACCTTAATTCGGTGGCCGAGCGCACGGACACTGTCAAGCGAGTCGAGACTACTCTGCAGCAGGACATCCCAGCTCGTCAAGAGCTCGACTAGAAATTTGGCCTCCGTCCCAGTCCCGACCAAGTGGCGGCGTTCGTATCGCGCGTACATAATTACGCACTCAAAATACCATGGGCATAGACGGAGGCATAACTAGATTGTGATCCATAATACGGCTCGTCCTCCCCTGGACACACATGCTTTCACTTTTTCTTCTTTATCCTTTTCAGGTTTCTTTTCCACAGGCTTTTTCTGACAGCTTGATCACCGGTCCTTTCGAAAGGATAGGTACACCAAGATGGCAAGAAGCACTGACGTATAAGGGGATTTCTAGGTGGTCTCTTTAACGATCACTCTACCTGTTTTCAGGGCCCGCACGCAGCTCTCCCTTGGTGTGGCATATTAAATAGCCATGTTGCTTATTGCACTACTTGTACAAATACGCTTTAACGTATTAATCAAACTATAATGGAAACAGTTTGCGGGCCAACTTCTGCGGCACTAGCTTGATAGTTCTTTTTTATTTTTTTGATAATCTTATCAAATCGCACCCGTACACTTTGGTACGCTTTAATCCGCGAGGAGCTTCATCGCGCCCCATAATACGGCAACAAAGTCTGAACACTTTTTACAGTATAGTTCGGCACCCCGAATTTAGCATTATATGCATTGGCTCCGAATCATGTCTTTGGTCAATAGTTGGCTTGCCCGACTCCTGTTCTTACTACCTTACGTTCCGCTATATCGGCTAGGGTAGTAAAGGGGTAACTACTGCGTTTGTGTCCCGGTTTATCCGGATGAGCACCTCAGTAGAGAAAGCTAAAAACTTACTGTCATGATGCGGCGTGAGCTGGTCAGCTCTTCGGAGGTTTCAAATCTTTAGCGATTTTTCCGCATTATGCGATGAATCGGTTCTTACCCGATCAGGTGTTTACAGCACCCTATTTCGGATACTAGGGGATGCGCCTCAATTTTTAGTGTCAAACTCCTATGGATAAGTGAGGGTGATAAAGCCACATAGTACGATTGCGTGGTTCGTTGCGCTAAACACCTCCTTCATGGACCAAACAATTGGGTCAAGAGTGTTTAGATTCCATCCCGAACACCCCCGTACTACCTACGTGGGGGCTGAAGCCGACGACTAGCTAAACTCTCAGATTTCATAAACACGGCCGCACAGGAAGTAAAATTTTAACAAGCATTATATTACATAATCGACTTTGTTTCATAATACAGGGCAAGATAACATGAATGTATTCAACCAAAGATTACATCTTTTGTACAATGCGGGATCCCTCCAGGACATTGCTAAAATATCGCTCGGGCGTGCGGTACTCCTTGCCCTCGGGCGGTCCCTCGGTCGCGAGCTCGACGGCATTCATCTTCGCCCACTGCACCTTAACACGTGCGAAGGCCATCCGCGCACTGATGACCCACAAGTATAGGGGATCTATTGTAGTCCTTTCGATAAGTTAGAGTGTTGAACCCAACGAGGAGCAGAAGGAAATGATAAGCGGTTTTCAGCAAGGTATTCTCTGCAAGTACTGAAATAAGTGGTAACAGATAGTTTTGTGATAAGATAATTTGTAACGAGCAACAAGTAACAAAAGTAAATAAAGTGCAGAAAGGTGGCCCAATCCTTTTTGTAGCAAAGCACAAGCCGTAACAAACTCTTATATAAGGAAAAGCGCTCCCGAGGACACATGGGAATATCGTCAAGCTAGTTTTCATCACGTTCATATGATTCGCGTTCGGTACTTTGATAATTTGATATGTGGGTGGACCGGTGCTTGGGTGCTGTTCTTACTTGAACAAGCATCCCACTTATGATTAACCTCTATTGCAAGCATCCGCAACTACAACAAAAGTATTAAGGTAAACCTAACGATAGCATGAAACATATGGATCCAAATCAGCCCCTTACGAAGCAACGCATAAACTAGGGTTTAAGCTTCTGTCAGTCTAGCAACCCATCATCTACTTATTACTTCCCAATGCCTTCCTCTAGGCCCAAATAATGGTGAAGTGTTATGTAGTCGACGTTCACATAACACCACTAGAGGCTAGACAACATACATCTCATCAAAATATCGAACGAATACCAAATTCACATGACTACTAATAGCAAGACTTCTCCCTTGTCCTCAGTAAAAAATGTAACTACTCACAAAGCATATTCATGTTCATAATCAGAGGGGTATTAATATGCATAAAGGATCTGAACATATGATTTTCCACCAAATAAACCAACTAGCATCAACTACAAGGAGTAAACAACACTACTAGCAACCTACTAGTACCTATCACGGACTTGGAGACAAGAATTGGACACAAGAGATGAACTAGGGTTTGGAGATGAGATGGTGCTGGTGAAGATGTTGATGGAGATTGCCCTCTCCCGATGAGAGGAGAGTTGGTGATGACGATGGCGATGATTTCCCCCTCCCGGAGGGAAGTGTCCTCAACAGAACAGCTCTGCCGGAGCCCTAGATTGGTTCCGCCAAGGTTCCTCCTTGTGGCGGCGGAGTCTCGTCCCGAAAGGTTGCTTCTTTATTTTTTCTTGATGAAAGACTTCATATAGCAGAAGATGGGCATCGGAGAGTCACCAGGGGGCCCACGAGGTAGGGGGGCGTGCCTTAGGGGGGGCGCCCCCACCCTCGTGGACAGGGTGTGGGCCCCATGGTCTTCATCTTTGGCGTGGATTTATCATTATTTATTGTAAGATATTTCGTGGAGTTTCAGGACTTTTGGAGTTGCGCAGAACATGTCTCTAATATTTGCTCCTTTTCCACCCAGAATTCCAGCTGCCGGCATTCTCCCTCTCTTATGTAAACCTTGTAAATAAGAGAGAATAGCCATAAGTATTGTGACATGACGTGAAATAACAGCCCATAATGCAATAAATATCAATATAAAAGCATGATGCAAAATGGATGTATCAAGTCCCCCAAGCTTAGACCTCGCTTGTCCTCAAGCGAAAGCCGATAACGATAAATATGTCCCCATGTTTAGAGGTAGAGGTGTCAATAAAAATAAAATACGAACATGAAGGCATCATGATTATTCTCATAACAGCAACATATATAGATTTTGTCATATGATTACTTATGTTCAAGTGATGATCTATTCACAATGTAAAAGTATGAATCAGAAACTTCATTGAGAACCAACAAACTATAAGCTCAGTCATTGAAACAATTGCAATTTATCATAACATCAGAAAGAGTCTATATCAGAGCTTAAAAGCAAGTCCACATACTCAACCATCATCTAGTCCTTCATAATTGCTAACACTCACGCAATACTTATGGTTACGGAGTTTTAGTCGGACACAGAGAAAGATAGGGGCTTATAGTTTTGCCCCACAACCTTTTACCTCGAGGGTAATGTCAACAATAATAACTCATGCTCCCCTACATCCAATTAGGTACATATATCAGAATCTTTCCAACATGATGTGCTTGCCAAAGGATAAAATGAAAAAGGAAAGGTGAAGATCACCATGACTCTTGCATAAGGTAGAAGACAATAATAAAAGATAGGCCCTTCGCAGAGGGAAGAAGAGGTTGCCATGCACTTTTATGGTTGGAATCTCAATGCGAAAGAATGTCACTTTATATTGCCCCTTGTGATATGAACATTTATTATGCAGTCCGTCGCTTTTATTACTTCCACATCACAAGATCGTATAAAGCTTATTTCTCCCACACCAATCAATCATACATATGTAGAGCAATTTTTATTGCTTTGCACCGATGACAACTTACTTGAAGGATCTTTCTCAATCCATAGGTAGATATGGTGGACTCTCATGGCAAAACTGGTTTAGGGGTATTTGGAAGCACAAGTAGTATCTCTACTTGGTGCTGAGAATTTGGCTAGCATGAGGGGAAAGGCAAGCCCAACATGTTGGAGGATCCATGACAACATACTTTATCTCAGATATAAGAAAACATAACTCATCATTTTGTCTTCCTTGTCCAACATCAACTCTTTAGCATGTCATATTTAATGAGTGCTCCCAATTATAAAAGATGTCAATGATAATATATCTATATGTGAAACCTCTCTTTCCTTATTACTTTCTATTAATTGCAACGATGACCAAGGCTATGTCTGCCAACTCCCAACAACTTTTAATCATCATACTCTTTTTATGTGAAGTCATTACTCTCAATAAGATCAAGATGAACTTTTGTTTCTTTTTATTCCTTTTCTCTTCTCTTTTATTCACCCAAGATCATAGCAAGAAAATCAAGACCTTGACTCAACACTAATCTTTATTATATATAGCTCACGGACTCGATTACATAGAGAGATCATAAAAGCAAAACTCGAAACTAGATCATGCCATAAACTTTATTCTACTAGATCAAGATACTACTAATAGGATCGAACTAAGAAAAACGGTAAAGATAGGAGTCGTGATGGTGATACGATACCGGGGCACCTCCCCCAAGCTTGGTAGTTGCCAATGGGAGTGCCCATACCCATGTGATTATATCTCCTTTGTTGGTGAAGAAGGTGGAGGTGTTTTTGATGATGCGGGCTTGTCGTCCACCTTCCATGGCATAGGCTCACCATCATAGAAGGATGACCGAGTCTACGGAATCCTCAAATCTACAGCCAAACTCATCCTTTTGAATCTATATTCATACTCACAGTTTTGATTTTGCAGGTCATAGATTTGGGCTTGGAGGTGCTCGATCTTCTCATGTATCTTGAAGATGGCCTCCTCGGTGTTCTTGGCATCCGGCTAGTAGTTGTTGGTGAACTCCGCGAGCATCGTGTGGCTAGCGTTGATTCCACACTCCACCATCCCCTGGCACTTGAGAACTTGTTGCTCCATTGCTTCGAGCCTCGCCTCCACGCTTCTGGTTCCCTTTGGTCCCTCAGCATCGCGGATGTGCAGCAACCCATCACGCATCTCAATGGTTTGAGGGTGTCGCAGCACCTCCGCGAGGTAAGGGTTTATGACCTTCTCGAAGAACTTGTCCTTGGAGGCACTTGGGGACGTCATGATGATCTAGATCTGTCAGAAAAATAGCTCGAAACAAAAACAGAAGATATTTGCGTGATACGAGAGTCAAAACCTTCGAGAGAATATATAGTGCATTTTTACCGACCAAAATACGTATCGTGCAAGAAAACGGAGTCCGGAAGGCACACGAGGTGCTCACGAGGTAGGGGGCGCGCCCAGGGGGGTAGGGCGCGCTCTCCACCCTCGTGGGTCCCTCGTGTCCTTCCCGGACTGCTACTTATTTTCTATTTTTCTAAATATTCCAAAACGGAGAAATATTGCCTTAAAAATTGTTTTGGAGTCGGTTTACTTACCGTACCACATACCTATTACTTTTCGGAGTCTGAAACATTCTGGAAAGTGTCTCTTATGTATTCCTCCGGGGTTACGGTTTCAATAATATTGGTTTCAACATTTATAGGATTACCTGAGATATAATGTTTAATTCTTTGTCCGTTTACCACCTTCGGATTTGTACCTTCGAAGTTGTTGATCTTTATGGCACCGGAACGATAGACCTCCTCGATAACGTAGGGCCCTTCCCATTTAGAGAGAAGTTTTCCTGCAAAAAATCTTAAACGAGAGTTGTATAGCAATACATAATCACCTACGTTAAACTCACACTTTTGTATTCTTTTGTCATGCCATCTTTTGACTTTTTCTTTAAACAACTTGGCATTTTCATAAGCTTGGGTTCTCCATTCGTCAAGTGAGCTAATATCAAATAACCTCTTTTCACCGACAAGTTTGAAATCATAGTTGAGCTCTTTAATAGCCCAATATGCCTTGTGTTCTAATTCGAGAGGTAAGTGACATGCTTTTCTATAAACCATTTTATACGAAGACATACCCATGGGATTTTTATATGCAGTTCTATAGGCCCATAATGCATCATCAAGTTTCTTAGACCAATTATTTCTAGACCTATTGGCAGTCTTTTGCAAAATTAATTTGAGCTCTCTATTACTCAATTCTACTTGACCACTAGACTGAGGGTGATAAGGAGATGCAACTCTATGATTAACGTCATACTTAGCAAGCATTTTTCGGAAAGCACCATGAATAAGGTGTGAACCACCATCAGTCACTAAATATCTAGGGACTCCAAACCTCGGAAAAATAACTTCCTTAAGTATTTTAATAGAGGTGTTATGATCAGCACTACTAGTTGGAATAGCTTCTACCCACTTAGTAACGTAATCAACAGCAACTAAAATATGTGTATATCCATTAGAGGCAGGAAAAGGTCCCATATAATCAAAGCCCCAAACATCAAATGGTTCAATAACAAGTGAATAATTCATAGGAATTTCTTGACGTCTACTAATATTACCGATTCTTTGACATTCACCGCATGACAAGACAAACTTACGGGCATCCTTGAAGAGAGCAGGCCAATAAAAACTGTATTACAATACCTTATGTGCAGTTCTGTCTCCCGCGTGGTGTCCTCCATAAGCTTCGGAGTGACACTTGCGTAGGATCTGTTCCTTTTCATGCTCAGGTACACAACGTCTAATAACACCATCTACTCCTTCTTTATAAAGATGTGGGTCATCCCAAAAGTAATGTCTCAAATCATAGAAGAACTTTTTCTTTCGTTGGTATGTGAGGCTAGGTGGTATAAATTTAGCAACTATGTAATTAGCATAATCAGCATACCAAGGAGTGCTATGAGAAGTACTTATAATATTTAATTGTTCATCAGGAAAGCTATCATCAATAGGTAGTGGATCATCAAGAATATTTTCTAACATAGACAAGTTGTCTGCAATGGGGTTCTCAGCTCCCTTTCTATCAACAATATGCAAATCAAGTTCTTGTAGCAAGAGAACCCATCTAATAAGTCTAGGTTTAGCATCTTTCTTCTCCATAAGGTATTTAATAGCAACATGATCAGTGTGAATAGTTACTTTAGAATCAACAATATAAGGTCTGAACTTAACACAAGCAAATACAACTGCTAAAAGTTATTTTTCAGTAGTAGCATAATTTCTTTGAGCATTGTCTAGAGTCTTACTAGCATAATGGATAACATTTAATTTCTTATCAACTCCTTGCCCTAGAACAGCACCTACAGCATAATCACTAGCATCACACATAATTTCAAAGGGTAAATTCCAATCAGATGGCTGAACAATAGGTGCAGAGACTAATGCTTTCTTCAGTATTTCAAATGCTTCTACACAATCATCATCAAAGACAAATGGTATATATTTTTGTAATAAATTAGTCAGAGGCCGAGAAATTTTTGGGAAGTCCTTAATGAACCTCCTATAAAATCCGGCATGACCAAGGAAACTTATTATACCTTTGATGTCCTTGGGACATGGCATCTTTTCAATAGCATCAACCTTGGCTTTATCAACTTCAATACCTCTTTCAAAAACTTTATGCCCCAAGACAATACCTTCATTAACCATAAAGTGGCACTTTTCCCAATTCAAGACAAGATTAGTTTCTTCACATCTCTGCAAGACTCGATCAAGATTGCTCAAGCAATCATCAAAAGAAGATCCATAGACGGAAAAGTCGTCCATGAAAACCTCACAAATCTTTTCACAAAAGTCAGAGAATATAGCCATCATGCATCTTTGAAAGGTAGCAGGTGCATTACATAAACCAAAAGGCATACGTCTATAAGCAAAAGTACCAAAAGGGCATGTAAAAGTAGTCTTTGATTGATCTTTAGCCAACACAGGTATTTGAGAGAAACCAAAATAACCATCTAAGAAGCAATAATGTGTATGTTTGCATAATCTTTATAGCATTTGATCAATAAAAGGTAAGGGGTAATGATCTTTCTTAGTAGCCTTATTTAATTTGCGAAAATCAATTACCATCCTATAACCTGTAATAATTCTTTGTGGAATCAATTCATCTTTATCATTAGGAACAACAGTAATACCTCCCTTATTAGGGACACAATGGACAGGACTTACCTACTGACTATCAGCAGCGGGATAAATTATACCTGCCTCCAGAAGCTTTAGTATTTCTTTTCTCACCACTTCTTTCATTTTAGGATTCAGACATCGTTGAGGATCACGAACTGGTTTGGCGTCTGCTTCCAAATTTATTTTATGTTGACATAGAGTGGGACTAATGCCCTTAAGATCATCAAGAGTATATCCAATAGCAGCACGGTGCTTCTTCAGAGTTTTCAATAATCTTTCTTCTTCATGCTCTGAAAGGTTAGCACTAATAATAATAGGATATATCTTCTTTTCAGCAAGATAAGCATATTTAAGATTATCAGGCAACGGTTTAAGCTCAAACACGGGATCACCCTTAGGTGGAGGAGGATCCCCTAGGATTTCAACAGGCTGATTGTGTTTCAAAATAGGTTCCTGTTTAAAGAATACTTTATCTATTTCCCTTCTTTCATTCATAAACATATCATTTTCATGGTCTAGCAAATATTGTTCTAAAGGATCACTAGGAGGTACGACAATAGAAGCAAGACCAATAATTTTATCCTTACTAGGCAATTATTCTTCACGGTGTTGTTTACTAAATTTAGAGAAATTAAACTCATGGATCATATCATCCAAGCCAATAGTAACAACATTCTTTTTGCAGTCTATCTTAGCATTAACAGTATTCAAGAAGGGTCTACCAAATATAATGGGACAAAAGCTATCTTCTGCGGAACCAAGAACAAGAAAATCAGCCGGATATTTAGTTTTCCCACGCAAGACTTCTACATCTCTAACAATTCCCATTGCTGATATAGTACCTCTATTGGCAAGTTTAATTGTAACATCAATTCCTTCTAACTCAGCAGGTGCAATTTCATGCTTAATTTCTTCGTATAAATTATGCGGTATAACACTAGCACTAGCACCCATATCACATAAGCCATGATAACAATGATCTCCTATTTTAACAGAAATAACAGGCACGCCTACCACAGGTCTATGTCTATCTTTAGCACAAGGTTTAGCAATTCTAGTAGTTTCACCGCAGAATCGAATAACATGCCCATCAATATTATCAGCCAAGAGATCTTTAACAATAGCAATATTAGGTTCTACTTTAACTTGCTCAGGAGGTGTATAAGTTCTAATATTGCTTTTACGAACCACAATTGAAGCTTTAGCATGATCCTTTATTCTAACAGGGAAAGGTGGTTTCTCAACATAAGAAGTAGGAAAAATAGGATCATTATAAGTGACAGTCTTTTCTTCAACTTTAATAGGTGCAACTAGTTTCACTTCTATGGGAGGATGATATTTAAACCACTTCTCCTTAGGGAGATCAACATAAGTAGCAAAAGATTCACAGAAAGAAGCTACTCTCTCAGAGTCAAGTCCATATTTAGTGCTAAACTTACGGAAAATATCGGTATCCATAAAAGATTTAACACAATCAAACTGAGGTGTCATACCTGACTCCTTACCTTCGTCGAGATCCCAATCTTCAGAGTTGCGTTTAATTCTATCCAATAAGTCCCATTTAAATTCAATAGTCTTCATCATAAAAGAGCCAACACAAGAAGTATCGAGCATGGTGCGATTATTTTCAGAAAGCCGAGCATAAAAGTTTTGAATAATTGTCACTCTTGGGAGCTCATGATTGGGGCATGAACATAACATTGATTTAAGCCTCCCCCAAGCTTGAGCGATGATTTCTCCTTCGCGAGGCCAAAAGTTATATATACAATTGCGATCACGATGAACAAGATGCATAGGATAATACTTTCGATGAAATTCCAATTTCAATCTTCTATAGTTCCATGATCTCGTATCATCACATAGCCTATACCATGTCAATGCGTCTCCCTTCAAAGATAAAGGGAAGACCTTCTTCTTAGCAACATCATCGGGTATACCTGCAAGCTTAAATAATCCACAAACTTCATCCACATATATTAGGTGCTCATCAGGATGCTTTGTTGCATCTCCTGTAAAAGGATTAGCTAGCAGTTTTTCTGTCATACCCGAAGGAAATTCAAAAGGAATTTCATTTTCAATAGGTTCAGTAGGTTGAGGAGCAACTATTTTCTCTACTGGTCGGGGTGAAGATACCCCGAACAAGCCCCTCAGAGGATTACTTTCCATAGTAACAAGTGACAGTAAATTTCAGCACACTATATAAATTTTTCCTTACCAAATTCCACCTACCATAGGCGCTTCACTCCCCGGCAACGGTGCCAGAAAAGAGTCTTGATGACCCACAAGTATAGGGGATCTATCATAGTCCTTTCGATAAGTAAGAGTGTTGAACCCAACGAGGAGCAGAAGGAAATGATAAGCGGTTTTCAGCAAGGTATTCTCCGCAAGTACTGAAATAAGTGGTAACAGATAGTTTTGTGATAGGATAATTCGTAACGAGCAACAAGTAAGAAAAGTAAATAAAGTGCAGAAAGGTGGCCCAATCCTTTTTGTAGCAAAGGACAAGCTGGAACAAACTCTTATATAAGGAAAAGCGCTCCCGAGGACACATGGGAATATCGTCAAGCTAGTTTTCATCACGTTCATATGATTCGCGTTCGGTACTTTGATAATTTGATATGTGGGTGGACCGGTGCTTGGGTGTTGTTCTTACTTGAACAAGCATCCCACTTATGATTAACCTCTATTGCAAGCATCCGCAACTACAACAAAAGTATTAAGGTAAACCTAACCATAGCATGAAACATATGGATCCAAATCAGCCCTGAGGGAGTCCTGGATTAGGGGGTGTCCGGACAGCCGGACTATGACCTTTGGCCAGACTGTTGGGCTATGAAGATACAAGATTGAAGACTTCGTCCCGTATCCGGTTGGGACTTTCCTTGGCATGGAAGGCAAGCTTGGCAATACGGATATTTAGATCTCCTCCCATTATAAGCGACTCTGTGTAACCCTAGCCCCCTCCGGTGTCTATATAAACCGGAGGGTTTAGTCCGTAGGGCACAACAAGAATCATACCATAGGCTAGCTTCTAGGGTTTAGCCTCTCCGATCTCGTGGTAGATCTACTCTTGTACTACCCATATCATCAATATTAATCAAGCAGGAGTAGGGTTTTACCTCCATCGAGAGGGCCCGAACCTGGGTAAAAACATCGTGCCCCTTGTCTCATGTTACCATCCGCCTAGACACACAGTTCGGGACCCCCTACCCGAGATCCGCCGGTTTTGACACCGACATTGGTGCTTTCATTGAGAGTTCCTCTGTGTCGTCATCATCAGGCTTGATGGCTCCTCCGAGCATCGTTAGCGATGCAGTCCAAGGTGAGACTTTTCTCCCCGGACAGATCTTTGTATTCGGCGGCTTTACACTGCGGGCCAATTCACTTGGCCATCTGGAGCAGATTGAAAGCTACGCCCCTGGCCATCAGGTTAGGTTTGGAAGCTTAAAATACATGGCCGATATCCGCGGAGACTTGATCTTCGATGGGTTCGAGCCCCTGCCGAGTGCGCCGCACTGTCATGATGGGCATGATTTAGCTCTGCCGCCGAACAGTGCCCTGGAGGCCGCACCCGCATCTGCTCCGACCTTTAGTTCGGAGCCAACTGCGTCGACCAAGGGCGGGTGGCTAGACCCCGCCGCGGAGGCTGCAGTCTCAACGGCGATCGAGCTGAACACCAGCCTTATCCTTCGCGAGGCCCGTGACTCCACATTGCCGGACTCTTCTCCGGACTCTGAACCCTCCGCGCCCCTGCCAATCGAATCTGATTGGGTGCCGATCATGGAGTTCACCGACGCGGATATCTTTCAGCACTCGCCCTTCGGCGACATACTGAATTCACTAAGGTCTCTCTCTTTGTCAGGATAGTCCTGGCCGGATTATGACCGGCGGGACTGGGATGCGGACGACGAAGAAATTCGACGCCCACCCACCACCCACTTTATAGCCACTGTTTATGATTTAACTGACATGCTAGACTTTGACTCCGAAGACATCGACGGTATGGACGACGATGTTGGAGACGAACAGGAACCAGCGCCTATAGGGCACTGGAAAGCCACCTCGTCGTATGACATATATATGGTGGTCACACCCAAAGAAGGCAATGGCGACAGAACAGCGGAGGATAACCCCTCCAAGAAGCAACACAAGCGCCGACGTCAGCGGCGCCGCTCTAAGTCTCGCCAGAGCAAAAATGGTGATTCCGGCACAGGAGATAATAACACTCCGGACAGTGCCGAAGACCACCCCCTCCTGCAAGATTCAGCGCAAGAGGATGGAGAAGCGAGCCCTCATGAGAGAGCGGCAGACAGAGAGGAAGAGGATGACAATTACATGCCTCACTCCGAAGACGAGGCAAACGTCGACGACGACGAATTCGTCGTGCCTGAGGATCCCGTTGAGCAAGAGCGCTTCAAGCGCCGGCTTATAGCCATGACAAATAGCCTTAAGAAGAAGCAGCAACAGCTTAGAGCTGATCAAGACTTGCTAGCTGACAGATGGACCGAAGTCCTCGCGGCCGAGGAATATGAACTCGAACGCCCCTCCAAGAGCTACCCAAATCGCAGGTTGCTACCCCGTTTAGAGGAGGAAGCATCTAAACCTACATCTCCAGCGTATGACGCGGACGACCGGCCACCTCATGGCCGCGGCAGAGAGGCCTCTCGGCCCACAACTCAAGCTGCACCCCGACGTCACTCAAAAAATACCAAGGCACAGGGAAACGCGCTAGACCTGCGAGATATGTTGGAGGAAAAAGCAAAGCAAACAAGATCGATCTACGAATTGCGTGGGCATCCCTCAGCACGAGACGATAACCGTCATGCCGGATACAGTAAAAGTAAATCCGGCCGGGCCCAACTCAGCAGACAAAACTCATTTGAGCTACGTCGTGATATAGCCCAGTACAGAGGCGCCGCACACCCGCTATGGTTCACAGATGAAGTAATGGATCATCAAATCCCAGAGTGTTTCAAACCCGTGAATATTGAATCATACAATGGTACGACAGATCCTGCGGTATGGATTGAGGACTATCTCCTCCATATCCACATGGCCCGCGGCGACGATCTACACGCCATCAAATACCTCCCACTCAAGCTTAAAGGACCAGCCTGACATTGGCTCAACAGCCTGCCAGCAGAATCCATTGGGTGTTGGGAAGACCTGGAAGCCGCATTCCTCGATAACTTCCAGGGCACCTATGTGCGACCACCAGACGCCGATGACCTGAGCCACATAATTCAGCAGCTAGAGGAATCGGCCAGACAATTCTGGACACGGTTCCTAACCAAGAAAAATCAAATCGTCGACTGTCCGGACGAAGAGGCCCTAGCGGCTTTCAAGCATAACATCCGCGGCGAGTGGCTTGCCCGGCACCTTGGACAAGAAAAGCCGAAATCTATGGCAGCCCTCACGACACTCATGACCCGCTTTTGTGCGAGAGAAGACAGCTGGCTGGCTTGTAGCAATAACATGTCAAAGAACCCTGGTAATTCAGATACCAAGGACAGCAATGGCAGGTCATGTTGCAACAAGCACAAGCGCCGCATTAACAGCGACAACACTGAGGATACGGCAGTTAATGGCGGATTTAGAGGCTCTAAGCCCAGTCAGCCGAAAAAGCCATTCAAAAGAAGCACTCCGGGCCCGTCCAGCTTGGACCTTATACTCGATCGCTCGTGTCAGATACATGGCACCCCCGAAAAGCCATCCAACCTGGAAGGATCGAGAAGGGGTGTCTAGAGGGGGGTGATTAGACACTAAGTGCCAAAAGTTGCAGTTTTTAATGTTCTTAAGTTTAGGTGGAGTTTAGGCACAAGTTTAACAAACACAATACATATCAAGAAAGCATGCAATGAGTATATGAGCAGCGGAAAGTAAAGCATGCAACTTGCAAGAATGTAAAGGGAAGGGTTTGGAGTATTCAAACGCAATTGGAGACACAGATGTTTTTGGCGTGGTTCCATTAGGTGGTGCTATCGTACATCCACATTGATGGATACTTCAACCCACGGAGGGTAACGGTTGCGCGAGTCCACAGAGGGCTCCACCCACGAAGGGTCCACGAAGAAGCAACCTTGTCTATTCCATCACGGCCGTCGCCCACGGAGGACTTGCCTCACTAGCGGTAGATCTTCATGAAGTAGGCGATCTCCTTGCCCTTACAAACTCCTTGGTTCAACTCCACAATCTTGTCGGAGGCTCCCAGGTGACACCTAGCCAATCTAGGAGACACCACTCTCCAAGAAGTAACAAATGGTGTGTTGATGATGAACTCCTTGCTCTTGTGCTTCAAATGATAGTCTCCCCAACACTCAACTCTCTCTCACATGATTTGGATTTGGTGGAAAGAAGATTTGAGTGGAAAGCAACTTGGGGAAGGCTAGAGATCAAGATTCATATGGTTGGAATGGAATATCTTGAGCTCAACACATGAGTAGGTAGTTCTCTCTCAGAAAATGTGTATTGGAAGTGAAGGTATGTTCTGATGGCTTTCTCCACGAATGAAGAGTGGGTGGAGGGGTATATATAGCCTCCACAAAAAATCTAACCGTTACACACAATCTGCCAAACTCGGTGGGACCGAATCGTTAAACTCGGTCGGACCGATTCAGCAAACCTAGTGACCGTTAGGATTTTCGGTGGGACTGAGATGCAACTCGGTAGGACCGATATGGTTAGGGTTAGGGCATAACGTAATCTTGGTGTGACCGATTACACAAACTCAGTGGGACCGATTTTGGTAATAAGCAATCCAGAGAGTTGGTCAGGCAAACTCGGTGAGACCGATTACACAAACTCGGTGGGACCGATTTTGGCAATGAGCTAACCAGAGGATTTGCATTGTAATCTCGGTAGTACCGATTGCTCAAACTCGGTGAGACCGATTTTGGTAATGGAAATACACAGAGAGATTACAATCCCATCTCGGTGAGACTGAGATCCCTATCGGTGAAACCAATTTGCTAGGGTTTGTGGCAGTGGCTATGACATGTGAAACTCGGTGGCGCCGGATAGAAAGAATCGGTGGGGCCGAGTTTGACTTTTGGTTTAGGTCATATGTGGATGTGGGAAGGTAGTTGAGGATTTTGGAGCATATCACTAAGCATATGAAGCAAGAGGCTCATTAAGCAACACCTCATCCCTCCTTGATAGTATTGGCTTTTCCTATAGACTCAATGTGATCTTGGATCACTAAAATAGAAAATGTAGAGTCTTGATCTTGAAGCTTGATCCAATCCTTTGTCCTTAGAATCTTGAAGGGGTTCCACATCCTCTAGTCCATGCCACTCCATTGTTGAACTTATCTGAAACATGCTAGGTAAAAGTGTTAGTCCAACAAGAGATATGTTGACATTAATTACCAAAACCACCCAGGGAGCACTTGTGCTTTCAATCTCCCCCTTTTTGGTAATTGATGACAACATACATCGAAGCTTTAGATAAAGATATAGGGAATAGAAAGTAAAGCTTTGGAAGGACATGTAACATGCATAGGCTCCCCCTACATGTATGCAAACATGTGAAAATGGAATATAGGAGAATGTGAATGCATAAGCATGACAGAGTAAGCAATGTGTTACATGTATCTTGGCTATATGCATCAGAGCAAATGATGTTAATGTGAGAAATGTACCTTCATGCTCATGAGTCCTTCTTGCAAACAGTATGTACATCAACAAGAACTTCTCATTCACATTGCTGTGATGCATACACTTACCTTGTGGTCTTGAGTTGGCTTAGGATGGGATGAACCTGCGCAAACAAGGTTAAATAACACAGATACACCTACTGACCAGAGCAAACAAGAGAAACCACAAGAGAACCGAGACTGGGATGACATGTAGAGTGAGTACTAATTACCACATTGGGTATAGACATGTCCCCAAAGGTAAAGATATGCAATAAAATCAGAGATTTCCTTCCCTTAGATGTCTTGCTCCCCCTGAATCTGCATGGCATATTGGGAGAAGATAGGGAACAGAAAATCAGAGCAACAGAAAAGAAACAGAGCTTGAGCTAAAGCAAGCAAACAAACATGTCTTTCCCCTCTTAAAGACATGTGACATCTCTCCTCTTGAACACCAAGCATCTGGGGTCTTTTATGATATTACTTTCTCCTTGTTGAGAAACTCTCTCCCCCTGAGTATTCTCTCTTTCTCCCCCTATAGGAAAGATTAAGCTTTGATGTGATCTCTCTCTCCCCCTTTGACATCAATTTCCAAGAAGGGCTCTTCTGGATTTCTGATACAAATGGGTTGGTCCTTGAGTCACAGAGCAAAGCAGCATGTCTAATATGATGCTAGTAGAGGACAAGAATCATTAAGTGGAGCTGGAGCAAATAGAAATCAAGAATAAGTGGCAAGTTGGTTGTCCTCTGGTGGAATCGGTGACTCTGAGTTGTGTGCTTCGGTTGCACCGAAAGGTTTCGGTTGGGCCGAAGAAAACAAACCGGTGTGACCGAGTTCATCAGAGTGAAACCACTTGTCACCTCAGCTCACTAGGCAAGTAAGATCTC
Source organism: Aegilops umbellulata (assembly GCA_032464435.1). Lineage (NCBI taxonomy): Eukaryota > Viridiplantae > Streptophyta > Magnoliopsida > Poales > Poaceae > Aegilops > Aegilops umbellulata. The sequence goes on from CP136057.1 coordinate 448,146,130, forward strand.
ACAACGATATGCAAGGAATTTACTGAAAGATTTGCAATGAATTGGATGCAGAGAATGCAGAACAAAAACAAAGAAAGGAAACTAGAAGTTCTAGATGAAGTTTTTTTGGAAGGGGAAACAAATATGCAAATGACAAATGCAATAACACAGAAAAGAACTCAAGAGAACTTCATCTAGAGATGGTCGGCAACAAAGTCACCTATGTTAGAGTATATTGACTTAGGAGTCAAGTGAGAGCACTTGATCATAGGTCATACTCATCGTTTAAGCTCAAAATGGGGTTACCATTTTTCGTTTAAGCATCTTGATGTATTCACATCTTGTCGAGTTGCTTTGACTCATGACTTGGAGTAAAGCTTCTCTAAGATGGAATAACATACCTTGGGTGGTGGTGTCGATCTTGCACATGTAGTCGAACTTGTGTGGGTTGCTCAAGGTTGATGTAGTTCATCAATTGTTGGGAGCACCACTTGGAGTTTGAGTTCATCTACCTACATGGGTTAGTCTTGCAAGGAAGAGCACTTGTGTATCCAAAATGACAATCATGAGACTCAACATAGAATTTGCCAAAGGATATGTTTGAATGATTTTGTGCTTCCTTGTCTTCAACCACCATTGTGTAGAGACTTGGTGATGTAGAAATTGCTCAAGATGTGAGTGAGTTGCAATCTCATAGATTTAGATTCAACCAAGTACCTACACGGGTTAGATAACATGCAAGGTACAAATATATCCAAGACATATGAATAGCATCATAAGAGAAATATCGAGGATTAGTCATATGCTCATGCCCTGCATGTATCAAATGGAGTTCCTACTCCAAGTTTGAAGCATCAATGATGTTCAATTCACCTCTCAACCTGCAAAACACTTTCTCATCAAGTGGTTTAGTGAATATATCCGCTAATTGCTTATCGGTGCGAACATGCTTAATGTCAATGTCCCCTTTTGCAACATGATCTCGAATGAAATGATGACGAACTTCGATATGCTTAGTTCGAGAGTGTTGCACGGGATTGTGAGCAATCTTAATAGCACTTTCATTGTCACATAGCAATGGAACATGTTTCACATATATCCCATAATCTTTAAGAGTTTGGGTCATCCAAAGTAATTGAGCACAACATTAACCAGCGGCAATGTATTCCGCTTCGGCGGTGGATAAGGATACCGAGTTTTGTTTCTTGGAAGACCAAGATACAAGAGATCTACCAAGGAATTGACAAGTACCCGAAGTGGACTTTCTATCAACCTTGTCTCCGGCATAGTCCGAATCGGAGTAGCCGACAAGATCAAAAGAGGACCTCTTAGGATACCAAATGCCAAAATTTGGTGTATGGATTAGGTATATCACTATCCTTTTCACAGCCTTAAGATGACATTCTTTAGGAGCAGCTTGATATCATGCACACATGCACACACTTAGCATAATATCGGGACGCGAGGCACATAGATATAACAATGAACCAATCATAGAGCGATAAACCTTTTGATCAACCGGTTCACCATCTTTGGTCAAATCAAGATGTCCACTAGTAGGCATGGGTGTAGTCATACCTTTGCATTCTTGCATATTGAACTTCTTGAATAAGTCTTTGGTGTAGTTCATTTGAGAGACAAAGGTACCTTCCTTAGTTTTCTTGATTTGCAAACCGAGAAAGAATTTGAGTTCACTCATCATTGACATCTCAAACTTCTCCGACATTAGCTTTCCAAACTTCTCACTAAATTGAGGGTTAGTTGAACCAAATATGATATCATCAACATAAATTTGGCACACAAATAGTTCTCCATTAACCCTTTTAATGAAAAGAGTAGAGTTAATTTTACCAATTTCAAAGCCTTTTTAAATAAGGAACTTGTTCAAGCATTTATACCATGCTCTAGGAGCTTGTTTAAGACCGTAAAGAGCTTTGTGAAGTTTGTAAACATGATTAGGTTTCTTAGGATTGACAAATCCGGGAGGTTGCTTAACATAAAATTCCACCTCAATTTTGCCATTTAGAAAAGCACTTTTAATGTCCATTTGGTACAAAGTGATATCATGGTGATTAGCATAGGCAAGTAAGATGCGAATGGACTCAAGTCTAGCAGCGGGAGCATATGTCTCACCATAGTCCATACCTTCAACTTGTGTGTAGCCTTGGGCGACGAGAAGTGCTTTGTTGCGAACCACTTGTCCATCTTCATCTTGCTTGTTGCTAAACACCCATTTGGTACCAATGATGTTGTGGTTGTTGTCGGGCTTCTCGACCAATGTCCACACTTGATTTCTCTCAAAGTTGTGTAGCTCTTCATGCATAGCGTTTATCCAGCCCGGATCCTCCAATGCTTCTTCAAGCTTCATAGGTTCAATGCTAGAGATGAATGAGTAATGTTCACAAAAGTTAGCTTAACGAGTTTTAGAGCGAGTGATTCTCCCGGTTTGGATATCATTGTAGATTTGCTCGACGGGATGATCTTTGGCAATTCTTGCTCGAACTCGTGAAAGCTTTTGCTTGGGTCGGGGTGGAACATCCTCTTCATCTTGTTCTTCTTCTTCTTCTTCTTGGCCTTCTTCATTGTTGACGTTGTTGTTCTCTTGTCGTGGTGGAGAAGGAGGTTGTTGATGTTCATCTTGGTGTACTTCCTCATTTTCTTCATCTTGGCGTGTCCCACTTGTGGATGCTTCCGTATCAATTCTTGGTTCACCTAGTCGTGAGGTAGAAGCTTCCACTTGGACGGACGAGGTACTCTCCTTCATTTCCGTTGGACGGATGTTGCCGATGGACAAGTCTTGAATTGCTTCTGAAGGGTCTTTGTCTCCTACATCAATTGGCAATTGCTCTACTTGCGAGCCGTTAGATTCATCAAACTTCACATCTACCATCTCTTCAACCTTTCGGGTGAAATTGTTGTAGACACGGTAAGTGTGAGAGTTTGAGCCATAACCAAGTAGGAAACCTTCATGAGATTTAGGAGCAAATTTAGAACGACGATGCTTATCAAGAATGTAGCACTTTGAGCCGAATACTCGAAAGTATCCAACTTGGGGTTTGTTACCGGTGAGGAGCTCGTATGCCGTCTTGCCGAGTAGCTTGTGAAGATACAAGCGATTTGTTGCATGACAAGCTGTCTCAACCGCTTACGCCCAAAAGTGCTTTGGCGTTTTGTACTCATCAAGCATCGTTCTTGCCATCTCGATTATTGTTCGGTTCTTCCTCTCAACAACTCCACTTTGTTGAGGTGTGTATGTAGCCGAGAACTCGTGTGAAATTCCTTCTTTGTCAAGAAAGGTATCCACATTTGCGTTCCTGAACTCCGTTCCGTTGTCGCTTCGAACCTTCTTGATCTTCACGTCAAACTGATTTTGGGCCTTCCTAGCGAAGTTTTTGAAGATCTTTTGGACCTGCGATTTGTCATCAAGAAAGAACACCCACGTAAATCTTGAAAAATCATCAACTATGACTAGACCAAATGAGTTACCACCGAGACTCTTGTAGGCATTTGGACCAAAGAGATCCATGTGAAGTTGCTCGAGTGGTCTTCTTGTGGTCATAATGTTCTTTGCGCGGTGACTTCCTCCAACTTGTTTTCCTGCTTGACAAGCACTACAAAGTCTATCCTTGTCAAATATAACATCTTTTATTCCGAGGATGTGATTACCTTTAATAAGCTTATCAAGATTTCGCATACCAACATGACCTAGTCTTCTATGCCACAACCAGCCTTTAGAAGATTTAGCAATTAAGCAAGTTTTAGGTTGAGCCTTTTTAGTGAAATCAACAATGTAAAGATCTCCTCTACGTATACCGGTAAAGACCATTTTATGATTGTCTCTACGAAACACTTGGCAATCTACTTTAGTGAATAGGACATTGAAACCGAAATCTGCAAGTCTAGAAACTGAAAGTAAATTGTATCCAAGGGATTCAACGAGCATGACATTTTGTATGGAGCTATCATGTGAGATGGCCACCTTACCAAGGCCAACCACCTTACCCTTTGAATTATCACCAAAAGTGACATATTTTCGAGGGCCGTCGTTTTCAGCAAGCTCATTGAACATATCTTCATCTCCGGTCATATGATCAGTACATCCACTATCAAGGACCCATTCCTTTCCTCCAGCCATGTAGCCGCGAAGATTTGCCATAAGACCAAAATGCCTCATTGCATCATCAAGATCATAGTCACTATCATCATCTTCATCATAGTATCCATGTTCAACATCATCTTGTGATTGATCAATTCCTAGAGAGGGTAATTCATTAGATAAATGATTATCACAATGGTTACCTTTATGAATTCTAATAGCTTCGGATATGATATTGCTAATGATTCCAATGTTTACTTTAGCGCGCATGAGATTGGTAAGCTCAAATAGACAATCACCAAAATTATGATCACTAGAATTCATCTTACTCAAGGAAATTGACTTATGGAGAATTTCTTCTAGGTGTTTCAAGGAATAACTTGGAAATCGTTCCTCAAGAAATTTCCATATAGTATAGGCACAATCAAGAGTAGGCAAACTAGCAATCAAATTTTTGGGCAATCCTCTTATGATAAGATTGATGGTTCTAAGATTGCGAATCATGTCAAGATCTTCATCTAGGGTAGGGTGCAAAGGATCAACATGAGGTGCACAAGGGCTAGCAATGTACTTGTTCAAATGATATTCATTGAAAATCTCAAGCATTTCATTTTTCCATTCATGAAAATATTCTCCATCAAGAATAGGCATTCTATGTCTAAGACTTCCCAAACTAGACACATCCATCTTCCTCCAATGGTGTTTAAACCAAGGCAATGGAGACCAAATCTCTGATACCGATTGAAAGGATCAAGAAGAGGTGTCTAGAGGGGGGGGGGTGATTAGACACTAAGTGCCAAAAGTTGCAGTTTTTAATGTTCTTAAGTTTAGGTGGAGTTTAGGCACAAGTTTAACAAACACAATACATATCAAGCAAGCATGCAATGAGTATATGAGCAGCGAAAAGTAAAGCATGGAACTTGCAAGAATGTAAAGGGAAGGGTTTGGAGTATTCAAACGCAATTGGAGACACGGATGTTTTTGGCGTGGTTCTGATAGGTGGTGCTATCGTACATCCACGTTGATGGAGACTTCAACCCATGGAGGGTAACGGTTGCGTGAGTCCACGGAGGGCTCCACCCACGAAGGGTCCACGAAGAAGCAACCTTGTCTATTCCATCACGGCCGTCACCCACGAAGGAATTGCCTCACTAGAGGTAGATCTTCACGAAGTAGGCGATCTCCTTGCCCTTACAAACTCCTTGGTTCAACTCCACAATCTTGTCGGAGGCTCCCAAGTGACACCTAGCCAATCTAGGAGACACCACTCTCCAAGAAGTAACAAATGGTGTGTTGATGATGAACTCCTTGCTCCTGTGCTTCAAATGATAGTCTCCCCAACACTCAACTCTCTCTCACAGGATTTGGATTTGGTGGAAAGAATATTTGAGTGGAAAGTAACTTGGGGAAGGCTAGAGATCAAGATTCATATGGTTGGAATGGATTATCTTGAGCTCAACACATGAGTAGGTAGTTCTCTCTCAGAAAATGTGTATTGGAAGTGAAGGTATGTTCTGATGGCTTTCTCCACGAATGAAGAGTGGGTGGAGGGGTATATATAGCCTCCACACAAAATCTAACCATTACACACAATCTGCCAAACTCGGTGGGACCGAATCGTTAAACTCGGTCGGACCGATTCAGCAAACCTAGTGACCGTTAGGATTTTCGGTGGGACTGAGATGCAACTCGGTAGGACCGATATGGTTAGGGTTAGGTCATAACGTAATCTCGGTGTGACCGATTACACAAACTCGGTGGGACCGATTTTGGTAATAAGCAAACCAGAGAGTTGGTCAGGCAAACTCGGTGAGACCGATTACACAAACTCGGTGGGACCGATTTTGGTAATGAGCTAACCGGAGGATTTGCATTGTAATCTCGGTAGTACCGATTGCTCAAACTCGGTGAGACCGATTTTTGTAATGGACATACACAGAGAGATTACAATCTCATCTCGGTGAGACCGAGATCGCTATCGGTGAAACCGATTTGCTAGGGTTTGTGGCAGTGGCTATGACATGTGAAACTCGGTGGCGCCGGATAGAAAGAATCAGTGGGGCCGAGTTTGACTTTTGGTTTAAGTCATATGTGGATGTGGGAAGGTAGTTGAGGATTTTGGAGCATATCACTAAGCACATGAAGCAAGAGGCTCATTAAGCAACACCTCATCCCTCCTTGATAGTATTGGCTTTTCCTATAGACTCAATGTGATATTGGATCACTAAAATAGAAAAGGTAGAGTCTTGATCTTGAAGCTTGAGCCAATCCTTTGTCCTTAGCATCTTGAAGGGGTTCCACATCCTCTATTCCATGCCACTCCATTGTTGAACTTATCTAAAACATGCTAGGTAAAAGTGTTAGTCCAACAAGAGATATGTTGACATTAATTACCAAAACCACCCACTGAGCACTTGTGCTTTCACAACCACACCAACAGGGATTGTTGGGTGTTCAAGCTGGCCGGCAAGTTAAATGCCGAAAACAAAGACAAGGGGCTACATAGCGACGAGGAAGAGGAGCCCCGACTGCTGAACAATAGAGGACATAAGGGTTTTCCCCCACAAGTGCGGACGTGAACATGATATACGCAACCCACATCCCTAAGAGGGAGCGGAAGCGTGCGTTAAGGGACGTATATGCATTGGAGCCAGTTGCCCCAAAGTTCAACCCATGGTCCTCCTGCTCGATCACTTTCGACCGCAGGGACCACCGCACTAGTATCCGCCATGATGGATTTACCACATTGGTTCTAGACCCGATTATCGACGGATTTAACCTCACTCGAGTCCTCATGGACGGCGGCAGCAGCCTGAACCTGCTTTATCAGGACATAGTGCGCAAAATGGGCATAGATCCCTCAAGGATCAAACCCACAAAGACGACCTTTAAGGGTGTCATACCAGGTGTAGAGGCCCATTGCACAGGCTCAGTCACACTTGAAGTGGTCTTCGGATCCCCGGATAATTTCCGAAGCAAGGAGTTAATCTTCGATATAGTCCCGTTCCGCAGAGGCTATCATGCACTGCTCGGGCGAACCGCATTTGCAAAGTTCAATGCGGTGCCGCACTACGCATACCTCAAGCTCAAGATGCCAGGACCTCGGGGAGTCATTACAGTGAATGGAAACACCAAGCGCTCTCTCCGAACAGAGGAGCACACGGCGGCCCTTGCAGCGAAGTACAAAGCAGCCTCTCAAGGCAATTCTCCAGTCCGGCAATAAAACGTCTGAACACCATCAAGCGCGCTCGGAGTAACCTACAACAAGACCGCCTGGCACATGCCGAGAAAGCGTAGCAATGCGGCCCCAACCCCAGCCCTAGCAAAATGGCAAAATCCATGCTACGCGTACATAATTACGCTCGGAAAATACCATGGGCACAGGGGGAGGGGCATGACCATGGCACGCCCCAATACACGGCTCAACCGCACTAGGGGCTGCCGATTTTATCATTTTTTCTTACTTTCAGGACTTTACTCTCCGGAAGACCTGCTCGTGAGTACAATTGCCAAACACACGATACAACAACGCGGGAGGTAGAAAGGTACGTCGCACTATGGAACTCCCAGGTGGTCTCTATAACGAGCAAAATACCTGTTTTACATACCATTCCGCAGCTCGCCCCTGGAGGGGACATGTCAAATAGTCCCATCTCCCACTTATCGCAATATTTGTATCGTTCTGCTTTTAATGCACCTTTCTCGAATAAACAATGCTTAGCTTCAGTCTATTATTGCATTCTCTATTCATTCCTTTTTATGTATATATGTTCATTCATGACATTCAGCACCCGTACACTTTGGTATGGCTAATACGCCAGGGGCTCAAGCACCCCATAATACTGTGTGAGAAGTCCGAACACTTTCACAAGTGCGGCACTCCGAACTTATAGCATTATATGCATCAGCTCCGAATCATGTCTTTGGTCAATAGTTGGGTTTGCCCGGCTCCCATGTTTTGGTACCTTACATTTTGCTATATCAGCTAAGGTAGCACTGGGAGAACTACTACGATTGTGCCCCGGTTCAGCTGGGCTAAGCACCTCAGTAGAGAAAGCTAAAATTGACTGTCATGATAGGGCGAGAGCTGGTCGCTGTTCGAGAGGTTTCGAGTCCCTAAAGACTTATGCCGCTTAGAGCGAGGAGTCGGCTTTGTCCGGCCTAGGCGTGTATAGCGCCCCGAACTCGGTCTTCCGAACACTAGGGGCTTCGCCGAAATTTAAATTTATAGAATTCTCTGGCTAAGTGAGAGTGATTATGCATTATAGTCCCATTGCCTTGTTCGTTGTGCTGAGCACCTCCCTCGAAGGACCCAAGAATGGGAAAAAGAGTGCTCAGGTTTAATCCCGAACAACCCAGCACTCGTGGCATGGGGGCAGCAGCCGACGACTCACCATCTCTCAGATTTAATAAACGACTGCATAGAAGGTAATATTTTAAATCAAAACAAGCGTTGCGTAGCACACATGAACAAGTTTTCAGCGTACATGATCACACGAGCGAGCTTACTCAAATATTACATCATTTGAACATTCATCCGCCACAAGGCGGGCACCCTCCAGGGCGCCTTTATAGTACATCTCAGGGTGGCGATGCTCCTTGCCCTGCGGTGGCCCATCCTTCACCAGCCGCTCCGCGTCCATTTTGCCCCAGTGTACCTTCACACGGGCAAGGGCCATGCGGGCGCCCTCGATGTAGATGGAGTGCTTGATAACCTCAAGCCACGGACAGGCATCTGCCAACCACCTCACCAACCCGAAGTAGCTCCCAGGCATGGCCTCTCCAGGTCACAGCCGGACTATGAGACCCTTCATGGCCTGTTCGGCCACCTTATGGAGCTCGACTAGTTGCTTCAGCTGGTCTCTCAAGGGCACCGGGTGTCCGGTCTCAACATACTGAGACAAGAACACCTTCTCCGTCGAGCTCCCTTCCTCGGCCCGGTAGTAGGTGGCGGCATCGGACACGCTGCGGGGCAAATCTGCGAATGCTCCTGGAGAGCTCCGGACTCAGGTAAGTAACAAGTAATTCACTTTAATATGCTTGCTTTGCATATTGAAGGCCTTACCCACTGCTATCTTCTTTATTGCCTCAACTTCCTGGAGGGCTTTTTGGGCCTCGGCCTTGGCAGACTTGACGCTCTCGAGGGCCGCAGTGAGCTCGGACTCGCGAGTCTTCGACTCAAGCTCCAAACTCTCATGCTTTTTCACGAGAGCCTGGATCTCTTGCTGCACCTCGGCAACCCGCGCCTCTTGCTTCCCCCGCTCGCTGCACTCCGTGGCCGCTTTATCTTCGGCCTCGGATAGTGCTCGCTTCAGGGTCGCCACCTCGATCGTGGCCCCTAGCACATATTTTTCAACTGCATCTTTTTTACACACACAGACAAGGCATTACGTACCTTGGTTCTCCTCAAGCTGCTTCTTGGCAAGGCCGAGCTCTTTCTCGGACCGCTCGAGGTTCTGCTTCAGCACATCAACCTTCACAGTCAGTGCGGCAGAGGTTAGCAGTGAAGCCTGCGCACGCATATCGACATAATTATGTTAGACTCCTGCGAATATTATTAGATCCTCTATCCGGATTTTCTTTGTGAACACCGAACAGAGCATCAGGGGCTACTGTCTATGCGGTAATATTTTAACATATTTTTTACATACCTCAAAGCCCGTCAGAAGGCTAGCACAAGCTTCAGTCAGCCCGCTTTTGGCGGACTGAACTTTCTGGATCACCGCACTCATAATATTGCGGTGCTCCTCGTCGATGGAGGCGCCGTTAAGCACCTCTAGCAAGTTATCACTGGCACGGTAGGCTTGCCCTTTGTAGCAGGGGACCGCCTGCCGGACTCCGGAACCGATGAAGGTTCCAGTGCGGTGTTCAGCCCAGGGCCAGACTTGGATCCCCTGGGGGTCTTGCCTCCCTTGCGCCTGGAGTCCGGGACGTTGCCTTGAGGCGCCCCCAGGACTACCTCCCCTCGGTTTGGAACCTCTTGGGACAATATCTCGGCATTGTCCGTAGGGCGAGGGGAGGAGGCGATCGGAAGTGAAAGGCTATTCACATCCGATGAACCCAAGGAGCCGCTCGACAACACGTCGATCCGGGCTCGGGGCGGACTGCATGATTATATTTGGCGTCAGGAAAAGCTGTGCAATAAAGGAACACTATGAGTCAATCTAGTGTCCGAATACTTACAACTTCGCTAGGGGCTTGGCCCTGGGCGGCCACTCCTCCTCGCTGTCGGCAGCGTTGGTGGAGTAGTCCGGAGGAAGGGTCCTTCCTTCTTGGACCCTCCGGCCTCCCCAGTTGGGGCGGCCTTCCTTTTCTTCTCTCCCCCTGCTGGAGGGGAAGTAGCCTCTTTTTCCTCCTCCTCGTCTTCGTGGGAGGAGTTCGCCTTGGAGTCATCAACCGATGAGTCCGACACCACCGGGCGCCAGGAACTCTTCCGGGTTCCCGTGGCCTTCTTCTCCGGCACCACATAAGGTGCCGGAACCAACAGCTTCGCCAAACGGGCTTTCGCTGGGCCTTCGGGCAAAGGTGCCGGACAGTCGATCTGTCCGGCCTTCTCCTGCCAGTCTTGTCAAAGGTATGGGAGCTTAGATTCCGCATGGAGTCAAACTATGAAAAACGAGTATCCTGTTAAATGTAAAACAACTTACTGCACTGGCTTGGCGCTTCGCGCAGAATCCACGATCCTCGGTAGTGGGAGGGGGAACCTCGGCGCCCTTGAATAGCACCTTCCAGGCATCCTCGTGTGTTGTATCGAAGAGCCTGGTCAGAGTTTGGTGCTGGGCCGGGTCGAACTCCCACAAGTTGAAAGCCCGTCGTTGAAACGGGAGGATCCTGCGGATGAGCATGACCTGGACTACGTTGACAAGTTTGAGCTTCTTGTCCACCAGGTTTTGGACGCATGTTTGGAGTCCGGTCAGCTCTCTCGAGTTACCCCATGACAGGTCCTTCTCTTGCCAGGAGGTGAGCCGCGTGGGGATGCCAGATCGGAACTCGGGGGCCGCTGCCCATTCAGGGTCACGCGGCTCGGTGATGTAGAACTACCCCGATTGCCACCCCTTTATGGTCTCCACGAAGGAGCCCTCGAGCCATATGACGTTGGGCATCTTGCCGACCATGGTGCCTCCGCACTCCGCCTGGCGGCCGCTCACTACCTTCGGCTTGACATTGAAGGTCTTCAGCCATAAGCCGAAGTGGGGCTTGATGCGGAGGAAGGCCTCGGACACGACGATAAACGCCGAGATGTTGAGGATGAAGTTCGGGGCCAGATCATGGAAGTCCATGTCGTAGTAGAACATGAGGCCCCGGACGAATGGGTGGAGAGGGAAGCCCAGTCCGCGGAGGAAATGGGTGAGGAATACCACCTTCTCATGGGGCCTGGGGGTGGGGATGAGTTGCCCCTCATCTAGGAGCCGACGCGCGATGTCGTCGGGAAGGTATCCGGCTCTCCTTAGCTTTTTGATGTTTCCCTCCATAACGGAGGAGACCATCCACCTGCCTCCCGCACCGAACATGGTTGGAGAAGGTTGAGGTGGGAAATGCGGACTTGGGCGCTGGAGCTCGAGTGTGCGAAAACGGATGAGCAAAGGAGGAAGAAAGCGTGGATGAAAAGGTGAATCCTTATCCCTTTATATGGGCGGACGAAACTATGCGTCCCCACCAGCCTGGTAAAACTCGCTTATCCCCCAAGCGTCGTAATCAATGGCACGGTTGGGTTACCAACGCCCGTATTTATGAGAATCCCGTGATAAGGGGACATGATCTCTGCTTTGACAGGACGTGCCAAGGAAACCGCCTCGCAAAACGCGCTGAGGTGGGACAGTAAAAAACGATTCGAATAAAAACTTGGCTATGGTGTGATGTCACGCTACAGAATACGTGAGCAGATTAGATTTGTGAAAATGTTACTCTCTCTTTCTACGGTGGTATGTGGAACTTGTTTTGCAGAGCCGTACACGATCCTTGTGTTCAAAATCTTCTATGAAGTATTCGGAGGAGGAACCTGCCTTGCAATGCCGAAGACAATCTGCGCGTCGGACTCGTCCTCATTGAAGCCTGGTTCAGGGGCTACTGAGGGAGTCCTGGATTAGGGGGTGTCCGGACAGCCGGACTATGACCTTTGGCTGGACTGTTGGACTATGAAGATACAAGATTGAAGACTTCGTCCCGTATCCGGATGGGACTTTCCTTGGCGTGGAAGGCAAGCTTGGCAATACAGATATTTAGATCTCCTCCCATTGTAACCGACTCTGTGTAACCCTAGCCCCCTCCGGTGCCTATATAAATCGGAGGGTTTAGTCCGTAGGACACAACAACAATCATACCATAGGCTAGCTTCTAGGGTTTAGCCTCTCCGATCTCGTGGTAGATCTACTCTTGTACTACCCATATCATCAATATTAATCAAGCAGAGTAGGGTTTTACCTCCATCGAGAGGGCCCGAACCTAGGTAAAAACATCGTGCCCCTTGTCTCCTGTTACCATCCGCGTAGACGCACAGTTTGGGACCCCCTACCCCAGATCCGCCGGTTTTGACACCAACAAGCCCCTTACGAAGCAACGCATAAACTAGGGTTTAAGCTTCTATCACTCTAGCAACCCATCATCTACTTATTACTTCCCAATGCCTTCCTCTAGGCCCAAATAATGGTGAAGTGTTATGTAGTCGTGAAAGTGCAACTATCCCTGGGTGGTTTTGGTAATTCCTAACAACATATAGCTCATTGAGCTAACATTATTCCAAGATGAATATTTCAGAAAAGCTCAATGGATGGCATGTCATGGACGAGTGCATGCATTTAACTCTTATCATTTTGAGCGCTCCACCAAGATGTATGTGACATGGAAAAGTAACCCATGATCCTAACTCATTGTGCATTTGCAGTCCAAAGCAAATCTTAAATATGCACAAATTTAGGGGGAGCTCTTACTTATCACATACTTCTCAAAGCGACGATATATTCCATTCTTATTATCATTTGTCGAAGATTTGATATATATGTTGTCATCAATTACCAAAAAGGGGGAGATTGAAAGTGCAACTATCCCTGGGTGGTTTTGGTAATTCCTAACAACATATAGCTCATTGAGCTAACATTATTCCAAGATGAATATTTCAGAAAAGCTCAATGGATGGCATGGCATGGATGAGGAAAGTGGATCCCTCAAAATTACAAGGACAAAGGATTGGCTCAAGCTTCAAGAACAAGACTCTACATTTTATACTTTAGTGATCCAAGATCACATTGAGTCCATAGGAAAAGCCAATACTATTATAGAGGGATGAGGTGTTGCTTAATGAGCCTCTTCCTTCATGTGCTTAGTGATATGCTCCAAAATCCTCAACTACCTTTCCATATCCACATATGACCCAAACCTAAAGTCAAACTCGGCCCCACCGATTCTTTCTATCCGGAGCCACCGAGTTTCACATGTCATAGCCACTGCCACAAACCCTAGCAAATCGGTTTCACCGATAGGGATCTCGGTCTCACCGAGATGGGATTGCAATTTCTCTGTTTCCCTTCGTAACGTTTTGGTCCAACCGAAGTGAGCGATCGGTCCCACCGAGATTGCAATGTAAACTCACTGTTTCCCTTTCGTAACATTTCGGTCTCACCGAAAAGAGCGAATTGGTCCCACCGAGTTTACCTGACCAACTCTCTGGTTAGCTTATTACCAAAATCGGTCCCACCGAGTTTGTGTAATCGGTCACACCGAGATTACATTATGCCCTAACCCTAACCATATCGGTCCTACCGAGTTGCATCTCAGTCCCACCGAAAATCCTAACGGTCACTAGGTTTGCTGAATCGGTCCGACCGAGTTTAACGATTCGGTCCCACCAAGTTTTGCAGATTGTGTGTAACGGTTAGATTTTGTGTGGAGGCTATATATACCCCCTCCACCCACTCTTCATTCGTGGAGAGAGCCATCAGAACAGATCTTCACTTCCAATACACATTTTCTGAGAGAGAACCACCTACCCTTGTGTTGAGCTCAAGATATTCCATTCCTACCATATGAATCTTGATCTCTAGCCTTCCCCAAGTTGCTTTCCACTCAAATCTTCCTTCCACCAAATCCAAATCCTATGAGAGAGAGTTGAGTGTTGGGGAGACTATCATTTGAAGCACAAGAGCAAGGAATTCATCATCAACACACCATTTGTTACTTCTTGGAGAGTGGTGTCTCCTAGATTGGCTAGGTGTCACTTGGGAGCCTCCGACAAGATTGTGGAGTTGAACCAAGGAGTTTGTAAGGGCAAGGAGATCGCCTACTTCGTGAAGATCTACCGCTAGTGAGGCAATTCCTTCGTGGGCGAAGGCCGTGATGGAATAGACAAGGTTGCTTCTTCGTGGACCCTTCGTGGACTCACGCGACCGTTACCCTCCGTGGGTTGAAGTCTCCATCAACGTGGATGTACGATAGCACCACCTATCGGAACCACGCCAAAAACATCTGTGTCTCCAATTGCGTTTGAATCCTCCAAACCCTTCCCCTTTACATTCTTGCAAGTTGTATGCTTTACTTTCCACTGCTCATATACTCTTTGCATGCTTGCTTGAATTGTGTGAAGATTGCTTGAATTGTGCTAAGATAGCCAAAATTTGCCAGGAACTAAAATTGGGAAAAGGATAGATTTTTATTTGGTCATGTAGTCTAATCACCCCCCCTCTAGACATACTTCCAATCCTACAAGTGGTATCAGAGCTTTGGTCTCCATTTGCTTTGATTTCCATAGCTTTTGATGGTCATAGCCTTGGTTTCACAACCAAGGAGAGTATGGCGTCTAGCGAGGGAAATTATCACCGTAGAGGTCCTTACTTTGATGGTACTAATTTTGCTAGTTGGAAGAATAAAATGAAAATGCATATTCTTGGACATAACCCCGCTATTCGGGCTATTGTGTGTGTTGGTTTGCAAGGTGATTTCTTCGATGGGAAATAACCAAACCGTGAAGCTACCGCGGAAGAGTTAAAGATGCTGCAATACAACGCTCAAGCTTGTGATATTCTCTTGAACGGATTGTGCCCCGAAGAATTCAACAAAATCAGCCATCTTGTGAATGCAAAGGAAATTTGGGATACTTTGATTGATATGCACGAAGGTACCGACTCCATCAAGGAATCCAAATTGGATGTGCTTCAAAGTCAACTTGACAAGTTCAAAATGAAGGATGGTGAAGGTGTCGCTGAAATGTACTCTAGGCTTGCTCTTATCACAAATGAGATTGCCGGCTTAGGGAGTGAAGAGATGACCGATAGATTCAGCATCAAGAAGATCCTAAGAGCCTTGGATGGAAAATATGATACCGTGTGCACATTGATCCAAATGATACCCATACAAAGATCTCAAGCCAACGGAAGTCATTGGAAGAATTGTTGCTCATGAGATGTCACTCAAGGATAAAGAGGAACTTCACAACAAATCATGTGGTGCTTACAAAGCCTCATGTGAAGCCCCCACATCATCAAGTGAGAAGCAAATATTCAATGAAGGATTAAGCTTAATGGTGAAGAACTTCAACAAGTTCTACAAAAGCAGAAGCAAAGATAGAAGCTCCAAGTCAAGGTCCAACAATGACAAAAGATCTTCTAGTCGAGAGCGAAACTGCTACAATTGTGGAAGACCCGGACACTATTCCAATGAGTGTACGGCTCCCTACAAGAAAAGAGAAGACTCTCCCAAAAGAAGAAGCCAAAGAGAGGAATCACCATGTAGAGAAAGAAGGAGTAGAGATGATCGTTATGAATGAAGATACTCATGGAGAAGCAAGGATTCGGAAAGAATGTACAAGTCATCAAGGAGCTACACAAAACGAAGACATCAAGCTCATGTTGGTGAATGGGTATCCGGCTCCGACTCCGACAACCACTCCGAGAGAAGCTATCACTCTGATTCCGAATATACTCAAGATGAAGGTGTTGCCGGTCTAGCACTTGTGTCAACCGACTCCTACGACATATTTGACTCACCAAATGAAGGAGTTGGAACATGCTTCATGGCTAAAGGCCCAAAGGTATCACACCCCGAGTATGTTGATTTCAATAGTGATGAAGATGACTTGTTAGGTGATGATGATTTACTTGTTGACAACTCTAGTGATGAATGCTATGATGAAACATCAATTAATCATGCTAATCAAGATAAAATGAGTGACAATGATAAGGAGAAGATTGAGGCCCTAACTAAAGAACTAAACACTCTTAGGTTAGCTCATGAAACTATCTTAGAATATCATCGAGAACTTTTAAGAACACATGAGAAATTACGCTTTTAAAAGCTCAACCTTGAGCAAGAGCATGAGTTCTTAAAAGCAATCAATGATGATCTTCGTAAGAAAAGTTCTTCTTACATTGCCAAGCGTTTACTTTTATCCACTTACATGCCTCAAGTTAAGTCTAGTAACAAGAACAAGAAAGATTCTTCCTCTAGTAGTAACAATGATCATGTTATATCCAATATTGTTGCTTCTAGTAGCTCTCTTGATTCCACTAATGATTCTCTTAGCCAAGTTACACTTGAGCAAGAAAATAGCATATTGAAGGGAATTATAGAGAAAGAAGTGTACAAGAGCCTTGACGGGAGTAAGCAATTCGAGGAAATTGTACGCAAGCAAGGAAGGCACCGGAAGAATCAAGGTGTTGGTTTTGAACGAAAGTTCAATGCCAATGGAGTTGAGTGGGAAGAAGATCAATACCCCAAGACAAAGTTTGTTCCTCAACAAGAGAAGTATGATCCTACTTCTTTCAAAGGGACACAAGCTCAAGATGATCATCCACCACAAGACTACAAGCAGAAAGGCAAGGACAAGCTTCAAGAGGAAATTGATGCATTCGAAGAAGCTCCTAAGACCTTAGTCAAGTGTATTCCCAAGACTACTTAAAGTTATGGTTCATCAAGTACGACTACAACTCCAAGGATTCCCATCAAGATGGTGTGGATCCAAAAGAAGAAGAACTAGAGAGTTCTTGAGGGTGACTCCGCCAACATACTTCACTCCTATCAATTTGGCAAGAACAAGTGCAATCAACTTCCACATCTTGCACTAGTTCAAGGAGTCACAAACCCTCTTGTTGGTAAGTCAAGGGACAAGGTAACCTAAAAGCTTTCATAGACATCATCTTGTGTGTGCATCACTCTATGTCTATTGATATCCTTGTTTGTTCCTTGTGGGACTAACCCATGTAGGTATTGAAAGTGCAATTCCCTCCAATGGATAGCTCAAATTGATCTTCATCAACATTGAGCATCCACATCTTCAACATCTACATGAAGTCATCATCGACAAAACCCAAGGTTAGTTCATCCCTCTTAGGGGGGATATCACATCTAGGGGGAGCTTTACTCTAAGAATTGAGCTAAAGTAACTCTAATGATGTGAACACAACAATGGTTTATGTAAAAGTGGTAACCCCACTTGTGCTTAAACGATGAGTATGACCTATGATCAAATGTTCTCATTTGACTCCTAAGTCAATATACTCATATATAGATGACCTAGTCATCGCCAATTGCTTGATAGATGCTAGAATTGGTTGTGCATGCTTTGCCACATATTTCAATTGCCATTTTATTGTGTGAGCATGTTGAGTGCATATTTTACTCATTCGAGGACACCCACTTGTTGTTTTGATTGATTGGTTTTTCTTTTCCTTGTCAAGTGGATGGACAAGAATGCCTAAGAACCTTCTCTAGCTATCTATGCTTTTCTCGTCTCAAACTCTATTCATGCTACATCAGAAAATTTGATCAAGTCAGATTCAAACTACTCTGTGTGAGGAGCACTTGGAGTCCCCGATGTGTCATAGACTTAAACTTCCAAAACTTCTTTGTGCTTTTCGGTCTGGCCGATACCTCCATTTCGGTCATACCGAGATCACTAAGTCGATCTAGGTTTTCACCTCAGTGCAACCGATTTGAACTTTTCGGTCACACCGAGTTGCTATAACTGTCAACATTTATGCATCTCGGTGCCACCGAATTGTTCCACTAGGTCACACCGACAGGGTCAGGCTATATATACTCACGGGCAAAATTTTGGAAATTTCTCCGAAACCTCTTCGCCCGCGCATAGCTTGCTCTGCCTCCTGGGTCTTCGGATCGTCCTCCTTGTCGCCAGCCGCCTCGAGTCGCTGGTCTCCGCCGCCGTCAACGGAATTTCGTCTCCGCCGTTGCCGCCATAGCGAGTCCGCCGCCGAACTAGGGCATGGACTCGATCACAGTGCTATTCCCCGTCCAATTCCTACCACATTGTGTTCTTGATGAATCTTGCTACGATTGAAACACTCCTATCCAGTCAAAACAATCCTTAGAATAGTTGAGATTCGAAAATTTAGGTTTAGGTTTCCGCCGAAATCATCTCAGACCCACCGGGTTGCGGAACTCGGTTCCACCGATTTGGCCACGGCCATTGCACATGTGGTTCTCAGTCTGACCGAGAATTACAAATTGGCGAGACCGAGTTCAGGACTTTGTGAAACCCTAGCAGTCTCAGTGCCACCAAACTGTGACTCGGTCTGACCGAGTTCACTAGTTTTGGTTCCAAAAGCTGCTTCGGTATCACCGAGTTTGCAAATCGGTCGATCCAAAATGCTTTCTGTGAAAAAACTAAAACTAACTTTTTGACTCATTCTTTTGCAAAAATCTCTGCATTTTGTGATGCTCATCCACTCTATCTCATCTATAAACTACTCACAGGGTCAGCAGTCTGAACTTCAACATGTCTGATCAGAGTGATAGCCAGAACAGATCTGAGGAGCAGGCTCATTTGAGTGAGGGCACTAGTCCCTCTAGCAGTTCTGATGAGGGTAGCAGGAGCACCCCAAGCAATCTACCCAAAGCTGCCACTAGAGCAAGCAAGAAAAGAACCTCTAAATCAGAGGATGAGGACTATGTGGCAGAAGAGGAAGCCACATCCAAGAAGAAGGTACTCAAGAAAGAATATGGCTCAGCTGCAGCCACAAAGCCAGGACTGAAAATCAAAAGGACAGCAGGGAGACAGCCAATGTCCAAAGCCAGGGCATCCTCTCAGAAATCTTCCAAGTCAATTGGAGAAGATGAGGCTGTGAAAGAAAAGAAGGAAAGAAAAAGGGGCAGATGGTGCAAGAAGGTTGATCCAATGGCTGAGTTTGAAAAACACTCATCAGATGAAGAAGAGGAAGAAGAAGAGGTTGCTGCACCAGCACCTAAGGCACAGAAACTCATGGGAGATGCCATAAGGTCAGGGGATACTACATCCAAGCCCAAGGAAGCACCCAAAGCTGCATCTAAGCTCAAGAGTGCACCAAAGAGAAACACCAGAAACATATCTGCTGCTGAAAAGAACAAGGCCCCAGTGCCTGACATTGCTGAAGAAGAAGGTCAAGTGCTCAGGAAGCTCAAGCCCAAGATCCCAGACCACAATGATGCTCATCCTGTGGCTGAGGACATGAAAATTAGAAGAGATTCAGGGCTGAAGAAGTGGAGAGAAGCAGATCCATACGCTTCAAGGAGAAGAACTGCTGTGGATTACAGGTTTCATACCAAGGAACAGCAGGATTTCTATGAGACGGTGCTGCTTGATAAGAAGCCCATAGTTTGTGACATGAGATGGGTTGATTGGGAGTACATCAAGGAGAATGAAGAGCACTATCCTGGAGTATATGACAGCTTCAAGGGTTGTGGAGTTGCAGACTTTGTTGGGCAGAAGCTCACAAAGTGGAATGAAGAGCAGATCATGCAATTCTACTCCACAGCACACTTCTGTCCAGATGGCAGGATTGTGTGGATGTTAGAAGGAACAAGATATCAGTCAACAGTTGCTGAGTGGGCACAACTCATCAATGCCCCAGAAGAACAGGAAGATGACCTGGACATATATGCCAAGAAGAAGATGGATCACAATTCCATGTCCAACATGTACAAGGAGATCCCAAACAAGGCACTTGATACTTTCAAGTTTGGCTCAGTGCATTATCTTCTGTCAGGGCTGCCCACTATTAATTGGATTCTAAGGCATACTCTATTGCCCAAGTCAGGTGATCACAAGATGATCCGAGGCCATGCAATAAACATGCTCCACATATTTGATGTGCCCCAAAAGTTCAAGGTGATGAGCCTCATGGAAGAGACCGTTAAGAGGACAACAGCTGATCAGAAGAGGAGCTGTGGATATGCCCCACAAATTCAAGAGCTGATAAACTCAAAGATGGGCACAGGCACATACCTGCTGGATAAGGAACACCTGCCCATCCATCTAGACTTTGAAGACAATCAGGTTTTTATGAACAAGGATGAACCATCATCTGCACATGCTCAAGCAAAGAAGGAGAAGGCAAAGATGGAGAAAGTTGCCAGGATGCCAACTCAAGAGGAGGCATCTGAGTATTTCTTGAAGAAGAAGCAGGAGCAGCTAAGTTACCTGATAGCATCCACTCTGACGATTGAGAAAGGACTGGCTACCCTAACTCAAAACCAAGAGAGTTTGGAAAGAATCATGGAACAAAAGTTCTATGACCTAGATGTGAAGGTGACAGAGGTTTAGTCTGCTGTGGAACAACTACAAGAAGATATGCAGGAGAGGAAGGGAAAGACCACAACTGATGCATTTGCCAGGGTGCCCAGAGCTCAGAGATCATCTGCAGTGCCAGTTCCTGACACTAGAGCCACCACTTCTGCACCAGCTACAGCTTCAGTTCCACCAGCTCCAGCTCCTACCCCAGCAGCTCCAACTACTTCTACTGAAGCCTTCGTCCTTGGCGTTATCTGGACTCCACCACCTGAAGACCAAGCCTGAGAGTGGTTTAGTGCTATGCATTTTCTATGAACTTTTTGGTAACTTGTTGCCAAAGGGGGAGAAAAATGTATAGATCATAGGCTTCGAGAGAGAGAGAGAGAGAGTTTGCTTTTGTTCTCTCTTGTCTTCTTGGTTGAACTTTATTTTGCTTTTGAGTGCTTGATATACTATGCTTTTATCTATGAGACATTGATGATCATGTGTTTGATCATTAGCTGCACTTAATGCTTGTTGGATGTTACTATCAGTTTATCCTTATGTTGATCATTCACTTTGCTTGGTGATGAGTGCATGCATTTAACTCTTATCATTTTGAGCGCTCCACCAAGATGTATGTGACATGGAAAAGTAACCCATGATCCTAACTCATTGTGCATTTGCAGTCCAAAGCAAATCTTAAATATGCACCAATTTAGGGGGAGCTCTTACTTATCACATACTTCTCAAAGCGACGATATATTCCATTCTTATTATCATTTGTCGAAGCTTTGATATATATGTTGTCATCAATTACCAAAAAGGGGGAGATTGAAAGTGCAACTATCCCTGGGTGGTTTTGGTAATTCCTAACAACATATAGCTCATTGAGCTAACATTATTCCAAGATGAATATTTCAGAAAAGCTCAATGGATGGCATGGCATGGATGAGGAAAGTGGATCCCTCAAAATTACAAGGACAAAGGATTGGCTCAAGCTTCAAGAACAAGACTCTACATTTTATACTTTAGTGATCCAAGATCACATTGAGTCCATAGGAAAAGCCAATACTATTAAGGAGGGATGAGGTGTTGCTTAATGAGCCTCTTCCTTCATATGCTTAGTGATATGCTCCAAAATCCTCAACTACCTTTCCATATCCACATATGACCCAAACCTAAAGTCAAACTCGGCCCCACCGATTCTTTCTATCCGGAGCCACCGAGTTTCACATGTCATAGCCACTGCCACAAACCCTAGCAAATCGGTTTCACCGATAGGGATCTCGGTTTCACTGAGATGGGATTGCAATTTCTCTGTTTCCCTTTGTAACGTTTTGGTCCAACCAAAGTGAGCGATCGGTCCCACCGAGATTGCAATGTAAACTCACTGTTTCCCTTTTGTAACATTTCGGTCTCACCGAATAGAGCGAATCGGTCCCACCGAGTTTACCTGACCAATTCTCTGGTTAGCTTATTACCAAAATCGGTCCCAGTGAGTTTGTGTAATCGGTCACACCGAGATTACGTTATGCCCTAACCCTAACCATATTGGTCCTACCGAGTCGCATCTCAGTCCCACCGAAAATCCTAACGGTCGCTAGGTTTGCTGAATCGGTCCGACCGAGTTTAGCGATTCGGTCCCATCGAGTTTTGCAGATTGTGTGTAGCGGTTAGATTTTGTGTGGATGCTATATATACCCCTCCACCCACTCTTCATTCATGGAGAGAGCCATCAGAACAGATCTTCACTTCCAATACACATTTTCTGAGAGAGAACCACCTACCCTTGTGTTGAGCTCAAGATATTCCATTCCTACCATATGAATCTTGATCTCTAGCCTTCCCCAAGTTGCTTTCCACTCAAATCTTCTTTCCACCAAATCCAAATCCTATGTGAGAGAGTTGAGTGTTGGGGAGACTATCATTTGAAGCACAAGAGCAAGGAGTTCATCATCAACACACCATTTGTTACTTCTTAGAGAGTGGTGTCTCCTAGATTGGCTAGGTGTCACTTGGGAGCCTCTGACAAGATTGTGGAGTTGAACCAAGGAGTTTGTAAGGGCAAGGAGATCGCCTACTTCGTGAATATCTACCGCTAGTGAGGCAAGTCCTTCGTGGGCGATGGCCATGATGGAATAGACAAGGTTGCTTCTTCGTGGACCCTTCGTGGGTGGAGCCCTCCGTGGACTCACGCGACCGTTACCCTCCGTGGGTTGAAGTCTCCATCAACGTGGATGTACGATAGCACCACCTATCGGAACCACGCCAAAAACATCCGTGTCTCCAATTGCGTTTGAATCCTCCAAACCCTTCACCTTTACATTCTTGCAAGTTGTATGCTTTACTTTCCGCTGCTCATATACTCTTTGGATGCTTGCTTGAATTGTGTGAAGATTGTTTGAATTGTGCTAAGATAGCCAAAATCTGCCAAGAACTAAAATTGGAAAAAGGATAGATTTTTATTTGGTCAAGTAGTCTAATCACCCCCCCTCTAGACATACTTCCGATCCTACAAGTCGACGTCCACATAACACCACTAGAGGCTAGACAACATACAGCTCATCAAAATATCAAACGAATACCAAATTCACATGACTACTAATAGCACGACTTCTCCCTTGTCCACAGGAACAAACGTAACTACTCACAAAGCATATTCATGTTCATAATCGGAGGAGTATTAATATGCATAAAGGATCTGAACATATTATCTTCCACCAAATAAACCAACTAGCATCAACTACAAGGAGTAATCAACACTACTAGTAACCTAATAGTACCAATCTCGGACTTGGAGACAAGAATTGGACACAAGAGATGAACTAGGGTTTGGAGATGAGATGGTGCTGGTGAAGATGTTGATGGAGATTGCCCTCTCCCGATGAGAGGAGTGTTGGGGATGACGATGGCGAAGATTTCCCCCTCCCGAAGGGAAGTGTCCCCGGCAGAACAGCTCTACCGGAGCCCTAGATTGGTTCCGCCAACGTTCCGCCTCGTGGCGGCGGAGTCTCGTCCCGAAAGGTTGCTTCTTTATTTTTTCTCGACGAAAGACTTCATATAGCAGAAGATGGGCATCGGAGAGTCACCAGGGGGCCCACGAGGTAGGGGGCACGCCCCAGGGGGGCGCCCCCCACCCTCGTGGATAGGGAGTGGGCCCTATAGTCTTCATCTTTGGCGAGGATTTTTCATTATTTATTGTAAGATATTCCTTGGATTTTCAAGACATTTGGAGTTGCGCAGAATAGGTCTCTAATATTTGCTCCTTTTCTAGCCCAGAATTCCAGCTGCCGGCATTCTCCCTCTCTTATGTAAACCTTGTAAAATAATGCAGAATAGCCATAAGTATTGTGACATAACGTGAAATAACAGCCCATAATGCAATAAATATCGATATAAAAGCATGATGCAAAATGGACGTATCACGCACCTTCGATACGGACCGACCGCTTGATGGCGTCAAGCCAGGGGCAGGCATTGACCAACTGCTTCACGAGACCGAAGTAGCTGCTGGTTATGGCTTCGGCAAGCCACAACCAGATTATTAAGTCCTTCATGGCCAGTTCGGCCACCCTATGCAGTTCGACCAGCTGTTTTCGCTGATCGGTAAAGGGCACTGGATGTTCTAGCGCAAGGTATTGCGACCAGAACAGCTTCTCTGTTGAGCTCCCCTCTTCGGCTCGAAAGAATTCAGTAGCGTCAGAAACACTGCGCGGCAGATCCGCAAACGCCCCTGGAGAACTCAAAATCCTGGTTAGTAAGAGATACCTCTTCTTCACATAATTGCTATGCATAATAAAATCCTTACCTGCTGCGATTTTCTTTGCCTCCTGGATTTCTTCGAGGGTGCCCTGGGCTTCAACCCGGGCCTCTTGTGCGCTCTGGCGAGCCTTGGCGAGTTCGGTCTCTTGATCCGCAATGTCGCGCTCCAAGGACTCACATTTCTTGACGGCGACCTCGAGCTCCTGCTGGACCTCACACACCCTGGCCTCGTGTTTTTCACGGGCGGCTTGCTCCTTTGCCGCTTTGTTTTTGGCCTCAGCCAGCGCTTTCTTCAGGGTTTCCACCTCAGTAGCCGCTCCTACAAATATCATGGCACTATGGTTAGCACAAGTCATTCATCCTTTCCGGATATACACAAGGTCATCACATACCTTGCTTGTCCTCCAGCTGCTTTTTTACACGGCCGAGCTCTTCCTCGGCCCGCTCCAGACTCTGCTTTAGTCCGGAGACCTCAGCAGCATGAGAGGTTGCGGCCAGCAACGACGCCTGCTTATTCACATAAGACATATTTAGTTAGTTTCCTGTGAAACTTACTTGATCCTCTGTCCGGCTTTTCTTTCCGAACACCGGACAGTGTCTCAGGGGCTACTGTCTATATTGTGAAATTCTTTTTACATAATTGCGTTGCTTACCTCAAAGCCTGTTAGAGGGCTTGTGCAGGCTTCGGTTAGTCCACTCTTCACGGACTGAATCCTCTCAACCACTGTACCCATAAGGGTACGGTGTTCCTCAACAATGGAAGCACTTCGTAGCGCTTCCATTAGAGTGTCCGGTGCCTCTGGCTGGACAAAGGTCACCGGTGGGACAGGCGCACCTCCTTCTTTCGAAGGAGGCAGCTTGCCGGGTTTCGAAGCCGCATAGGCCTCCGGGACCGTATTCGGCTGGGGGCCGAACTGAATATGGCTCCCATTACCAGTCTCCATGGGGATTTGGTCCCCCATGTGTTCGGCGGCCGATGTTTTACCCTCGGGCGCCGCCTTGGCGGCCTCCTGCGTCTTCCCCTGGCCTGGGATCCTTTGGGACAACACCTCGGTGTCATCCATGGCCCTAGGAGAGGAGGCCGCCGGAAGGGACCCGCTGTCCATCACCTTTGGGTCCAGCGAATTCCCCGAAGATGAGGATCGCTCGAGGTGGAACGGGCCGGACTGCAAGTGCACGATTCAACACGTTAAAACTATGAACTAAACAGGCTGAATACATGGATGTGTCAGGGTCTTTGAGTACTCACGATTTGGCCTGGGGCTTATCTTGGGGGCGCGACTCTGGGCTGCTATCGATGTCCCACACGGAGTTATCCGTGCAGGAGAGTTTCCCTTTCTTGGACGCCTCTGCCTCCAGATTTTTGGAGGCCGCCCTCTTCTTCCTTCCCCCCTCAGGGGGGAGTTGCTCTCTTCCTCCTTCTTGTTGTCATCTTCGGCGGCGGAGGAATAAGTCTCGGTATCTTCGGACATCACGTCCGAAGCGCCCTTGCGGCGGAGGCCACTTCTGGCCCCCTTGGCCTTCTTCTCCGGCATCTAGTAAGGCGCCGGGACCAGCATCTTCTTCAGAAGCGGGATGGCTGGTTCCTCGGGCAGTGAAGCCGAACACCAAATCCGCTCCGCCTTCTTTGACCAGCACTGAAAATAAACAAATAGTGAGGTTTAGATATCTTCCCTGAATAAGCAAGTAAAGGATGCACCTGGGAACGCGAAAGACTTACCGCACTGGCGAGATGGGCCAGGGCGTGCCCACGGTCCTTGGTCGTCTCCGGCCGCATCTCGTTGCCCTTAAAGAGCACCTTCCAGATGTCTTTGTGCGTAGTTCCGAAGAACCGTTGCAAGGTCTGGTGCTCAGCCGGATTGAACTCCCATAAATGGCAAGTCCGGCTCTGGCATGGAAGGATCCGGCGAACTAGCATCACCTGTATCACATTAACGAGCTTAATGTTCTTGCCCACCATGCTCTGGATGCGCGTTTGTAGCACTGTCAGCTTGTCCGACGAAGACCAATTCAGGCCCTTCTCTAGCCAGGAGGTGAGCCGCATTGGGGTTCCCGACTTGAATTCGGGAGCCGCAGCCCAGGTGGCATCGCGGGGCTTTGTGACATAGAAGCATAGTTGTTGCCACCCTTTGACGGTCTCCACAAAGGTACCTTTGGGCCATGTGACGTTGGGCATCTTGCTCACCATGGCACCTCCGCACTTTGCGTGTTGGCCATCCACCACCTTCGGCTTCACGTTGAAGATCTTAAGCCACATCCGAAGTGGGGTGGAATGCGGAGGAAGGCCTCGCACATGACAATAAATGACGATATGTTGAGGAAGGAGTTTGGGGCTAGATCAATGAAATCTATCCCGTAATAGAACACGCATCCGCGGATGAAAGGATGGAGAGGAAACCCTAGCCCGCGGACGAAGTGGGGGGTGAACACCACCCTCTCATTGGGCTTCAGGGTGGGGACGATCTGCCCCTTGGCCAGAAGCCGGTGGGCGATTTCCTTGGCCAGATACCCGGCCTCCCGAAGCTTGGTGATGTCCTTCTCCTTGACGGAGGAGGCCATCCACTTGCCTTGCGCTCCAGATCCGGACATGATCGAGTGCTTTCTTGAGGCGGAAAAGACAAGGACTTGGGTGCTGGAGCTCGAGAATGGGAGGGCAGAGAGAGATAGAGAAGGCGTGGGTGAAAGAAAGGAATCCTTATCTCCATAAAAGGCGATGAATATCAAGTGCCTCCCCACTCGCCTTAAAACTCGCCTGTTCCCAAGGACTGTGCGACGGCACGGTTGGATTACCCAAGCCCGTATTGATGAGAATCCCGTAATAAGGGGACACGATCTCTGCTACGACAAGATGTGTCAATAGAAACCGCATCTTGAAATGTGAAGTGGCAGGCTGAAAAACGGTTCGAAACAATAACGGGGCAGGAACGTGATATCACGCAACAAAAAGTTGTCAGCGGATTGGACTCGTGTAATATTATACTCTCTGCGGTTGTGTGCGGTACTTGTTTTGTAGAGCCGGACACGGTCGTTGTGTTCGAAGGCTGTGTTGGAGTATTCAGAGAAGGAACTCGCCTTGCAATGCCGAAGACAATCTGCGCGCCGGACACCTCGTCATTGAAGCCTGGTTCAGGGGCTACTGAGGAAGTCCTGGATTAAGGGGTCCTCGGGCGTCCGGACTATGTTACATGGGTCGGACTGATGGGCTGTGAAGATACAAGATCGAAGACTCTCTTCCGTGTCTGGATGGGACTCTCCTTGGCGTGGGAGGCAAGCTTGGCACCCTGATATGAAGATTCCTTTCTATGTAACTGACTTTGTACAAGCCTAGTCCCCTCCGGTGTCTATATAAACTAGAGGGCTTAGTCCGTAGAGGCAGAATCATGGTCATACAGGCTAGACTTTTAGGGTCCTAGCCATTATGATCTCAAAGTAGAACAACTCTTGTAATACTCATATTCATCAAGATCAATCAAGCAGGAAGTAGGGTATTACCTCCATAGAGAGGACGCGAACCTGGGTAAACATCGTGTCCCTCGTCTCCTGTCACCATCAACCTTAGACACACAGTTCGGGACCCCCTACCCAAGATCCGCCGGTTTTGACACCGACAGTAGACCCTGGGTATTTGATACCGGTTCAGTTGCTAAGATTTGTAACTCGAAACAGGAGTTGCAAAATGAATAGATACTAGTTAAGGGTGAGGTGACGATGTGTGTTGGAATTGATTCCAAGGTTGATAAGATCACCATCGCACACTCCCTTTACCTTCGGGATTAGTGTTGAACCTAAAATAAATGTTATTTGGTGTTTGTGTTGATCATGAATATGATTGGATCATGTTTATTGCGATACGGTTATTCATTTAAGTCAGAGAATAATTGTTGTTCTGTTTACATGAATAAAACCTTCAATGGCCACACATCCAATGTAAACGGTTTATTGAATCTCGATCGTAGTGATACACATATTCATAGTATTGATGCCAAAAGATGCAAAGTTGATAATGATAGTGTCGCATATTTGTGGCACTGCCGTTTAGGTCATATTGGTGTAAAGCGCATGAAGAAACTCCATGTAGATGGGCTTTTGGAATCACTTGATTATGAATCATTTGATACTTGTGAACCATGCCGCATGGGCAAGATGACTAAAACTCCATTCTTCGGAACAATGGAGCGGGTTAATGACTTACTGGAAATAATACATACCGATGTATGCGGTCTGATGAGTGTTGAAGCTCGCGGCGGGTATGCTACCTCTTGAGCATGCGTTGGTTTTCCTTTGAAGAGGAAAGGGTGATGCAGCCAAGTAGCGTAAGTATTTGCCTCAGTTTTGAGAACCAAGGTATCAATCCAGTAGGAGACAATGCACAAGTCACCTAGTACTTGCACAAACAATCAAGAACCTTGCAACCAACGCGATAAAGGGGTTGTCAATCCCTTCACGGTCACTCGCAAAAGTGAGATCTAATAGAGATAGTAAAGTAAATATTTTTGCTATTTTTGTTGTATAGATTGGAAAGTAAAGATTGCAAAATAGTGAACGAGATGTGATGTAAATACAAGAGATGTAATATAATAGGAAAGAGACCCGGGGGCCATAGGTTTTACTAGTGGCTTCTCTCAAGATAGCATGTATTACGGTGGGTGAACAAATTACTACCGAACAATTGATAGAAAAGCGCATAGTTATGAAGATATCTAAGGCAATGATCATGAATATAGGCATCACGTGTGTGTCAAGTAGACCGAAACGATTCTGCATGTACTACTATTACTCCACACAACGACCGCTATCCAGCATGCATCTAGAGTATTAATTTCATAAGAACGGAGTAACGCATTAAGCAAGATGACATGATGTAGAGGGATAAACTCAAGCAATATGATATAAACCCCATCTTTTTATCCTCGATGGCAACAATACAATACGTGCCTTGCTGCCCCTACTGTCACTGGGAAAGGGCACCGCAAGATTGAACCCAAAGCTAAGCACTTCTCCCATTGCAAGAAAGATCAATCTAGTAGGCCAAACTAAACCAACAATTTGAAGAGACTTGCAAAGATATCAAATCATGCATATAAGAATTCAGAGAAGAACCAAATAATATTCATAGATAATCTTGTTCGTAAATCCACAATTCATCGGATCTCGGCAAACACACCACAAAAGAGTATTACATCGAATAGATCTCCAAGAACATCGAGGAGAACTTTGTAAGAGAGAAGAAGCCATCTAGCTAATAATTATGGACCCGAAGGTCAGTGCTAAACTACTCACGCTTCATCGCAGAGGCAATAGTGTTGATGTCGAAGCCCTCCATGATCGATTCCCCCTCCGGTAGATCGCCAAAAAAGGCCCCAAGATGGAATCTCATGGGTACAGAAGGTTGCGACGGTGGAAAAGTGGTTTCGTGGCTCCCTATGATGTTTCTAGGGTATCAGAGTATATATAGGCTAAAGAAGTACGTTGGTTGAGCTATGAGGGGCCCACGAGGGTGGGGGGTGCCTACCCCCTGGGCGCGCCCTCCTGCCTTGTGGCTTCCTCAAGGAGTTCCAGACTTCGACTCCAAGTCTTCTCGATTTCTTTCGGTCCAAGAAAGATCATCGCGAAGGTTTCATTCTGTTTGGACTCCGTTTGGTATTCCTTTTCCGCAAAACTCTAAAATAGGCAAAAACATAGATAATAGGTTAGTCCCAAAAATAATATAAAAGAACATATTAAAGACCATTAAACATCCAAAACAGATAATATAATAGCATGGAACAATAAAAAATTATAGATACATTGGAGACATATCAGGGTATCGTTATTTTCTAACTTTCACAGATGACTTAAGCAGATATGGGTATATCTACTTGATGAAACACAAGTCTAAAACATTTGAAAAGTTCAAAGAATTTCAGAGTGAAGTGGAGAATCATCGTAACAAGAAAATAAAGTTTGTACGATCTGATCACGGAGGCAAATATTAGAGTTATGAGTTTGACCTTCATTTAAAACAATGTGTAATAGTTTCACAACTCACGCCACCTGGAACACAACAACATAATTGTCGTGGACTTGACACGGCAGATGTCCTAGCGGAAGGACTTAGTCGTAGAGCCATCACAACTAGGTTAGCTTAAAGGGGTTAATCGGGACAAAGGACACAAAGAGTTTATATTGGTTCGGCCCCTTGCAGTGACGGTAAAGGCCTACTCCAGTTTGGGATTGTATTGTTTGGGTTTCGATCACCAGGGAGCGAATACGCCGGACCTAGTTCTTGATCTATTGTTTCTTGGGTCAACCGGCCACCGGGTCGTCCCTTTATATACATAGGTTGACGCCCGACGGCTTACAGAGTCCCGGCCAGCTCATACACAACGTGTCCGGCTTGGTGAGTAACTAATATTGCCTTATAATACAAGTTATACACATATGGTGGTTCACCCTCTTGGGCCTCAAGTCGCCCCTAGATCTTGGGCCGCTAATAGGCTTGTATGGGCTGCTAATAGGCTTGTATGGGCCGCCATCCTCGTTGATAAGTCACCAGTGGTATGACCCTGCCTCTCCTGGGCGGTTCATGAAGGAAATATGCCCTAGCGGCAATAATAAAGTTGTTATTTATATTTCCTTATATCATGAGAAATGTTTATTATTCATCCTAGAATTGTATTAACCGGAAACTTAGTACATGTGTGAATACATAGACAAACAGAGTGTCCCTAGCATGCCTCTACTTGACTAGCTCGTTAATCAAAGATGGTTAAGTTTCCTAACCATAGACATGTGTTGTCATTTGATGAATGAGATCACATCATTAGAGAATGATGTGATGGACAAGACCCATCCATTAGCTTAGCATTATGATCGTTTAGTTTTATTGCTATTGCTTTCTTCATGACTTATACATATTCCTATGACTATGAGATTATGCAACTCCCGAATACCGGGGGAACACTTTGTGTGCTATCAAACATCACAACGTAACTGGGTGATTATAAAGTTGCTCTACAGGTGTCTCCGAAGGTGTTTGTTGAGTTGGCATAGATAAAGATTAGGATTTGTCACTGTGTATCGGAGAGGTATCTATGGGCCCTCTTGGTAATGCACATCACTATAAGCCTTGCAATCAATGTGACTAATGAGTTAGTTATGGGATGATGCATTACGGAACAAGTAAACAAACTTGCCGGTAATGAGATCGAACTAGGTATGAAGATACCGACGATCGAATCTCGGGCAAGTAACATACCGATGACAAAGGGAATAACATATGTTGTTATGCGGTTTGACCAATAAAGATCATCGTATAATATGTAGGAGCCAATATGAGCATCCAGGTTCCGCTACTGGTTATTGACCGGTGATGTGTCTCGGTCATGTCTACATAGTTCTTGTGACCGCCTGGATTTTGCCTTCTCTCTTTTTCTGGACTTCATTTGCCCATGCTTTGAATTTGGGTTTTTGAATCAATTCAAATGGACTTAAACACTTGGGTATGTCCTTGATTTTCACCCAAGTGACCCCTCCATCTCTCATTCAACTTTCTTTCTCTGAAAAATCCCAAAATATCCCAAGGAATATTTTTCATAAAAGAAAAATATTCAAATTCTTTTCTGAAACTCAATTCAGAAACTTGTGCTCCAAAGCAACCCTCAGTTTTCTTGCTTCCAAAAATATGAGAAAATTCCCATATATTCTTTGAACCTTGCCCCACCTCCCTATGCAAAAATATTACATATTTATTTGGAATATTTTTGCTAGAGAAAATCATTTCTGTTCTGGCCTCAAAATCCAGTTTCTACATCAAGTGCATTTTTCCTTGATCCAATGAGGCTGAATTTTCTTGAGCTTTATTACCTTCCTAGATAAACCTTAACTGCAGAAGCTTAGCCCTAATTACCTTCTAGAAGCCCTCCAAACTTGGCGACCAAGTTTCTGACCAGAAACTTGCCAACAATCTGGTCACCCTGGCAGTGTGTGATCAACTTTCCTATACTAAACACTGCAAGGACAACGCGAGGGACAAGGTTTGGCAACGAGCGGGCATCGTTTTGACCATGCCAGCATGGTGACCGCATGAGGACACGACCCTGGCATCGCGTCCGACGTGCTCTGCGTGACGCCATAGTCTCTGTTTCGCGTGTGATCGATCCAGAGAACGCCGACGACTGCCGCACCGCGCCACCCCCTCCGTCTCTTCACCCTTGACCTCTCCCCGGCGCTCGCCAACGCCGGAGACGCCCTAGTGGGCATGGGCAGGTTGCGGCCAAAAGCCACAGTGCGCCCCGTGCCTCTGTCTTCTTCCTCCACCGCCTCATGTGCTCGTCCGCACGCCGCACAGCTCCCGCATGAGTGATGCACCTCTCCAGCCCTCGGTGATACCGTTCATCATCTCTCGCCGGCTTCAGAGAGCTCCGGCGGAGCCACGTACCCCTCTCCCCCTCCGGCTATAAATTCGATCCCCTCCCACTGCTCCAAGCACTCCAAACCCACCACACAACCACCACGAAGCCGTACCATAGCCGCAGCCCGTCCGGGTAGGCCTCTGGCCGCCGTCCCCGACCCGAGCTCGCCGGCGATCCCTCGCAACCCTTCTTCTCGTTGCTATGGTGCCCTCGACCTTGAGCAACTGCTCAGGCGACTCCCTGGAGGTCCACCAGTGCCGTCTGGACGCGTTGCAGCCCCTAGGACCGCCCACTCTGTCGTCTTCTTCCTCTCCGGCGAGACCCAACCGTAGCCGCCGCTCACGAGCTTGGTTGCGAGCTGCTCCGACCACCTCTCGTTGAGCCACACGTACATGCAGGTGCGCCTCGACCCCCTCTCTCTTTCTATCCCTCTGGATTCTCCCAAGGACCCTCCTCGCCGGCGTAAGCTCCGGCGAAGCCTCGCCATCGCTCTCGCTCTCTCTCTCTCTCTCTCTCTCTCTCTCTCTCTCCTCACCTGACCAACGGGGCCCACTGTCAGCCTCTCCACTCGCACCCGAAGCGGTATGAGTGGAGGCGTATTCTGAGAATACGACTTCGACGTCACCCCCTGGTTTTCTGTTTATTCAAATTTAATTCAAAATTCTGACCAGCACTTTGACCAGCCTTAACTCCTAAACTACAAGTCCAAATGAGTTGATTCTTTTTTGCATTGTGTTTGTTTTGAAAAGTTCTAGCAGCACCCCAAAGTTGAGATTTTTCCTTGTTGTCTAGAATTTCTGGTGATTTTCAGAGTGGTTGTTGATATTTTATTTTGCTATTTTAAAATATTTTCAGAGGGAGCTTGTCTTAAAGATCACCAGGAGGAGTGTGAACCTCCTCTGCACTAAGGCAAGCCACGCCAACATTTGGATGGTGTCATTTCAATATCTATGATTTTTCCAACTATAATATGAGTTATTTGCATGCATTTAAATTATTTAAATGAATATTGCTTAGTGCTAGTTACTTTGCCATGCTTGAATTGCTTTAGTGTGGTACTGGTTGAATGCTTGAGCTAGTTTACGTCACTAGAAGAAATTTTCATTGAAGGGATTATGCTTTCATGAATAAGGGTAGTTTCTTTTTGTGATAAATTGGTTTTTAATATATTATGAGATAATAAAAAATGATGAATGTTAATAACCAGTAGAGTAGAACAAGTAAAGTTTGGTTGATGAGTAGTGCAAGTAAGAAATTTGGATCTGTCGCTTTGAGTGATATGTTTTGCATGTCGAGTAGTTGCATGATCATGGCATACGATGACTCAAGTTATTTTATTTTCAAGATTAACCTGATGTTAATCCAACTTGAACATAATGTTGATCGAGTCATGGTGCCACTGAATCGAGTTTTTCCTAGTGCGACCACATTTACCTTTATGGGGAGGTCTTGATTCGGTCCGTTGTCGTGCCTCTGGTCGGTACCTCCAACAAGGGAAGGTTATGGGCGTGCGGTACCCTGGCCCGGTAAGCAGACATAACCTTGTGTGCCCGTTTGTTGTTATGGTACCTTGTCCCTGTTTGGGACCATTTTTGCCACGACGGTGACCGTTGATGCCTTTGGTAGGCACGGGGCCACCCGTGACTTGGCCTAGTGGGGAGTTGGTCGGAGTGGCCGGGAGAGTGTCATGACAATGGG
This sequence comes from Aegilops umbellulata, assembly GCA_032464435.1. Classification (NCBI taxonomy): domain Eukaryota; kingdom Viridiplantae; phylum Streptophyta; class Magnoliopsida; order Poales; family Poaceae; genus Aegilops; species Aegilops umbellulata. The sequence continues at coordinate 448,180,532 of CP136057.1, forward strand.
AGGGTTTCGTTGGAATGCTGTTAGTCCACCCGAATGGGATGACGAGGCCATGTACTCTCTGGTGTGGGTAAAGTGCGCTACCTCTGCAGAGTGTATTTAATCTATCGATAGCCGCGTCCTCGGTTACGGACATAGCTCGTGAGTAAGTCACACCATGGATCAACATTAATGAATAATCTTGCACACTAAAAGTTTATTGTTGGTACTGGTTATGTGATGATCTGTGGGATCATGAATATGATCGTGGTGGGAACCAAAGTGTTGGTTTTGTTTGTGATCCAGGTATGATCACCGCTCGGTTACGAGGTAACCCGTCTGGTAAGAGAGTCCGAGTGACTCAGTGCACAAGTTGATTTCACCACATCAGTAGTATCATGTTGCATTGCTTAACCTGATTAATTGCCATGAAATTGTTTGCCATTATGCTTATGTTTGTTGTGAGCTTGCAAGTACATTCAATGTATTAACCTGGCATGTCATGCCGGATTTCAAGCAAGTCGTTTCGGATCGGAGAGCTTCCAGCGTCTAGATCGTGTCCACATCGGTGTCCCTATGCTATGGAGTTCCACTTCGTCGTCGTTCTGCTGCCGTGTAGTTATAGTGATCGGGGCCCCTTCATGTTCATTAAATAATGTACATACTATCAGCCGCACCGTGTCTGCCGCTTGGCCTCGCTACTTGATGTAATATCAGACCTATGTTCCCGCTAGCATCAATAAAGCGGTTGTTTTCTGTACCAAGTTGTTGTGTGTTTCCAGAAGACTTAATCTCTGGGCTGGCAATGCAAGATAATTAAACCGGTTGCTCTGAGCCTGGGTGCCACAGTTCTCGAACCCGTAGGGTCCGCACGCTTAACGTTCGATGACGATTTGTATTATGAGTTATGTGATTTGATGACCGAAGTTTGTTCGAAGTCCGAGATGAGATCACAAACATGATAAGGAGTCCCGAAATGGTTGAGAGGTAAAGATTGATATATTGGACGAAGGTATTCAGACAATGGAATGATTTTGGGACGTTTTGGATATTTATCGAGGAACCGAGGGGTTACCGGAACCCCCCGGGGAAGTTATGGGCCTTTATGGGACATAAGGGAGTAGGAGAGGGAAGGCCACAAGGTGGCGCGCGCCCCTCCCCATGGCAGTCCGAATTGGACTCGGGGGAGGGGTGCAACCCTGATAACCCACAAGTATAGGGGATCACAATAGTTTTCGAGGGTAGAGTATTCAACCCAAATTTATTGATTCAACACAAGGGGAGCCAAAGAATATTCTCAAGTATTAGCAGTTGAGTTGTCAATTCAACCACACCTGAAAGACTTAATATCCATAGTAAAGTATTTAGTAGCAAAGTAGTATGGAAGTAATGGTAACGGTGGCAAAAGTAACAATAGCAGTTTTTGTAGCATTCGTAACAGTGGCAACGGAAAAGTAACTAAGCAAAGATCAATATGTGTAAAGCTCGTATGCAATGGATCAATGATGGATAATTATGTCGGATGCGATTCCTCATGCAACAGTAATAACACAGGGTGACACAAAACTAGCTCCAGTTCATCAATGTAATGTAGGCATGTATTCCGAATATAGTCATACGTGCTTATGGAAAAGAAATTGCATGACATCTTTTGTCCTACCCTCCCGTGGTAGAGGGGTCCTATTGGAAACTAAGGGATATTAAGGCCACCTTTTAATAGAGTACCGGACCAAAGCATTAACACTTAGTGAATACATGAACTCCTCAAACTACGGTCATCACCGGGAGTGGTCCCGATTATTGTCACTTCGGGGTTGCCGGATCATAACACATAGTAGGTGACTATTGACTTGTAAGATAGGATCAAGAACTCACATATATTCATGAAAACATAATAGGTTCAGATCTGAAATCATGGCACTCGGGCCCTAGTGACAAGCATTAAGCATAGCAAAGTCATAGCAACATCAATCTCAAGACATAATGGATACTAGGGATCAAATCCTAACAAAACTAACTCGATTACGTGGTAAATCCCATCCAAGCCATCACCGTCCAACAAGCCTACGATGGGATTACTCACGCACGGCTGTGGGCATCAAGAAATTGGTGATGGAGGATGGTTGATGATGACGACGGCGACGGATTCCCCTCTCCGGAGCCCCAAACGGACTCTAGATCAGCCCTCCCAAGAGAGATTAGGGCTTGGCGGCGGCTCCGTATCGTAAAACACGATGACTCCTTCTCTCTGATTTTTTTCTCCCCGAACATGAATATATGGAGTTGGAGTTGAGGTCGGTGGAGTCTCAGGGGGCCCACGAGGCAGGGGGCGTGCCTTGCACCCTCGTGGACAGGGTGTCGCCCCCCTGGTGCTGATTCTTTTGCTAGTATTCTTTTATTCCAAAAACAGTCTCCGTGAAGTTTCAGGTCATTCCGAGAACTTTTATTTTTCCACAAAAATAACACCATAGCAATTCTACTAAAAACAGCGCCAGTCCGGGTTCGTTCCATTCAAATCATGCAAGTTAGAGTCCAAAACAAGGGCAAGTGTGTTTGGAAAAGTAGATACGTTGGAGACGTATCAACTCCCCCAAGCTTAAACCTTTACTTGTCCTCAAGCAATTTAGTTGACAAACTGAAAGTGATAAAGAAAAACTTTTACAAACTTTGTTTGATATTGTTGTTGCAAATATGTAAAGCCAACATTCAAGTTTTCAGCAAAGATTATGAACTAACCATATTCACAATAACATTTAGGTCTCATGTTTACTCATATCAATGGCATAATCAACTAGCGAGCAATAATAATAAATCTCGGATGACAACACTTTCTCAAAACAATCATAATATGATATAACATGATGGTATCTCGCTAGCCCTTTCTGAGACCGCAAAACATAAATGCGGAGCACCCCTGAAGATCAAGGACTGACTAGACATTGTAATTCATGGTAAAAGAGATCCTGTCATACTAAATGTAAATTAATAGTAATGCATGGAAATAACAGCGGTGCTCTCCAACTGGTGCTTTTTAATAAGAGGATGATGACTCAACATAAAAGTAAATAGATAGGTGCCAGAGCTCGAGTTTTGAAATAGAGATAAATAATATTTTGAGTGGCATACTTTCATTGTCAACATAACAACCAAGAGATCTCGATATCTTCCATGCTACACACATTATAGGTGGTTCCCAAACAGAATGGTAAAGTTTATACTCCCCCACCACCAATAAACATCAATCCATGGCTTGTCCGAAACAAGGGGTGCCTCCAACTAACAACAATCCTGGGGGAGTTTTGTTTGCAATTGTTTTGATTTGAGCATGGGACTGGGCATCCCCGTTACCGGCCATTTTCTCGTGAATGATGAGGGGAGTCCACTCATCATGAGAATAACCCACCTAGCATGAAAGATATAGACAACCCTAGTTGATACATGGGCTATTTGAGTATACAAAACAGAATTTCATTTGAAGGTTTAGAGTTTGGCACATACAAATTTACTTGGAACGGCAGGTAAATACCGCATATAGGAAGGTATGGTGGACTCATATGGAATAACTTTGGGGTTTATGGAACTGGATGCACAAGCAGTATTCCCGCTTAATACAAGTGAAGGCTAGAAAGAGACTGGGAAGCGACCAACTAGAGAGCGACAACAGTCATGAACATGCATTAAGATTAATAAACAATGAGTGCAAGCATGAGTAGGATATAAATCACCATGAACATAAATATTGTGGAGGCTATGTTGATTTTGTCTCAACTCCATGCGTGAACATGTGCCAAGTCAAGCCACTCGAATTGTTCAAAGGAGGATACCACCCTATCATACCACATCACAACCATTTTAATAGCATGTTGGCACACAAGGTAAACCATTATAAACTCCTAGCTAATTAAGCATGACATGAGCAACTATAATCTCTATTTGTCATTGCAAACATGTTTCATTCATAATAGGCTGAATCAGGAATGTTGAACTAATCATATTTACAAACACAAGTTAGGTTGAGTTCATACCAGCTTCTCTCATCTCAATCAGTCCATCATATATCGTCATTATTGCCTTTCACTTGCACGACCGATCAGTGTGGATAATAATAATAGTGCACATGCATTGGTCTAAGCTGGCATTTAATACAAGGGAGAAGACAAGGTAATATGGGCTCTTGGTTAAATCAACAATAATGCATATAGGACCAACTCAACATTTTCATCATGGTATTCTCCTCTCGACCCCCAAAGAAAAGAAAAGAAATAAAACTATTTACACGGGAAAGCTCCCAACAAGCAAAAGAAGAACGAGAAATCTTTTTGGGTTTTCTTTTAATTATTGCTGCTACATGATACGTCTCCAATGTATCTATAATTTTTGATTGCTCCATGCTATATTATCTACTATTTTGGACAATATTGGGCTTTATTATTCACTTTTATATTATTTTTGGGACTAACCTATTAACCGGAGGCCCAGCCCAGGATTGCTGTTTTTTTTGCCTATTTCAGAGTTTTGCAGAAAAGGAATATCAAATGGAGTCCAAACGGAATGAAACCTTCGGGAACGTCATCGAGGAGACTTGGACCCTAAGTCAAGGAAGCTTCAAGGAGGGCACGAGGTAGGGGGGCGCGCCCACCCCCCCAGGGCGCGCCCTCCATGCTCGTGGGCCCCATGTTGCTCCATCGACGTACTTCTTCCTCCTATATATACCTACATACCCCCAAACGATCAGATACGGAACCAAAAACCTAATTCCACCGCCGCAACCTTCTGTACCCACGAGATCCCATCTTGGGGCCTGTTCCGGAGCTCTGCCGGAGGGGGCATCCATCACAGAGGGCTTCTACATCATCACCATAGCCTCTCTGATGAAGTGTGAGTAGTTTACCTCAGACCTTCGGGTCCATAGTTAGTAGCTAGATGGCTTCTTCTCTCTTTTTGGATCTCAATACAATGTTCTCCCCCTCTCTCGTGGAGATCTATTCGATGTAATCTTCTTTTTGCGGTGTGTTTGTTGAGACCGATGAATTGTGGGTTTATGATCAAGATTATCTATGAACAATATTTGAATCTTCTCTGAATTCTTTTATGTATGATTGGTTATCTTTGCAAGTCTCTTCGAATTATCAGTTTGGTTTGGCCTACTAGATTGGTTTTTCTTGCAATGGGAGAAGTGCTTAGCTTTGGGTTCAATCTTGCGGTGTCCTTTCCCAGTGACTGTAGGGGCAGCAAGGCACGTATTGTATTGTTGCCATCCAGGATAACAAGATGGGGATTTTATCATATTGCATGAATTTATCCCTCTACATCATGTCATCTTGCTTAAGGCGTTACTCTGTTTTCTTGAACTTAATACTCTAGACGCATGCTGGATAGCGGTCGATGAGTTGCGTAATAGTAGTAGATGCAGGCAGGAGTTGGTCTACTTGTCTCAGACGTGATGCCTATATACATGATCATACCTAGATATTCTCATAACTATGCTCAATTCTGTCAATTGCTCAACAGTAATTCGTTCACCCACCGTAAAATACTTATGCTCTTGAGAGAAGCCACTAGTGAAATTATGGCCCCCGGGTCTATCTTCATCATATCAATCTTCCAGCACTTTATTATTATCTTTGCTTTTTTACTTTGCTTTTATTTTACTTTGCATCTTTATCACAAAAATACCAAAAATATTATCTATCATATCTATCAGATCTCACTCTTGTAAGTGACCGTGAAGGGATTGACAACCCCTTATCGTGTTGGTTGCGAGGAGTTATTTGCTTTGTGCAGGTACGAGGGACTCGCGAGTAGCCTCCTACTATATTGATACCTTGGTTCTCAAAAACTGAGGTAAATACTTACACTACTTTGCTACATCATCCTTTCCTCTTCAAGGAAATCCAACGCAGTGCTCAAGAGGTAGCACGACACACATGGAAAGTAAACTAGCTAAAAGCTACAACTATTTTTTTTGGTTTTTCTTAAGGTTTTTCAAACACACAAGAAAAAGACTTAGAAAAGAGAATAAACTAGCATGGATAGGTGAATGAAAAATTATGAGCAACGACAACTGGCATGAGTGTGTGAACATGAATGTAATATCGGTGAGAAATACGTACTCCCCCAAGCTTAGGCTTTTGGCCTAAGTTGGTCTATGCCCACGGATCGAAGCTACTCTCTCCGGTGTACTGAGGAGTGTCCTCAGGGTGCCACTGGTTCACAATCTCCTCCGGATCCCACTGATAGACAGATTGCCGATAAGGGTCAAGCGGTGGCTCCGGCTCATGCTCTGGAACTTGTGTCAGCCTCCAGTATGCATACATGTCCTTGGGCAAGATGAGTTACGTGCCTGAAAGTACGTTAAACAAAGACGGTGCAGGAAAGATAATATTCTCACAGTGAGGTTTATCAAATATCAAATTGTACTTAAGCATCTTCTTATTATTTTTAACAATAAATTCATGTGCTACCATACTCTTATAATCTAAAAAACAGGGGGCAACAACTTTTCCTCTTTCTCATAATGGCTAATAGGTATCTCAAAGTGTTCAGCAAGGCGTGAAGCAAAGATGCCTCCAAAGATGGGGCCCTTTGTATGGTTCAGACTTAATCGTTTAGCAACAATAGTGCCTAGGCTGAAAGTTGTATCACGAAACAAAGCATGGCGCAAAGTTACTAGATCAGGGGCACTAAGACTTCTACTTTTCCCACGACCAATTAAGCATCTTCTATCAAATATTGCAAAGTAAAATAGAATAGGAAAATGTATACTAGTAATTCTTACATTTGAAACTTTCCTCGTTTCCCTACAAAAATTTTATCAAAAAATTCCTCCACATCACTACGGTGTGGTTCCTCGATGCTGCCTACAAAGGGTATCTTGCAGACCCGACAAAAATCATGGAGTGGCATCTCCTTAACCTCATCATATAAATGAAACTCCACTGAAGGTGGTGATTTCTTAGCATGAAAATAAAATTTTTGCACGAAAATATTAGTGAGTAGGAGATAATGTTCGCGCTGGTTGTAGAGGAAGTCGGTGAGGCCTGCATTCTCAACCAAGTGATAAAAATTATCGTAAATTCCAGCGGCTCTCAAGAACTCATCACAAGGCCAACCGCATGGCCGAACCTCCATAGTGCGAGGAAGATTATATTTGGGATTTTTATTCTCTTAATTTTGCTTATCCTTCGAGCTTCGGCTCGAAGAACCTCTCAACAACCTCTTCAACATTTTCTTTCTCTGAAAAGTTTCTGAAATTTTTAGTGACTCAAAATAAAAGTGAACCAAACTAAACAAGATTGATAGCAACTACTCCCACAAGTGCCTAGAGGCTATATCATGCATTAGAACTACTTGGGACCATATAAATTTGGCAGGCAAGCTCAAGAACAGGGTCACCTAAGCAACAAAAAATTGCAATAAATAAAGCACTAGAACAAAAACTAATTGGACCATTGGAGGAGTCACATACCGAAGAACAATCCCCCAAAATAGTTTTGTGAATGGAGCTTTGAGCAAGGAGATCAAAAATGGCAGCAAGATGATCTAGAACACGGGTTTGAGCTATGGGAGGATTTTTTCTAGAGGAAGACAAAGTGAGTGGGTGCAGGAATAAGTGGAGGGGGTCCACGTGGGGCCCACGAGGCAGGGGGCGCGCCCCAGGGGGGTGGGCGCGCCCTGGACCCTCGTGGCGAGGTGGTGGTCCCCTCTAGTGTGTTCTTAGTGCCAGTAATTCTTAAATATTCTACAAAAATCCATATTTCATTTTCAGGAGTTTGGAGAACTTTTATTTTGGGGTATTTTTTCATTGCAAGGATAATTCAGAAAACAGACAGAAAATACTATTTTTGCTTTATTTAATCTAAATAACAGAAAGTAAAAGGAGGGTACAGAGAGTTGTGCTTTTTAACTTCATCCATCTCATGCTCATCAAAAGTAATCCACTAACAAGGTTGATCAAGTCTTGTTAACAAACTCTTTCCGAATCGCATTAAACTGGAGAATTTTCGAATAACACTAAGTTACCTCAACGGGGATATGCACGTCCCCAACAATAAGAATATCATATTTCTTCTTGACAGTAGGAAGAGGGAATTCGAAACCTCCAATAGTAATCGTTGAAATTTTTCCAATAGAATTGATACTATGGACTTGAGATTGTTTCCTTGGAAAGTGTATTGTATGCTCATTACCATTAACATGAAAAGTGACATTGCCTTTGTTGCAATCAATAACAGGCCCTGCAGTATTCAAAAAAGGTCTACCAAGGATAATCGACATACTATCGTCCTTGGGAATATCAAGAATAACAAGTCCGTTAAAATAGTAATGTTTGCAACCACAACAGGCACATTCTCACAAATACCGATAGGTATAGCAGTTGATTTATCGGCCATTTGCAAAGATATTTCAGTAGGTGTCAACTTATTCAAATCAAGTCTACGATATAAAGAGAGAGGCATAACACTAACACCGGCTCCAAGATCACATAAAGCAGTTTTAACATAGTTTCTTTTAATGGAGCATGGTAAAGTTGATACTCCTGGATCTCCTAGTTTCTTAGGTATTCCACCCTTAAAAGTATAATTGGCAAGTATGGTGGAAATTTTAGCTTCCAGCATCTTTCTTTTATTCGTGACAATATCCTTCATATACTTAGCATAAGGATTCATTTTAAGCATATCAGTCAAACGCACACGCAAAAAGATAGGTCTAATCATTTCAGCAAAGTGCTCAAAATCCTTATCATCCTTTTTCTTGGATGGTTTAGGAGGAAAATGCATGGGTTTCTAAACCCATTGTTCTCTTTCTTTACCGTGCTTCCTAGCAATGAAGTCTCTCTTATCATAATGTTGATTCATTGATTGTGGGTTATCAAGATCAACATCAGGTTCAATCTCTACATCATTGTTATTGCTAGGTTGAGCATCAACATGAACATCAGCATTAACATTATCACTAGGTTCATGTTCATTACCAGATTGTGTTTCAACATCAGAAATAGAAATATCATTGGGATTCTCAGGTGTGTCAACAACAGGTTCACTAGAAGCATGCAGAGTCCTATCATTTTTCTTTTTCTTCTTCTTAGAAGAACTAGGTGCCTCAACATTAGTTCTCTGAGAATCTTGCTCAACTCTCTTAGGGTGGCCCTCGGGATACAAAGGTTCCTGAGTCATTCTACCCCCTCTAGTCACAACTCAACAACATTATCTTTTTTCTTATTATTTAATTCTTTGAGCAAATCATCTTGATCTTTAATCACTTGTTCTACTTGAGTGGTAACCATAGAGGCATGTTTACTAGTAAGTTTAAGTTCACCCTTAACTCTAGACATATAATCACTCAAGTGTTCAATCATATAAGCATTATGTTTCAATTGTCTACCAACATAAGCATTGAAGTTTTCTTGTTTAATAATAAAATTATCAAACTCATCCAAGCATTGGCTAGCAGACTTATTACGAGGGATATCACCTTCATCAAATCTATAGAGAGAATTTACCTTTACTACCTGTCTCGGGTTATCAAGACCATGTATCTATTCAATAGGTGATAAATTCTTAACATCTTCAGCTTTAATACCCTTTTCTTTCATAGGTTTCTTTGCCTCTTGCATATTTCAAGACTGAAAAATAGAATACCCCTTTTCTTCGGAGTTGGCTTAAGAGTTGGTTCAGGAAGTGTCCAATCATTATCATTACTCAATATATTATTCAATAGCAATTCAGCTTGCTCAACAGTTCTTGCCCTAAAAACACAACCAACACAACTATCCAGGTGGTCTCTCAAAGCATCGGTTAGTCCATCATAAAAGATATCAAGTATTTCATTTTTCTTGAGAGGATGATCAGGCAAAGCATTAAGTAATCGGAGAAGCCTCCCCCAAGCTTGTGGGAGACGCTCTTCTTCAATTTGCACAAAATTATATATTTCCCTTAAGGCAGCTTGTTTCTTACGAGTGGGGAAATATTTAGCAGAGAAGTAATAAATCATATCCTGGGGACTACGCACAAAATTAACTAATGTAGTAACCTGGCGTGTCATGCCAGATTTCAGGCAAGTTGTCTCGGATCGGAGAGCTTCCCGCGTCTAGATCGTGTCCACATCGGTGTCCCTGTGCTATGGAGTTCCACTTCATCGTTGTTCCGCTGCCGCGTAGTTATAGTGATCGAGGCCCCTTCATGTTCATTAAATAATGTACATACTATCAGCCGCACTGTGTGTGCCGCTTGGCCTCGCTACTTGATGTAATATCAAACCTATGTTCCCGCTAGCATCAATAAAGCGGTTGTTTTCTGTACCAAGTTGTTGTGTGTTGCCAGAAGACTTGATCTCTGGGCTGGCAATGCAAGGTAATTATACCGGTTGCTCTAAGCCAGGGTGCCACAGTTCTCGAACCAGTAGGGTCCGCACGCTTAACGTTCGATGATAATTTGTATTATGAGTTATGTGATTTGATGACCAAAGTTTGTTCAGAGTCCCAGATGAGATCACAGACATGATAAGGAGTCTCGAAATGGTCGAGAGGTAAAGATTGATATATTGGACGAAGGTATTCGGATACCGGAAAGGTTTCAGGACGTTTCGGATATTTATCGGGGAACCGAGGGGTTACCGGAACCCCCCAGGGAAGTTATGGGCCTTGATGGGCCATAAGGGAGTAGGAGAGGGAAGGCCACAAGGTGGCGCATGCCCCTCCCCATGGCAGTCCGAATTGGACTCGGGGGAGGGGCGCAACCCTGATAACCCACAAGTATAGGGGATCACAACAGTTTTCGAGGGTAGAGTATTCAACCCAAATTTATTGATTCGACACAAGGGGAGCCAAAGAATATTCTCAAGTATTAGCAGTTGAGTTGTCAATTCAGCCACTCTTGAAAGACTTAATATCTGCAACAAAGTATTTAGCAGCAAAGTAGTATGGAAGTAACGGTAATAGTGGCAAAAGTAACAGTAGCAGTTTTTGTAGCAATCGTAACAGTGGCAACGGAAAAGTAACTAAGCAAAGATCAATATGTGAAAAGCTCGTAGGCAATGGATCAATGATGGATAATTATGTCGGATGCAATTCCTCATGCAACCGTTATAACATAGGCTGACACAGAACTAGCTCCAGTTCATCAATGTAATGTAGGCATGTATTCCGAATATAGTCATACGTGCTTATGGAAAAGAACTTGCATGACATCTTTTGTCCTACCCTCCCGTGGCAGCGGGGTCCTATTGGAAACTAAGGGATATTGAGGCCTCCTTTTAATATAGTACCAGACCAAAGCATTAACACTTAGTGAATACATGAACTCCTCAAACTACGGTCATCACCGGTAAGTATTCCAATTATTGTCACTTTGGGGTTAACGGATCATAACACATAATAGGTGACTATTGACTTGTGATACGTCTCCAACGTATCTATAATTTTTTATTGTTCCATGCTATTATATGTTCTGTTTTGGATGTTTAATGGGCTTATTTATACACTTATATATTATTTTTGGGACTAACCTATTAACCAGAGGCCCAGCCCAAATTGCTGTTTTTCTTTGCCTATTTCAGTGTTTCGCAGAAAAAGAATATCAAACGGAGTCCAAACGAATGAAACCTTCGGGAGCGTGATTTTTGGAACAAATGTGATCCAGAGGACTTGGAGTGGACGTCAAGCAACCAACGAGGGGGCCACGAGGTAGGGGGTGCGCCTACCCCCTGGGCGCGCATTCCACCCTCGTAGGCCCCTCGTGGCTCCAGCGACCTACTTCTTCCTCCTGTATATACGAGCATACCCTCAAACCATCGAGCAGCACCACAAAAACCTAATTCCACCGCCGTAACCTTCTGTACCCGTGAGATCCCATCTTGGGGCCTTTTCCGACGTCCTGCCGGAGGGGGCATTGATCACGGAGGGCTTCTACATCAACACCATAGCCTCTCCGATGATGTGTGAGTAGTTTACCTCAGACCTTCGGGTCCATAGTTATTAGCTAGATGGCTTCTTCTCTCTCTTTGGATCTCAATACAAAGTTCTCCTCGATTCTCTCGGATATCTATTCGATGTAATCTTCTTTTGCGGTGTGTTTGTCGAGATCCGAAATATTGTGGGTTTATGATCAAGATTATCTATGAACAATATTTGAATCTTCTCTGAATTCTTTTATGTATGATTGGTTATCTTTGCAAGTCTCTTCGAATTATCAGTTTGGTTTGGCCTACTAGATTGATCTTTCTTGCAATGGGAGAAGTGCTTAGCTTTGGGTTCAATCTTGTGGTGCTCGATCCGAGTGACAGTAGGGGAAACGACACGTATTGTATTGTTGCCATCGAGGATAAAAAGATGGGGTTTATATCATATTGCATGAGTTTATCCCTCTACATCATGTCATCTTACTTAAAGTGTTACTCCGTTCTTATGAACTTAATACTCTAGAGGCATGCTGGATAGCGGTTGGTGTGTGGAGTAATAGTAGTAGATGCTGGCAGGAGTCGGTCTACTTGTCACGGACATGATGCCTATATACATGATCATACCTAGATATTCTCATAACTATGCTCAATTCTATCAATTGCTCGACTGTAATTTGTTTACCCACCGTAATACTTATGCTATCTTGAGAGAAGCCACTAGTGAAACCTATGGCCCCGGGTCTATTTTCCATCATATTAATCTTCCGTAAACAAGCTATTTCTATCTTTGTTTACTTTGCAATCTTTACTTTTAATCTTTATCATAAAAATACCAAAAGTATTATCTTATCATCTCTATTAGATATCACTTTTGCAAGTGGCCGTGAAGGGATTGACAACCCCTTTATCGCGTTGGTTGCAAGGTTCTTATTTGTTTGTGTAGGTGCATGCGACTTGAGCGTGGCCTCCTATTGGATTGATACCTTGGTTCTCAAAAACCGAGGGAAATACTTACGCTACTTTGCTACATCACCCTTTTCTCGTCAAGGGAAAACCAACGCAGTGCTCGAGAGGTAGTAAGAAGGATTTCTGGCACCGTTGCCGGGGAGTCTACGCACAAGTCAAGACATACCAAGTACCCATCACAAACTCTTATCCCTCGCATTACATTATTTGCCGTTTGCCTCTCATTTTCCTCTCCCCCACTTCACCCTTGCCTTTTTATTTGCCCTCTCTTTCCATTTGCTTTTTCCCGCTTGCTTCTTGTTTGCTCGTGTGTTGGATTGCTTGCTTGTCATGATGGCTCAAGATAACACTAAATTGTGTGACTTTGCCAATTCCAAAAACAATGATTTTCTTAGCACTCTGATTGCTCCTCTTATCGAAGTTGAATCTTGTGAAATTAATGTTGCCTTGATGAATCTTGTTATGAAAGATCAATTCGCCGGCCTTCCTAGTGAAGATGCCGCTACCCATCTAAATAGCTTTGTTGATTTGTGTGATATGCAAAAGAAGAAAGATGTGGATAATGATTTTTTTTAAATTGAAGCTATTTCTGTTTTCCCTTAGAGATCGTGCTAAAACTTGGTTTTCATCTTTGCCTAAAAATAGTATTGATTCTTGGAATAAGTGCAAAGATGCTTTTATCTCTAAGTATTTTCCTCCCGCTAAGATCATCTCTCTTAGAAACAATATTATGAATTTTAAGCAACTTGATCATGAACATGTTGCACAAGCTTGGGAGAGGATGAAATTAATGATACGTAATTGCCCTACTCATGGTTTGAATTTGTGGATGATTATATAATTTTTTATGCTGGATTGAATTTTGCTTCTAGAAATCTTCTAGAAAACTTTTATGGAAATCACTTTAGGAGAAGCTACTAAACTCCTAGATAATATTATGGTTAATTATTCTCAATGGCACACTGAAAGATCTACTAGTAAAAAGGTGCATGCAATTGAAGAAATTAATGTTTTGAGTGGAAAGATGGATGAACTTATGAAATTGTTTACTAATAAAAGTGTTGCTTCTGATCCTAATGATATGCCTTTGTCTACCTTGATTGAGAATAATAATGAATCTATGGATGTGTATTTTGTTGGTACGAATAATTTTGGTAACAACGCTTATAGAGGAAACTTTAATCCTAGGTCGTATCCTAGTAATTCCTCTAATAATTATGGTAATTCCTACAACAACTCTTATGGAAATTTTAATAATTTTCCCTCTAATTTTGAGACTAGTGTTAAAGAATTTATGATTTCTCAAAAGAATTTCAATGCTTTGCTTGAAGAAAAATTGCCTAAGATTGATGAATTGGCTAGGAACATGGATAGAATTTCTCTTGATGTTGATTCTTTGAAACTTATATCAATTCTACCTAAGCATGATATCAATGAGTCTCTCAAAGCCATGAGAATTTCCATTGATGAGTGCAAGGAAAGAACCGCAAGGATGCGTGCTAAGAAAGATTGCTTCATGAAAACGTGTTCTTCTAGTTTTTATGAGAATAAAGATGAAGATCTAAAAGTTATTGATGGGTCCCCTATTAAATCCTTGTTTTGCAATATGAATCTTGATGATGATGGGACTGGAGATGAGTCAACTTTAGTTAGAAGGCGTCCCAAAATTTCGGAGTTTTTAGATCTTGATGCTAAAATTGGTAAAAGTGGGATTGAAGAGGTTAAAACTTTAGATAGCAATGAACCCACTATCTTGGATTTCAAGGAATTTAATTATGATAATTGCTCTTTACTAGATTGCATTTCCTTGTTGCAATCCGTGTTAAATTCTCCTAATGCTTATAGTCAGAATAAAGCTTTTACTAAACATATCGTTGATGCTTTGATGCAATCTTATGAAGAAAAACTTGAGTTGGAAGTTTCTATCCCTAGAAAACTTTATGATGAATGGGAACCTACAATTAGAATTAAAATTAATGATCATGAATGCTATGCTTTGTGTGATTTGGGTGCTAGTGTTTCCACGATTCCAAAAACTTTGTGTGATTTGCTAGGTTTCCGTGAATTTGATGATTGTTCTTTAAACTTGCACCTGGCGGATTCCACCATTAAGAAACCTATGGGAAGAATTAATGATGTTCTTATTGTTGCAAATATGAATTATGTGCCAGTAGATTTCATTGTTCTTGATATAGATTGCAATCCTTCATGTCCTATTATTCTTGGTAGACCTTTCCTTAGAACGATTGGTGCAATCATTGATATGAAGGAAGGGAATATTAGATTCCAATTTCCGTTAAGGAAAGGCATGGAATACTTCCCTAGAAAGAAAATTAAATTACCATATGAATCTATTATGAGAGCCACCTATGGATTGCCTACCAAAGATGACAATACCTAGATCTATCCTCGCTTTTATGCCTAGCTATGGGCGTTAAACGATAGCGCTTGTTGGGAGGCAACCCAATTTTATTTTTAGTATTTTGCTTTTTGGTTCTGTTTAGGAATAAATAATCCATCTAACTTCTGTTTAGATGTGGTTTTGTGTTTTAATTAGTGTCTGTGCCAAGTTAAACCTATAGGATCTTCTTGGATGATAGTTATTTGATCTTGCTGAAAATTCCAGAAACTTTCTGTTCACGAAAACAATTGTTAAAAATTACCAGAACGTGATATAATACTGATTCCAATTGCAGAAGATCAATAAACAATTTATCTAGGTCTTCCTATTTTGTTAGAATTTTTAGAGTTCCAGAAGTTTGCGTTAGTTACAGATTACTACAGACTGTTTTGTTTTTGACAGATTCTGTTTTTCGCGTGTTGTTTGCTTATTTTAATGAATCTATGGCTAGTAATGGAGTTTATGAACCATAGAAAAGTTGGAATACAGTAGGTTTAACACCAATATAAGTAAAGAATGAGTTCATTACAGTACCTTGAAGTGGTGTTTTGTTTTCTTTCGCTAACGGAGCTCACGAGATTTTCTGTTAAGTTTTGTGTTGTGAAGTTTTCAAGTTTTGGGTAAAAATTTGATGGATTATGGAAAAAGGATTGGCAAGCGCCTGAGATTGGGGATGCCCATGGCACCCCAAGGTAAAATTCAAGGATAACCAAAAGCTTAAGCTTGGGGATGCCCCGGAAGGCATCCCCTCTTTCGTCTTCGTCTATCGGTAACTTTACTTGGAGCTATATTTTTATTCACCACAGGATATGTGTTTTGCTTGGAGTGTCTTGTATGATTTGAGTATTTGCTTTTTAGTTTGTCACAATCATCCTCTCTGTACTCACCTTTTGAGAGAGACACACATGATTCAGAATTTGTTAGAATACTCTATGTTCTTCACTTATATCTTTTGAGCTATATAGTTTTTGCTCTAGTGCTTCACTTATATCTTTTAGAGCATGGTGGGGGTTGTATTTTATAGAAATTACTGATCTCTCATTCTTCACTTACATTATTTTGAGATTCTTAAACAGCATGGTAATTTGCTTTAATTGTGAATTAATCTTCCATATGGAGTTCATTGAATATCATGAGAAGTTTGATACTAGATAAGTGTTTTGAGATATAAAGGTGGTAATATTAGAGTGTGCTAGTTGAGTAATTGTGAAATTGAGAAATACTTGTGTTAAAGTTGGCAAGTCCCGTAGCATGCACGTATGGTAAAAGTTGTGTGACAATTTTGACACATAAGGTGTTCTTTTATTGCTTTCCTTATGAGTGGCGGTCGGGGACGAGCGATGGTCTGTTCCTACCAATCTATCCCTCTAGGGGCATGTGTAGTAGTACTTTGCTTCGAGGGCTAATAAACTTTTGCAATAAGTATATGAGTTCTTTATGACTAATGTGAGTCCATGGATTATACACACTCTCAACCTTCCACAATTTTCTAGCCTCTACGGTACCGCGTATTGCCCTTTCTCACCTTGAGAGTTGGTGCAAACTTCGCCGGTGCATCCAAACCCCGTGATATGATATGCTCTATCACACATAAACCCCCTTATATCTTCCTCAAAACAGCCACCATACCTACCTATCATGGCATTTCCATAGCCGTTCCGAGATATATTGCCATGCAACTTTCCACCATTCTGTTTATTATGACACGCTTCATCATTGTCATATTGCTTTGCATGATCATGTAGTTGACATCGTATTAGTGGCAAAGACACCATTCATAATTTTTCATACATGTCACTCTTTATTCATTGCATATCCCGGTACACCGCCGGAGGCATTCACATAGAGTCATATTTTGTTCTAAGTATTGAGTTGTAATTCTTGAGTTCTAAGTAATAAAAGTGTGATGATCATCATTATTAGAGCATTGTCCCATGTGAGGAAAGGATGATCGAGACTATGATTCCCCCACAAGTTGGGATGAGATTCCGGACTAAAAAAGAGAAAAGAAAGAAAGAGGCCAAAGAAAAAAGTGAAGGCCCAAAAAAAATAAAAAAATGAGAGAAAAAGAGAGAAGGGACAATGTTACTATCCTTTTTCCACACTTGTGCTTCAAAGTAGCACCATGATCTTCATGATAGAGAGTCTCCTATGTTGTCACTTCAATATCCTAGTGGGAATTTTTCATTATAGAACTTGGCTTGTATATTCCAATGATGGGCTTCCTCAAAATGCCCCAGGTCTTCGTGAGCAAGCGAGTTGGATGCACACCCACTTAGTTTCTTTTGTTGAGCTATCATACATTTATAGCTCTAGTGCATCCGTTGCATGGCAATCCCTACTCCTCTCATTGACATCAATCGATGGGCATCTCCATAGCCTATTGATTAGCTGCGTCGATGTGAGACTTTCTACCTTTTTGTCTTTTCTCATAACCCCCATCATTATACTTTACTCCACCCATAGTGCTATATCCATGGCTTGCGCTCATGTATTGCGTAAGGGTTGAAAAGGCTGAAGCGCGTTAAAAAGTATGAACCAATTGCTTGTCTTGTCATCGGAGTTATGCATGATGAGAATGTTTGTGTGACGATATTGAAACATGGCCTAACTATATGATTTTGTAGGGACAAGCTTTCTTCGGCTATGTTATTTTGATAAGACAAAATTGCTTGGGTAGCATGTTTGAAGTATTATTGTTTTTATGTCAACATTAAACATTTATTTTGAATCTTTTGGATCTAAATATTCATGCCACAATAAAAAAAATTACATTGAAAATTATGCTAAGAAGCATTCCACATCAAAAATTCTGTTTTTATCATTTACCTACTCGAGGACGAGCATGAATTAAGCTTGGAGATGCTTGATACCTCTCCAACATATCTATAATTTTTTATTGTTACATGCTATTATATATTCTGTTTTGGATGTTTAAAGGGCTTATTTATACACTTTTATATTATTTTTGGGACTAACCTATTAACCGGAGGCCCAGCCCAAATTGCTGTTTTTTGCCTATTCAGTGTTTCGCAGAAAAACAATATGAAACGGAGTCCAAACAGAATGAAACCTTCGGGAGTGTGATTTTTGGAACAAATGTGATCCAGAGGACTTGGAGTGGACGTCAAGCAATCAACGAGGGGGCCACGAGGCAGGGGGCGCGCCTACCCCCCTGGGCGTGCCCTCCACACTCGTTTGCCCCTCGTGGATCCACCGACCTACTTCTTCCTCCTATATATACCAACGTACCCCCAAACCATCGAGGAGCACCACGAAAACCTAATTCCAGCGCCGTAACCTTCTGTACCCGTGAGATCCCATCTTGGGGCCTTTTCCGGCGTCCTGCCGGAGGGGGCATTGATCATGGAGGGCTTCTACATCAACACCATAGCCTCTCCGATGATGTGTGAGTAGTTTACCTCAGACCTTCGGGTCCATAGTTATTAGCTAGATGGATTCTTCTCTCTCTTTGGATCTCAATACAAAGTTCTCCTCGATTATCTTGGATATCTATTCGATGTAATCTTCTTTTGCGGTGTGTTTGTTGAGATCCGATGAATTGTGGGTTTATGATCAAGATTATCTATGAACAATATTTCAATCTTCTCTGAATTCTTTTATGTATGATTGGTTATCTTTGCAAGTCTCTTCGAATTATCAGTTTGGTTTGGCCTACTAGATTGATCTTTCTTGCAATGGGAGAAGTGCTTAGCTTTGGGTTCAATCTTGCGGTGCTCGAACCCAGTGACAGTAGGGGAAACAACACGTATTGTATTGTTGCCATCGAGGATAAAAAGATGGGGCTTATATCATATTGCACAAGTTTATCCCTCTACATCATGTCATCTTGCTTAAAGCGTTACCCCGTTCTTATGAACTTAATACTCTAGATGCATGCTGGATAGCGGTCGACGTGTGGAGTAATAGTAGTAGATGCAGGCAGGAGTCGGCCTACTTGTCACGGACCTTATGCCTATATACATGATCATACCTAGATATTCTCATAACTATGCTCAATTCCATCAATTGCTCGACAGTAATTTGTTTACCCACCGTAATACTTATGCTATCTTGAGAGAAGCCACTAGTGAAACCTATGGCCCCGGGTCTATTTTCCATCATATTAATCTTCCGTCAACAAGCTATTTCTATCTTTGTTTACTTTGGAATCTTTACTTTTAATCTTTATCATAAAAATACCAAAAATATTATCTTATCATCTCTATTAGATCTCACTTTTGAAAGTGGCCGTGAAGGGATTGAAAATCCCTTTATCGCATTGGTTGCAAGGTTCTTATTTGTTTGTGTAGGTGCAAGGGACTTGAGCATGACCTCCTACTAGATTGATACCTTGGTTCTAAAAAACTGAGGGAAATATTTACGCTACTTTGCTACATCACCCTTTCCTCTTCAAGGGAAAACCAACGCAGTGCTCGAGAGATAGCAACTTGCAAGATAGGATCAAGAACTCACATATATTCATGAAAACATAATAGGTTCAGATCTGAAATAATGGCACTCGGGCCCTAGTGACAAGCATTAAGCATAGCAAAGTCATAGCAACATCAATCTCAGAACATAATGCATACTAGGGATCAAACCCTAACAAAACTAACTCGATTACATGGTAAATATCATCCAACCCATCATCGTCCAGCAAGCCTACGATGGGATTACTCACGCACGGCGGTGAGCATCATGAAAGTGGTGATGGAGGATGGTTGATGATGACGACGGCGACGGATTCCCCTCTCCGGAGCCCCGAACGGACTCCAGATCAGCCCTCCCGAGAGAGATTAGGGCTTGGCGGTGGCTCCGTATCGTAAAACGTGATGAACCCTTTTCTCTGATTTTTTTTCTCCCCGAACTGAATATATGGAGTTGGAGTTGAGGTCAGTGGAGTCTTAGGGGGCCCACGAGGCAGGGGCGCATCCCAAGGGGGTGGGCGCGCCCTTCACCCTCGTGGACAGGGTGTGGGCCCCCTGATGCTGATTCTTTTGCCAGTATTTTGTATTTATTCCAAAAAATATTCTCTGTGAAGTTTCAGGTCATTCCGAGAACTTTTATTTCTGCACAAAAATAACACCATAGCAATTGTGCTAAAAACAGCGTCAGTCGGGGTTAGTTCCATTCAAATCATGCAAGTTAGAGTCCAAAACAAGGGAAAAAGTGTTTGGAAAAGTAGATACGTTGGAGACGTATCACGGCCCCTGTTTCCTTCCCCTCTCCCTCTCCTTCCCTCCATCCCCCTCTTGGAATAGGAAAAGGAGGGGGGTGAAGCCTACTAGGTTTGGAGTCCTAGTAGGACTCCCCCCTTGGCGCGCCTCCCCCTTGGTCGGCCTCCTCCTCCTCCCTCCTTTATACGTGGGCAGGGGGGCACCCCAAAGCACAACAAACAATCTCTTAGCCGTGAGCGGTGCCCCCCTCCACAGTTTAACACCTCGGTCATATCATCGTAGTGCTTAGGCGAAGCCCTGTGCCGATAACTTCATCATCACTGTCACCCGACAATCATGCTGACGGAACTGTCCCTCGTCCTCAACTGGATCAAGAGCTCGAGGGACGTCATCGCGCTGAACGTGTGCTGAACACGGAGGTGTCGTACGTTCAGTACTTGGATTGGTTGGATCATGAAGACGTTCGACTACATCAACCGTGTTTCTAAACTCTTCCGCTTTCGGTCTATGAGGGTACATGGACACACTATCCCGTCTCGTTGCTATGCATCTCCTAGATAGATCTTGCGTGATCGTAGGAAACTTTTTGAAATACTAGGTTCCCCAACAGTGGTATCAAAGCCAGGTCTATGTGTAGATGTTATATGCACGAGTAGAACACAAAGAGTTGTGGGCGATAATAGTCATACTGCTTACCACCAACGTCTTACTTTGATTCGGCGGTATTGTTGGATGAAGCGGCCCTGACCGACCTTACATGACCACGTTCATGAGACCGGTTCTACCGACGTGCTTCGCACACAGGTGGCTGGCGGGTGTCTGTTTCTCCAACTTTAATTGAATCGAGTTTGACTACGGCCGGTCCTTGTTAAAGGTTAAAACGGAACACTTGACGAAAAATCGTTGTGGTTTTGATGCGTAGGTAAGAACGGTTCTTGCTAGAAGCCCGTAGCAACCATGTAAAACTTGCATCAACAAAGTAGAGGACATCTAACTTGTTTTTGCAGGGCATGTTGTGATGTGATATGGTCAACACGTGATGAGATATAAACTTTTGTATGATATGATCATGTTTTGTAAAAGTTATCGGCAACTGGCAGGAGCCTTATGGTTGTCGCTTTATTGTATGAAATGCAATCGCCATGTAATTGCTTTACTTTATCACTAAGCGGTAGCGATAATCGTAGTAGCAATAGTTGGCGAGACGACAACGATGCTACGATGGAGATCAAGGTGTTATGCCGGTGACGATGGATATCCTGACAGTGCTTGGGAGATGGAGATCAAAGGCACAAGATGATGATGACCATATTATGTCACATATTTTGACTGCATGTGATGTTTATCCTTTATGCATCTTATTTTGCTTAGTACGGTGGTAGCATTATAAGATGACCCCTCACTAAATTTCTAGTTATAAGTGTTCTCCCTGAGTATGTACCGTTGCTACAGTTCGTCGTGCCGAGACACCACGTGATGATCGGGTGTGATAAGCTCTACGTTCACATACAATGGGTGCAAGCCAGTTTTGCACGTGCAGAATACTCGGGTTAAACTTGACGAGCCTAGCATATGCGGATATGGCCTCGAAACTCTGAGACCGAAAGGTATCATATACACTACTGCAAGATGCTGCTAACGCGACACTATGATCAGAGACCCTTCGACGAAACTGTGTGCAATGCCATAATCGCAAACGGTGGTGTAAAATAACCGTCAAAAAAGGTGCAAAACGTTTGTGATGGAGGATGCATCAAACATGGTTCATATTTTAGTTGCCTGTGCGATGCTGGGCATACGGTTCAGCTCAGTTAACTATTTACGATGAGGAGGAACAAAAGAAACGGGCAGCCAGATGAAGGTATGTGCGATGTACATCATACGGTTCACTCGGATGAACTATTTGTGACTAGGCAACACAAAAAAAATGGTCAGCCCGATCAAGGTGTGTGCGATGTACAGCATACGGTTCACTCGGATGAACTTTTTTGATTAGGCAAGAGAACAAAAACGGTTCAATATAACAAGATGTGCGTGATACGCGCCAAACAGGTCTGTAATCAGTAATGTGTGCGAAGACCGACAATAACGCAGACGATTTCTTTTAATAGGACGTATGTGATATGCTCTGTCTACACAACATCTATTGGCCATTGTGGGATGGGCGGTCATCCGGATACGCCATAAGGAAATGAAGAGGCATTCCTATCAGCAAGGACTAGTTGTTCCACCAGTAGCTCATGTAAGAAAACTATCAAGTTAAGTGTGCTCAGGCTGGAGCAGCCATCGGATGGGTGACTGGATGGGAAGTTGTGTCGATGTTAAATTAGGTGATGGGTTGGGTCATTTCGGTCAAATGACCAAAATGCCCCATTACCTCAGCTAATTTAACCTCGAGGTCCTTGTTTTTTAACACACGTTAAAGAAGGTCTACCGCATAACTTTTTGACAATGTGCGATACGTGGCATACAGTTGATCCATCTGACCAATTTGTGATGAAACAGGCCGTGTGTGTTGTGGGCAAACGCTTGCTAGTATTCAACCATTTGGCATTGATGAATTCATCACCGACGGGTTCCCTAGTGTGGTCCGTGTTCATCTGATCATGATCTACTTCTTGTGCTAGCTTGATGCTAAGTTTCCATTAATTGATGGTGTTTTATGAACACGCCACCGTTTCCCGCCATTTCCTCACCCATTTCCCGCCACACTGCTATACTGTGCATAGGGGGCGTGCGACACACGGAGGCGACAAGCGCCGCCTGTAGCACATCCACCTTTTCCAAGGATGCCAACCCACCAAAGCGCCGCCTCTGCCATCAACCTCGTCGACGAGGAAAACGAGCAGGCGCCACGGCCCGTCGAGGCCGAGGCGCTCCCCGGCAACGGGATGGACGATGCCGTGATGCGCGTCATCGCTAGGGTTGAGCAGACCTTTGGTGCATGGCGCTTGAGCGCCGCAGATCAAGTTAGGCATGTCAGCGCCGATAGGCTGCAGCTCACAGCACAACATAATCGATGGCACGGCGCAGAGCAAGCTAGGCGCGTCCGCGCTCATAGGCTGCGGCTCGTAGCACGGCGAGACCGTTGGAGCGCCGCAGAGCGAGAGGCGCAACGCGCCGCACAGCAAGAGCGGATCCATCGGTGCTTGCCTGCTGTTGACATGGCTTCGCAGCTGGGTACATGTCCTGTCAGTACCCCCATTCCTCGCCAGGAGTGGGCAGAGGCCCTCAGCACCATACTTGCACCAGAGGCCGGCCGCGCCGTACTTGCACCGGACGCCCGCCGTGCCGTTTGCATGGGTGCCGCCATTCGCCTTGTCCGCGGCCGGATGGATGCCAACTCGCTGGTCCGTAGCTCGACCGCCTCCTTGGCCCAGGTGTCCACCTGGCTGCAGTATAGGAACATGGTCGTCGCATCCTCGAGCTAGTGATCTGCGGTGAAATAGCCAACTTGGAGCTCGAGATCGCGCTCCAGATGTACCGCGAGCGTGTCGACCGCTTGGACGAACGCCTGGACGAGTTTAGGCAGAGCTAAGAGCTACCCTAGGCAAGGGTTGCTGGTCATGGTCTCATGGACGCGTTTTATTTTGAAAAGTCGTTTCGACGTGGATAGTTATGTATTCACAACAATCATAGTATTGCTCTGTTTATTGCTCTGTTTTAATGTGTGTACTCTATTTTCCATTCTTATATGTTCTGTTTCAATGTGTGTATATACACTTTCCATTCTGTATATGTGGATGATAACAGCTAGATTCAAATTTTACGCATTGTACCTAGTAGTTAAGTATCATCACGTATATGTGATGATATTATATATATATATATATATATATATATATATTCTGTGATGATCTAATGAACAATTAATATATACATCACCCAAGCCCTGAACCTAGAGTCAGGCAGCGGGCCAGATTCATCGGGCAACATCCAAGAACCCGGATTTCCAAGATTGGAAACTCCTTGGCCCTCGGGTCTCTGATTGGGTGAGGTTTCGGATTCGATTACACCCACCCACCCAAGCATAAGCGATCTCTCCCACATCAGGAAAGAGCCCCAGGAAACAGTACATCATTATTGGGCCAGATTCCTCCTTGTAATGAACAAGGTCAAGGACTGCCGCGAGGAAAACGCAATCTCATTATTTTGCAATAATTGCATGGACAAGGGAATCCTTAACGCCATAAGTCGCCATGAAATTACACGCTTTGCCGACTTGGCGGCCATAGTACGGAAGTACTGTGCGATGGAAAGAGCCTGGAAAACCGAAATAATTTTTTTGGACAATCCGGCTCTAAACACAAACCCAGTCCGAAATAAAAGGGTGCATTATCACAAGACACCCGGGTTAACTACCAAAAAGCAAAAACCCTCTACAGGGCATGGAACCGTACTGGAGGGATGGCTCAGGGGACCCTTTAAAATTTATAGTACAGAGGGCGCCATACCAACACATAACCTTAGAGCATGTTGGATATACTCCGGAAGGTAGCCAAAAGTGGCGAGGATCTTCTTATTCCATAAGCCACAGAGCACCATCCCAAGGATAACAATACGGCATTAACAGTCTTTGAGACCTTCGCATCAAATAATAGGCGAAAGCGAACACTCCGCAGCCTTGCCGAAATCCACCACGTGGCAACAATAAATCCATCGAGTGACACTGCTATTACTTTCAACGCAAGTGACGAACCTAAATTGCGAACAACCCGAGCACCAGCCGCATTGGTCCTCAGTCCAATTATGGAAGGCTTTCGACTCACCAAGTTACTCATGGACGGCGCCAGCGGATTAAACCTCATCTATCAGGAAACCCTTCAAAAAATGGAAATAGACTGGAACCGCATCGAGCGAAGCAGCACAACCTTTAGAGGAATAATCCCTAGTCTAGAAGCACGCTGTACAGGCAAAATCACACTAGATGTGGTGTTCGGCACGCCGGAGAATTACAGGTCCGAAGAGGTTACGTTCCAAGTGGCCCTGTTCAGAAATGGATACCACGCCCTTCTAGGGCGGGAGGCATTCACGGTCTTCCAAGCCATACCCCATTACGGGTAGGTGAAGCTCAAAATGCCCGGGCCCAACAGAATATCACTCTTGTTAGTGGTCCGGACACAGCACTCCGCGCCGAAAACAAGACAGCCGCACTGGCCCTCGAGGCATTATCCGAAGCCCTAGCAGGCGAGGAACTGACTGCGCTGCGCTCCACGGTGAACAAGGGTGATGTGATATTCGATAAGAGATCCAAGTCCACCTCCTTTAAACCAGCGGATGGAATAGTCAAATTCCAAGTCCATCCAACGGACCCTACAAAAACAGCCTCCATCGAGGCACAATTAAACCCCGCCGTAGACGCCGCACTACGAGAGTTCCTGCGCGAGAACTGGGACATTTTAGCCTGGCATCCGTCAAACATGCCAGGAATCCCACGCAGGCTGGCTGAACATAGCCTCAGTTTTCTAAAGGGGTTCAAGCCTATCAAGCAGGCTCTTCGGCGTTTCTCTGAACCTAAGAGACAAGCCATGGGAGAGGAACTATCCAAGCTATTGGAGGCCGGATTCATTGGAGAAATAAAACACCCGGACTGGCTAGCAAACCTAGTGATGGTACCAAAGAAGGACAAATCCTGGCGCCTGTGCGTCGATTTCAAGGACCTCAACAAGGCTTTCCCAAAGGATCCCTTCCCCCTCCCCCGCATCGATCAAATTATCAATGCTACCGCAGGACACGATTCATTGTGTTTCCTCGACGCATACTCCGACTACCACCAAATTAAGATGGCGGAGTCCGACCAAGCCGCAACGGCATTCATCACACCATACGGCCCCTTCTGCTTCAACACAATTTCCTTTGGGCTCAAAAACGCCGGCGCAACATATCAGCGCATGATTCAGACATGTCTGGCAAACCAGATCGGCAAAACAGTGGAGGCATACGTAGATGATGTGGTCGTCAAAACCAAGCATGTCGACTCTCTAGTAGACGACTTAAGGCTCACATTCGATAACCTCAGAACATATGACATCAAGCTCAACCCGGAAAAATGCATTTTCGAAGTACCAGCCGGACAACTCCTGGGCTTCATTGTATCTGGCAGAGGAATCGAAGCAAATCCGGCGAAGATCCGAGCCCTGTCACAGTTGGATATCCCAACGGACCTCAAATAAATTCAGAAATTAACCGGATGTGTGGCGGCTCTAAGCCGCTTTATCTCCCGCCTGGGAGAAAAGGTACTACCCCTTTACCACCTCCTACGGCGCACCGAACACTTCGAGTGGACAGATGCCGCCACAGCCGGATTGGAAGAAATAAAGGCCATACTAGCAACCAACCCAATCCTGGCAGCACCAAACATTGGCGAACCTATGCTGTTATACATTGCGGCAACCCATCAAGTTGTGAGCGTAGTGCTCGTCGTCGAACGAGAAACGGACGGACATAAATTCCCCCTGCAAAAGCCGGTCTACTATGTATCCACTGTCCTTACTCCATGCAAAGCATGGTATCCGCATTATCAAAAGATAGCATACACGGTATTCATGGCATCCAGGAAACTGCGACACTAATTTCAAGAGTGTTCAATAACAATAGCCTCAGAAGTACCACTTAATGATATTATAAGCAACCACGACGCCACGGGTCGGATTGCTAAATGGGCCATTGAGCTCCTCCCGTTCGACATAACTTACAAGCCGCGGTGAGCCATTAAGTCGCAAGTATTGGCCGACTTTGTCGCCGAATGGACAGAAGCCGAACTCCCTAAAGAGTACGGCGCATATTCCAACTGGATCATGCACTTCGACGGCTCCAAAATGCTGGCTGGTCTGGGGGCTGGCGTCGTTATGACGTCCCCAACCGGAGATACAGTCCAATACGTACTCCAGATAATGTATACAGACTCCAACAACGTAGCCGAATACGAGGCCCTTTTACATGGTCTCCGAATGGCAGTATCCATGGGCATTCAACGCGTGGAAGTGCGGGGGACTCGAACCTCGCAATATCCCAAATAAATGGAGACTTTGATGCCAAGGATCCGAAAATGGCGGCCTATCGCAACGCCATCCTTAAGATGTCAGCTCAGTTCGAGGGGCTCGAATTTCACCATGTGGCCCGGGAAAACAATCAGGCTGCAGACGTCCTCACACGCATCGACGCAAAACGCGATGCGGTCCCCCCAAACATCTTTTTGGAAAGCCTGTTGAAGCCATCCGTGGTATGGGAAGGAGACGCCAGCAATAATAGTCCGGACACAGCCACAACACCCGATACCGGACACTCTGACATAATCGGAGGCTATGCCACCGAAATAACACCTTCAGCCCACGTAATAATGGCCATCATCGCCCCATGGACAGAACCATTCCTGGCTTACTTAACCAGGCAGAAACTCCCTGAGGACCAAAATGAGGCACGCTGCATAGTGCGGCAATCTAAAGCCTATAGTGTCCATGAAGGAGAGCTTTATAAGAAAAGCACAACCTGAGTCCTTCAAAGGTGCATCTCCGAAGAAGAAGGGCGGAAGCTTCTGGCAGAAATTCATGCTAGACTCGGCGGCCACCATGCCTGTAAGCAAGGCCTTCAGTACAAGTTTTTACTGGCCTACGGCCCGGGAAGATGCACAGGACCTGGTCCAACGCTGCGTCGGTTGTTAGCTCTTCGCAAACCAAAGCCATATGCCACCCACCGCCCTCCACACAATCCCCATTACCTGGCCCTTTGCGGTCTAGGGGCTCGACATGGTTGGACCTCTTAAAGGAGGAACCCACAAGAAAAAATACTTGCTGGTCATGGTGGATAAATTCACCAAATGGATAGAAGCCAAACCTGTTAAAACGGCCGAATCCGGACCGGTAATAGACTTCATATCCGGGGTGGTACACCGATATGGCGTCCCCCACAGCATCATCACCGATAACGGCACAAACTTCACCGCCGATGAGGTAAAACTCCGGTGCAAAAACATGGGCATTAAGCTCGATTATGCTTCCGTCTATCACCCACAAACTAACGGTCAGGTCGAGCGAGCAAATGGTCTTATCATGAGAGGCATCAAACCCAGATTAGTGCGGTCCCTAAAGGAATCTAACACGCACTGGGTAGAGGAGCTTGACTCCGTACTCTAGGGGCTGCGGACCACGCCGAATCGTACTACCGGATACACACCCTTTTTTATGGTGTACGGCACAGAGGCGGTCCTACCCTGCGACATAATCCATGACCCACCTCGAGTGCGCATGTACGAAGAAAGAGAAGCCGAGCTCGATGTGGCAAAAGCCCGTTCCACATTTTATCAGCAACAGGCTCGAAGATACCAAAGCAGAGAAGTACAGGACAAAACTTATAACGTTGGTGAACTAGTTCTACGCCTGTCGGAGAAGAAAAAGACCAAACTCGAGCCCAAATGGGAGGGTCCATTCATCATTGACCAAGTTCTGACCGGTGGAGTGTACCGTCTGCGGGATGCATCTGATAATCGGCTTGAGCCGAACCCATGGAACGCAGCAAGGCTCCGAAGATTCTATGCTTAGCGCCAGACTCTGTGTTCGTATCCTTCGACTGTCCATTTTTTATACACATTATTTGCCTGTTATTTCTCTCTTTCTCCTCTTATTTTTTCCCAACGCCTTCAAAGGCTAACTTGTGCCTTTCTTGCACATCATTGACGCGCTAGCCGCGCTAATTATACCTGGGGGCTTCTTTCACAGAAGCTTACTTATTTATCCTTGCTTCATGCCCAGCACATGTGTCATCCTTCCGCATGTACCTTTTCTTTGCCATTATATGCATCGATATGACTTAAGTTTTAGCCAAGCTGGGTTGCCTGGCTCTTGTATTTATGCCCTAAGTTCCCGTTAATTCGGCTAGGGCATAAGGGGAGCACCTCTGCGATTGTTACTGCCGGGTCAGCCGGATGTGTACGTCAGACTGGGTGAAGCCGAAAGCTAGCGTTCTTAAGGGAATATTCGGTCGGTGAACAAAAGATGATTCTTCACTTATTTTTTTCATATGTGCCCCCAGATGCCTTTTCTCTCTGCGACTCTTTTCGCAGTCCGACCATGCACTTTAGGGCATGCATACCCAAGGAAAGGAACCCCTAACGGAACTATTCTCCCTCGCAGATGTTTCTTACTAACCAGGTAATATAACATAACTAGTTGGGCACTTCTCTGTTCAAGCACTAATGACCCCTACGCCTTGTCTCCACGCATGCCCCGGTTTTTACATAACCGATAGGGTATTCAGATTCACTCCGGACTATCGGGTCCAGAGGTTGAAGCGAAAAAGGTCCGCCATGACAAATGATCTACAATCTGGATAGAAGGCATTGTAAATGTCACTTCAATTACATAGTCACTTTGACTGACTAAATTCTTCCTCTATACCATCCAACAGGCTGTCTAACCTACAATCCTGTTGGGAATACTTTGCGGCCAATCCTACTTGTCCGTACACTAGACTAAAAGGGATCACTTTCCCATCGGGCCCCACAGGTCCGACCTTGGCCATGTGGTTTGGGTCAGCCTTGATATACCGCGTCTTCACCATGGCCCAGGCTTCCCTGGCACCTTGACGGCAGGCTGATATCTTCCATAATCGGAAGCGCCGCGCGCTCCCTTCAGCTTCTCCGCAAGCTCTCCAAGGCCTTCGGGCACGGAGACGGATGGCCATAGGGCCTGGGCAATGCCTTGCATCACCTGCCGAACTCGTTCGTGCAGTTGTGAGAGCTCGGGCAGAAGATCACCCGCAGAACTGGGCATTTCCTCCGTGGGACGACCTGTTAGCATACCTACAGACATAACTCTGTTAGTCGACTTTTTCGCCGAACTCTTCTTAAAAGTTCGTTCAAGCACTTACTGAAAATGCCGCGTCGAAGCCGCTGATTCTCCTTCACGGAGTCTGACAGCTGGGCACGGAAATCCTTTAGTTCCACGCTCATCTGGGTGTTGGCATCTTGGAGATCATTCTTCTCTTGCCTAACCCTCGTTAGCACGCTCTAGCCGGCCTCTAGCCGGTGTAGGAGATGTTGCTCGTCCGGATTCCCTCCGGCGTCATCTGCAATTTTACTGTCAGATTTGCATATAGGCCGCACTCTACATGATACCTATCATTCGGCACATGTATTACCAGAGGGGGTCTTCTTGGACTCCTCTTCTGCGGCTAGTATGGCCAGAAGTTGGGCTTTGCACTCTTCAAGATCACGGGACAATTGGGTATTCTTTTCTAAAAGAACCTGCATAACAAATGATCCTTAAATGAGTTATCCTAACTGCTTCAAGTCTCAGGGGCTACTATTATATATGATCATCAAATTCTCTCACCCGTATATCCTTTACATATTGCTCCGTGGCTCTGGCTAGACCATTTTGAGCAGCACGGAGGTACGCATCTCCCGAGTTGAAGGCGTCAAATGCCTCTTGGGAGAAGCAAGCGTCACGGAGATGGCTCGGCGACGCCTGTGGTTCATGGCACTCTCCACCTCGGAATTTGTGGCGGGCATTCTGTCCGCATCCTCTATCGGAGGGGCATCCGGCATACGCTTCGTATTTGCTTCCGCTTCCGTGTCTGGCCTTGGAGCCCGAATGGTTGACGCGTGATTGGCGACCTCTCCGGATATAGTCCGGCGAGCATTCTTCTTCCTAGAAAGCACGGGTGTTAATATGTCTTAGAAGACGATACCATGGAGTGAGGTGGAGCACCATACCTGTGCGCCGGTGTTTCAGTCTGGACTGCGTTCCTTTTTAGCCTGCCCGGCCTAGGAGCCCCTTGTTGGCTAGTCACCGCGGGCTCGGCACGGTGTCCTAAGGGCCTTCCCTGTAAAACACCGTTGGTACACGGTGAGCAAAGTGCACAAGGACGAATCCTTTTTAAAATGTTGGGACTTTAGTCTCAGTCACCTGCGAAGCTGGGAGCACCTGGGTAATCGGCCGTAATGGCCACCAAGGCATCGTCACTGCTTAATTTGTAAAATACCCTATTGATCAGCTCCATGGATATGTCCGAATCCTCCTTGAAGGCCGGGTCGAGGGACCACTCAGGATCCTCTGGTTGTGGAGGTGGGCTGTTGATCTCCCTAACTGCCTTACGCAGCTCCTGCATTGAATTCGCAAGGTAAAATATTTAACTGTGGGAATATGGAACGGATGGGCGCAAAAAGTGTTGACTTACCCAGCTCGAAGGATTGTACATAGAAAATCCGCCCTGTGGATTGACGTGGAGGAATCCCTCCTCTTCTCCCTTGTACAAAACAGACAAGATTTTTGCTAGAGCGGCAGATGAGTCCGGCCCCTTGCGGCCACAGCGGGTGGCGTCATCCTCCCCGTTGAAATCCCACATGGGGTGGCCTCGATATTGAAGCGGCTGCACCCCCCGCATAATGCATATTGCCATGACGTCGATCATGGTCAGTCCTGATTGGGCCAATACCTTTATCCGGCCCATCAAGTAAAGGACGTCTCTGTCATCTTCCTCGTGGGGGCTTCGTGGCCGCCAGCTAAGGCGCTTCTTCAAAGGAGCACCACCAAACTCGGGAAAGCCGATCCGAACAGGATCCGGCAGAGGGACGTCTTCCACATAAAACCACTCTGAAGGTCAGTCCTCGGACGCCTTCTTCGGGGTTCCGGATAGGTATCCGGTCCCGGCGATGCGCCATACTTCGGCTCCACCCACCTGATATATCGACTCCCTCTGTGAGCGGGGCACCAGGCAGAACAACTTCTTCCACAGTGCGAAATGAGCCTCGCAGCCCAAAAACAGCTCGCAAAGGGCTACATATCCAGCGATATGTATTATGGAGGCAGGAGTAAGGCTGTGCAAATGGAGGCCGTAGAACTCCAGGAGCCCTCGGAGAAACGGATGGATTGGAAAACCGAGTCCCCTTATTAGATAAGGGACAAGGCATACCCACTCTCCCTTAGAGGGGTTGGGAAAGCTCTTTGCTTGCTCTCCGCCATTATAGGTGGCGAGCCCGGCTCGAACCGGGACCATATACGCTGGGGGAGAAATCCCTGGGTCTGAAGCTTTAGTAGTTGACTGTGCGGGACAGAACACCTCTCCCAATCTCCGGGCTTGGGGCTGGAGGAACGAGAGGAGGAGCTGCGCTGACCTGCCATGATGGCATGGATTCTTTCGGGTGCGCTCTGATGAATGCTCGCTGTGGGAGGATGGTGTGGTTTGGATATGAATCCTCGTCTCTTTAATAGACAGCTCATTTGTGTAGCTAGGGGTAAACGTAAAAATGCCCTGGCTCCTCACATTCGCTCGACACTTGGAAGGTGACCATTATTGGGCGTGGAAGCCAAGGAGCGCAACATTTACAAGAAGCCGGACACTATTTAGCAGGTATTAAGAATTAGGAGAAGAACCCGCCTTGCAATGTCGTAGACAATTTGCGCGCCGGACTCATCGTCATTGAAGTCTAGTTCGGGGGCTACTGAGGGAGTCCTAGATTAGGGGGTATCCGGACGGCCGGACTATAACCTTTGGCCGGACTGTTGGACTATGAAGATACAAGATTGAAGACTTAGTCTCGTGTCCGGATGGAACTCTCCTTGGCGTGGAAGGCAAGCTTGGCAATATGGATATGTAGATCTCCTTCCTTGTAACCGACTCTGTGTAACCCTAGCCCCCTACGGTGTCTATATAAACCGGAGGGTTTTAGTCCGTAGGACACAACAACAACAACAACAACAACAATCATACCATAGGCTAGCTTCTAGGGTTTAGCCTCTCTGATCTCGTGGTAGATCTACTCTTGTACTACCCATATCATCAATATTAATCAAGCAGGAGTAGGGGTTTACCTCCATCGAGAGGTCCCGAACCTGGGTAAAAACATCGTGTCCCTTGTCTCCTATTACCATCCACCTAGACGCACAGTTCGGGACCCCCTACCCGAGATCCGCTGGTTTTGACACCGACACCTGGCTTTCTCAGCCGGCGGCATCGACTTCCACAGACAAAGATTGTACTGGCCCCAACACCAATCTAAAGTTGGGGGGTCCGGCGCAACCTCGTCAGGCGGCGCTTAGGGGTCCTCGTCACTGCCAATCGAGTGAGCGTCCTCGGGGGGCGGCGACTCCTCGTCGGCGCGTGGGCAGACCGGCGGCGCCATGGCAGAGATTTGAGAGACAGAGAGAGAGAGAGAGAGAGAGAGAGAGAGAGAGAGAGAGAGGGCGAGCGAGGGGAGGATGTAGATGAGAATGCAGGCGAGACGACATGAGCAAGGTAGTATTTATTGGTGGCCGGAATCTAGATCGACGGGGACAATACACACGCCGGTCGCCGGAATTTACGAGTGCTGTAGTTTGAATTACACACAATTTCAGCAACAAATCCGTGTGTGAACATAATAGCTGACAGTTTCCAATACAGAACCATGTCTGATTAATGATCCCCGCCAATCACCTACCAAACCTCGAGCCACGAGATATATAGAGTGCCAATCGTGTGGGGGCCGGTTGTCTTGTTAGATCTTTACATTTTCTTCTTTGAACACGAGATATTACGGTCATTAAATGGCTAGAAAATCAGCTAAATGTCTTTAAAAGGTCAAATGACCCCTGAAAATTTCCAAATTTTCACATCATAGTTGTATTAGTGCACGTTAAACGTAGTAAAAAATTGAAGGCCGTAAGAGGAAGCTATCTCCCATCCGTCAGCAAACATGCATTGCTCCCTCTTGGAACCACGAACCTTCTAGTGAGTTGCCCCGGTTTGTGAGGGGTGTGTGTCCAAACTTTCGTCAAACATGCCAATTTTTTACCACATCATCTTGGTCGCATGACATTAAATCAAGCAAGGTTTCATGTTTTTCTGATCATTTTTTAATATTTTGAAACTAAAATGCCATGGCATGCACTCCATGCATGTGCCCATGCCTTGACACCAATATGTTTGAAATTTCCTTCTAATTTACTTCACATGGAATTAACTCGCACACAAGTACACAAAAATATGATTTTTCTAACCGTTTTGGTTAGGCGTTGCATGTACATGTAGTTCAAATTTGAAATACGATCATTAAATGGATAGAAAATCACATAAATGTCTTTAGAAGGTCAAATGACCCCTGAAATTTACCAAATTTTCACATGACAGTTACACGTCAAACGTAGGAAAATATTTGAAGGCCGAAAGAGGAAGCTATCTCCCGTTCGCCATCAAACATGCATTGTTCCCTCTCGGAACCACGAACCTTCTAGCAAGTTGCTCCGGTTTGTGAGAACCTTCTAGGGGTCAAACATGCCAATTTCTTTACCACATCATCTTGGTGGCATGACATTACATCAACCAAGGTTTCATGTGTTTCTGATCATTTTTCTATTTTTTTGAATTAAAATGCCATGTCATGCCATGCATACGTATGCATGTGCCCATGTCGTGAGACCAATATGTTTGAAAATTCCTTCTAATTTACTGCACATGGAGTTAACTCGCACACAAGTACACAGATATGATTTTTCAAACCGTTTTGGTCAGGCGTTGCATGTAGATGTAGTTCAAATTTGAATTACGGTCATTAAATGGTTAGAAAATCACTTAAATGTCTCTAAAAGGTCAAATGACCCCTAGAATTTTCCAAAATTTCACATTTACAGTTGTAGTAGTGCACGTTAGACGTAGAAACAATTTGAAGGCCGTAAGAGGAAGGTATCTCCCGTCCGTCATCGAACATGCATTGTTCCCTCTCGGAACCACGAACCTTCTAGCGAGTTGCTCCGGTGTTTGAGGGGTGTGTGTGATGTCTACTACACAAGCTTCTTCTTGTAGACGTTGTTGGGCCTCCAAGTGCAGAGGTTTGTAGGACAGTAGCAAATTTCCCTCAATTGGATGACCTAAGATTTATCAATTTGTGGGAGGCATAGGATGAAGATGGTCTCTCTCAAACAACCCCGC
Organism: Aegilops umbellulata; assembly: GCA_032464435.1. NCBI lineage: Eukaryota > Viridiplantae > Streptophyta > Magnoliopsida > Poales > Poaceae > Aegilops > Aegilops umbellulata. The sequence continues at coordinate 448,215,857 of CP136057.1, forward strand.
AACCAAATAACAAAGAGTCTCTTGTGTCCTCAACACACCCAATACAATGGTAAATTGTATAGGTGCACTAGTTCGGCGAAGAGATGGTGATACAAGTGCAATATGGATGCTAGATATAGGTTTTTCTAATCTAAAATTATAAAAAACAACAAGGTAACAAGCGATAAAAGTGAGCGTAAATGGTATTGCAATGCTAGGAAACAAGGCCTAGGGTTCATACTTTAACTAGTGCAAGTTCTCTCAACAATCATAACATAATTGGATCTTAAACTATCCCTCAACATGCAACAAAGGGTCACTCCAAAATCACTAGTAGCGGAGAACAAACGAAGAGATTATTGTAGGGTACGAAACCACCTCAAAGTTATTCTTTCTGATCGATCTATTCAAGAGTCCGTAGTAAAATAACACGAAGCTATTCTTTCCGTTCGATCTAGATACTCCAATGTCACCTCAAGTATATGTGGGTATGATTATACAATATGCATCCCACAATCTCAGATTCATCTATTCAACCAACACAAAGAACTTCAAAGAGTGCCCCAAAGTTTCTATCGGAGAGTCAAGACGAAAACGTGTGCCAACCCCTATGCATAAGTTCACAAGGTCACTGAACCCGCAAGTTGATCACCAAAACATACATCAAGTAGATCACGTGAATATCCCATTGTCACCACCGATAAGCACATGCAAGACATACATCAAGTGTTCTCAAATCCATAAAGACTCAATCCGACAAGATAACTTCAAAGGGAAAACTCAATCCATTACAAGAGAGTAGAGGGGGAGAAACATCATAATATTCAACTATAATAGCAAAGCTCGCGATAAATCAAGATCGTGCCGAATCAAGAACACGAGAGAGAGAGAGAGAGAGAGAGAGAGAGAGAGATCAAACACATAGCTACTGGTACATATCCTCAACCCCGAGGGTGAACTACTACCTCCTCGTCATGGAGAGTGCCGGGATGATGAAGTTGGCCACAGGTGAGGAATTCCCCCTCCGGCAGGGTGCCGAAACAGGGTCTCGATTGGTTTTTGGTGGCTACAGAGGCTTGCAGCGGCGGAACTCTTGATCTAGGTTATGTTCTCGGGGTTTCTGTATTTATAGGAGAGGTTGGCATTGAGAACAAGTCAGGGGGCCCCATAGGGAGTCCTCGAGACAAGGGGCGCGCCCTCCACCCTCGTGGGGCCCACAGGACTCCCCTCCGGTAACCCTTCGTTCCAGTATTTTTTATATTTTCTAGAAAAAATCCCCGTTGATTTTCAGGGCATTCCGAGAACTTTTATTTCTGCACAAAACAACACCATGGTAGTTCTGCTAAAAACAACGTCAGTCCGGGTTAGTTCTAACCAAATCATACCAAAATCATGTAAAAATATTATAAACATGGCATGAATACATAAAAAATTATAGATACGTTGGATACATATCAGCATCCCCAAGCTTAATTCCTACTCGTCCTCGAGTAGGTAAATGATAAAAACATAATTTTTGATGTGGAATGTTGCCTAACATATTTATCAATGTAATCTCATTTATTGTGGCAAGAATATTCAGATCCAAAAGATTCAAGACAAAAGTTTAATATTGACATAAAATAATAATACTTCAAGCATACTAACCAAGCAATTATGTCTTATCAAAATAACATAGCCAAAGAAAGCTTATCCCTACAAAATCATATAGTTTGGCCATGCTTCATTTCTGTCACACAAAATGCTCCCATCATGCACAACACCGATGACAAGCCAAGCAATTGTTTCATACTTAGCCTTTTCAAACTCTTTCAACTTTCACGCAATATATGAGCGCGAGCCATGGACATAGCACTATGGGTGGAATAGAATATGATGATGGAGGTTGTGTGAGAAGACAAAAAAGGAGAAAGTCTCACATTGACACGGGTAATCAATGGGCTATTGAGATGCCCATCAGTTGATGTCAATGCAAGGAGTAGGGATTGCCATCCAACAGATGCACTAGAGCTATAAATATATGAAAGATCAACAAAAGAAACTAAGTGGGTGTGCATCAAACTTGATTGCTCACGAAGACCTAGGGCATTTTGAGGAAGCCCGTCATTGGAATATACAGGCCAAGTTCTACGACGAAAAATTCCCACTAGTATATGAAAGTGACAAAATAAGAGACTCTCTATCATGAAGTTCATGGTGCTACTTTGAAGCACAAGTGTGGAAAAAGGATAGTAACATTGTCCCTTCTCTCTTTTTCTCTCTTTTTTATTTAGGCCTTCTCCTTTTTTATGGCCTCTTTTTTTTTGGCTTCTTTGGCCTCTCTTTTTTTTCGTCCGGAGTCCCATCCCGACTTGTGGGGGAATCATAGTCTCCGTCATCCTTTCCTCACTGGGATAATGTTCTAATAATGATGATCATCACACTTTTATTTACTTACAACTCAAGAATTACAACTCGATACTTAGAACAAAATATGACTCTATGTGAATGCCTCCGGCGGTGTACCGGGATGTGCAATGAATCAAGAGTGACATGTATGAAAGAATTATGAAGGTGGCTTTGCCACAAATACGATGTCAGCTACATGACCATGCAAAGCAATATGACAATAATGGAGGGTGTCAAAATAAACGAAACGGTGGAAGTTGCATGGCATTGTATCTTGGAATGGCTATGGAAATGCCATAATAGGTAGGTATGGTGGCTGTTTTGAGGAAGATATAAGGAGGCTTATGTGTGATAGAGCGTGTCATATCATGGGGTTTGGATGCAGCGGCAAAGTTTGCACCAACTCTTGATGTGAGAAAGGGCAATGCACGGTACCGAAGAGGCTAGCAATGATGGAATGGTGAGAGTACGTATAATCGATGGTCTCAACATTAGTCATAAAGAACTCACATACTTATTGCAAAAATCTACAAGTCATCAAAACCAAGCACTGCGCGCATGCTCCTAGGGGGATAGATTGGTAGGAAAAGAACATCGCTCGTCCCTGACCGCCACTCATAAGGAAATCAATCAAAGAACACCTCATGCTTCAAATTTGTCACACAACAGTTACCATACGTGCATACTACGGGACTTGCAAACCTCAACACAAGTATTTCTCAATTTCACAATTACTCAACTAGCATGACTCTAAATATCACCATCTTTATATCTCAAAACAATTATCAAGTATCAAACTTCTCAAAGTTTTTAATGCACTTTATACGAAAGTTTTTATTATACCCATCTTAGATGCCTATCATATTAGGACTAATTTTATAGCCAAAGCAAATTACCATGCAGTTCTAAAAGACTCTCAAAATAATATAAGTGAAGCATGAGAGATCAATAATTTCTATAAAATAAAACCACCACTGTGCTCTAAAAAGATATAAGTGAAGCACTAGAGCAAACGACAAACTACTCTGAAAAATATAAGTGAAGATCAATGAGTAGTTGAATAATTATGTAACTATGTGAAGACTCCGTGGGAATACTTCAAAATATTTGCCACCAGATATAGAAACAACTTTTGGTGGAGAAGGATGAATCTATTGAATAAAAAAGGAAGTAAATAGTAAGTTTTAACTACCACACGAAGAACTGCTAGACGGAGTGCAGTGGGTGGCCGAGCAGTTTAATCTCATGTGCCCTAACTTGGCGACGGAAGACACCTACAGCGGCGGCGGAGAGACGAGGTCCACGGCCGGCGTGAGAACGACGTCGATGAGGTCGCGGCAGCTAAGCGCTTCGTCGCCGGCATCGTCGAGAGCTAGCGGTGGCGCTAGGGTTTGTGCGAGGTGGAGAGGTGGGAGAAGGATTTTGACCGCGATTTGATGTGTATTTATAAGGAAAGGGACAACACAACACAATTACACAGGTGCCCCTTGCTGTTCACATCTGAGGGACACGTGGCAAACATGCAACACATTGGAAGTTGTTCCATGTTCCCACGCACGCCTGGACTGTCGGGTGGTCGTTCTGGCTTCTACGGGTTTCAGGCAATAAGGATATAGCATTTAAAACAGGTTCAACCTTTGTCTCTGTATCTTCTGCTGACAAAGACGCAGAGAAGACATTTGACAGTTTCAATAGAATGCATATGATTTGGATAGATAGAATTTTAGATAGAAGCATAGAAGAGGTTAGGGTCCGATCACATTCACTTAGATCAAAAGATTCAAGAAAGAAGACATAGCTATAAATGATTGTTGTGCAGGACAGAACACAAATATATGTATAAATCTAATTAAGACCAAATCAACATGGTGAAGATAAACATGAAGTCAAATTAAAGTCGAAGAAAAATCAAATGCGAAGACTTCGCAAAAGAGATGCCCAATGAAACTCTTCAAACAAAGATTTGGTGGTGGCGTTACCCACCGTATAGGAAGAATTAGACCCAGACACGACACACAATTATCGTGGCGCTCCGAAGTCAAATTCCGCATTAATGTACTTAGAGTGTATCTCTTCATTAATTGAAGATATATGCTACTTTATGTGTTGCACATCTAAGCCATCAATATGCATAAGTGTTAGGATGTGTGTCCAATTACAGGACATTTGAGGATTCTAAGATAGTTAGCTCACACTGCAACTTGCAAAACCTTTTCTCATCCAAGGGCTTTGTGAAGATATCTTCCAATTGCTCTTCAGTGTTGACGTGAATGATATCAATATCTTCCTTCATGACATGATCTCTGAGAAAGTGATGACGAATTTCAATGTGCTATGTCTTCGAGTGCTGAACTAGGTTGTTGGCAATCTTGATGGCGCTTTCATTGTCGCAGTAGAGTGGCACTTTCTTCAGATGGATGCCATAATCCTTGAGAGTTTGCTTCATCCATAGAAGCTGAGCGCAGCAAGATCCAACAATGATGTATTCAGACTCAGCAGTGGAGAGAGACACATAGTTTTGCTTCTTTGGAGACCAACAGACAAGTGATCGTCCCAAAAAGTGACATGTGCTTGAAGTGGACTTGCGATCAACCTTGTCACCAGCATAATCAGCATCCGAGAATCCAACTAGATCAAACTCTGAGCCCTTTGGATACCATAATCCTAGTGTTGGGGTGTAAGCCAAATATCGAAGAATTCGCTTCACAGCAAAGTGATGCGATTCCTTTGGTGCCGCTTGGAATCGGGCACACATGCAAACAGTAAGCATGATATCTGGCCTAGATGCACATAAATAAAGTAAAGAACCTATCATGGAGCGGTATACCTTTTGATCAAACTCTTTACCATTGGCGTCAGGACCCAGATGACTTTTGGTTGGCATTGGCGTCGTGTAACCTTTGCAATCTTGCGTTCCAAACTTCTTAAGGCAGTCTTTCAGGTATTTCTCTTGAGATATGAAGAGGTCGTTGCTTTGCTGACGAATTTGAAGACCTAGGAAGAACTTCAGCTCACCCATTATGGACATCTCATATTGCTCTTGCATCATTTGTCCAAACTCATCGCTGTATTTCTGGTTAGTGCAGCCAAAGATAATGTCATCCACATAGATCTAGCACACAAATAGTTCTCCATCGTATGTCTTCGTGAAGAGAGTGGGATCCAGGGATCCAGGTTTGAAGCATTTTCTCTTCAGGAAGGCTTTCAATGTGTCATGCCAAGCACGAGGGCTTGTTTGAGGCCATATAGTGCATTTTTGAGCTTGTATACCATGTCAGGATGTTTTGGATCTTCAAAGCCAGGTGGTTGTGCAACATACACTTCTTCTTCAATCTTGCCATTGAGAAAAGCACTCTTCACATCCATTTGGTACAGGAGGATGTTGTGATGGTTGGCATAGGCTAGCAGTATGCGAATGGCTTCAAGCCTAGCCATGGGAGCGAATATTTCATCGAAGTCAATCCCTTCAACTTGAGTGTATCCTTGAGCAACGAGACAAGCCTTGTTTCTGACAACTTGACTATGCCCATCTTGTTTGTTGCGACAGATCCATTTTGTGCCTATGATATTGTGCTTGTGAGGGTCAAGATGCTTTACCAATTCGCACACATCGTTCAGCTCGAACTGTTGAAGATCTTCTTCTATAGCTTGAATCCATTCAGGTTCCATGAAGGATTCAATAACTTTCTTGGGTTCAGATATTGAGACAAATGCAAAGTGCCCACAGAAACTTGCTAGTTGCGTTGCTCTTGAACGAGTGAGTGGACCAGGTGCATTGATGCTATCGATTATCTTCTCAATCTGTACTTCATTTGCAATAGGAGGATGAGCTGGACAAAGATTTTGCTCTTGCTGATCATTGTCTTCATTTTGAGCATTGGCTTCAAGCTGAGCATTGTCTTCAGGTTGATTAGGTGCTGAAATTATAAGTTCCTCTTCAGCATGTGCCTCAGAAGGTATGATTTCTCCAGTTCCCATAAGCTTGATTGATTCACTGGGAGGGACTTCATCTAGCACATTTGGCAGGTGCTCTCTTTGCGAGCCATTAGTCTCATCGAACCACACATCCATAGTTTTAAACAGTTTGTAGTGAAAGAGGTTGAAGACTCTGTAGGAGTGTGAATCCTTTCTGTAACCAAGCATAAAACCTTCATGTGCTTTCAGTGCAAGTTGTGAAGTGTGATGTGGATCCTTGATCCAGAACCTAGCACCAAATACTCTGAAGTAGCTTACATTTTGCTTCTAACTAGTCAGGGGCTCATAGGATGTCTTCTTCAGAAGCTTGTGAAGATAAACACGGTTGATGACATGACATGCAGTATCAATGGCTTCAGGCCAGAACTTTCTTGGAGTCTTGTATTCATCAAGCATCGTCTGAGCCATCTCAATGAGTGTCATGTTCTTGCGCTCCACTATGCCATTCTGATGAGGTGTATATGGAGCAGAGAACTCATGAGTCATACCCAATGTGTCAAGATAAGTGTAGAGGCCCGTGTTCTTGAAATCTGTGTTGTTGTCACTTCTGATGTGCTTAATCTTGATGCCATAGTTCGTCATGGCACGATTGGCGAAGCATATGAAAACATCATGCACTTCATTCTTGTAGAGGATTATGTGCACCCAAGTATATCTTGAATAATCATCAACAATAACGAAGCCATAGAGGCAAGCAGTGATCGTAAGAGTAGAGTAGTGAGTAGGGCCAAATAAGTCCATGTGTAGCAGCTCGAAGGGTTGAGATGTTGTCATGATTGTCTTCGAGGGGTGCTTGGCCCTCGTCATCTTTCCAGCTTCGCAGGCACCACACAGATGATCCTTATTGAAGTTTACGCCCTCGAGGCCTATGACGTGTTTCTTCTTCGCGAGAGTGTGGAAGTTCCTCATGCCAGCATGCCCTAGCCTCCGATGCCAGAGCCAACAGTCTGAAGCTTTTGCTAGAAGACATATGGCCAACTGTGGTCCTGCTGAGAAATCAACCATATACAGATCATCTTTCCGATACCCTTCAAAGACTATAGACTTGTCATATTCCATTAGAACAAGGAAATGATATTTTCCAAATATCACAATCATGTTCAAGTCACAAAGCATCGAAACAGACATTAAGTTGAAACCAAGGGACTCAACAAGCATAACTTTATCCATGTGTTGATCCTTTGAGATTGCAACTCTAGCTAGACCCAATACCTTGCTTTTACCAGTGTCAGCAAATGTGATGCGACTCTTGTCAGATGGACGTAAGGTTGAGTCCATGAGAAGACTTCGATCACCAGTCATATGATTAGTGCATCCACTGTCCATAATCCATTCTGAAGCATGTGGCGTCATACCCTACAGTACAGTTAGGGGGATAGGCTTCACCAAGGGTATTGTGAAGCATAAACATTTGACGAACAAGCGGATTATCAAAGCTCAGGTCCAGGTTAGGGCTGATAGGATGAGTGGCAAGTGATTCAGGAACAAAATACATAGTAAGACCATTTGGGCATTTTATCTTGCGCCCTACAAGATGTTTTAGGTCCCCAGCATAAGCATCAGACGCCTTTGATCTCCGGCTGGAGATCTTTCCCTGCAAAAGAAAGTTAATTTATCTTAACCACTCAAATCTTCAGGGGTGGCTTAGAAGCAATGAGTCTAAGTGCATCATATGAGAACTTCGGCTTTGGAGCCCTAGCAAATAGCCTTGCCGGAGGTGAATAATACTCATATGAATAAGCAGAAAAGTTTTTGATTTTATGAACATAGCGGTTTGAAGAAAGACGCTCATATTCATAAGTCTGAGTATGTTTTCCCTGCAAAAAATTGGTGTTAGGGTGACTCTGGTGAGTCCTCTGTCTGTATGAAGCCTTTGGACCATATGAAGCCGTTGGTCTGGGGTTTGTCTTCTTCCCTGGTGGTGTCATGATGACATTCACAGGAAGATTCTAAAGACACCTTTTGGGCACCCAGATCTTCTTCATGGGTGGTCCATTCCTGCAGTTAGTACCAATATACCTGGCAAACACTTCACCATTCTCATTCTTAAACACTTTATAGTTTGCATCAAGGGATTCACCAATGATAATTGGGTTAGCACAAGTGAAGCCAGATAAGGTGGATGGGTCCACTGAAGGTCCCTTTGCAGCAACCCATGTGGTTTTGGGGTATTTCTCAGGCTTCAAGTAAGAACCATCAACATTCATTTTCCTCTCGAACCCAACACCCTCTTTCCTAGGGTTTCGGTTCAGAATCTGCCTTTCAAGGACATCACATAGTGTCTGATGCCCTTTGAGACTTTTGTACATCCCAGTCTCAAGCAATGTCTTTAGCCTGGCATTTTCATCAACAATAGTAGTGGTATCCTCAGGAGAGGGGTTAGTTACCACATTAGCAGTTGAAGATATTGCAATAGTAGCAGTAGTGGAACATTCAGCAATAGAAATAGCGTTATCATGATCAAGGCAATTTAGACATGGTGGTTCAAATCCTTCCTGAGCGGGACTGATCTGTTGAGCGCGAAGTGACTCGTTCTCTTTTTGAAGATCTTCATGAACCACTCTCAATGTCTCAAGTTCTTGCGTCCTTTGAAGATAATCGTAGGAAAGCTTTTCATGAGTTTTTGAGAGCATTTCATGACGACTTTCAAGTTCCTCGTACTTAACATGAAGATTTTTATGTCTTCAATTAAGGACCGAGATCGGGTCATTTCCGCGTCCAACATGTCATCGCTTTTGTCTAGCAATTTTTGAATATGTTCCATAGCTTTATGTTGTTCAGTTGCATTTTTAGCAAGTGTTTTGTAGCTAGGTTTGGATTCACAATCAGAGTCATCTTCACTTGATGTTTGAAAGTAAGCATCACATGAGTTTACCTTGGCACCACGTGCCATGAGGCAGTAGGTGGGGGCAGAGTCGTCCTTGTCATTAGCATCAACGTTGGTGACGGAGCCATTGTCTTCAGTGTTGAAGATGGACTTGGCAACGTAGGCTGTGGCTAGAGCCAGACTTGCAACGCCAGAGTCAGACTCCTCAGACTCCACCTCTGCCTCCTCAGAAGCAGACTCCTCCTCTGAATCCATTTCCTTGCCAACAAAAGCACGAGCTTTGCCAGATGAGCTCTTCTTGTGTGATGAAGACTTGGACGAAGACTTGGAAGAAGACTTTGAGGATTTATTCTTCTTCTTGTCGTCAGAATCATATTCCTTCCTCATTTTATTCTTCTTGTTCTCATTGTCCCACTGAGGACACTCAGAGATGTAGTGACCAGGTTTATTGCACTTGTGGCATGTTCTCTTCTTGTGGTCGTGAGTGGAAGCTTCATCATTTCTTGAGATGGATCTTGAAGACTTTCTGAAGCCTTTCTTCTGAGTGAATTTCTGGAACTTCTTCACAAGCATAGCAAGCTCCTTCCCAATGTCTTCAGGATCCCCAGAACTGCAGTCAGATTCTTATTCAGATGACGAAACAGCCTTTGCCTTCAAAGCGCGAGTACGTCCATAGCTACGACCATAGATATCTATTTTCTCAGATAACTGGAACTCATGTGTGTTGAGCCTCTCAAGTATGTCAGACGGATCGAGAGTCTTGAAGAAAGGGCATTCTTGAATCATTAGGGCTAGGGTGTCAAACGAGTTGTCAAGTGATCTCAGGAGTGTCTTGACGATTTCATGCTTGGTGATCTCAGTGGCGCCAAGCGCATGAAGCTCATTTGTGATATCAGGTAGGCGATCAAACATGAGCTGGACATTCTCATTGTCGTTTCTCTTGAAGCGGTTGAAGAGGTTGCGAAGAACACTGATCCTTGAGCCTCTCTGGGTTGAGACGCCTTCGTTGACCTTGGAGAGCCAGTCCCAGACTAGCTTCAAAGTTTCCAGAGCACTCACACGGCCATATTGTCCTTTGGTCAGATGACCACAAATGATGTTCTTGGCAGTAGAATCCAGTTGAATGAACTTTTTGACATCAGCAGGGGTGACACCTTCACCGCCCTTGGGAACACCGTTCTTGATGACATACGAGAGGTCGATATCAATGGCTTCAAGATGCATGCGCATCTTATTCTCCAGTACGAGTAATCAGTGCCAACGACGATAGGGCACGCAGCGGAGACTTTGATTATCCCTGCAGTCGACATAGCTAAAACTCCAGGTGGTTAAACCAAATCACACAGAACATGGGAGCACCTTGCTCTGGTACCAATTGAAAGTGCTAGTTATCGACTAGAGGGGGGTGAATAGGTGTTTTTTATGAAAGTCTTCAAAACATGGGAGCTTTGAAGAGAAACAATAGAAATGAACCTATTGATATGCAGCGGAAAGTAGACTACACTAGACAAGCCATAGTCAAGCAAGTAATGAAGCGAATGCACGAAGACTATTAGCAGCTAGGTAGTATAGATCGAGATGGAAGATAGTATATATGAAGCCAAAGAACAATAGTCGTCACATAGTGAATTCAAACAGATCAAGCAAGCATACAACTGACTTCACGAAGACAAATTGTAAATATGTGAGGGAGGAGATAGAACCAGTTGCTTGGTGAGGACAAGGATTTGTTGGACAAGTTCCAGTTGCTGTGACAATTGTACGTCTGGTTAGGGAGGCTGAGATTTAACTCAGAAGACCGCGTCTTCACCTTATTCCCCTTGAGAAAAGGACACTTAGTCCTCGCCCAATCACTCTGGTAAGTCTTCAAGGTAGACTTCCAAACCTTCACAGACTTCGTTCACTGGCAATCCACAATGACTCTTTGATGCTCAGAACGCGACGCCTAACCGGCTGGAGGATTCACAGTCCTCAAGTGTAACAAGTCTTCAGATCACACGGACAGAAAGACTTTAGTGATGCCTAACACTCTTTAGCTCTGGGTGTTTTGGGCTTTGTCCTCGCAAGGATCTTTCTCTCAAAGGCTTCGAGGTGGGTTGCTCTCAAACGACAAAAGCCGTGCACCAACTCCGAGCAGCCACCAATTTATGGTGTAGGGGGTGGGCTATTTATAGACACTAGGCAACCCGACCTGATTTGTTCGAAATGACCCTGGGTTACTAAGGAACTCACATGTGTCCAACGGTCAGATTTCAAACACACGTGGCAGCTTGACTTGGGACACAAGTAAAGCTGACTCATCCAGCTCTGGATAAGATTTGCTCTCATTGTCTTTGTTCGAAGACATAGGATTTGGTTGAGCATCACTTCAGTCACTCTGACTTTGTTCACTTGTACCCCACTTAACAGTACGGTGGTTCCTATTACTCAACAAAGAAGAAAAGGAAATTACGAAACAACTATGTCTTCGCACTCCATAGTTTTCATGTGAATGCCTTCTCAAGTCATAATCTTCATTGTGAATATCTTCACATACCACCATTGTCTACAATGTCTTCACACATTTTTAGGGGTCATCTCCGGTAGGTAAACCGAATCGATGAGGGACTACTACATGTGTTATCCTGCAATTCTAACAAACACATTAGTCCCTCAACCAGGTTTGTCGTCAATACTCCAAAACCAACTAGGGGTGGCACTAGATGCACTTACACTTAGTCTCTTGGTTGTACTTCAATATTACCTTGAGGTGCCTTTGGCATCCCCAAGCTTAGGCTCTTGCCACTCCTTATTCCATAGTCCATCGAATCTTTACCCAAAACTTGAAAACTTCACAACACAAAACTCAACAGAAAACTCGTAAGCTCCGTTAGTATAAGAAAAAAAATCACCACTTAGGTATTGTTGTGAACTCATTATAAATTCATATTGGTGTAATATCTAATGTATTCCAACTTCTCTATGGTTCATACCCTCCGATACTACTCATAGATTCATCAAAATAAGCAAACAACATAATGAAAACAGAATCTATCAAAAACAAAAGAGTTTGTAGTAATCTATATCATTAGAATACTTATGTAACTCCAAAAAGTCTGAAATAAACTGGTGGACCTGAGGAATTTTTCTATTAATCATCTGAAAAAAATAATCAACCTAAAAGCACTCTCCAGTAAAAAAATGGCATCTAATCTCGTGAGCGCAAAAGTTTCTGTTTTTTACAACAAGATCGCATAGACTTCACCCAAGTCTTCCCAAAGGTTCTACTTGGCACAAACACTAATTAAAACATAAAACCACATCTAAACAGAGGCTAGATGAATTTTTTCTTACTAAATAGGAGCAAATGCAAAGAACAAAGATAACATTGGGTTGCCTCCCAACAAGCGCTATTGTTTAACGCCCCTAGTTAGGCATGATGATTTCAATGATGCTCACATAAAAGATAAGAATTGAAACATAAAGAGAGCATCATGAAGAATATTACTAGAACATTTAAGTCTAACCCACTTCCTATGCATAGGGATTTTGTGAGCAAACAACTTATGGGAACAATAATCAACAAGCATAGGAAGGCAAAACAAGCATAACTTCAAAACTTTTAACAGATAGAGAGGAAACTTGATATTATTGCAATTCCTACAAGCATATATTCCTCCCTCATAATAATTTTCAGTAGCATCATGAATGAATTCAAGAATGTAACCATCACATAAAGCATTCTTTTCATGATCTACAAACATAGAATTTTTATTACTCTCCACATAAGCAAATTTCTTCTCATGAATAGAAGTGGGAGCAAACTCAACAAAATAACTATCATGTGAGGCATAATCCAGTTGAAAATTAAAATCAAGATGACAATTTCATGGTTACCATTATTCTTAATAGCATACAAGTCATCACAATAATCATCATAGATAGCAACTTTATTCTCATAATCAATTGGAACCTCTTCCGAAATAGTGGATTCATCACTAAATAAAGTCATGACCTCTCCAAATCCACTTTCATAATTATCACAATAAGATTCAACACCCTCCAAAATAGTGGGATCATTACTTCCTAAAGTTGACACTATTCCAAAACCACTTTCATCAATATAATCATCATAAATAGGAGGCATGCTATCATCATAATAAATTTGCTCATCAAAACTTGGGGGACAAAAAATATCATCTTCATCAAACCTAGCATCCCCAAGCTTGTGGCTTTGCATATACTTAGCATCATGGATATTCAAGGAATTCATACTAACAACATTGAAATCATGCTCATAATTCAAATATTTAGTGCCAAACATTTTAATGCATTCTTCTTTTAACACTTGAGCACAATTTTCCTTTCCATCATTTTCACGAAAGATATTAAAAAGATGAAGCATATGAGGCACCTTCAATTCCATTTTTTTGTAGTTTTCTTTTATAAACTAAACTTGTGATAAAACAAGAAACTAAAAGATTCGATTGCAAGATCTAAAGATATACCTTCAAGCACTCACCTCCCCGGCAACGGCGCCAGAAATTACTTGATGTCTACTACACAACCTTCTTCTTGTAGACGTTGTTGGGCCTCCAAGTGCAGAGGTTTGTAGGAAAGTAGAAAATTTCCCTCAAGTGGATGACCTAAGGTTTATCAATCCGTGAGAGGCATAGGCTGAAGATGGTCTCTCTCAAACAACCCTGCAACCAAATAACAAAGAGTCTCTTGTGTCCCCAACACACCCAATACAATGGTAAATTGTATAGGTGCACCAGTTCGGCGAAGAGATGGTGATACAAGTACAATATGGATGGTACATATAGGTTTTTGTAATCTGAAATTATAAAAAACAGCAATGTAACAAGCGATAAAAGTGAGCATAAACGGTATTGCAATGCTAGGAAACAAGACCTAGGGTTCATACTTTCACTAGTGCAAGTTCTCTCAACAATAATAACATAATTGGATCATATATCTATCCCTCAACATGCAACAAAGAGTCACTCCAAAGTCACTAGTAGCGGAGAACAAATGAAGAGATTATTGTAGGGTACGAAACCACCTCAAAGTTATTCTTTCTGATCGATCTATTCAAGAGTCTGTAGTAAAATAACACGAAGCTATTCTTTCCGTTCGATCTATCCTAGAGTTCGTACTAGAATAACACCTTAAGACACAAATCAACCAAAACCCTAATGTCACCTAGATACTCCAATGTCACCTCAAGTATCCGTGGATATGATTATACGATATGCATCACACAATCTCAGATTCATCTATTCAACCAACACAAAGAACTTCAAAGAGTGCCCCAAAGTTTCTACCGGAGAGTCAAGACGAAAACATGTGCCAACCCCGATGCATAAGTTCACAAGGTCAGTGAACCCGCAAGTTGATCACTAAAACATACATCAAGTAGATCATGTGAATATCCCATTGTCACCACAGATAAGCACATGCAAGACATACATCAAGTGTTCTCAAATCCTTAAAGACTCAATTCGATAAGATAACTTCAAAGGGAAAACTCAATCCATTACAAGAGAGCAGAGGGGGAGAAACATCATAAGATCCAACTATAATAGTAAAGCTCATGATACATCAAGATCGTGCCGAATCAAGAACACGAGAGAGAGAGAGAGAGAGAGAGAGAGAGAGAGAGAGAGAGAGAGAGAGAGAGAGAGAGAGAGAGAGAGATCAAACACATAGCTACTGGTACATATCCTCAGCCCCGAGGGTGAACTACTACCTCCTCGTCATGGAGAGCACCGGGATGATGAAGATGGCCACCGGTGAGGGATCCCCCTCTGGCAGGTTGCCGGAACAGGGTCCCGATTGGTTTTTGTGGCTACAGAGGCTTGCGGCGGCTGAACTCCCGATCTAGGTTATGTTCTAGGGGTTTCTATATTTATAGGAGAGATTGGCGTCGAGAACAAGTCAGGGGGGCCCATAGGGAATCCACGAGGCAGGGGGCAAGCCCCAGGGGGTGGACGCGCCCTCCACCCTCATGGGGCCCACGGGACTCCCGTCCAGTAATGCTTCGTTCCAGTATTTTTATATTTTCCAAAAAAATCTCCGTTGATTTTCAGCGCATTCCGAGAACTTTTATTTCTGCACAAAAACAACACCACGGTAGTTTTGTAGAAAACAACGTTAGTCCGAGTTAGTGCGAACCAAATCATACCAAAATCAAGTAAAAATATTATAAACATGGCATGAATACATCAAAAATTATAGATTCATTGGAGACGTATCAGTGTGTCCAAACATTCGTCAAACATGCCAATTTCTTGAACACATCATCTTGGTGGATGACATTAAATCAAGCAAGGTTTCATGTTTTTCTGATCATTTTTAAAATTTTTGGCATTAAAATGCCATTGCATGCACTCCATGCATGTGCCCATGCCTTGACACCAATATGTCTGAAAATTCCTTCTAATTTAGTGCACATGGAATTAACACGCACACAAGTACACAAAAATATGATTTTTCAAACCGTTATGGTTAGGCGTTGCATGTAGATGTAGTTCAAATTTGAATTACGGTGATTAAATGGTTAGAAAATCACTTAAATGTGTTTAAAAGGTCAAATGACCCCTGAAATTTACCAAATTTTCACATGACAATTGTATTAGTGCATGTTAAACATAGGAAACAATTTGAAGGCCGTAAGAGGTAGCTATCTCCCGTTCGTCATCAAACATGCATTGTTCCCTCTCGAAACCGCAGACCTTCTAGCAAGTTGCTCCGGTTTGTGAGGGGTGTGAGTTCGTCAAACATGCCAATTTATTTACCACATCATCTTGGTGGCATGACATTACATCAACCAAGGTTTCATGTGTTTCTGATCATTTTTTTATTTTTTTTGAATTAAAGTGCCATGTTTCTCCATGCATACGTATACATGTGTCCATGTCGTGATACCAATATATTTGAAAATTCCTTCTAATTTACTGCACATGGAATTAACTCGCACACAAGTACACAGATACGATTTTTCAAACCGTTTTGGTTAGGCGGTGCATGTAGATGTAGTTCAAATTTTAATTACGGTTATAAAATGGTTAGAAAATCACTTAAATTTCTATAAAAGGTCAAATGACCCCTAGAATTTTCCAAAATTTCACGTTACTGTTGTAGTAGTGCACGTTAGACGTAGAAAAAATTTGAAGGCCGCAAGAGGAAGTTATCTCCATTCGTCATCAAACATGCATTGTTCCCTCTTGGAACCACGAGCCTTCTAGTGAGTTGCTCCCGTTTGTGAGGGGTGTGTGTCCAAACTTTGGTCAAACATGCTAATTTTTACCACATCATCTTGGTGGCATGACATTACATCAACCAAGGTTTCATGTGTTTCTGATTTTTTTGGAATTAAAATGCCATGTCACTCCATACTTAATTGTGTCATAGCCGTTAGACCAATATGTTTGAAAATTCCTTCCAATTTGCTGCACATGGAATTAAATCGCACACAAGTACACGAAATATGAGTTTTCACACCGTTATGGTTAGCTGTTGCATGTACATGTAGTTCAAATTTCAATTACGGTCATTAAATGGCTAGAAAATCACTTAAATGTCTTAGAAGGTCAAATGACCCCTGAAATTTTCCAAAATTTGACATGACAGTTGGTTTAGTACTACAAAATTTCTCGCCCATTTAAAACACCATCCGTTGGCACTTCATTCCAAATTCGTCTTTTACAGCTAATAAAAAATATCTACAACATCACACACAGTTGTTTTTAGAAACCGTTTGCGATGAAAATATCTGGGTCTATTTAAGTCTCCCTCCTTAAGCTTCGCAGACCCGTCTCCTCTAGTGCCGGCAACCCCCGAATCCACGAATCCCGATCCCCATTTCCACACCACCTTCTTGCAAAGATGAGGCCGTGGTAATGCTTCGTGAAGGCCCGTACGATGGCCGCGTCCCCCCTCCCCCAAGTGTCGCCGCCTGTGCCGAGAGCACGGCCGCCTACGCCAAGAGCGCCGCTGCATCCGCATTGAGCGTGGCCGCTTCTACCGAGAGGGCGTCTGCGGCAGCCGGCAGGGCAGCTGCAGCTGCCGAGATGGCTGCAGCTGCTGCTGCGACGGTGGATGCAAACTCCGAGAGCGCTCGAGCTGCCGTCCGTGTCGCTGATGTCGCCCTGGCCTAGGTCGAGGCCATCCACGGCAAGGTCGAGGATGCACACGCCAAGATATTCCAGGCCACCTCGGACTCCAGCATGCAACCCAGGTCTAAAAAGGCGTCGGCAGCCATGGAGCACCTACTTCCTCATGAGGTCACCGAGCGGGAGCTGGAGATGCAAGAGGGGGCGGAGATCGAGGAGCTCCGGGAGGTGGAGTTGCGCATGGACGAGGTCGAGGTAGAGAAGAGTCTGTCCGTCGAGGAATCGGCGGTGGAGTACCAACGCAAGCTCTCACGTAGCCACTACTACGAGTACTACAACCTTGAGGGCGGCGCCAAGGACGAGGACAAGGACGAGGACGCGGTCTACTTCAGCAGGGGGGACGCGAAGTCCACCAATGGCGGCATGTCACCAGGACAAGTCATCCACGTCTCATCTCACACCGGCGATGCATAGGCGGGTGCGGCGGCGGATTTTTAATTATGTGTACTTAGGCTTTGCTTTTAATGATGGTATTTTGTTAGAGCAATGTTTAGGTCAACTGGCTCTGTGTAATTACTAAAATTGCTCGATTCAGTAAGTGTGGTATGTCTGTTGTACGCTCTTTTGTGTGCCCAAATTAGCAAGCGATGTTAAATTATGTCATATCTGGGGAAATTTCCACCAAAGTTTGAATTATCATACTCATCCCATGCGCGTAAAGGAGAAGAATCGTTTGCGATCCACACAATCGTTCAAAGTGAATAGTCCGGCGGCATCGCGCGTGTTCAAAGTGAATGTGCCCATGCCTTGAGACGAAAATTTGAATTATCAAACTCATCCCATGTGTGTAAAGCAGAAGAATCATTTGCGATGCACACAATCGTTCAAAGTGAATGGTCCGGCGGCACCGCGCGCAAAGTTTCCCTCCACATTTCCAAAATTTTGGCCTACTACCAAAATATCTACCCCCACGCCCCTTCCCCCCTTCCCCATCCCCTTTTCTCCCCGACCACAAGTCACATTTCCCCTGTTTCCTCCTTCCTTCCTTCCTTCCTTCCTTGCTAAGCTATAGCCGCTTCCTCGCTCTCGCCGTCTCGCATCCTACCGCCGGGGTCGCCATGTTCTTCTTCAAAGACATCTCCAGTGGTTCCTCCTCCGGCGACTACTCATTCACCACCCGGGTATGCCTGTCTTCTCTCTCGCGGGCTATGACTTGGAATGACGGATTTTTACCCGGAGGTCGATTTGAGTCGTTTCTTCTTCTATAGATCCCTAAGACCATCAGTGGCAACGAATGGAGCGAGGTCGCTGAAGATCTATCTGCTCATTGTCACCATCAATCACCATGCGTGAAGCTAGTTGCGTTTGATGTTGTGGACAGTGGGAGGAAGTTTATGGCTTGTGCAGAGAAGGTTAGACCCTTTTTCGTTGTTACAAATCATTTGTTAGATGTGATTCAGACACTGTCACTGTCCCAACCCATTTGTAGCACACCTTCAACCAAACGCATCCTAAGACAGTGTCACAGTTTGTACCTAGTATCTTAAATTGTTGCCATCTCATCAGCGGTGCCATTAGAAAATTATTTGGCACCGCTTCAGCAGTTTGTGCAGCCAACTTTGGTCCACACATCCGAGCAGCCAAGCAGTAAAATACTAAATCTTTATGGCACGAAGGAACTGGGCATCGGGGCAACTACGTGCTCCGGAGTCCGGGTCCCTGATTTTTTTTCCGCTGCATCGGCTCGCTAGTGCAGGGCACCGGTGCAAGATGTGGCAACAGTTGTCTTTACCCCAGGTTTGGCATACATAGTGGACGGCCTTAGTGCTATTAGTTCTATGTTACTAAATTTGTGCATGTACACACCTGTTAGTATCAATTTGCTGTCATCCAAACACTGTCGCTATGCTGTTGCAGTTATATTTACCTTCCTCATAAAATGTTCAATTTGTTATTTATTGTAAATGAGTAAGAACTTGTAGCGTCGTTGTAGTTAATTATAGCTTCTGATGTTCTAGAATTTGGTTGTTGTCTCAGTACCAATTATTTCATTTGCACATTGAACTTTTTGAGAAGATATGTCATAATTAACATGTTTCTTCTGAAGGAAATATGCCCTAGAGGCAATAATAAAGTTATTATTTATTTCCTTACATATCATGATAAATGTTTATTATTCATGCTAGAATTGTATTAACTGGAAACATAATACATGTGTGAATACATAGGCAAACAGAGTGTCACTAGTATGCCTCTACTTGACTAGCTCATTAATCAAAGATGGTTATGTTTCCTAACCATGAACAAAGAGTTGTTATTTGATTAACGAGATCACATCATTAGTTGAATGATCTGATTGACATGACCCATTCCATTAGCATAGCACCCGATCGTTTAGTATGTTGCTATTGCTTTTATCCATGACTTATACATGTTCCTTTAACTATGAGATTATGCAACTCCCGTTTACCGTAGGAACACTTTGTGTGCTACCAAACGTCACAACGTAACTGGGTGATTATAAAGGTGCTCTACAGGTGTCTCCGAAGGTACATGTTGGGTTGGCATATTTCGAGATTAGGATTTGTCACTCCGATTGTCGGGGAGGTATCTCAGGGCCTTCTCGGTAATGCACATCACATAAGCCTTGCAAGCATTGCAACCAATGAGTTAGTTGCAAGATGATGTATTACGGAACGAGTAAAGAGACTTGCCGGTAACGAGATTGAACTAGGTATTGGATACCGACGATCGAATCTCGGGCAAGTAACATACCGATGACAAAGGGAACAACGTATGTTGTTATGCGGTCTGACCGATAAAGATCTTCGTAGAATATGTAGGAGCCAATATGGGCATCCAGGTCCCGCTATTGGTTATTGACCGGAGACGTGTCTCGGTCATGTCTACATTGTTCTCGAACCGTAGGGTCCGCACGCTTAACGTTACGATGATAGTTATTATGAGTTTATGCATTTTGATGTACCGAACGAGTTCGGAGTCCCGGATGTGATCACGGACATGACGAGGAGTCTCGAAATGGTCGAGACGTAAAGAATGATATATTGGAAGCCTATGTTTGGACATCGGATGCATTCCAGGTGAAATCAGGATTTTACCGGAATACCAGGAGGGTTACCGGAACCCCCCAGGAGCATAATGGGCCAACATGGGCCTTGGAGGAGAGGTGAGAGGGCTGCCCTCATGGGCTGCGCGCCTCCCCCCTTTACCTAGTCCTATTAGGACTAGGAGAGGTGGGCTCCCCCTCTCTCTCTCTCTCCCCCCCTTGGAGAATCCTAGTCCAACTAGGATTGGGGGGGGGGGGAATCCTACTCCCAGAGGGAGTAGGACTCTCCTGGCGCGCCAGGCTTGGCCGGCCAGCCCCTCCCCCTTGGCTCCTTTATATACGGGGGCAGGGGGCACCCCATAGACACACAATTGATCATTGAGATCTTTCCTTAGCCGTGTGCGGTGCCCCCTTCCACCAAATTCCACCTCGGTCATATCGTTGCAGTGCTTAGGCAAAGCCCTGCGCCGGTAACACATCAAGATCGTCACCATGCCGTCGTGCTGACGGAACTCTTCCCCGACGCTTTGCTGGATCGGAGCCCGGGGATCGTCATCGAGCTGAACGTGTGCCAAGAACTCGGAGGTGCCGGAGTAACGGTGCTGTGATCGGTTGGATCGCGAGGAGAACGTACGACTACTTCCTCTATGTTGTGTCAACGCTTCCGCTTCGGTCTACGAGGGTACGTAGACAACACTCTCCCCTCTCGTTGCTATGCATCACCATGATCTTGCGTGTGCGTAGGAAAATTTTGAAATTACTACGTTCCCCAACAGTGGCATCCGAGCCTAGGTTTTTTATGGTTTGATGTTATTTGCACGAGTAGAACACAAGTGAGTTGTGGACGATACAAGTCATACTGCCTACCAGCATGTCATACTTTGGTTCAGCGGTATTGTTGGACGAGACGATCCGGACCAACCTTACGCGTACTCTTACGCGAGACCGGTTCCCTCGACGTGCTTTGCACATAGATGGCTTGCGGAAGACTGTCTCTCCAACTTTAGTTGAACCGAGTGTGGCTACGCCCGGTCCTTGAGAAGGTTAAAACGGAGTCTATTTGACAAACTATCGTTGTGGTTTTGATGCGTAGGTAAGATGAGTTCTTGCTTAAGCCCGTAGCAGCCACGTAAAACTTGCAACAACAAAGTAGAGGACGTCTAACTTGTTTTTGCAGGGCATGTTGTGATGTGATATGGTCAAGACATGATGCTAAATTTTATTGTATGAGATGATCATGTTTTGTAACCGAGTTATCGGCAACTGGCAGGAGCCATATGGTTGTCGCTTTATTGTATGCAATGCAATCACGATGTAATGCTTTACTTTATTACTAAGCGGTAGTGATAGTCGTGGAAGCATAAGATTGGCGAGACGACAACGATGCTGCGATGAAGATCAAGGTGTCGCGCCGGTGACGATGGTGATCATGACGGTGCTTCGAAGATGGAGATCACAAGCACGAGATGATGATGTCCATATCATATCACTTATATTGATTGCATGTGATGTTTATCTTTTATGCATCTTATCTTGCTTTGTTTGACGGTAGCATTATAAGATGATCTCTCACTAATTATCAAGAAGTGTTCTCCCTGAGTATGCACCGTTGCGAAAGTTCTTCGTGCTGAGACACCACGTGATGATCGGGTGTGATAGGCTCTACGTTCAAATACAACGGGTGCAAAACAGTTGCACATGCGGAATACTCAGGTTTAACTTGACGAGCCTAGCATATAACAGATATGGCCTCGGAACACGGAGACCGAAAGGTCGAGCGTGAATCATATAGTAGATATGATCAACATAGTGATGTTCACCATTGAAACTACTCCATCTCACGTGATGATCGGACATGGTTTAGTTGATTTGGATCACGTGATCACTTAGAGGATTAGAGGGATGTCTATCTAAGTGGGAGTTCTTAAGTAATATGATTAATTGAACTTTAATTTATCATGAACTTAGTACCTGATAGTATCTTGCTTGTCTATGTTGTGTAGATAGATGGCTCGTGCTGTTGTTCCGTTGAATTTTAATGCGTTCCTTGAGAAAGCAAAGTTGAAAGATGATGGTAGCAATTACACGGACTGGGTCCGTAACTTGAGGATTATCCTCATTGCTGCACAGAAGAATTACGTCCTGGAAGCACCGCTAGGTGCCAGGCCTGGTGCAAGAGCTACGCCAGATGTTGTGAACGTCTGGCAAAGCAAAGCTGATGACTACTCTATAGTTCAGTGTGCCATGCTTTACGGCTTAGAACCGGGACTTCAACGACGTTTTGAACACCATGGAGCATATGAGATGTTCCAGGAGTTGAAGTTAATATTTCAAGCAAATGCCCGGATTGAGAGATATGAAGTCTCCAATAAGTTCTATAGCTGTAAGATGGAGGAGAACGGTTCTGTCAGTGAGCATATACTCAGAATGTCTGCGTATAACAATCACTTGATTCAACTGGGAGTTAATCTTCCGGATGATTGCGTCATTGACAGAATTCTCCAATCACTGCCACCAAGCTACAAGAGCTTCGTGATGAACTATAATATGCAAGGGATGACCAAAACTATGCCCGAGCTCTTCGCGATGCTGAAAGCCGTGGAGGTAGAAATCAAAAAGGAGCATCAAGTGTTGATGGTTAACAAAACCACTAGTTTCAAGAAAAAGGGCAAAGGGAAGAAAAAGGGGAACTTCAAAAAGAACAGCAAGCAAGTTGCTAATCAAGAGAAGAAACCCAAGTCTGGACCTAAGCCTGAAACTGAGTGCTTCTATTGCAAGCAGACTGGTCACTGGAAGCGGAACTGCCCCAAGTATTTGGCGGATAAGAAGGATGGCAAGGTTAACAAAGGTATATATGATATACATGTTATTGATGTATACCTTACTAATTCTCGCAGTAGCACCTGGGTATTTGATACTGGTTCTGTTGCTAATATTTGCAACTCAAAACAGGGGCTACGGATTAAGTGAAGATTGGCTAAGGACGAGGTGACGATGCCCGTGGGAAATGGTTCCAAAGTCGATGTGATCGCGGTCGGCACGCTACCTCTACATCTACCTTCGGGATTAATATTAGATCTAAATAATTGTTATTTAGTACCAGCGTTGAGCATGAACATTATATCTGGATCTTGTTTGATGCGAGACGGTTATTCATTTAAATCAGAGAATAATGGTTGTTCTATTTATATGAGTAATATCTTTTATGGTCATGCACCATTAAAGAATGGTTTGTTCTTACTTAATCTCGATAGTAGTGATACACATATTCATAATGTTGAAGCCAAAAGATGCAGAGTTGATAATGATAGTGCAACTTATTTGTGGCACTGCCGTTTAGGTCATATCGGTGTAAAACGCATGAAGAAACTCCATACTGATGGACTTTTGGAGTCACTTGATTATGAATCACTTGGCACTTGCGAACCGTGCCTTATGGGCAAGATGACTAAAACACCGTTCTCCGGTACTATGGAGAGAGCAACATATTTATTGGAAATCATACATACTGATGTATGTGGTCCAATGAATGTTGAGGCTCGTGGCGGATATCGTTATTTTCTCACCTTCACTGATGATTTAAGCAGATATGGGTATATCTACTTAATGAAACACAAGTCTGAAACATTTGAAAAGTTCAAAGAATTTCAGAGTGAAGTGGAAAATCATCGTAACAAGAAAATAAAGTTTCTACGATCTGATCGTGGAGGAGAATATTTGAGTTACGAGTTTGGTCTACATTTGAAACAATGCGGAATAGTTTCGCAACTCACGCCACCCAGAACACCACAACGTAATGGTGTGTCCGAACGTCGTAATCGTACTTTACTGGATATGGTGCGATCTATGATGTCTCTTATCGATTTACCGCTATCTTTTTGGGGTTATGCTTTAGAGACGGCCGCATTCACGTTAAATAGGGCACCATCAAAATCCGTTGAGACGACGCCTTATGAACTGTGGTTTGGCAAGAAACCAAAGTTGTCGTTTCTTAAAGTTTGGGGTTGCGATGCTTATGTGAAAAAACTTCAACCTGATAAGCTCGAACCCAAATCGGAAAAATGTGTCTTCATAGGATACCCAAAAGAGACTGTTGGGTATACCTTCTATCACAGATCCGAAGGCAAAATTTTTGTTGCTAAAGTCGGAAACTTTCTAGAGAAGGAGTTTCTCTCGAAAGAAGTGAGTGGGAGGAAAGTAGAACTTGATGAGATAACTGTATCTACTCCCTTATTGAGAAGTAGTACGTCACAGAAATCAGTTTCTGTGACACCTACACCAAATAGGGAGGAAGCTAATGATAATGATCATGAAACTTCAGATCAAGTTTCTACTGAACTTCGTAGATCAACCAGAGTAAGATCCGCACCAGAGTGGTACGGTAATCCTATTTTGGAAGTCATGTTACTAGACCATGATGAACCTACGAACTATGAAGAAGCGATGGTGAGCCCAGATTCCGCAAAGTGGCTTGAGGCCATGAAATCTGAGATGGGATCCATGTATGAGAACAAAGTGTGGACTTTGGTTGACTTGCCCGATGATCGGCAAGCAATTGAGAATAAATGGATTTTTAAGAAGAAGACTGACGCTGATGGTAATGTTACTGTCTATAAAGCTCGACTTGTTGCAAAAGGTTTTCGACAAGTTCAAGGGATTGACTACGATGAGACTTTCTCACCCGTAGCGATGCTTAAGTCTGTCCGAATCATGTTAGCAGTTGCCGCATTTTATGATTATGAAATTTGGCAAATGGATGTCAAAACTGCATTCCTGAATGGATTTCTGGAAGAAGAGTTGTATATGATGCAACCAGAAGGTTTTGTCGATCCAAAGGGAGCTAACAAAGTGTGCAAGCTCCAGCGATCCATTTATGGACTGGTGCAAGCCTCTCGGAGTTGGAATAAACGCTTTGATAGTGTGATCAAAGCATTTGGTTTTATACAGACTTTTGGAGAAGCCTGTATTTACAAGAAAGTGAGTGGGAGCTCTGTAGCATTTCTGATATTATATGTGGATGACATATTACTGATCGGAAATAATATAGAATTTCTGGATAGCATAAAGGGATACTTGAATAGGAGTTTTTCAATGAAAGACCTCGGTGAAGCTGCTTACATATTGGGCATTAAGATCTATAGAGATAGATCAAGACGCTTAATAGGACTTTCACAAAGCACATACCTTGACAAAGTTTTGAAGAAGTTCAAAATGGATCAGGCAAAGAAAGGGTTCTTGTCTGTGTTACAAGGTGTGAAGTTGAGTAAGACTCAATGCCCGACCACCGCAGAAGATAGAGAGAAAATGAAAAATGTTCCCTATGCTTCAGCCATAGGCTCTATCATGTATGCAATGCTGTGTACCAGACTTGATGTGTGCCTTGCTGTAAGTTTAGCAGGCAGGTACCAAAGTAATCCAGGAGTGGATCACTGGACAGCGGTCAAGAACATCCTTAAGTACTTGAGAAGGACTAAGGATATGTTTCTCATTTATGGAGGTGACAAAGAGCTCATCGTAAACGGTTACGTCGATGCAAGCTTTGACACTGATCCGGACGATTCTAAATCGCAAACCGGATACGTATTTACATTAAACGGTGGAGCTGTCAGTTGGTGCAGTTCTAAACAAAGCGTCGTGGCGGGATCTACATGTGAAGCTGAGTACATAGCCGCTTCGGAAGCAGCTAATGAAGGAGTCTGGATAAAGGAGTTCATATCCGATCTAGGTGTTGTACCTAGCATATCGGGTCCGATGAAAATCTTTTGTGACAATACTGGTGCAATTGCCTTGGCAAAGGAATCCAGATTTCACAAAAGAACCAAACACATCAAAAGACGCTTCAACTCCATCCGGGATTTGGTCCAGGTGGGAGACATAGAGATATGCAAGATACATACGGATCTGAATGTTGCAGACCCGTTGACTAAGCCTCTTCCACGAGCAAAACGTGATCAGCACCAAGACTCCATGGGTGTTAGAATCATTACTTTGTAATTTAGATTATTGACTCTAGTGCAAGTGGGAGACTGAAGGAAATATGCCCTAGAGGCAATAATAAAGTTATTATTTATTTCCTTACATATCATGATAAATGTTTATTATTCATGCTAGAATTGTATTAACTGGAAACATAATACATGTGTGAATACATAGGCAAACAGAGTGTCACTAGTATGCCTCTACTTGACTAGCTCATTAATCAAAGATGGTTATGTTTCCTAACCATGAACAAAGAGTTGTTATTTGATTAACGAGATCACATCATTAGTTGAATGATCTGATTGACATGACCCATTCCATTAGCATAGCACCCGATCGTTTAGTATGTTGCTATTGCTTTTATCCATGACTTATACATGTTCCTTTAACTATGAGATTATGCAACTCCCGTTTACCGTAGGAACACTTTGTGTGCTACCAAACGTCACAACGTAACTGGGTGATTATAAAGGTGCTCTACAGGTGTCTCCGAAGGTACATGTTGGGTTGGCATATTTCGAGATTAGGATTTGTCACTCCGATTGTCGGGGAGGTATCTCAGGGCCTTCTCGGTAATGCACATCACATAAGCCTTGCAAGCATTGCAACCAATGAGTTAGTTGCAAGATGATGTATTACGGAACGAGTAAAGAGACTTGCCGGTAACGAGATTGAACTAGGTATTGGATACCGACGATCGAATCTCGGGCAAGTAACATACCGATGACAAAGGGAACAACGTATGTTGTTATGCGGTCTGACCGATAAAGATCTTCGTAGAATATGTAGGAGACAATATGGGCATCCAGGTCCCGCTATTGGTTATTGACCGGAGACGTGTCTCGGTCATGTCTACATTGTTCTCGAACCGTAGGGTCCGCACGCTTAACGTTACGATGATAGTTATTACGAGTTTATGCATTTTGATGTACCGAAGGAGTTCGGAGTCCCGGATGTGATCACGGACATGACGAGGAGTCTTGAAATGGTCGAGACGTAAAGAATGATATATGGGAAGCCTATGTTTGGACATCGGATGCATTCCAGGTGAAATCAGGATTTTACCGGAATACCGGGAGGGTTACCGGAACCCCCCAGGAGCATAATGGGCCAACATGGGCCTTGGAGGAGAGGTGAGAGGGCTGCCCTCATGGGCTGCGCGCCTCCCCAATTTCCCTAGTCCTATTAGGACTAGGAGAGGTGGGCGCCCCCTCTCTCTCTCTCTCCCCCTTGGAGAATCCTAGTCCAACTAGGATTGGGGGGGGGGGGGAATCCTACTCCCAGAGGGAGTAGGACTCTCCTGGCGCGCCAGGCTTGGCCGGCCAGCCCCTCCCCCTTGGCTCCTTTATATACGGGGGCAGGGGGCACCCCATAGACACACAATTGATGTAACATCCCAAATTTCCTATTTGGAATGTTTTACAATTATAGCTAAGCATCCATGCATTTTGTTTTAATTGAGTGGCATTTGGAAATTTCAGAGGTATTGAGTTTTATTTGGATTTGAATTTGATTTTTGGCAATTGAAAATTATTTCAGAAGTACCTGACAAATACTTGAGAAAAGTATGAGAGGAGTAAACATGACACTCCAAAGAAAAAAAAATGTCAGAAGAAAATATTGCCAAAAAGTTTGAATTTGGTTTTTATTTGGAATTTACAAAAAAAAAATATGTTTTTATGTTCACGTTGTAGGAATTATTTTTCTGATTTTATTGATATATATATATGTCCTATATAAAACTATTATATATTTCTCTTTTTCTCTCTCTGTTTTTATTTCAAAAAAAAAAAAAAAAAGAAACGAGACCCAGGCGCCAGCCAGGCCAACCGGCCCAGCCAGCGCCGAGCCGCGGCCCAGCTACCACCCCGAGCCGGCCTGCACCGACGCCCGCGCCCGAAACCTCTCCCGCCCGGTCGCCCGCTCTCTCCCCTCTCTCCCTCTCTCACCGACGCGCCGGCCCCACCCTTCTCCTTCCTTCCCACGCCGCGCCATCACCGCGCCATCACCGCCGCCGTCGCCGGAATCCCGGGGATCGCGGGATCCCTCCCCGATTCGCCCCCGCCTCCAAGCCGGGCACCCCCTATAAATACCCAACCCCCCTCGACCCATTCCCCACCCCTCCCCCTCGCCTAACCCCTCCGCTCCGCCGCGATTTCTCGCCGGAGTCCGACGTCGCCGCCACGCCATTGCTCCACCCCCGAGCTCCACCGACCACCCCGAGCCCCACTGACTCCACCACCGCCTCCGCAACACTCCGCCGCCTCTCCCCGACGTCTCCGCCGCCACCCAGGACCACCGGAGCCACCGCACCGTCGTCGCCCGAGCCGCCGTCGTCCGTCGCCGTCGCCGCCACCGCGGTGAGTCGCCGGAGCCGCTCGTCGCCGTTCGATCTAAATCCTAGGGCCTAGATTAGATCACGCGAAGGGTTAGGTTTAGTTTAGTTAGACCGGTTTATTTTCGGTTTAGATCGGTTTATTTTAGTACGGTTTAGTTAGACCGGCCCGATCGGTTTATTCCCTCGGGCGCGTTTTAGTTATTTGTCGCCTGAGCGTTAGATAGGCCCGTTAGCGCGTTAGTATTTTTTTTTATGTTAATTTTCGTTTCTGTTTTTAACAGAATAGTTCCAGTTTTGTAAAACCCATATCTTTTAGGTTACTTAATATTTTTAGTTGATTCTTTTTTTGTTAGTTTGCAAATTAGTTGTAGTTTCTGTATAAATTAGATTCTGCCATGTTTTAGGTTTTTAAAAAAACTGTTTATATTAGTTTTAGTCAGATTAGTTTTTCTGCTATAAATTGAGTTAGGATTATTATTTTTCAGTGATTCTTTTTGCTACTGCTTTGTTTTGACCTTGCCTAGCAGTAGGAATTTATTTTAGTATTTTTAGTCTTTATTAAAAATAGTTTTATGCGAAAAACAAGTGTTTCTATTTTATTTTAAGTGCTGCTGTTTTCTACTGTTCTAATTAGTTTTAAGTTTTATTTTACCTCTGTTATAGTTTATTTTAGATTAGTTTCTATAGCTACAGAGGATGAACTTTTATTTACAGTAGAAAAAAAAATTATTTTTGCTTTGCTAGAATTGTCTTAGGCATAATATGAGTTCTATAATAGCTTTTAATATGATTCCTTTTGCTCCTAGTTTGTTTAAAGTTTTCCTTGCTGTTAGTTAGCAAGATCCATGCTTAGGTTCTGTTAAGAAAATTTTTAGTTGTGTAAAACTATTTCTTAGTTGTTGCTTGATGTGGTGAAAATCCTCGATTTGCTTTCTTCGAGTTTTTCTTGGGTTTTGGTTTGAGTGCTTGGGTGTTTTACTTCAACTTGCTGTTATGTTATTTTGTGCTATACTTATTTGTGTTATTGTTTGACTCGGTAGAATTCCCGGAGTGCGAAGCCTGCTATTACGAGTCGCTAGCTTTTGAAGAC
The DNA here is from genome assembly GCA_032464435.1 of Aegilops umbellulata. Classification (NCBI taxonomy): domain Eukaryota; kingdom Viridiplantae; phylum Streptophyta; class Magnoliopsida; order Poales; family Poaceae; genus Aegilops; species Aegilops umbellulata. Next base: position 448,245,596 of record CP136057.1, read on the forward strand.
CGTCAGCCAGGCAAGTCATTTGATCATGTTTTTCAATACCTATGATTTTGTTGCATTAGAATTATGCCTCCCCACCATGCATGCAGTAGGAGAATTTTAAGTTATGTTCTTGAGTAGTATCATGAGGTAGGATGAACCCAAATCCCCTTACCATTGCCCGGGACGATGTAGTTTATTTTGCTATGCTCGTAGACGGGGTTGGTTGAGAGATTCATAAATGAGATGTGAGAGTCAAGTTGATGACAACCCCATGATTTCAAGATCAAGATGGACTTCAAAATTCACTACTGGGTGGAGGACGGTTGACGGGCACCCTGGAGAAACCAGCGGATGGCCGGGATGCATGGAGAAGCGCCATGACATCTTGCGGAAAGCTTCACCCAGCCACGAAGGGACGGATGGATACACCTTGACCGGAAGCTTACCTGTGCAGCCGCAAGCCATTATGGGCTCTGGCTGGGTTGACCCTAGGCGTGACTCTGGACGGACGGTGCCAGCAGATGTAGAAGAACGGTAGGACATGGATGGGCACCGGCAGTGCCCAGAGAAACTCTACGGAAGACCCTGTTTCGTTCGTCCCGTCTTCAAACACCAGGCAGTGCGAAGACATAAAGGAGGGAACGATTCTTGCGGGTAAAGTGCACAAGACTCTGCAGAGTAACAACCTAATCGATTAGCCGTGTCCCCGGTTACGGACAAATGAGCCTCTGGAAATTGGAGTATTTCGGAAATCTCAACACCGAACTTAATAAATTAATTTGAGGGGTATTTAATAATTGGGAATGAGACATTGGTTGGCGGAACCATCTCAATAACAACCAACATTTTGTAGTAATTGCAAGCAAGTCCTTTGTCATAGGGAAAAATTGGCTTTTTTGCAAAAACATAAACCTCAGAGCCCACAGCCAAATTGCATATAGTGTTAGTATTATTTTTGTTGTGCTCTCTATGATTTGCCGGCATATTCAAAATGCTGACCTACACGGCTGCAACGTCTTATGTTGCAGAGGAGTTTTCCGACCAGGAGTGAGGCTACGATCCACGCTTGGCGATTGCCCTATGGAGTCGGATGGACTCGCTATTCGTCTACGCTTCCGCAGCTTTATTTTAGTTTATTTCTCATGAGTTGGCCTTCGGCCGAATTTATTATGATGTAATAAAGACTCGATATGAGAACCGTGTAATAAATTCAGGTGTGATTGAACTTTGAATCTTTGCATCAATGTACTGTGTGTGCCAGCATTCTTGGGATGGTACAGCTACACAGAGACTTGACCGATTTCGGGTCGGGTCGCTACAGAGATGGTATCAGAGCACACGCTGACCGTAGGACGTAACCTCTAGGATCAGAAAGCCATAGGAAGAGACTATATTATGTCCTTATCATTCCGTAATTCTCCCCTGTTCATTTCTGACTTCTCTCCGATTTTCAACTTTCTAGATGGCCGTCAAGTTCATCCCAGTTCTGCTCCCGGAGTTTTGCCAGCCAGATGAGACAATGCTTTTCGGCAGGAGGCTGGTCCAGATCACCAAGGAATTGAAGATTGCTCTGCCATCGATCACCGGGACACCTATCATGGCATTTCCAGAAGACCGTCGCTATAGGATTAAGGTGCACATACCAGGGAGGACCTTCGGAAGTCTCTCGGCGCCCGTTGACTTCAGGTTCACTGCTCCCACTTGGATCCTCGGGAGAAACATAGCAGTTCATACTGCACTTGGACGCATCCAGGAGGAATACAGGGCCGAGCTCGTTGGACCAGACCACGCCATGATTTCTCGCAGGACTGCAGATGGAGAGATTATCCGCACCATAGATGACGACTCCGTTCACTCATATGTCCAAGACTTGGAGGCTCACATCAGGGCTCTAGAGATCCAGATGCGCAGGAGCTTGAAGACGGACCAAAAGATGCATCTTCGTGAAATTGATCTGGAGGATGCAGCACGTGAAGCCCACTATGAGCATGAGGAAGAAATCAAGGATTTTATGGATAGAATGAAGGAACGAGATAATTATATTGCCACACTGCAGGGAAAGATGGACTTGGGAGAAGAACTTTTTCCGAGTGGAGATGATGGACCTCTCGTGAGCAATGACCAGGACTATGAAGAGAGCTCCACCGAAGGAAGTCGCAAGAGGAGGCGCCGCACCAGAGGACACAGCACCGGAGGACACCGCACCAGAGGACGCAAGGATAATTGATGAAGACATTTAGTGGACCACCATGTTATTTTACTTTTTCATCGATCAGTTAGGCCGTTATATTTTGCGATTAGTCATGAGATTTTGTAATCCGAGATTGAACGTTTGAGATGAATGAATAAATGATTGGTGTGTTTATGATTGTGCATTCATATGGGTAGTGCTATTTTCTCATTAGACCCTTGTTCTATTCTAATTTCTCCTCCACTCCAAAACACCAGATGCCTCCGAGACGTGACCCCGGTTCCAACTTTCCGCCGGAGCTCACCCAGCTGATCCAGCAGCAGAATGCCCTAATGCAGATGCTCAACCAGAACCAGAACAACAACAACAACAACAATCCACCGCCACCACCCCCTGTTGACAACTTGACCCGCTTCCTAAGGCTGAATCCGCCGGTGTTCTCTAGCAGCACTGAGCCGATTGTGGCCGATGATTGGCTCCGCAAGGTCGGAAGGGAGTTAGTAACTGCTGGATGCACAGATGCAGAGAAGGTGCGCTTTGCCGCACATCAGCTTGATGGACCTGCAGCCTCTTGGTGGGAGAACTACACCACCACTTATCCCATCGCCACCATCACGTGGGATCAGTTCCAGCAGGCTTTTCGCACCGCCCATGTCTCAGCTGGAGCCATGAGTCTGAAGAAGCGTGAGTTCCGCAACTTACGCCAGGGGAATCGTACTGTGGGGCAGTATGTGGATGAGTTTAGCCAGCTAGCTCGTTATGCCCCGGATGATGTGGCCACAGATGCCGCAAAACAGGAGAAGTTCCTCGAAGGCCTTAATGATGAGCTGGGAATGCAACTGATGGTGGCCACATTCAATAACTATCAGGAGCTGGTAGATAAGGCCATCATCCTTGAAGGCAAACAACAGCAGATTGATAGCCGCAAGCGAAAGTATAGTCAGGGGAAGTATAACTCAGGAGCTCAGCAGAAGCCTCGCTACACCCCATACCAGGGAGGCCACAACCATCACACTCATGGAGGACATAACCATGGAGGACATAACCATGGAGGGAATGGGAACAATCGCAACAACAACACCAACTTCAAGTCTGGCAGTGGAGGCAATGGCAACCAGCACCGTCCTGCTCCGGCTCAGAAGGATCTGAGTCACATCACCTGTTTCAAGTGCCAGAAGACAGGACACTATGCCACCGACTGCCCGGAGGCCAAGCAGAGGAATGGAAACGGCAACGGCAATGGAAGCTCAGCAAAGAAGCCCAACCCTTTTCCTCGTGCTCAGGTGAATCACATTGACGTGGAGGACGTCTATGAACAGCCAGAAACTGTGGTTGGTAAGTTTTTATTAAATTCACGTCCAGTATTGGTACTCTTTGATTCTGGTGCAACCCATTCATTCATATCAAGGGTAGTTGTGGAAAAGTACGGGTTGCCCACTAGAACCCTTAGAACCCCACTTCAGGTCAGTTCCCCAGGAGGAGAAATGACGGCAGGCTTAGGCTGTCATTCAACCCTCAGCATCGGAAATCATGATTTTCCCGCAGAACTCATAGTATTGGAATCCCAGAGTTTGGATGTAATCCTAGGCATGGATTGGTTGACGAAGTTTGAAGGAAACATCGACTGTGCCCGCAAGACGATTTTGCTCACCACCCCGGAGCAGAAAAGGATCAAGTATGTATCCAGACGCACTCCGACGAAACATCAGGTGAATTCCCTCACGGGAGTTGTTCAAGAGTAAGTGCCCGTAGTGCAAGATTTCCCCGATGTATTTCCGGAGGAATTACCGGGAATGCCACCGGACAGAGACATTGAATTTCTGATTGAGTTATTGCCCGGCACAGCCCCAATATCCAAGAGACCTTATCGGATGCCCCCGAACGATTTGGAAGAGATCAAGAAGCAAATCAATGAGCTATTGGAGAAAGGATATATTCGCCCAAGTTCGTCACCTTGGGGAGCCCCAGTTCTTTTGGTAGAGAAGAAGGATGGAACTCTGAGAATGGTTGTGGATTATCGTTCATTGAACGACGTGACCATCAAGAACAAGTACCCTCTGCCGATGATTAACGATCTATTTGATCAACTAGTTGGAGCCAAGGTGTTCTCCAAGATCGATCTTCGATCAGGGTATCATCAGTTGAAGATTCGTGAACAGGATATACCCAAAACAGCTTTTACCACCAGGTATGGTTTATATGAGTATACCGTCATGTCATTTGGATTGACTAATGCCCCTGCATACTTCATGAATTTGATGAACAAGGTATTTATGGAATATCTGGACAAGTTTGTCGTGGTTTTCATCGATGACATACTGATTTTCTCCAAGAGCGAGGAAGAGCATAAGGAACATTTGCGTCTAGTTCTGGAGAAACTCCGAGAACATCAGTTATATGCCAAGTTCAGCAAATGTGAATTTTGGCTGAAGGAAGTCGGATTCCTCGGACATGTTATTTCAGGAGAAGGAATAGCAGTCGACCCCACCAAGGTTGAATCGGTCACCAACTGGCAGTCCCCCACCTCAGTCAAGGAGATCCGCAGTTTTCTCGGACTCGCAGGATATTACCGGAGATTTATTGAGAACTTCTCGAAGATTGCAAAGCCCATGACTGAGCTGTTAAAGAAGGAAGCCAAGTACATTTGGACCGAGGATTGTGAAGCCAGTTTTCAGGAGCTGAAGAAACGTCTGGTTACAGCCCCAGTGCTCATTTTGCCGGACATACACAAGGATTACCAGGTATATTGTGATGCTTCTCGTCAAGGACTCGGAGGAGTGCTCATGCAGGAAGGAAAAGTTGTAGCTTATACCTCCAGACAGCTACGACCTCACGAGATGAATTATGCCACACACGATTTGGAGTTAGCCGCCGTAGTGCATGCACTCAAGACCTGGAGACATTTCCTTGTCGGAAACAGTTGTGATGTTTACACGGATCATAAGAGCCTGAAGTATATTTTCACGCAGAAGGAATTGAACCTCAGGCAGAGGAGATGGCTTGAATTGATCAAGGACTATGACATGAGATTGCATTATCACCCAGGGAAGGCAAATGTTGTAGCAGATGCCTTGAGCCGTAAAAGCTATGTGAACACTCTCATAGCTGGAGGATTACCTCAGGAATTAACCGATGATCTCAGAGAGCTCCGACTTGAGATAGTACCGAGAGGATATGTCGCCACCTTGGATATTCAGTCCACTTTGACCGAAAGAATCCGTGACGCCCAGAAGACGGACAAGGAAATTGCTGAGATAAAGGAAAAGATGAGTAACGGAAAGGCTAAAGGTTTTCGTGAAGATGAGCACGGAACTTTATGGTTTGAGGATCGCATCTATGTGCCCAATGACCCAGAGGTCAGGAAGTTAATTCTTCAGGAGGCCCATGATTCACCGTACTCGATTCACCCAGGCAACACCAAGATGTATCTGGATTTGAAGGAAAGTTTCTGGTGGACAGGTATGAAGAAGGATATTGCCGAGTACGTAGCAGTATGCGATGTTTGCCAGCGAGTAAAAGCGGAACATCAGAAGCCGGCAGGGTTACTTCAACCTCTGCCGATACCCGAGTGGAAATGGGAAAAACTTGGAATGGATTTTATCACAGGATTACCGAGGACCCGTTCAGGGTATGATTCCATCTGGGTAGTGGTTGATCGCTTGACCAAGGTAGCTCATTTCATTCCCGTGAAGACTACCTATACCAGTGCTAAGTTAGCCAAGATATACATGACCAGGATCGTATGTCTGCATGGAGTTCCGAGGAGTATCGTGTCAGATAGAGGAACGCAATTTACCTCAAAGTTTTGGAATCAGTTGCATGAAACTTTGGGTACGAGGCTAGAGTTTAGCACAGCCTTCCATCCGCAGACAGATGGACAGACCGAGAGAGTCAATCAGATTCTGGAGGACATGTTGAGAGCTTGTGCGCTAGACTATGGGTCTAGCTGGGATGATAATTTGCCATACGCAGAGTTCTCGTACAATAACAGTTATCAGACCAGTCTGAAGATGGCCCCTTTCGAAGCTCTATACGGAAGGAGGTGTAGAACACCATTGCTGTGGGATGGTGTTGGAGACCGAAAGCTTTTTGGTCCCGATCTTATCAGAGACTCCGAAGAGAAGGTCAAGCTGATTCGAGATAGACTCAAGATAGCTCAATCGAGACAGAAGAGTTATGCCGACAGTAAACGCAAGGAGGTAACATATGAAATTGGAGACCGAGCATATCTTCGTGTGTCCCCACTTCGTGGAATCAAGAGGTTCGGTGTTAAAGGAAAGTTAGCACCACGATTCATTGGCCCCTACAAAATCCTCGAACGCAGAGGAGAAGTTGCATACAAGTTGGAATTGCCGGAAGGATTGTCCGGAGTTCATGATGTCTTCCATGTTTCTCAGCTGAAGAAATGTCATGCCGAGATGGCCGATATTCCGTTGAGAGACACAGTGCCCCTAGAGGCCATACATCTCGACAGTGATCTAACTTATGAGGAGAAACCCGTCAAGATTCTCGAGACTGCGACCAGAGTCACCCGCAGCAAGATCATCAAGTTTTGCAAGGTTCTGTGGAGTAATCATTCCGAAGAGGAAGCCACCTGGGAGCGAGAAGAAGATCTCCGCCGAGACCACGCGCACCTATTTGCAAGCCAACCCGAATCTCGAGGGCGAGATTCATCTTAAGGTGGGTAGGTTTGTAACATCCCAAATTTCCTATTTGGAATGTTTTACAATTATAGCTAAGCATCCATGCATTTTGTTTTAATTGAGTGGCATTTGGAAATTTCAGAGGTATTGAGTTTTATTTGGATTTGAATTTGATTTTTGGCAATTGAAAATTATTTCAGAAGTACCTGACAAATACTTGAGAAAAGTATGAGAGGAGTAAACATGACACTCCAAAGAAAAAAAAATGTCAGAAGAAAATATTGCCAAAAAGTTTGAATTTGGTTTTTATTTGGAATTTACAAAAAAAAAATGTTTTTATGTTCACGTTGTAGGAATTATTTTTCTGATTTTATTGATATATATATGTCCTATATAAAACTATTATATATTTCTCTTTTTCTCTCTCTGTTTTTATTTCAAAAAAAAAAAAAAAGAAACGAGACCCAGGCGCCAGCCAGGCCAACCGGCCCAGCCAGCGCCGAGCCGTGGCCCAGCTACCACCCCGAGCCGGCCTGCACCGACGCCCGCGCCCGAAACCTCTCCCGCCCGGTCGCCCGCTCTCTCCCCTCTCTCCCTCTCTCACCGACGCGCCGGCCCCACCCTTCTCCTTCCTTCCCACGCCGCGCCATCACCGCGCCATCACCGCCGCCGTCGCCGGAATCCCGGGGATCGCGGGATCCCTCCGCGATTCGCCCCCGCCTCCAAGCCGGGCACCCCCTATAAATACCCAACCCCCCTCGACCCATTCCCCACCCCTCCCCCTCTTCTAACCCCTCCGCTCCGCCGCGATTTCTCGCCGGAGTCCGACGCCGCCGCCGCGCCATTGCTCCACCCCCGAGCTCCACCGACCACCCCGAGCCCCACTGACTCCACCACCGCCTCCGCAACACTCCGCCGCCTCTCCCCGACGTCTCCGCCGCCACCCAGGACCACCGGAGCCACCGCACCGTCGTCGCCCGAGCCGCCGTCGTCCGTCGCCGTCGCCGCCACCGCGGTGAGTCGCCGGAGCCGCTCGTCGCCGTTCGATCTAAATCCTAGGGCCTAGATTAGATCACGCGAAGGGTTAGGTTTAGTTTAGTTAGACCGGTTTATTTTCGGTTTAGATCGGTTTATTTTAGTACGGTTTAGTTAGACCGGCCCGATCGGTTTATTCCCTCGGGCGCGTTTTAGTTATTTGTCGCCTGAGCGTTAGATAGGCCCGTTAGCGCGTTAGTATTTTTTTTATGTTAATTTTCGTTTCTGTTTTTAACAGAATAGTTCCAGTTTTGTAAAACCCATATCTTTTAGGTTACTTAATATTTTTAGTTGATTCTTTTTTTGTTAGTTTGCAAATTAGTTGTAGTTTCTGTATAAATTAGATTCTGCCATGTTTTAGGTTTTTAAAAAAACTGTTTATATTAGTTTTAGTCAGATTAGTTTTTCTGCTATAAATTGAGTTAGGATTATTATTTTTCAGTGATTCTTTTTGCTACTGCTTTGTTTTGACCTTGCCTAGCAGTAGGAATTTATTTTAGTATTTTTAGTCTTTATTAAAAATAGTTTTATGCGAAAAACAAGTGTTTCTATTTTATTTTAAGTGCTGCTGTTTTCTACTGTTCTAATTAGTTTTAAGTTTTATTTTACCTCTGTTATAGTTTATTTTAGATTAGTTTCTATAGCTACAGAGGATGAACTTTTATTTACAGTAGAAAAAAAAATTTATTTTTGCTTTGCTAGAATTGTCTTAGGCATAATATGAGTTCTATAATAGCTTTTAATATGATTCCTTTTGCTCCTAGTTTGTTTAAAGTTTTCCTTGCTGTTAGTTAGCAAGATCCATGCTTAGGTTCTGTTAAGAAAATTTTTAGTTGTGTAAAACTATTTCTTCGTTGTTGCTTGATGTGGTGAAAATCCTCGATTTGCTTTCTTCGAGTTTTTCTTGGGTTTTGGTTTGAGTGCTTGGGTGTTTTACTTCAACTTGCTGTTATGTTATTTTGTGCTATACTTATTTGTGTTATTGTTTGACTCGGTAGAATTCCCGGAGTGCGAAGCCTGCTATTACGAGTCGCTAGCTTTTGAAGACCATCAGCCAGGCAAGTCATTTGATCATGTTTTTCAATACCTATGATTTTGTTGCATTAGAATTATGCCTCCCCACCATGCATGCAGTAGGAGAATTTTAAGTTATGTTCTTGAGTAGTATCATGAGGTAGGATGAACCCAAATCCCCTTACCATTGCCCGGGACGATGTAGTTTATTTTGCTATGCTCGTAGACGGGGTTGGTTGAGAGATTCATAAATGAGATGTGAGAGTCAAGTTGATGACAACCCCATGATTTCAAGCTCAAGATGGACTTCAAAATTCACTACTGGGTGGAGGACGGTTGACGGGCACCCTGGAGAAACCAGCGGATGGCCGGGATGCATGGAGAAGCGCCATGACATCTTGCGGAAAGCTTCACCCAGCCACGAAGGGACGGATGGATACACCTTGACCGGAAGCTTACCTGTGCAGCCGCAAGCCATTATGGGCTCTGGCTGGGTTGACCCTAGGCGTGACTCTGGACGGACGGTGCCAGCAGATGTAGAAGAACGGTAGGACATGGATGGGCACCGGCAGTGCCCAGAGAAACTCTACGGAAGACCCTGTTTCGTTCGTCCCGTCTTCAAACACCAGGCAGTGCGAAGACATAAAGGAGGGAACGATTCTTGCGGGTAAAGTGCACAAGACTCTGCAGAGTAACAACCTAATCGATTAGCCGTGTCCCCGGTTACGGACAAATGAGCCTCTGGAAATTGGAGTATTTCGGAAATCTCAACACCGAACTTAATAAATTAATTTGAGGGTATTTAATAATTGGGAATGAGACATTGGTTGGCGGAACCATCTCAATAACAACCAACATTTTGTAGTAATTGCAAGCAAGTCCTTTGTCATAGGGAAAAATTGGCTTTTTTGCAAAAACATAAACCTCAGAGCCCACAGCCAAATTGCATATAGTGTTATATTATTTTTGTTGTGCTCTCTATGATTTGCCGGCATATTCAAAATGCTGACCTACACGGCTGCAACGTCTTATGTTGCAGAGGAGTTTTCCGACCAGGAGTGAGGCTACGATCCACGCTTGGCGATTGCCCTATGGAGTCGGATGGACTCGCTATTCGTCTACGCTTCCGCAGCTTTATTTTAGTTTATTTCTCATGAGTTGGCCTTCGGCCGAATTTATTATGATGTAATAAAGACTCGATATGAGAACCGTGTAATAAATTCAGGTGTGATTGAACTTTGAATCTTTGCATCAATGTACTGTGTGTGCCAGCATTCTTGGGATGGTACAGCTACACAGAGACTTGACCGATTTCGGGTCGGGTCGCTACAATTGATCATTGAGATCTTTCCTTAGCCGTGTGTGGTGCCCCCTTCCACCAAATTCCAACTCGGTCATATCGTTGCAGTGCTTAGGCGAAGCCCTGCGCCGGTAACACATCAAGATCGTCACCACGCCGTCGTGCTGACGGAACTCTTCCCCGACGCTTTGCTGGATCGGAGCCCGGGGATCGTCATCGAGCTGAACGTGTGCCAAGAACTCGGAGGTGCCGGAGTAACGGTGCTGTGATCGGTTGGATTGCGAGGAGAACGTACGACTACTTCCTCTACGTTGTGTCAACGCTTCCGCTTCGGTCTACGAGGGTACGTAGACAACACTCTCCCCTCTCGTTGCTATGCATCACCATGATCTTGCGTGTGCGTAGGAAAATTTTGAAATTACTACGTTCCCCAACATCTTCAGTTTTTCAAAATAAGCATAGGTGATTTTCTATGTTGGTATAAACCCATTTCCCCTACAATTGTTACTAATCTAGTTTTAAATATTATAGGATGAACGGAAGTGTTCTTACTTGGGGTGGGTTGATCAAGAGTGGCCACAGTCTTTGAAGATGTGGCTAACGAAGCTCTAGAGCATGTATGAGGAAGAGAACACACGTAGGCTTAGAGAAAGTCTTGTCAATGCTGAAGCATATTTCAAGATGCGGGATAAAAACTTGAAGGTGGAGAATGAGCTCAGATTTTTGAAATCAGACTTTGCTAAGATGGTGTTGGCGAAGGAGGAGGCACTTTCCCAGTTGGCCCATGCAAAACGGGCTCTTACTGAACTGAAAGCAGAGGTGGATAAGACGAGCCTGGATGATGTCGATTAGGGAAATGAATATATTATTCTTATGAAGTTGAAATAGCTATATGTTATACTGTGCTGTTTTCGTGTAGCTACCGTACTGTGATCTTATAATATATTTATGTGCCTGATATGAAATTGGCAAACAATTGTTCGATATGGAATGTGAATTTGCATAATACTGGAATTATTAATTCTAAACTAATAAACCTGCTAAATGTGTCATGGACCTTTGCAAATGGTTCTAGCAGTAAAAGCGCTTGCGATGGATAGCCCAATGGCACACAGTTTTCTTCATCAAATCATGTGTGATATAGTTGATAAAAGCAAACAGTTAACCAAGGAAGACCGTGTGTGATAGTTACACCTTTCACACACGAGTGTACACATAAAACTGTGTGGGATGTACGTCCGAATGGAAACATTTTCCCTGGATTGACTGTGTGGGATGTACATAAGAACGGAAATGTATTCCTTGGATTGACTGTGTGTGATATACATACGAACGGAAATAATTTTCCGGGATTCACCGTGTGGGATGTACATACCTACGGAAATGATTTCTGGGATTTACCGTGTGGGATGTACATAGCTACAGAAATTATTTATGAAATTCAACATGTGGGATGTACATACCTACGAAAATGATTGGGTTTCGATGCCTCACCCGATCGCACACAGCCCTAGCCTGGGTCCCAAGAGGGCCTATCCCCGACGATTTCTAGGTCGGTGGGAAGGACCCCCTATCGCCCACACTCACTTGGCGACGGTTCCAAATGTCATCGCGGAAAGGGGTTTTAAACCGTTTGTTTAGGACCGACGCGCACCAGTGATAGTAGATATGATCAACATAGTGATGTTCACCATTGAAAACTACTCCATCTCACGTGATGATCGGACATGGTTTAGTTGATATGGATCACGTGATCATTTCGATTACTAGAGGGATGTCTATCTAAGTGGGAGTTCTTAAGTAATATGATTAATTGAACTTTAATTTATCACGAACTTAGTACCTGATAGTTTTTGCATGTCCATGTTGTTGTAGATCAATGGCCTGTGTTATCATTCCTTTGAATTTTAATGCATTCCTAGAGAAAGCTAATTTGAAAGAGGATGGTAGCAACTACACGGACTAGGTTCGTAACTTGAGGATTATCCTCATTGCTGCACCGAAGAATTACATCTTGGAAGCACCGCTAGGTGGAAGGCCCACTACAGGAGCAACTGTAGACATTATGAACGTCTGGGAGACCAAAGCTGATGACTACTTGATAGTTCGGTGTGCCATGCTTTACGGCTTAGTATTGGGACTTCAAAGACGTTTTGAAAGTCATGGAGCATATGAGATGTTCCAGGAGTTGAAGTTAATATTTCAAGCAAATGCTCGAGTTAGGAGATATGAAGTCTCCAACAAGTTCTATAGCTGCAAGATGGAGGAGAATAGTTGTGTCAGTGAACATATACTCAAAATGTCTGGGTACCACAACCACTTGACTCAACTGGGAGTTAATCTTCCTGATGACAGTGTCATTGACAGAGTTCTTCAATCACTAACACCAAGCTATAAAATCTTCGTGATGAACTATAATATGCAAGGGATGGATACGACAATTCCCGAGCTCTTCCCGATGCTAAAGGCTGTGGAGGTAGAAATCAAGAAGGAGCATCAAGTGTTGATGGTTAACAAGACCACAAGTTTCAAGAAAAAGGGCAAAGGGAAGAAGGGGAACTTCAAGAAGAATGGCAAGCAAGATGCTGCTCAAGTGAAGAAGCCCAAGTCTGGACCTAAGCCTGAAACTGAGTGCTTCTACTGCAAAGGGACTAGTCACTGGAAGCAGAACTGCCCCAAGTATTTGGCGGATAAGAAGGACGACAAAGTGAAAGGTATATTTTATATAAATGTTATTGATGTGTACCTTACTAATACTTGTAGTAGCGCCTGTGTATTTGATATTGGTTCTGTTGCTCATATTTGCAACTCGAAATAGGGGCTACAGATTAAATGAAGATTGGTTAAGCACGAGGTGACGATGCGTGTGGGAAATGGTTCCAAGGTTGATGTGATGTCCATCGGCACGCTACCTCTACATCTACCGTCAGGATTAGTTTTAGACCTGAATAATTGTTATTTGGTGCGAGCGTTAAGCATGAACATTATATCTGGATCTTGTTTGATGTGAGACGGTTATTCATTTAAATCAGAGAATAATGGTTTTTCTATTTATATGAGTAATATCTTTTACGGTCATGCACCCTTGATGAGTGGTCTATTTTTGTTGAATCTCGATTGTAGTGATACACATATTCATAATATTTAAGCCAAAAGATGCAAAGTTAATAATGATAGTGCAACTTATTTGTGGCACTGCTGTTTAGGTCATATTGGTGTAAATCGCACGAAGAAACTCCATGCTAATGGGCTTTTGGAATCACTTGATTATGAATCACTTGATGCTTGCGAACCATGCCTCATGGGCAAGATGACTAAGTCTCCGTTCTCTGGAACAATGGAGCGTGCAACTGACTTGTTGGAAATAATACATACTAATGTATGCGGTCCGATGTGTGCTGTGTCTCGCGGCGGGTATCTTTATTTTCTGACCTTCACAGATGATTTGAGCAGATATGGGTATATCTACTTGATGAAACATAAGTCTGAAACATTTGAAAAGTTCAAGGAATTTCATAGTGAAGTATAAAATCATCATAACAAGAAAATAAAGTTTCTACGACCTAATTGTGGCGATGAATATTTGAGTTATGAGTTTGGTCTTCATTTGAAACAATGCGGAATAGTCTCGCAACTCACGCCACCTGGAACACCACAACGCAATGGTGTGTCAGAACGTCGTAACCATACTTTATTAGATATGGTGCGATCTATGATGTCTCTTTCTGATTTATCGCTATAGTTTTGGGGTTATGCTTTAGAGACGGCTGCATTCACGTTAAATAGGGAACCCTCTAAATCTGTTGAACGACACCATATGAACTGTGGTTTGGCAAGAAACCTAAGCTGTCATTTCTTAAAGTTTGGGGTTGCGAGGCTTATGTGAAAAAGCTTCAATCTGATAAGCTCGAACCCAGATCAGAGAAATATGTCTTCATAGGATACCCAAAGGAGACTGTGGTGGTACACCTTCTATCACAGATCTGAAGGCAAGATATTTGTTGCTATGAATGGATCCTTTCTAGAGAAGGAGTTTCTCTCGAAAGAAGTGAGTGAGAGGAAAGTAGAACTTGATGAGCTAATTGTAACATCTCCTGATTTGGAAACTAGTTCATTACAGAAATCAGTTCCAGTGATTCCTACACCAATTAGTGAGGAAGCTAATGATGATTATCATGAAACTTCAGATCAAGTTACTACTGAACCTCGTAGGTCAACCATAGTATGATCCGCACCAGAATGGTACGGAAATCCTAATCCGGAGGTTATGTTACTTGACCATGACGAACCTACGAACTATGAGGAAGCAATGATGAGCCCAGATTCAGCAAAATGGCTTGAGGCCATGAAATCTGAGATGGGATCCATGTATGAGAACAAAGTATGGACTTTGGTTGACTTGCCCGTTGATCAGTGATATGTCTCCATCGTATCTATAATTTTTTATTGTTCCATGCCAATATTCTACAACTTCCATATACTTTTGGCAACTTTTTATACTTTTTTGGGACTAACATATTGATCCAGTGCCCAGTGCCAGTTCCTATTTGTTGCATGTTTTATGTTTCGCAGAAACCCCATATCAAACGGAAACTAAATGGGAAAAAACGGATGGAGAATAATTTTGGAATATTTGGAGAATATGAGAGGAAGAATCAACGCGAGACGGTGCCCGAGGTGGCCACGAGGCAGGGAACGCGCCTGCCCCCCTTGTGGGCCACCCGTAAGGCGGTTGCTGCTCTTCTTTTTCCGCAAGAAAGATAATTTTCGAGAAAAAATCTCGGCGAAGGTTTCAATCCAATCGGAGTTACGCATCTCTGGATATATAAGAAACGGCGAAAGGGCAGAATATCAGAACGCAGAAACAGAGTGATAAAGAGAGAGAGAGAGAGAGAGAGAGAGAGAGAGAGAGAGAGAGATCCAATCTCGGAGGGGCTCTCGCCCCTCCCACGCCATGGAGACCATGGACCAGATGGGAAACCCTACTCCCATCTAGGGAGAAGGTCAAGGAAGAAGAAGAAGGGGGGCTCTCTCCCCCTCGCTTCCGGTGGCGCCGGAGTGCCACCGGGGGCCATCATCATCACCGCGATCTACACCAACACCTCCGCCATCTTCACCAACATCTCCATCACCTTCCCCCCTCTATCTACAGCGGTCCACTCTCCTGCAGCCCGTTGTACCCTCTACTTGAACATGGTGCTTTATGCTTCCTATTATTATCCAATGATGTGTTGCTATCCTATGATGTCTGAGAAGATTGTCGTTGTCCTATCGGTAGTTGATGAATTGCTATGATTGATTTAATTTGCTTGTGGTTATGTTGCTATCCTTTGGTGCCCATCATATGAGCGCGGGCGTGGATCACACCATAGGGTTAGTTGTATATTGATAGGACTATGTATTGGATGGCAAGAGTGAAAGAAGCTTCAACCTTGCATAGAAAATGATGCATACGGGATTGAAGGGGGACCAATATAACTAAATGCTATGGTTGGGTTTTACCTTAATGAACTTTAGTAGTTGCGGATGCTTGCTAATAGTTCCAATCATAAGTGCATAGAATTCAAAGTCAGGAAAGACATGCTAGAGGTGGCCTCTCCCACATAAAACTTGTTATCGGTCTAGTAAAGTAGTCAATTGCTTAGGGACAATTTCACAACTCCTACCACCACTTTTCCATACTCGCTATATTTACTTTATTGTTTCTTTATCTAAACAGCCCCTAGTCTTTATTTACGTGCTCTTTATCTTCTTGCAAACCTATCCAAAAACACCTACAAAGTACTTCTAGTTTCATACTTGTTCTAGGTAAAGCGAACGTTAAGCGTGCGAAGAGTTGTATCGGTGGTCGATAGAACTTGAGGGAATATTTGTTCTACCTTTATCTCCTCGTTGGGTTCGACACTCTTACTTATCGAAAGAGGCTACAATTGATCCCGTATACTGTGGGTTATCAAGACCTTTTTCTGGGGCCGTTGCCGGGGAGCAATAGCGTGGGGTGAATATTCTCGTGTGTGCTTGTTTGCTTTGTCACTAAGTAATTTTTATTTGTTGTTCTTAGTTGTTTTATATCTTTAGTTATGGGTAGGAAACGCAAAATACCAAAAAAATTAGTTGTACCTACTGAACCAATGGTTGAAGAACCAATAAAATCTATCACACTCCTGAAACTTTTTACTTGGATCATCTTCGATCCCTTTGTGCTCGTGCTGAAACCCCAACTAGCTTAGTTGAGGTAAAATCTTTAGATGAGCATGCTTGTTATGTGCGACACCGCATATCTCAAAAAGGCAAACTTTTACTGGGTCAAATTCATTGTTTGCAATGCTATGCTTGGAATTTATGTGAAATATATGATTTTACTTGTTTTTCTGAAAACCCTAAGAAAAACCTTCCCTACCAATGTGAGTTTAGTGATAATGGCATCGTATCTTTGTATGCTAAGGGTGTTTATAATTACTATGATGTTCAACAAATTGAAGAATTTGTTGCTTTTAAGGGTGCTTATGAAATTGCTTCTTTGATTGAAAAGTATGATGCTACTCTTTACAGATCTGAAAATTTTGCCATACTTAAATATTGTTATGATAATTATGCTTCTAATTCCTATGTTAAACCATATATTGAGGACTCCTCCGCTGTCCAAGAAGAGACTAATATTTTGCAGGAGTCTATGGAAGAAAAAATTGATGAAACTCTGAGCTCATTGGATGAAAAACATGATGATGTGAGCGAAGAACAAAAGGAGGAAGAGCGGATTAGCTACTCATGCCCACCTTCTAATGAGAGTAACTCTTCAACTCATACATTGTTTAATTTCCCTTCGTGCTTTCCAAAGGATGATTGCTATGATGATTGTTATGATCCCGTTGATTCTCTTGAAATATCCCTTTTTGATGATGCTTGCTATGCTTGTGGCCAAGATGCCAATATAAATTATGCTCATGGAGATGAACTTGCTATAGTTCCTTATGTTAAACATGAAATTGTTGCTATTGCACCCATGCATGATAGTCCTATTATCTTTTTGAATTATCCCGACTACACTATATCGGAGAAGTTTGCACTTATTAAGGATTATATTAATGGGTTGCCTTTTACTGTTGCACATGATGATTTTGATGAATATAATATGCATGTGCTTGATGCTCCTACTTGCAATTATTATGATAGAGGAACTATATCTCCACCTCTCTATGTTTCCAATACGATAAAATTGCAAGAAACTGTTTATACTATGCATTGGCCTTTACTTTGTGTGCATGAATTGTTCTTTTATGACATGACGATGCATAGGAAGAGAGTTAGAGTTCGTCATTGCTTGATATATGTTTCTTTGTGCTCACTACTAAATGCCAAATCATTGCTAATTAAAATTGGCTTTGATATACCTTGGGATCCGGGTGGATCCATCACTCGAGCACTATATGCCTAGCTTAATGGCTTTAAAGAAAGCGCTTCCAGGGAGACAACCCGGAAGTTTTAAAGAGTCATTTATTTCTGTTGAGTGCTTTTATATAGTTTAAGAACAAAAAAATAAAGAGGGGAACCCAAAACTTTTCAAAATGGAAAGTGAAAGTGAGAAAGACAATCATTGTTAAAGTGGGGGACGTCCTTGAACTTTTTTCATGCCCATGGAAACTTTGTGAATCTTAATTACAGAAACTTTTCAACAAAAATAATTATCCCCTTGTACAATTCCATTGTATTATAAAAATAATGTGCCAAGGTTTGCCTTTAGGATGTTTACAATGCTTGTTGGTTTGTGCGGTGCAGGACAGAAACTTTGGCTGTAGTGCGCCATTTTTAATTTTTACTGGAACATCAAACGGTTCTGATTCTTTTTGCAATGTATTTATATAAAAATTGTTTATTTTTCCTAATTTTGGAAGAATGTTTGAAGTACCATAAGTATGGTTAATGTTTAGACTGTTCTGTTTTAGACAGATTCTGTTTTTTATGTATAGTTTGCTTATTTTGATGAAACTATCAATTTATATCATTGGATTAAGCCATGTAAAAGTTATATTACAGTAGACATAATGAAAAAACAAAATATGAATTGGTTTGCAACAGTACTTAGAGTAGTGATTTTCTTTATTATACTAACAGATCTTAACGAGTTTTCTGTTGAAGTTTTGTGTGGATGAAGTGTTCGATGATCGAGAAGGTCTCGATGTGAGGAGAAGAAGGAGAGGCAAGAGCTCAAGATTGGGGATGCCCAAGGCACACCAAGTAAATATTCAAAGAGACTCAAGCATCTAACCTTGGGGAAGCCTCGGAAGGCATCCCATCTTTCTTCAACAAGTATCTGTATGTTTTCAGATTCGTTTCATTCATGCGATATGTGCAAATCTTGGAGCGTCTTTTGCATTTAGTTTTCACTTTTCTTTTATGCACCATGCTGGTATGAGATAGTCCTATGTTGATTTATAGAATGCTCTTTGCACTTCACTTATATCTTTTGAGTATGGCTTTATAGAATGCTTCATGTGCTTCACTTATATCATTTGAAGTTTGGATTGCCTGTTTCTCTTCACATAGAAAACCGTCATTTGTAGAATGCTCTTTTGCTTCAATTATATTTGTTAGAGCGTGGGCATATCTTTTGTAGAAAGAATTAAACTCTCCTGCTTCGCTCATATCTATTTAGAGAGATGACAGGAATTGGTCATTCATATGGTTAGTCATAAAATCCTACATAAAACTTGTAGATCACTGAATATGATATGTTTGATTCCTTGCAATAGTTTTGTGATATAAAGGTGGTGATATTAGAGTCGTGCTAGTTGTGTAATTGCGAAATTGAGAAATACTTGTGTTGAGGTTTGCAAGTCCCGTAGTATGCACGTATGGTGAACCGTTATGTAACGAAGTCGGAGCATGAGGTGTTCTTTCTGCTTTCCTTATGAGTGGCGGTCGGGGACGAGCGATGGTATTTCCTACCAATCTATCCCCCTAGGGGCATGCGTAGTAGTACTTTTCTTCGAGGGCTAATAAACTTTTGCAATAAGTATATGAGCTCTTTATGACTAATGTGAGTCCACGGATTATACACACTCTCACCCTTCCATCATTGCTAGCCTCTTCGGTACCGCGCATTGCCCTTTCTCACCTCGAGAGTTGGTGCAAACTTCGCCGGTGCATCCAAAACCCGTGATATGATACGCTCTATCACACATAAGCCTCTTTATTTCTTCCTCAAAACAGCCACCATACCTACCTATCATGGCATTTCCATAGCCATTCCGAGATATATTGCCATGCAACTTCCATCATCATCATATACATGACTTGAGCATTTATTGTCATATTGCTTTGCATGATCGTAAGATAGCTAGCATGATGTTTTCATGACTTGTCCATTTTTTGATGTCATTGCTACGCTAGATCATTGCACATCCCGGTACACCGCCGGAGGCATTCATATAGAGTCATACCTTTGTTCTAGTATCGAGTTGTAATATGAAGTTGTAAGTAAATAAAAGTGTGATGATCATCATTATTAGAACATTGTCCCATGTGAGGTTATCAAAATAAAAGAGGCCAAAGAAGCACAAATTAAAAAAAGAGGCCAAAGAAGCCCACCCAAAAAAAGAGAAAACAAGAAAAAAAAGGAAAATAAAAAAATGAGAGAAAAAGAGAGAAGGGGCAATGTTACTATCCTTTTACCATAGTTGTGCCATGTTTTTCATATAGAGAGTCTCATTGAGTTATCACTTTCGTATACTAGTGGGAATTTTCATTATAGAACTTGGCTTGTATATTCCGATGATGGGCTTCCTCAAATGCCCGAGGTCTTCATGAGCAAGCAAGTTGGATGCACACCCACTTAATTTCAGTTTGAGCTTTCATACACTTATAGCTCTAGTGCATCCGTTGCATGACAATCCCTACTCCTCACATTGACATCAATTGATGGGCATCTCCATAGCCCATTGATTAGCCGCGTCGATGTGAGACTTCCTCATTTTTTGTCTTCTCACACAAAGCTCCATCATCATATGCTATTCCACCTACAGTGCTATATCCATGGCTTGCGCTCATGTATTGTGTGAGGGTTGAAAAGGCTGAAGCGCGTTAAAACGTATGAACCAATTGCTCGGCTTGTCATTGGGGTTGTGCATGATTTGAATGCCTTGTGTGGTGAAGATGGAGCATAGCCAGACTGTATGATTTTGTAGGGATGAGCTTTCTTTGGCTATATTATTTCGATAAGACATAATTGCTTGGTTGGTATGCTTGAAGTATTATTGTCTTAATATCAAAAGATAGACTATTGCTTTGAATCGCTCGTGTCTTAATATTCATGCCAAGATTTGATACATGATCAAGATTATGCTAGGTAGCATTCCACATCAAAAATTATCTTTTTTATCATTTTCCTACTCGGGGACGAGTAGGAATTAAGCTTGGGGATGCTGATACGTCTCCGTCATATCTATAATTTTATTATTATTCCATGCCAATATTCTACAACTTTCATATAATTTTGGCAACTTATTACACTATTTTTGGGACTAACATATTGATCCAGTGCCCAGTGCCAGTTCCTGTTTGTTGCATGTTTTATGTTTCGCAGAAACCCCATATCAAACGGAATCCAAACAGGATAAAAATGGACGGAGAATATTTTTGGGATATTTGGAGAATATGGGAGGAAGAATCAACGCGAGACGGTGCCCGAGGTGGCCACGAGGCAGGGGGCGCACCTGCCCCTCTCGTGGGCCACCCGTAAGGCGGTTGATGTTCTTCTTTTGCCGCAAGAAAGCTAATTTTTAGAAAAAAAATTTGGTGAAGGTTTTAGTCCAATCGGAGTTACGGATCTCTGGATATATAAGAAACGGCGAAAGGGCAGAATATCAGAACGCAGAAATAGAGAGAGAGAGAGAGAGAGAGAGAGAGAGAGAGAGAGAGAGAGAGAGAGAGAGAGAGAGAGAGAGAGAGAGAGAGATCCAATCTCGGAGGGGCTCTCGCCCCTCCCACGCCCTGGAGACCATGGACCAGAGGGGAAACCCTTCTCCCATCTAGGGAGAAGGTCAAGGAAGAAGAAGAAGAAGGGGGGCTCTCTCCCCCTCGCTTTCGATGGCGCCGGAGTGCCACCGGGGGCCATCATCATCACCGCGATCTACACCAACACCTCCGCCATCTTCACCAACATCTCCATCACCTTCACCCGTCTATCTATAGCGGTACACTCTCCCGCCACCTGTTGTACCCTCTACTTGAACTTGGTGCTTTACACTTCATATTATTATCCAATGATGTGTTGCTATCCTATGATGTTTGAGTAGATTTTCGTTGTCCTATCGGTGGTTGATGAATTTCTATGATTGATTTAATTTGCTTGTGGTTATGTTGCTATCCTTTGGTGCCCATCATATGAGCGCGCGCGTGGATCACACCATATGGTTAGTTGTATGTTGATAGGACTATGTATTGGAGGGCAAAGTGACAGAAGCTTCAACCTAGGATAGAAATTGATGCATACGGATTGAAGGGGGACCAATATAACTAAATGCTATGGTTGGGTTTTACCTTAATGAACGTTAGTAGTTGCGGATTCTTGCTAATAGTTCCAATCATAAATGCATAGAATTCCAAGTCAGGGAAGACATGCTAGCAGTGACCTCTCCCATATAAAACCTGCTATCGGTCTAGTAAAGTAGTCAATTGCTTAGGGACAATTTCGCAACTCCTACCACCACTTTTCCACACTAGCTATATTTACTTTATTGTGTCTTTATCTAAACAGCCCCTAGTTTTTATTTATGTGCTCTTTATCTTCTTGCAAACCTATCCAAAAACACCTACAAAGTACTTATAGTTTCATACTTGTTCTAGGTAAAGCGAATGTTAAGTGTGCGTAGAGTTGTATCGGTGGTCGATAGAACTTGAGGGAATATTTGTTCTACCTTTAGCTCCTCGTTGGTTCGACACTCTTACTTATCGAAAGAGGCTACAATTGACCCCCTATACTTGTGGGTTATCAATCAGCAAGCCATAGAGAATAAATGGATCTTCAAGAAGAAGACTGACGCTGACGGTAATGTTACTGTCATCAAAGCTTGAATTGTTGCGAAAGGTTTTTGACAAGTTCAAGGAGTTGACTACGGTGAGACCTTCTCACCTGTAGCGATGCTTAAGTCTGTCCGAATCATGTTAGCAACTGTCGCATTTTATGATTACGAAATGTGGCAAATGGATGTCAAAACTGTATTCCTTACTGGATATCTTAAAGAAGAGTTGTATATGATGCAACCAGAACACTACAAAAAAATACACTTCTGTGATGATACGTGTTTGTCACAGTAGGTCGCTTTTTTTGTCATGCATGTACATCCATGACAAATTTATGACAGAATCAAGATAGTCATACCTGTGCTGTCGTAGAAGTGTTCCATGACATTACCAAAATTATCATCACGGAAGTGTCCACTTCCATGATGATAAATCGCGCGTCACAGAAGTGCTTTCGTCAAGGGTGACCGACACGTGGCATCCACCGTAACGGAACGCCGTTAAGCTATCGGGTCGGGTTTTGGATCCGATAACCCGTTAACAGCCCCGACCAATGGGGATTTTCCACGTGTAAAATCATCATTGGCTAGAGAAAACACGTGTCAGCTCGTCGTCAGGACAGATGTCATCCACTCAGTGGGCAAAAGGCGCCTATGATACGTCGACACATGGCACGGCCCAATAGTGGCCCATTCCTATGAAAAGGCCGGCCCGTTTGACTTGGTCAAAAGATGGCGAGCGAACCCGTTTGATTTGGCCAAAAGCTGGCGGGCCGGACCATGGAAAGCCTGTTAACGGCCTGTTAGCATATAGCCCATTTACAACCCGCTAACCCAAGGCCCGCTACGCCCTATCCGAATTAGGCCCAGTAGCGTCATCTGGGCCGTCCACTATGATTCCAGCCCGTTTTCACTTCTGGCCCATGTATAGCCCATGATGTCTTTCGGCCCATATGAGGCCATTTGTAACTCTTGGCCCATTAGCGGCCCGTGCTGAAACTGGCCCGTAATGAATAGTGTATTACTTTACACCCATTAATGGCCCGTGGTGAAACTGGCCCATAATGAACAGTGTATCACTTTATACCCATTAACAACCCGTTATTCCGTTGGGCCATTTCCAGCCCAAGTTAACTTTCGGCCGTCTGAGGGCCCATTTATTCTTGGGCTCATTTGCAGCATTCGGTTACTTACGGCCCATTACTGTAATTTTCTGCTTGTGGGCCAAATTCAGCCCGTCGTTACAGTCGGCCCGTTTGTGGACCATTAGTCTGTTGGGCCATTTTCATAGCATCACCAAATACGGCCTATTGACGGCCCGTTATGGTCAACCCATAAAACGTACAATTTCCATTAAAGGCCCGTCTACGGCCCATTAAAGGCCTGTATAGGTCCCATAAATGAGCCGGTGGCCCATGGATCCTACGAGATGTACAAGGCCCACGGATCCTACGAGACGTAGAAGGCCAATGGATCCTACGAGACGTAGAAGGCCCATGGATCCGATGGCCCGTGAAGGGCCATGGTCGGGCGAATTGGCCCCCGTTTGAATGATATAGCATATTCAAAGAATTATCCTACTCAATACTGTCACCTCTAAAAAGCCTACACTATTACAATAAAGAGATCAAGTCATAGAAAGGTAGAATAATCATACACTATACAATAAATAAATTATAGCCGATTATACCCGTTGGGCACTATGGTTCGGCACAGGTGATAATAAAGATACACAAATAGCAAATTACATACACTGGGCAAATACAGCTCATACATCATGAACGCGCATCAACTTAACTCCATTTGAACTATAATCTCTTCAGAAAATAGGATTGGTCGGATTCAGATAGCACAAATTTCAGTCTGCAAAATCTCCAATTCCTTCATGGTTACCTCAGTGTCTTCTTTCATTTTTTGACTCCTGCATCTAATACCTGCATGTCCAGTCTCAACTTGTTGATTATACGTTGACAATCATGTACACGTTGTCTTTCCACCTCTAGTTGATGCTTGAGAACATCAGTACATTCCAATTCCAATCCATAATCATTTGGTAACTGCTCGCAAATCTTTGTGTTGATGTCACTTCATCCTGAAATGTTTCTATAAGTACACATGACTAGGGCAAACATATAGTTACAACAGTGAAGCAAAACACGACTAACAATAACGTTACACGTCACTTTAAAAAAAATGTTACACATCATGAAGCATAAGCAGGTGATATTTTAAAAATTATAAAAAAGATAGTCTGTGCAGCCTGCATACAGAAATCCCTCTTAGCTCACCAGAGGAGCATGATGTTGGGGCCCAATCGAAAACACAGACAAGTTACAAATTTAGACAGCACATTGCGTATAAGTAAGCAAGCAGTTGGCCATTCTGTGCCTCAAATAAAGTCTTAGGGAGCATAATGAATAGGAGAGGGTTTCATACAAACATACTACAGCAGGCAAAACTATGCAATCATTAGCGTAGTATAAACTAGATTGTGAGCCTCATGCAATAATAGTTGGTTAATAGACTTCAAAGCTTCAGGCACACTTCAGCAGAGTAATTAAATGGTAAGGCATTTAATTATGTCAACTAATAGTGGTACAAGTACCAAACATCAGGCATGATTATTTGGGCATCTCATTAAATGAGGACAAATAAAGCAATTAAAAAGAGAAAATTAACTATGCCTGAAACAAACAAGGAATTGAACTGTTGAGTTGCATACAGTGACTTACCTTAGCATGTTGAAGAGGCTCAGCGCAGCTCCTACTTCTCTTGCAAGGCTCCTTCCTAACATCTTTGACTTGGAAATCCTCAATCTTATCTTCATTGCACCCCCTCTGCAAGGTGACACAAACTAGTTACTCGTCTCCTTGGAAGATAAATATGCATCCTTTCCAGTCCGTGAACACAAAAGGATAAGATTATAACAAAACAACACCACATAATGAAACATGCCGCATCTCTTGCACTTGCACACAATGAAATGAGCATTTACTATGTCTGCACTATGTAAAAACTAGGCATACCTTCGAACTAGATCTCCAGGTAGTCTTGGAGAGCCTACTGTAGTGTACAGCCAAACCTTTATGTCACCTATGAGTTAGACAAGGCCCCACTACAGCAGCCCTTAATGTTTAAAACGTTGACAAGCTCTGTTAGAGTGTTAGGTCAAGAACATCAAGTAATCAAAGCAAATAGTCCTAGTATGGCTAGCTGATGCAAACAAGCAATTGAATAGATGTGTGAGCAAATCTTACATATCAAGAAAAGAAGCAAAGAAGGACGCTTAAAGACCATCACTTGACTGACCAGATTTAAGGGGCATTTAAACATCATGTGCAACGTATGAACTAACATAAACATTGCATATTCCAGATTCTACAATGGAATGCACATGTATTAGGTTATGCCATGTATGATGATGCCTAAATGTACAGATAGCAGGCAGGAGTGATTCATCATTGCACGCAGAATTGAATTGCAGGTTAAGGGCCAGTTCGATTCCGCCTTTTCAGGGCATATTGTCAAAATAAGCCATAGAAGATGTAAAGAAGTCATTTTTAGTTATGGGCTTGGGCTTAACTAATTTCTCTTTGGAGGGGGGGTGTTTCGGGTAGAACTTCACTAAAAATTGAAGGGAAGGGGAATAGTGAAATGACTCTGTTGTCTGCCTATATTACACTCAAAATGCAACTGCTGACGCCCGTGTCACACCTAACCCTCAAGTAAAAAGAAACACGCAAGCATTATTGCCCTGCCCGCTTGCATCTCCTCTCCCCTTTCCCTCTACCTCGATCCCCTGCCTGCAGCACTAGGGTTCCTCCAGCGAGCCGTCGCCACTGGTCCCATCTGGCCTTGTCCTCGATGATGCTATGTACAGCTAGGCTACATGGCCGGCGGGTAGGGGCAAATCTCCCTGGCTTCTCCTCCCTTTGGCGCCGCCCCTCATTCTCATGGTCTCCAGCAGCTGCTCCACTGTGGTTCGTCCAACGCACTACTCCGGTGGGCGCTGCACAACTACGGCTGATGCCACACTGCGGCAGAAGGCACCTTATTCCCCCTCCCCTCCTCCCAGGCCATGGCCTTGAGGTGTTGTTGAAGGTTGAGATCATCCAACAAGGTGAGGATCTCCTCTGATTTTTTGCAAAATTTTCATTCTGATCCACTATACGATGAATTGCTATGAGTTGCTTCTGCTGCTGCTATATGATGCATTGCTATGAGCTGCTCCTGCTGCTGCCATATGATGAATTGCTACGAGCTGCTGCTGCTGTATGATGAGTTGCTATGAGCTGCTGCTGCTGCTATATTATGAATTGCTATGAGCTGCTGCTGCTGCTATATGATGAGTTGCTACAAGCTGCTCCTGCTGCTGCTATATGATGAGTTGCTACAAGCTGCTCCTACTGTTGCTATATGATGAATTGCTATTAGCTGCTCCTGCTGCTGCTATATGATGAATTGCTATGAGTTGCTCCTGCTGCTGCTATATGATAAATTGCTATGAGCTGCTGATGGTATATGATGAATTGCAGACCGCTACTGCTGTATGATGAGTTTCTATGAGCTGCTGCTCCTGCTATATGATGCTTTCAGGTGGTGCTGCTATATGATAATAACCAACCACTTGGACCATCGAATTTCAATAAATAATTGTTTTTCAATGTGGGTCATGCGTTCTTCGTTTAAATTAGGCAATGGGATCTCTATGGAAAACATTGATCAAAGTAGATTGTGCCAAGTAGATGGTATCTTTGTATTTGCATTCTGAGCAAATAGTGATGGTCTGTTTTCCTATCATATTAATTACTGCACTGGGTTCAATTTGTGATTTTTGCAAGTCAAATTAATTTCCATATGGGCAGCAAAATGAAAAAAATATAATGCAATCTAGACTTTCCACTGATCATACCAAAGATAAGCTGAAAACACAATGAAAAGAACTGGTTGGCTTATTACATGGAGCTTATATTCACAGGTGCTTATTTTCTTAGGATAAATCATAATAACTGTCCCTAAGAAACTTGGCTAATAGAACTGGCATACAAATAACATGTCACAATGATTGCAATGGAGGAGTGACGTACCATAGCACACTGTATAGGCTCACCGCTACCTCTCCTTTTTTGCGATGTTCCATGAAATTGCCACATACATCTTGTACTTTTTCATTGTGTAACCCTATATGCAAGTTGACACGGCTAATTTCAGACATCTCTACATGATACTACATTGCATATCCCTTGCGCATATTTAAACCACCAATTAATGATTGTGTGCGTACCATAAACTAGCCATGACTCTGTATGCTGGACTAGCAGGCACTCTAAGGGAGCCTAATGTAGTGCACGGGAATTCCTACATGCCACCTACGTTTTTGTTTAATGTACTGCCCTTGTTCCTAAATATATGTCTTTGTAGAGATTCCAGTATGGACCACATACAGATGTATATAGATGCATTTTCGAGTGTAGATTCACTCATTTTGCTCTGTATGTAGCCTATAGTGGAATCTCTAGAAAGACTTATATTTAGGAACAGAGGTACGAGGTAGTATCATGTATGACATCTACATATCTAATTTAGCAGCCAGTAGTAGAAATCATTGTCTGCACAAAAGGGATTACTGGTCGAAAATCCTAGCAAAGCACGCTGGCAGGCATAGAACAATACAAGAGAGAGAGATGCGCTTACAAGATCATAGCAATGCCTCAGTCCAGGATCTTGGTTGGCCAAGCTGTTAGATCCAGAATAAACATCGTCCTTGTAGTTTTTGCCAGCTGCATAACAGGTAACAGCGGCCGGTTAGTATATTTGAAGTACATCGGGCAGGTGATGCTGGACGGGTTTAAAGGTGACAAGTACCTAGGCCGTGGCAGGTGCTTGGCATCTCTCCAGACTATGGGAATCCGTTTAGAAACGTCGAGGGTGATGACGCTGCGCTGGTTGTCGGGGTCCGGTAAGGAGATCTAGAACCGTCGAGTAGGGTGTTTGTGGAGCGGCTCCGGTAGGGTGGACTATGGTGTGGGCGAAGCGGATCTATGGTCGTGGACGAGGGCGTAGGTGAAGCTGCTATAGTGGTTGGTTTAAGGATGGTGTCGACGATGCAGATCTGCGGCCGTGGACAGGGCATCAGAAGCTGCTCCGGTGGTTGGGCTAAGGGTGGTGGCGACGATGCAGATCTGCAGTTGTGGATGGGGCGTCAGAAGCTGCTCCGGTAGGTTGGATGAGGGTGCGAGGAAGCGGATCTGAGGCCTTGGACTTGTGAGTTGGCAAAGCGGCCCCGGTAGGGTTGAGAATGGTATAGGCGAAGCTACTCCGGTAGGGTTGAGGAAGGTGTCGGCGAAGTGGCTCCGGTAGGGTTGAGGAAGGTGTCGGCGAAGAGGATCAGAGGCCGTCGACGGGGGCGTCGGTGGGGCGGCTCCGGGGGGTGTGGATGAAGCGTCTCCCGTGGGGAGTACGAATGAGCCGCTGCAGATGCGCGGCGGTTGACGAGAGTATCGGCGAAGCAGATCCAGCACCGTGGACAAGTCCGGCACTGAATGGGCTGTGGTACAGTGGTGGATGAGCAGTCTACTTGTTTCTAGGGGAGGTACGAGGGGTAGATGCGGCCGCAGAAACAGATCCGGCGTGGTGGAGGCCGCTGGCAGTGAATGGGCTATGGTACGCCGGGGGATGAGCAGTCTAGGGTTTCGAGAGGGGAGGGGAGAAAGGGCGATGAAGTACGGACGTCGTGATGTAAGATGCTCTGGTGCTGTGGAGTTAGTCGTTTTTGCGGGAGGGGGAGAGGAAATGGGGGTGTCGTGTAGTGGGGGAACCGGAAGTTACCAAAGCAGCCCCGACCTATCATGTAGATGTGGGCGGTATTGTAACTGTTGGTCTCCGTGCACCAAGGACAAAAGGGGGATTTCGCATGCTATAGACTAAGGTGGCGGAAATTTTAGAAGGAGGCGGGAGATTTTGCCGCCCGCGGGATCGTTCGTATCTAGTTTCAACTAATTTTGGACTGTGCTAGCGGGAAGGTCATGCTAGACTGTGTACACGGGGCATGCGTGAGCAGTTAATAACTGGTGTGAAGTCCACCCCAGAAAAAAGACAATTACTCGGGATGATGCGCCGATAACTTGGACGTTCACACGGGCGCGGCCAATCGTACGGGTGTAGTGGCGCGTTCACAAAAAAGGGATCAAATGCTCAGCCTATGTATTTCTCATGTAAATAGATAATTTAGTGCCATTGGTTATTTACTTTAAACATAATGCATTGACGTGTTAGTGTAGAGGCGCACAAAAAGAAATGGATATTGTAGTCAGCTACTTAAAAGTGTTACCTCATATGATTACATAGCCTCCATTTCATAAATTGCGTACCCGTTGAATTCATATATGAATATTACATATATTACTTCAAAATAGAAACTTAAATCATCCAAGACTAATGAATTTGAATGCAAGAGTAACAATGGTGCATGTTCATGATAGCTACATTGGTTGTTTGAAGAAACATCACTGTAACTTTGGCATGCGCAACTAAAAAGGCTTATTTAAATAGAAAAAAATGTGATATGTGAGTGTCCAATCTTTATAACGTTGAATCGATATTGTACCTTTGGCCACGATACGAAGTAGATATTGACTTATGTTCAAGCGATGCACGTCCACGATCGCTAGATAGTGATACGTGAATGAATTGTGCAATCTCTCTCACACGCATACATATCTCATTTCCCTGTGGGCATCGGAATCACACATGTGCACTTTGTGTATTTCTCTCCCTTCATCAGGGTTAAATTCATATTTCTACCCCGTCCTACAAGTCTCTCACACAGAAACACACACGCTCTCTATGTCTAACACGCCCACCCCTTTAATTCCGCCCACCCACAACCACTAATGTCTCTCACACATATGCTATCTACCTATCCCTTAATATAGCTAGATATGTGTCACACAAACTCCTTCTCCTTACTAGCAAGATGCCCATGCGTTGCACAGAACATCAAGATGCATTTGTATGAGAATTTTATCTTGTGGGAGAAAAGGATGAACGAGGGAATGCTATATTTGCAAATGCGGAGAGGGGTGTGGGTATCTTTTTGCAAAATTGCCATAGTTTCCTTCCCGCCCGTCAGATATAAATCGGAATGCAGGAACACCATCATCACCAACTCTGTTTCTTATAAGAGTATAGATATGTGAGTGTCACTGCCCCCCCCACACACCCACACTTCCCAACACCGAAGGAGTAGGGTGACACCTCGATCTTGATACTAATTTGTCGACTGGCTTCTCTCTCAAACATACACACACACACTACCCGGCACCGAAGGAGTAGGGTGGCACATCGATCTTGATAATAATCTATCTACTCCTCTTTCAAACACACAAACACACACACACACACACACACACACACACACACACACACTCGCTAGTTGTGCCTCTGTGCCTACCGCGCGCACTCTAAATACGTCTTTCTCTCCCCCCACAATGACACTAGAAAGGTGACAACTCGATCTGATCATAATCTGTCAATTGGTTTCTCTCTCAAACATTGTGTCTCGGTGCCTCGCTCGGTAGCCCCCTCGATATGTAGACTTCTCGCGCGCGCACAGCTGTAGTGACGATGACGCTGAACCCAGTGTGCCTTGTTTTTACCGGCCTCATGTGATAGTTTTCACCCTGTTTTCTGTTAGTTAACAAGGCAACCTTTTCTTTGTTACTACTAGTGAATCTGAAATCATCTGGGGCAGACATAAAATATATCACTTCAACCCAATTATCGCAGCAACTATTTTAAAAGAAATTAGCTAGCTGCCCGTGCGTTGCACGGAACATCAAGATGCATTTCTATGAGTAGTTTATCTTGTGAGAGAAAAGGTTGAACGAGGGAAGGCCTTATTTGCGAACGTGGAGAGACGTGTGGGTATATTTTTGCAAATTGCCATAGTTTCTTTCCTATCCGTTAGATATAAATCCGACGGCCTATATTGCAGGATGGCACACACACCATAACACCAACTCTTTTCTACTCCCTCTGTCCAAAAATACTAGTCATCAAAATGGATAAAAAGAGATGTATCTAAAACTAAAATACGTCTAGATACATTTCCTTTTATCCATTTTGATGACAAGTATTTCCGGACGGAGGGAGTATTTGTCTTTTTAGAGATTTCAACAAGTGACTATGACCGTACCTTACCAACATACTCAAAAAAAGTAGTCCATATTTTGATGTTACCCTCTTTTCTTGGCGGTGCAGTGCCATCTGGATACCTCATAAAAAATCAAGGACAAATCTGAACCCTTCCTGAAAAGACATACGGAGCAAAATGAGTGAATCTACACTCTAAAATATGTCTACATACACATCCGTATGTGGTAGTCCATTTGAAATATGAAAAAGACTAATATTTAGGAACGAATGGAGTATATATAAGAGTAGACATGGAGATATATCTCCAGCATGGTCTACAAAAAAAATGTGATGGGCTGGTTAGCGCCGGATGCTCGCAACGCGATGACATGAGTTCGTATTCTGTCTTTTAACTTTATATTTTTATATTATATATTACTCTACTTATTTGATATATACTTCTTTCGCCACTGTACTGACAATGGAACCCACATAGTACTTAGAATACAAGATTAAGGATGGACTTGTTTCTTTTTAACTTTCTGTACGAAGCTGTAGCCACCCTGCAAGTCATGTGTACACTGTGCATGCCATTAACTTTTTATAGAGGGACAATAATACAGGCAATTAACTCAAATGGATTGGATGTCACTCTATTATTTCCAGCATAAAGAGCATCTCCAACGGCAGCCGACAAATTTCCTCCCGCTTCCTTAAGCGGAGGACGACATCAAACGCCAGCGGCATACATTTTTACAACTCTAACCAACCAGATGAAATTCGTGCAAACACGGACTGATTTCATATAAGCATGAAGGATTTCGTATAAAAATGTTGGATCTTCATATAAACATAATGGATTTCATTACATTTAGATGAACTAAGAGGTGCCAATCCGGCTCTCTTGTATAATTAAAACTCCCTCCGTCCGGAAATGGATGTATCTAGACTTATTTTAGTTCTAAATGCCCGCCCACGGATCCCTTTATCTTCCTCATGTCCGTCAGACACTTGCGGGGTCGACGAAGGTCCTCAGAAGAGATGAAGCAGCAAAGAAACCACATGAATCCGCGGTCGTCGCCTCGGCGGTGGCCTTCATGGGTCCCAAGTGGCGGCGGCCTCCCGTGTTCTACTTCTCCTCGATGATGGCGGTGGACACGGAGAAGCTGGCCACCGACTCGTCGCTCTCCACGCACCCGGCTTCTGTCCCTTCCTGCATGGCGCTGCCGCAGGCACGGGAGGCGCGCCCACAGACACGGGAGGCGCGACCACGGCAGCACTGGTGGCGCGGTACGACGCGGCAGCGATGGCGCCCGTACCGGCGTGCTCGCCGCTGTGCCGGCGTGGTGCAACTCGCCACTCCTCATCGAGCTGAACTGGAGCAGCGAGTTGCTGAACCACGCGCCTGCTTGGGGCGGCAACTGGCTCCGTCGGGCCAAGCGAGGTTGGTGAAGCACCGAGCGGCCTCGCCCATATTCGGAGGGCTCGGCGGGCCACCCAGCCGGGTAATACGCCGGAGAATAGCTCATCAGAAGCCATCGGAGGAGTGGAGAAAATGGTGAAGGAGGAGATGGAGGAGCGGCGGAGGGGTGCGATTCTTGCCCGCTGCTGTGTGGCCTCGTGTAAATAGAGGGCGAACGGTAGGAGCTTGGCCGACGTCTGGCCTCGTTTAAACCGAGGGCGGATGGGAGGAGCTCGGCCGGTGTTGCGTTTAATTCCGGCCCGGTCATGAACGGACGTGTGGCCGGAGTAGGATTCTCGGTTTGCATGCGAGTTTAACGGAGGGGTTTAATGGAGGCGCCGGGCGTGCAGCGGGCGGCGCAGTACTATTCGATTTGACAGCAGTAATGAGCCGTCAAATCACAAAGGCCCTCGCCTCTCGTGAAACCGACCGAGCTAGACTGCCCCGCCCTCTAGCCTTTAAAAATGTATATACTCCACTTTTGTACAGTAGTAGTATCGATGGATTGCGCCATGGAGCAAAACTTGAAATTAAAAAAAAGGTGGTACATATATAGAGCGCTCGTCGCCAAATTATGCATATAGTACTATTAAAAAGGCTTGTCACAATAATGGTGTCCAGCACAAGTGCACAACCCACCCCTCAAATAAAACTAAGCACCCGGGAATTCTTTGACAAAACTAAGCACCCTAAAATTCTTTGACAACTAAACTGCTGGCTATATGATGTTGGCCATATATATTGTACGTATATAATGTGAAGAAACGAGTGGTAGTAGTATACCAACTAAAAGATGAAATGTAAGAAATACGAGTATGTATGTACTGAAGAGTTAAAGTAACAAGAAGAAACATAACATAGTTCTGCTTGGGGCTCAGCACAACACACCCCTCAAATTAAATTAAGCACACCTGAAATTAAACTTTGCAACTATTCCGGTAGACACTGCATTAGAACCACCATGAGCAACGACACTGCCACCTTACTCGGAGTCCTCGTCCACGTCCTCGACTTCGTCCTTGTCCCTCTTCCTCTTGGCCGATACTTCTTTGCTTGAACCGCACACTTGGCTGTTGCTCTTCATCCAACCGTTGTAGATATTGAAGAAAAGGTAGCCATCCATTGCAGCGTATTGGATGTGGTCTATATCTAGTACATTCCGCTGCCATGCATGACGATGAAATGTGTATGGAGATTTCACCAGTTTACCGTATGAAGGATGAACCATGGCTCCTGCTAGGGTCAGCATTGAAGGCTGACGAGAGGGCACCAGCCGATTCTTCTGGAGGTCGAAGGGGTTGCCTACAACGAGGCCTATCCGACCCAGGATTTCTTCGTCATTCGTAAACAGTCTACAGTAACGAAGTTCACTGTTTTGTCCTTGAGTAAGTTCTTAAAATCCTGGCACTCAACGTCGGCATGGCATATGTGGTAGACCAAGCAAACGTTATGTACGCAAACCTGGATTATGGCGGGCTTCTTCCTCTCTTCATCCTTTAGATCCTTCTCTCGTCCCAGGACTCTGGTGTACTCAACATCTAGCCCAGCGACCCACTCATCATCTGAGTTTTCGAACATGCGTCTGAAGCAAGAAAGGCATCCTTTCACCGTCGCGGAAGAACGGGTGTAGATGACGTCGAACTCATCGCCGGTGATGGTTCTAACCTTGTACTCACCGCCGATCATGGAGATTTGGGACGCCATGGATTTGGGAGGAGGGTTAGGATTAGTGGAACTGCCGTAATGTGAATGGACGGGACGACTAGGAGCGAACCGCCGTAGTATTGAAGGACGTGTGGGGACGAGTAGGAGCGAACTGCCAGCCTGCGAACGACAGGGTAGTGGCTTTCCATTCTCCCATGATACGGGCTTCCGAGAGCCCTTGGATCTGAGATCGAACAGTTGCATGGCGTGATTCTAGACCTATGGGTGAATATCCTATCCTGGAGGGTTATTCTGCAAATTTTCATCAACTTAGCATGCGACCGTTTGATCTCAGATCCAAGGGCTGCCAGCTGCCCATATCATGGTCGTGCCTACCACGACCGTCGCGTCGCTCGCACGGTCGCGCCCTTGGAGATTTAACACGGTGCATTAGGCTATCTGATGTTGGCATGTCATACATAGTCATCACTTGGTCACTCATACTACAACAAGGTTGGCTATAAGTGTGTTTGTTTTACTCCTCTCTATCTCTTTCTTCGTACTCAAGGAAGAAACGGTGCTAGTAAGCGCGTGTATTTATTGCATATGCCAAGGAGTGACCTTTTCCAATGAAATGGTGTTGCTAAGTTTGCTTCATTTAATTAGCTATAGACTCAGAATTTTCTTTTCACCTAGGTACACGCGCTTAGCACCGTTCCTTCCTTGGGTCACCAAACTAGTCTCTCTCTTCTTGATTAACTTGCCACATCAGACTTTATGCCTATGTGGCAAGCTTAAGCACCTGTAGGAGCAAGTAAAAGTAAGTACAATAGTGCGCTTTACATGGCATTTTTGCATATGTGGAGGAAATAGAGGCAAGGAAAAAGTGGATAAGTGGGCTCTCATGCAAGAGCCCGCCTCTACTACATGGTGGAGCATTGGGAGGGACACCTGTATGGAGGTGGTCAGGAATCTGGGAGACTCACGCCGGTCGTAGCGCCGCAGTTAAAATGTTAATGACAAGTCAAATCACGAGGCCCCACTTGTCCAGCAGTAACTCGCTGTCAAATCACACAGCCCTACGTTTGCAGCAGCCTACTCCCTCGTCTTCTCGCGTCTCTGTCGAGCCGACTAGGAGGAACTGCCTCGCCGCCTACCGCGCAGGAAAAGCCCCGCCCTCGACTTTTAAATACAACTACATCCGCTTAAGAATCCAATGATATACTTTTTGTGACATAGTAACTCATATTTAGTTAGTCCGTCTAGGTGAGTAAGTCATCTTAGGTTGTGCACCGTGACCAAGGAGGACGGGAAAATGAGAGAACTTAATGTTTATTTGCTAATTAAAAGCATTGCATGCAATGAACTAACCACTGGAGGTCGCGCTCGCCGCGAGGCTCCTCACCCTGCAAGAATTCGTCGACCTACACATCCACGTGTACGAGCAAATTGTGTACATAGGTATCTACAATGCCAGTGAGGACGCTACTAGGTTGGCCTTCCTCAACCGGCTGGAAGCCTTGGATGCCTTTGCTGAGAAGCACCTCGACCTCGCCACAAAAGCCGCCGCTCCTTAGCCGCCGGTCGGTGGCCCGGTGCACTAAGTTGAGGAGGAGGAGGTCGTACGTTGGTGGATCCATCTTTCTTCTTGCCTTCTGTAACCACCACTGCGATGGCATCATCGTGGCCTTAATTCTTATTATGCTGTTGCATTCTTGTTCCAGTCAATACCGAAATATGTGATCCCTTTGCTCAATTATATGCATCACTGTAACTAGTACTCCATCCGTCAATTTATAAGTTGTGCTTACCTTTTCCATCAACTTCGTGGAACGCGCGGGCATCTTGCTAGAAACACTAGAATATGTCTATATAATCCGTATGTGATAGTCCATATGAAATCTCAAAAAAGACAAATATTTAGGTACGGAGGGAGTAATATATTAGGAGTATATCATGCACACAAAGGCAGAGGAGCGGTGGGGCCGAGAGGGATGAGGGGCACGTCGGGGGGATGAAGATCCCCTGACGCGAACAATCCTACCATTATGTCACTGACATGTGGGACCCATAAGCGTGGGTCCTACCTGTCAGCGAAGGAAAGGCAGGCAAGGCAGTGATAGCCACGTCAGAGGATCCATGTCCACGTCGGGGGACGTCGTGCCGTGGGTTGGAGCGGCGTCGTGGGAATCGCGTGTGGGTGTGGCAGTGGTAGAAACAAGAAACATGATGGTCGTCGTGGTTCAACTTCCATGGACAAGCTGTCATGTCTGCTGACACATGTATATCAAAACTAGAGTGCTTATATTTCAAGCACGTGAACAAGTATTATTCTACTACTTTGGATCCATTGCAATGCACGGGCCAACACATTGGTAGTAGTAGTGTCCATCTCTATCTCTAGAGGCCTTCCCGCGTTCATCCTTTTCTCTCACAAGATAAACTACTCATACAAATGCATCTTGATGTTCCGTGGAACGCACGAGGATGTTTCCTTGGGGTCTCTCCAACGCGGCGTGGCGTAGTTGCAAGTTGACGCCCCTTGAGATGCCGACGTTGAGGGGCACTCGGATTTCCTCCGGTGAGCAGGTAAGATGAGTTTGATCACGTAGTAAATGCATTCTAAAGACTACTTCCGTGTCCATTTCCTAATTCTCCCCTGCCCACTGTTTCACAGGTTAGGCTCGGTGCAAGTGGAGATTGGCCTTGCATATGTACGGGAGGGTACCAACATCAATTTGCACAACATTTACAATGGTGACACCGTTCCCGTAGAACCTTTGTCCAACATTGGGATCTGCCATGCAACAGGCCACCGCATGAATTGGTACGATGGGACCACGGTGAGATTGAATAAGATAGCACAAACCTTGCACATGGCGGTCAAAGTCGGACCATGCTGTCTGCGGCCGATTTGTTGCCGTACGAGTAGGGAAGACAATGTGCTCCTTTCTAACCGCATCTTCGAGGTGACAAACCAGGGACTTATTTTGTATGGGACACATCCTACGATATACTCCCTCTCTCCCAGTTTATTTGAATCTTTTCTTTTTATAAGTTTCAAATTCAAACCAAATCTTCTTCTTCTTCTTCTTCTTCTTCTTCTTCTTCTTCTTCTTCTTCTTCTTCTTCTTCTTCTTCTTCTTCTTCTTCTTCTTCTTCTTCTTCTTCTCTTCTTCTTCTTCTTCTTCTTCTTCTTCTTCTTCTTCTTCTCTTCTTCTTCTTCTTCTTCTCTTCTTTCTTCTTCTTCTTCTTCTTCTTTCTTCTTCTTCTTCTTCTTCTTCTTCTTCTTCTTCTTCTTCTCTTCTTCTTCTTCTCTTCTTCTTCTTCTTCTTCTTCTTCTTCTTCTTCTTCTTCTTCTTCTTCTTCTTCTTCTTTCTTCTTCTTCTTCTTCTTCTTCTTCTTCTTCTTCTTCTTCTTCTTCTTCTTCTTCTTCTTCTTCTTCTTTTCTTCTTCTTCTTCTTCTTCTTCTTCTTCTTCTTCTTTTCTTCTTTCTTCTTCTTCTTCTTCTTCTTCTTCTTCTTCTTCTTCTTCTTCTTCTTCTTCTTCTTCTTCTTCTTCTTCTTCTTCTTCTTTCTTCTTCTTCTTTCTTCTTTCTTCTTCTCTTCTTCTTCTTCTTCTTCTTCTTCTTCTTTTCTTCTTCTTCTTCTTCTTCTTCTTCTTCTTCTTTTCTTCTTCTTTTCTTCTTCTTCTTCTCTTCTTCTTCTTCTTCTTCTTCTTCTTTTCTTCTTCTTCTTCTTCTTCTTCTTCTTCTTCTTCTTCTTTCTTCTTCTTCTTCTTCTTCTTCTTTCTTCTTCTTCTCTTCTTCTTCTTCTTCTTCTTCTTCTTCTTCTTTCTCTTCTTCTTTCTTCTTCTTCTTCTTCTTCTTCTTCTTCTTCTTCTTCTTCTTCTTCTTCTTCTTCTTCTTCTTCTTCTTCTTCTTCTTCTTTCTTCTTCTTCTTCTTCTTCTTCTTCTTCTTTCTTCTTTTCTTCTTCTTCTTCTTCTTCTTCTTCTTCTTCTTCTTCTTCTTCTTCTTCTTCTTCTTCTTCTTCTTTCTTCTTCTTTCTTTCTTCTTCTTCTTCTTCTTCTTCTTCTTCTTCTTCTTCTTCTTCTTTCTTCTTCTTCTTCT